>CM028106.1:25713507-25793416 GCA_016170015.1 Anopheles longipalpis
TTGCTTGGGAGGACAAGTTCCAGATGTGATTTGATACCCTGTCGTGTTGATCCTGTCGTGTGGAACTGGCGCTGTTTAACATATATACCACAGGACCGCTTCCAACATATACATATATTGTCTATAGACAACGATTAAAAGCTATGAAATAAAATTATTATTCCTATTAAAATTAAATAAAATGAAAAACTGAATCTGTAGAAAATGTCTTTTTGATATAATCCTACATTTCATTGAATTAAACAAAAATAACCAACGTAAAGCTAGCATAGCCAATGTTCGTGCTGTACATTGGTATTCATGTGCTTATTTTATGTAATTTTACCTGTTGATCAACGTTACAGCTTCCTTCGTTTTAAGGCTTCATATCGATAAGATGAAGTATAAGTTCATTAGGATTAACACCGACTGATGGATATCGGTTAAAACGAAGTTAAGCTCTTCGAATGTGTGAGTGTTGGTGCGTGTGGAAAATAAAATCCTCAAGAACGGTACACACCATTGGCGTTGGTTTTCATGCAAGCAGGTTCGCACGTTTATTAATGCTTCACCATACAGCTATCAACGTTGATACCGGCAAACATGCGGGTCGTGTTAGAATCTGCGTAGGAAGAGCTTGTATGTTTTCCATTCACTTGGGACAGGGGGAATATTTTTTTTTTTTGCTTCTATCTGAACGCCTGAAGTGTTTCAAACCACTCTCCGGTAAGCCACCGGTGTCATGTGCAAGCACTGAGAAAATGGGCAGCTTATATATGAAAAGAACAAACACACACAAATGTTAAAAAAAGTTCGATCAACTTTCCGATACATGTTAGCTTTAACCTACCGGGTGTTGAGGATGAGTGAACAAAGTTGAGGGAAGTGGTTGAAACCCCAGCACGGGGTTGTTGTGTATATTAAATGAAGCTTATTATTGTCGCGCAACTGAAACTTTATGCAGTCAGCCTCGCGATTTAGAATCGCATTATGGCCATAAACCAAATCGTTTGTTTCAACATTGTATTTGCAATGGATACAAGGAATGTATTTACTCCTTTTGCAGCTTAAACAGATCTTAACATTAAGCCACCCTTAAACATAAGGGGTTTTTTATCATACCGAAACTGCACATGGTTCCCTGTTGTCTGTGTGAGTAAGAGAAATTGAAAATAGAGAAAAAGTGCAAAATAAAGCCCAATTGAAAGAAAGAAGCTTCCGCGTTAAGTTAATTTGAATCCTAAGTACGGAAGTGTAGGCGGAAAGTTTTGTGAAGCACATTGTGACGCTAATTTGTTATGTGTTTCCTTCCGTTTATCCTAATTTTGTGCGGAAGCGCGTTAAGGGTTGTGCAACCATTGCTCTCGAGTCTCCCTTATACACCCCAACTGCACCAACACCAACCGGAAGGTTGTAGAAATAATTAAGATTTCAAACCTACCGATGCAAAAAGCCAAATGGAAGCACCAGAGCGCTGACTTGTTCGCTGATAATGGCGATTGGTATGGGTCCAATGTTGCCGATGTTGAGGAGTAGAAATAAGAATTAATGCTTTCTAACGAGCTACTTCCTTTGATGAGGGGATGATGAGGGANATGCAAAAAGCCAAATGGAAGCACCAGAGCGCTGACTTGTTCGCTGATAATGGCGATTGGTATGGGTCCAATGTTGCCGATGTTGAGGAGTAGAAATAAGAATTAATGCTTTCTAACGAGCTACTTCCTTTGATGAGGGGATGATGAGGGAAGGAGAGAGAGAAAGGGAGTTGAAGGAAGCAATAGAAGGAAGCTGACTCGAAGCCCAAATACTATTTAATGGATATTGAATGGAGGGTTTGAGCTTGATTAAAATGTATTGAATGATGCTGCGGTACAGGTGAGTGATGTGGTTGACTAATGTGAAAGGTTTTTCATTACATTGAGAGGCCTGACCAAGCACTTTTGAGTCATTCTATGAGTGTGAGCATAACCTTCTCGGCTCGAATGAGAAAAAATAGACTTCATCTCATGGTACGATTATGGTACGTAGTGAAGCAATATTTAGCTGGAATTTAATATGATTTTTGGTTTTATTTAGAATAATATTATGATAATTTCAGTAAAAAAAAACATCTGATCTTAAAATACAATAACTCATTCCTAAGAATTGGGGCCATTCTTATCGTCCATTAGCAATCGAAATTGCGTCCCATTTAGAATTGAAAAATATGGCTTATCTTATTGCACATAAAATGCTGCCCCCAAAAATAAACGACTCGGTACTGTTGCTTCTGAACACACGCGTCGTACAAAGTAAACAATCCTCGCTGCAATCGCGATGGATGGATGGCCTACGCACGGTTCGCATTTTTCATCCGCCCCATCCAATTCCAAGGCTGGACAGGGGTGGCGTTTTGTAAGTACGCCCTGCCTTTGGGGTACCGATGGTGGTGGCGGTGGCGGTAATTAAATGCTGTAAAACGTCTCATTAGGAAGTGAGTATGGGCGTTATGGTGGTGCAATGGCGTAATTTAACATTCTTTCTTTCTGCTTTTTTGCTGCTCTGCTTTGTTGTTCGCTGTGTTCGGTGCAGTACATCAAGAAAATGCTTTTGTTTTTGCCTGGCTGTATCCTACGCAAAATCTGAAGTCGTTCCCGTAGCCTTGAAATGGTGGCTAGCGTGGGTTGTACCAAGCGCAAACCAGTCGGAACGGTTTTCTATTTCAAGCGATGAAATTCTTCGGCATTTTGTTTTTTTTTAGATGGAAAATACATTAAACTTACCTCTCCGATTTGAGTTATTCATAAAAATGCGCACATGGGATGGGGGATTTTTGAAATCAATTTTTTAAGTTTGGCGAAATGCAGTAACGTATTACGAATATAAAAATTTGCATGGATTTTACCTTATTTTTTTTTTAATGAAAAACTTTTTTTTTAAATAATTTATTTAGCTTTCGAATAATTTTTATAACATGGACGAAAGACTTTATTAGAGGGAATATGTCTATAGGGGATTCAACATCGAAATTCGAAACAACTCGAAGCGGTGTCGACATTGAGCAAGCTGTTGATTCAAGTTGCTTAAGAACAAGTTCCTTTGTACTCTGTTTACATCCGTGTATCCGGAGCTAACAACTCGTGGTGTTCTCGATTATTTCCCTGCATGTTTTTTTTCTAAAGTTTGATCTTAAAAGTTATGTAAAGCAGTTGACAAAATGGATACAAAAGTCCTACTCTTTCATCTGTAAAGATTGTTAGAAAATAAACTGTTGAAGAGATCAGTCGAGTCTGTGGAGACGCTTTCACAACTACGTCATATCCAATATCAAGAATGGTATAGAGAACACCGTCTTTTTTTACTTAAGTATTCTTCTTGACGATGAGAAAGAATTGGCTGATATAAACGCACATGATGGATGAAAAAAGTTCAAAATAATTTCCTAAGTATTAGAAGTTATTAAATACGCAAGAAATTCGGGAAAAAATGAGAACAAAGACACAAAAAATAAACAATAGATTTTAAAGAACTTTTCAAGAAGTGTGCCTTCGGCTGTAGGACGTGATGACAGTGTTAGATTACGAGACGAATTCTTCAGCTTATCGCCATCGTCATCAACAACCAATTGGGACAACAAATTCGTGGTACGGGGGATTCTATCGATGACGAGGGTTCGCTAGAGATAAGCCTTGTTTTAAGCTGACCTCGTCTCCATATCGATTAGAATGATGAAACATATCCCGGGCTATGACTAACAGGATTGTACGGACCTGTTTCACGAGAACTGTGACGTGCGGTTTGTGTGGTTACATTTTCAGCTAAAGTGAAGCTTTACACGAAAAGGTGTGGAGATACCATTTGTTGAAGCATCTTCTTGGAAAATGTTAGATGAGCCAATTCATCATAACTGCAAAACGCAACTTTAACCAAGACCAAGGCAAGAGAAATGGTGTAACATCCGTTAAAACTTTCGATTCCCCCCTGCACACAGGAGTGTCCTGTGCGGGTGGGTGTTTTTTTTCTCTATTTTCATTTGTCCGGAAGGAGCAGAATGTACCATCAAATGAAAAGCCGAGTGCTATTCAATCTAGCCTGCCGTGAGCGGAGGACAACATCCTTGACCCGTAGTATGGCGGGAAGCGTAAAGAAACACCGAGCAAAAACCAGCGAATCACCGGCGGCATCCGGCAGCCAGAATGGGACAAGGGTGTGTTGTGAGTATTTTTCACTCACCATACCGAGGTACGGGGAGGTTTCATCCCCTTGTTCGGCGCTAATCCTTCCGGTTATTTTTGAGTGATATTTTGTCTTTTGATGCGTA
Organism: Anopheles longipalpis; assembly: GCA_016170015.1. Lineage (NCBI taxonomy): Eukaryota > Metazoa > Arthropoda > Insecta > Diptera > Culicidae > Anopheles > Anopheles longipalpis. Next base: position 25,717,787 of record CM028106.1, read on the forward strand.
CCAGTTCTCATTTTCTGCTACTGCACTGCTTATTTCTTTTGCGCCGGAAGACTCCCTCATTCCCTTGATATGTTGGGGTGTGTGTGTGTTGGCACATTTCATCTTTCTACGGTCGATTCCTGGGAGCCCACTTGTTCCGTCGCTGCTTGGACGTCAGTTTTGCCTTTGTCAAAGATAAACACGTACGTTCTGCTGTTCGTCTAACCCTCGCCTTCCGGAGAACGCCAAGGTATGGTGGCCTTGGCGTGTATGTGTTCGCTGTATGTGTGGTTCTGAAGGTACAAGAAAAAGGAGCTTTTCCCGGTGGAGTGTCCTTCTTTCGTGCTGCCCGACCGAATGATGAAGCGAGGATCATTTGTTTTGGCTCATATTTGAACAACGTTTTCCCAGCGTACTCCGGAGCACCTTGATTTTACCATCCTACTCCTGTCCGACCCAGCAGACGTGTCAGCGTGTATGATGGACTTAGTCATGTTATCCTTTCGGCTTTTCCGTGTCACCTTCCCACTTTTTGCACCGCACCGCATACGGTAAGGAACCGGAACCCGGTGTATGTTTATTTGTACAAGCCGGAGAGCTTGTCCGTAATTGGCAGTCGCCGTGCAGTCGTGTCGTTGCAGGTTGTTGTGGTACATTTTTTACCCGGAATTTTTGTATCCGTGTCGGTGCAATCCAGTCGGTTGTAGTCGGCAGGCAGTATTATGATTACATGCTTTGACAAGAACTTACGAAAGGAACATAAATTTGGGGTCGGTCGGTGCGGAGGATGCTATTGTTTCTGGCTAATGAATGGCTAATTTAGTTAAGGGGTTTTACAGGACACATGTCTAATCAGATTGTTTCAGAAGACAGGAGTAATGCTTACAGTGGCAAGCAATAAAGATGTTTATCATTTGAAGCAAAAAGGACTTTAAAGAAACATCACAAATAATTAAATTCTATCTTCAGAAGGCTTCTTTACATCACACGTATATTTTTTTTAGTTTTTTAATAAAAAAAGATGATGTCAATCTCTTGAGGGAATTCCCTCATTTAAAGCTTAATTCTTTTGCTTTAAATAAATCATCTCCCTCCCGCTAAACAGTGGCTTCATGGAACTGTGGCTTAAGCGTATTTGTACAAGCTTCGTTGCCTTCCGTTGGGTCAAGTTGCACTTTCACAGTACACCAGTAGGCGTCTTTTGCAAAAGGCCACTGAATCGCTATGAATAATGTTCCCCGATTTGTTGAAACGGGAACACCGAGACGAAACCAACGGTTGGTTTTTGGTTGGTCAAGCGTATGATGGATGAGGTCTGTTAGATGGCGTGCCTGTGGGATGAAACGAACGATAAGGATTTTGATTTAGTGAGATTAGTAATACACTCGCCGCGGTGTAGTTTGCCCCACTGCTGTTGATCCGCTGAAGCTGATTGGATTGCACTTTATGGGGTTTTGGGTGAGTATGGTTTGCCTTGAAGCTACATAAGTTTTCCTGTTGGTTGATTTAGCAAATGGTACCAATGGTCAATCGTAAGAACTCTGTTTTTTATATTGAGTAATGTTGATAATTTTTATGCGTTGAATAGAAATTTTCCTGTGGAAAATTAAACTATAAGACAGAGAAAATGGTGTGAATAAATTGCGCTGTCAATCAATAAGGTTCCAATTACAACTTCCATGGTCAAAAGTGTATCATTTATCTCAGTTATGAAACCCCCTTGAAACTGTCACAGAACCGGAACTGGCTGTCTCCAAAGCTGGACAAAATGTCCGGTAATCGCTCTCTCTCTCTCTCTCTCTCTCTCTCTCTCTTTCTCACCCAAAATGACCTCAATCAAACATTTATAAAACCAAACCACCACATACACAAACATACCTTTTGCACGAAATCCTTCTGTAAAAGCAAACGGGTAACATCACCTCAAGAGGCCAAGCAGTGCCACACCGCACTGGGTGCAGTTTCGATCGGTTTCGGATAATTTGCAAATGCCCCCCGGGAGGCTTCCAAAACCCAGTTGGATTGTCAATTCACGCAAACGGCAAACATCCATTACCTGGTGCTGATGTTTACTTTTCAGTTCGACTGCATTATTTATGTAAATGCTTTTCGGTACCCGGGGCAGGCGGAACATCCTGGTCAGGTGGGATACACTGGCGTACTGGTAGGGATATGTTGGGATTTTGCTTCCGGGAGAATATCAACCGAGAATGTTGAACACAAGTGAATGCCAAAACACAGCCAGGTGAGTCTAGCAGGATGTGTTCTGGTTAAGGCGACCCTTTGTCTCCATCCCGTGATCCATCATCATTCAACCGAACAGGGCAATCATGCGCTATCTTTCGGATATCTGATTCGGGGAAGCGATAGACGAAGGCTTCATTCCCATCCGAAAAACACGTACCAGTGAACGGTGTTGGCCACTTTGCTTAGATTAGCAAATGAATTGTGTGGCGGTGTTTATTCCCATACCCCGTTTCGATGGGGTGGATTTGTGTGAAAGGGTTTTGTGGGTGTTGGAACTGTTGAAAACAACACTCACACACAGAGAGAAGGAGGGAGAGAGAGAGTTTCTCCAACAGAGGGCAAAAAGGTACAACACAGCAGAGATCTTCCCTGGATGTTGCAGACGTATGATGGATGATGATACTAGGGACCCTGCATGATGTACGATTATAATGGAACGAGTCTATCGGTTTTTCGAAGCTCCCTCAGCATAACTGGAAAGATGGATCTGCCCAAAATTTAACATCGTTCCACAAGCATGTTCGGCTGAAGGATGCAATGCTGAGACCGGGTTTTATAGACATGGGAAGTGATTGAATTATAGCAAAAACCCATCCTATTCGGTGTCGTCCAAAAACGGATGGATAGTTTTGCAGAGCCGCCTCTATTGCGGTAGACAGCCGGTGGTGTAGATTGTACTGTTGTTATACTTATATATGATGTGCCATTGTCGAAAATCCCATCTTCCATTTAATTCCAGCAGTGCCGAGTGGCATTGTGGGCAGGTGGGCAGATGAAATGCAAATTTGTCTCCATGTTGCTTGTTGGCTTGAAATATTCCAGCCGCTTGGTGTGCAGGTCATTCGATCTGTTTGTTTTGTTTGCCATTGGTCTTCACGATCACGGGTGTGATGTTCTGATGCTTTCCCGAGCTGGACATTTTTCGATCATGTTCACACGCACCTACACAGTTATTCATTTGTATAAATATTAGCTTGCAAATCCCAACACCACACAGGCATCGGGGTGGATCTTGCCTTATTTGTTTTCGTTTTCTGTACCTAAATTAAATGCGAACCGAGAAATGGTCTGCTGTGCATTTGTGTACACTGATATGACGTAAGCAAATGTCTTTTGATTTAGATTTGTAGGATACGAGTGGTACTTTCCAGTTTCTGTAGTCTTCCGATAACGAAGGTGAATGGTAAGGAACGATTGTGCTCAACAGCAAGAACAGTTAGAATTCTTAAAATTGATTGCACTGTAGAAAATTGTTTCACACCGTGACCTAACGGAAAACTGAACGTCTAGAAACCTAACGAATGTTCGCCTTTCTGAAGGATTATGAGGATTTTAAGCATAGATCATGCATTTTTCTTTCTCTATTCTGCTCTAATGTTTTCTAAACCTAGGCAATATTTTTTATTTTTATAACTATTAATCCAAAAAGTACCTCAGGAATAGACTAAGCACAAAATAGCAATACTTTTAGGTATTTCTTGAAGAACACAGGTCTTGAATAACAGGTGAGCGCTTGTGATATAGAATAACTCATTGAAGTATTCTGTTCTGAAATATCTTACAAAAAAGTAAAATTAATAAATTTTTTAAAAATATTTCTCTGATAAAACTGTTGTTTAACTTCTATGTAAGAGTTTTTTTTTAATAATTTCTCAAACAACATCCGAACCGTATCACCGTAGGCATGGCTGATTATCCTCTTACGAGTAAATAAAGTTTAAAAAAGGAAAGCTCTTGATTATGTACACCAAATACTAAGAAATTGAAGTGAAAACAATTACAAGTGTGTAATATATTTTCAAAGTGTCAAAAACAATTTCCTGAGTACCCAATCCTAGACCACAAAATAAGCTCACCAAGTGGAGCGTTACTTCTCTTTCCAGATGCCCGTTTTTGGTTTTGGTTTTGGGCTACTGTAGCCACAATTTCAAAATATTGTGCTTTAAGAATGTTCTTGCCTGCCCATGATACAAATTCTGTTCAAGTATGCTTTTTACATTCTTGGAATTAAAATAACTCGTTTAACTAATTAAAATAAACCCAGCTTCCGGCGCTGTTTTTTTCTTATATCCCTTTCGTAACTCTGACAAAGCGAGAGAAGGCAAGCACAAACCGGGACGTATTGCCCCTCGATGCACTTTACCCATCAAGAGTGCTAAATATATTTGCCAGCATTTCTTCGAACGGAGCACTGTGGGTATACAATCTACAGACTCATCAGCATCCGCTCACCTCGTAAGTGCCTCTTGTGTCAGTTCGAACTCTTCGAACTCCCGCCCATCTTATCTCGCTCTTGAGGCGAATGCTTTAAGTTTCACATTCTTACCAACTTATCAAGACTCCATACAAACGGATACAGCACACCAGCGAGCTTCTCTGTTCAGTGTTACGTGAATGGAAAAGGGAATTGTGCTGATATGAACTTTTCGTACCATTTTTCATTCAGCGCCATCCAACACACCAGCATGGCAAGGAACTGCTTTTAGCAGAGTGCTTTGGCTTACATGCTCCCAACCGTCCGATGGAAAGCCACACGCGCACACGAAGCACCGAACGAACGGCAGTTGATGATGATATAATTTAGGTGAAATCATCCTTGACGTCCGGTTTACGGAGAAAAGAATTAATTCCGAAGCCTTTCGTCTGAGACGTTTTGTACGCTTGGCCCGAGATGTTCGCTTCCGGTAGCGTCTCAGCTTGGGTTGCTTTAGCACACCTCTCTAGAAAGATGGTCTGGCTGGTCCTGTGTAACTATTTCGAAAGCTACTGCTTGAAGGTGTTTTTATCTCACACCCGTCCAATCAAAAGTAGGTGCACCATCACGATGTTCCCCCATTTTCCTCTTTGCCAACCTCGAACCGAACGATTGCATAGTAGCAAAACGGCCGCGATTAATAAAGCTGTTGATAGCATTAATTTTCCGGATGAAGCAATTTAATTTTCCCGAAAGTGTTATGTTTTGTTTCATTATCGGTACTTCTCGGTACACCGACTACACAGAGCATTCTGCTTCCACACGAAATGTTCCACCGTTGGCTGACAACGAAAAAGGAATCTCACCTTCGTCCACTCGTTCGAACCGCGTCGCACAAGACGATGATAGTCCATTTAAGCGTTTGATGTCTTGCAGTATTTTTGTTACTCGCGTTCTTTTTATCATTACCAATGCTCGCTCTCTCTCTCTCTCTCACGGTCGTCTTTGTAATTCACTTCAGTTACTGGCGCATTATCTAACGACTGGATCGATGCTACCACCGCGAACATCACTGCCACGATTGTCCTTTAATGGCGTTTCGTTTTCGTTACCGTTTCACCCGTTTCAATAGAGCAGTTTTTAGCAGCAACGGTTGACGAAAGGTTTACAATCGAAAGATACTCGTAACGAAGTTGGGCACTAGAACAGGATGGCATCAAGCTTTCCGGTAACGCTAGCAGTACCAAATCATCGTCTTATTTAGTACGGGGGTTTTTCATGTTACTCGAACTTGATTCGTACAGTGTAATACGGCGTTTTAAGGATGAAGCTTTGAAGATTTCAATATAGCTCATCGTCGTGACTGACTCGGTGGATCCGGGAGCGCAACAATAGAGCTTTTGTTTCGTCCCGGAGGTTCACTCATCGGCGTTGTAGGTGCATTCGAAACATAAATTTGAAGATAATTTGTTCTTTTAATAGTTTAAATAGGTATCCTTTGTGATTGATTAAGGTATAATTATCTGATTTAGAGATTTAGTTTGTTTAAAAAAATTGTTTTATAAAAATAAATGGTATGTATAATGGGAGAATCTTTTTAAAACAAAATTTTTAGATAAATACGGTCTTCTAAAATGATCTTACATTATGATTGACATACACAATCTGAAATTAACTCTTGAGAAGACTAATATTTAAAATAAAATAAATAAATTTGGTTTTCCAAATTTACCCAAAAAGAATAAAAACAAAATATCTATTAAATTTGGTCCAAACTAGGCTCACAAACGAACAATCTTACGTCTCCCAGCTTCGCAACGATCCTCTACGCTGATGTATTCCATCGGTAATGAACCAAATCCAATAGAAAATGTTGATGTCTTTAGGAGTTAAAAATATTGAAACAATTTGTTTACCCCGTCAGCTTGCAAATAGCTAGCGTCCGCTCATCCCCTAGCCCACCACCACAAACGCCTACCATCCGCCCCGCGATCTTCCGTTTCACGCATCGTTGCACCGTGAAAATGGACGACCGTCGTGATGTAAAGTTTAGTTTTATCTTACCACATTTTCCACCACATTGACCGGACGCAGTGCCAACTCTGTTCGGCACTTTTCTTTCGATACGCGTGGTCCCATTGTGTCGTTGTGTCCGGGTGCTTTTCGATATTATTCATCATTTTGTCAGTTTCCATTTGCATTACCCGGGAGCCACTTGCAAAAGGTTGCTTGGTAGCGGAAAAGACAGCGAAACATAGAAAAAAACTAAACACTTGGAAGATAATACAAGCGATGGAAATGCGTTACAATTGCTTGTAGCTGTTGTATTGTGTGTTTTTTTTTCTCTTTTCTGTACTGTTTTTATACGGCAAGAGCGGAAGCAATACGCGAACGAAACCATTATCATATATCCGAGGCTTTAATGTTTCCGTGGCCTTCGTTCCGGGCGCACAAAGCAGTACATCTTTGCCTTCCGTCATCTGTAATCTTGGAAGGATCCGTTTACGCGCCGTAATCGACGGTTTTTTGCAATGAAAGGGAGACACACACTAAAACAAATGCCGGACGGAGGAGTTTTAGGATGGGATGAAACATTACTTTACCGGTGGAAGAGGAAGGGGTCGGTAAGGGGAAAATAAACGCAATGGAACGATGTAATGTTACTGCCGCTTACGCGGCACTCCCCGGCACTTTGCTGTCATACCCTGCTCAAAAACACACCAATCCCAACGCCAAGTCGGTTTTGGGCTCATTCCACGAGCAAGCGTCTCGTTTCATGGTCAGAACCACCAAGAACCGTTGTGCAAGTAGTAATGGAAACCGTATTTTTGCACAATGTGAACCTGATACTGCACATAAACCAACGCTGCTTTCGTATACATGCCTTCACCCGGCGAGAACATTTTCCCGCCTTTCGATGAGCTGCTCCCGAATGAGCTTTATTTTTTTTTTTTGGTTTTCTTTCCACTGTATGTGTGCTTCAACGAGATCGATTTGTTTTCTCTGATGGCAAACGGTATTATGTGCTTACTATTGTTTGTCCGCTGGTTTTACGCTGCGCTGTTATATTCATCATACTCCAATCATCATTTTCGCTACAATCTTTCACATCACTCATCGGATGCAGGCGTATGAACGAGACACGACCAAAACCGCTGGGAATGTAACCGCATGCCGAAAGCTCTTAAAAATTATCGATGAGGTGATGGGAAAATATTTATTGTGTGCTTGTTCGGTGTAGGAAATGCACACCATTTTGGAGATGTGCTGAAAGCTAACAAGGCCATCCAAATGGCGGTACGAAACATATTGATCTTTTGCCGGCAAAATGTTAGATTGTGTTGTATGAAACGATACACCAATTATTGAACATAACCTGAACAGCCATTTATTGTGAAGCCATTGAATGGTTGGATGGGAATCTAGGAGAACAATCGACTTTTCTTTGTTAGCTCCGTGCGTTTTGGTTTACAATATTTTTGTTAAGTTACTAATTAAACTGTTGAAGTATTAAGGAGAGATAAACAATCCGAAGTTCGAGAAATAGATCTTTAAAGATTTTTTTTTCGTTTCTCGTAATGGTTGCCGTGTCCCTTGGAAGGTATACCAATTCCTGAGCAATTAAAAACATAAATGAAGAAACACAAAAATGGATAAATTATGCCTTCCTTTGAAAGCGTTGTTACAGAAAAAAGTTTTTACAAATCTTAGGTCGTCTCTTATATTAAACAAAATATTTATAAAAACGGTCAAAACACTAAATTAGCTGAAAACATGATGATTTATTTATTCTTTTTTTTGCTTCTAGAGAACGGCCAACCCGTATCAAGATTAATTTTTACCACGCTGTCCTATTGGGGAGATGGTCCGAATGGGTTTGGATACCCCCGGATCGGTGGTGTGTAGTTAATTTATTGATTTATAATTAACCTACAATGAATAAAAAGGCTTGGTTAAGGCATCGAAAGTTTAAGAAATCGAACGAAAACCTTAAAATGCGGAGAATAAGCTCCTAGTATGAAAAATTATGCTTGAAAGAAATAAAAATAAGGTAGAAACACAAACAAAAATCACCATTGCTTCTGCACTATACCACCGAATTGCATAAATTGCCATAAGACAGTTGTAAAACAATGTAATGAAAAGAACAATATTGCATTGCCTGAAGGCAATACGAGTAAGCACAAACAAAAAACGCAATCTTCCGACGTACCGGCAGCGAAAGGAAACGTTCTTTCTATTGAAGCGTACATGGCCCTACCTTTTTTTCGGGGGAACAATCATTACGGTTGTGCACCAGCGTTGATCAGGATCCAGCACGGCAGCTAGAGCACGGTCACCACTTGACGTCACAAAGGCAAGACGGTCATGTGCATGTACGCGACAACAGATGGAAGTTCGAGTTCGGGTCTGGTGTTGAACTGTTGTTGCTGCATGCTTCATGGTTATGGTTCTGGTGCAACCCTGGCGTAATGTAGGTTAATGAGTGCTTGCTAACACATTGGCCATTTCCTTTCGAATTCATCCGGCTCGGCCCGTTTCATTATGTGTTCGGTATCTTCGGCGTCGTAACACAAGTTTCCCGCCATGCACGAGATGGATGGGATGAATAGGAGGTTTTTTGTTTTTGTTGTCTTTTTCTCGAGGACTCATCATCATCGCTAGGATGGCCATGCTTGCACAAGAATGTTGATCCTGTTTGGATTCCCTTCGTTCCTTCGTAACCAAACCGCTCCTTTCGGTGAAGAGATTTCTGTATTTCCACACTCACTTAGTTTCCCTTTTCGTGTACATGTTTGTGCATATAGATGTCTGTGTGTATGTATGTAAGTTAGTGATTGTGTTTATGTCTCAGGGCTCGAAGCTTAGCAGATGACGGAGCAGGAACGAAAACAGTCGAGCAGGGGGTCTTTTGGTTTGTGTTCTGATTGCTTTGACGAGTTTCTGGGTTCGGCCTTCAAATCGGCAGCCATTGTGTTGCGTTAGCCATTTTTCATATTCTCGATTGCTTTAATCTTTCCTTTCCTTCCAACCGCGACCAAGAGAATGTTGGGATAGAAGGGGTGGAAGGGAAAAACTAGAAACGATATTTTGTGCTTCACGAAAATCAAAAGAACGACCAAATGCAATAAGACAAAGTATCGTCCCTTTTCTCGGTGAAGCTAGGCAATGAAGCGGGATGTTGAAGCTTCTGCAGTACAAACCATACCACATAATCTTTTTGTTTTGCTTCTATCCACCACCCAACTGACCGTCACTTCCACGTCACTTTGGGCGCCTCCATCGGTAGCTCGTGCAGTACCGGGCGCCTCCATCGTATCTCATCCAGTACCGGGCGCCTCCATCGTTACCTTATCCAGTACCGGGCGTCTCCATTGACCTTTTTTTTGCAGAAATCGTCTCGTTTGACGCAATGATTCAAGAAGGATCAGTAAAAGATTTTCCATCACAATACGAGCTAGATTAAGGGTGTGAGGGATTGGAAAGCTGGGGACCGCAACTGCAGGCAGATAATAATGGATAGGAAGCAATTGGACAAGAAAATAGTGTTCACCGAGCTTAAATCGTTCGAATCATGCGAACGGACAAAATGCTCGTTTGGGAATGATTTCTTACCATTTAAGCAGTGGTTTGCGGATGTGGAAAACGATCGAAAAGAAAAATGTGAGTTATGTACGAGGGCGTTTTTTATTGTGCAATTTTACACGTTATTTTAGAGATCAAAAAATCTAATCAAAAATATCTTTTTAAGTTTTTTGCNGCTGTGTTCGGTGCAGTACATCAAGAAAATGCTTTTGTTTTTGCCTGGCTGTATCCTACGCAAAATCTGAAGTCGTTCCCGTAGCCTTGAAATGGTGGCTAGCGTGGGTTGTACCAAGCGCAAAACAGTCGGAACGGTTTTCTATTTCAGGCGATGAAATTCTTCGGCATTTTGTTTTTTTTTAGATGGAAAATACATTAAACTTACCTCTCCGGTTTGAGTTATTCATAAAAATGCGCACATGGGATGGGGGATTTTTGAAATCAATTTTTTAAGTTTGGAGAAATGCATAAATAAAGTATTACGAATATAAAAATTTGCATGGATTTTACCTTTTTTGCAATGAAATTTTTTTTTGGTATAATTTATTTAGCTTAATAAAATAATTCTTAAAACATGGACGAAAGACTTTATAAGAGGAAATATGTCTTTAGGAGTTTCAACATTGAAATTCGAAACAACTCGAAGCGGTGTCGACATTGAGCATGCTGTTGATTCAAGTTGCTTAAGAACAAGTTCCTTTGTACTCTGCTTACATCCGTGTATCCGGAGCTAACAACTCGTGGTGTTCTCGATTATTTCCCTGCATGTTTTTTTTTTCTAAAGTTTGATCTTAAAAGTTATGTAAAACAGTTGACAAAATGGATACAAAAGTCCTACTCTTTCATCTGTAAAGATTGTTAGAAAATAAACTGTTGAAGAGATCAGTCGAGTCTGTGGAGACGCTTTCACAACTACGTCATATCCAATATCAAGAATGGTATAGAGAACACCGTCTTTTTTTACTTAAGTATTCTTCTTGATGATGAGAAAGAATTGGCTGATATAAACGCACATGATGGATGCAAAAAGTTCAACATAATTTCCTAAGTATTAGAAGTTATTAAATACGCAAGAAATTCGGGAAAAAATGAGAACAAAGACACAAAAAATTAACAATCGATTTTAAAGAACTTTTCAAGGAGTTTGCCTTCGGCTGTAGGATGTGATGACAGTGTTAGATTACGAGACGAATTCTTCGGCTTATCGCCATCGTCATCAACAACCAATTGGGACAACAAATTCCTGGTACGGGGGATTCTATCGATGACGAGGGTTCGCTAGAGATAAGCCTTGTTTTAAGCTGACCTCGTCTCCATATCGATTAGAATGATGAAACATATCCCGGGCTATGACTAACAGAACTGTGACGTGCGGTTTGTGTGGTTACACTTTCAGCTAAAGTGAAGCTTTACACGAAAAGGTGTGGAGATACCATTTGTTGAAGCATCTTCTTGGAAAATGGTAGATGAGCCAATTCATCATAACTGCAAAACGCAACTTTAACCAAGACCAAGGCAAGAGAAATGGTGTAACATCCGTTAAAACTTTCGATTCCCCCTGCACACAGGAGTGTCCTGTGCGGGTGGGTGTTTTTTTTCTCTATTTTCATTTGTCCGGAAGGAGCAGAATGTACCATCAAATGAAAAGCCGAGTGCTATTCAATCTAGCCTGCCGTGAGCGGAGGACAACATCCTTGACCCGTAGTATGGCGGGAAGCGTAAAGAAACACCGAGCAAAAACCAGCGAAACACCGGCGGCATCCGGCAGCCAGGATGGGACAAGGGTGTGTTGTGAGTATTTTTCACTCACCATACCGAGGTACGGGGAGGTTTCATCCCCTTGTTCGGCGCTAATCCTTCCGGCTATTTTTGAGTGATATTTTGTCTTTTGATGCGTACCAGTTCTCATTTTCTGCTACTGCACTGCTTATTTCTTTTGCGCCGGAAGACTCCCTCATTCCCTTGATATGTTGGGGTGTGTGTGTGTGCGTGTGTATGTGTGTGGTGGCACATTTCATCTTTCTACGGTCGATTCCTGGGAGCCCACTTGTTCCGTCGCTGCTTGGACGTCAGTTTTGCCTTTGTCAAAGATAAACACGTACGTTCTGCTGCTCGTCTAAACCCTCGCCTTCCGGAGAACGCCAAGGTATGGTGGCCTTGGCGTGTATGTGTGCCCCGTATGTGTGGTTCTGAAGGTACAAGAAAAAGGAGCTTTTTCCCGGTGGAGTGTCCTTCTTTGGTGCTGCACGACCGAATGATGAAGCGAGGATCATTTGTTTTGGCTCATATTTGAACAACGTTTTCCCAGCGTACTCCGGAGCACCTTGATTTTACCGTCCTACTCCTGTCCGACCCAGCAGACGTGTCAGCGTGTATGATGGACTTAGTCATGTTATCCTTTCGGCTTTTCCGTGTCACCTTCCCACTTTTTGCACCGCACCGCATACGGTAAGGAACCGGAACCCGGTGTATGTTTATTTGTACAAGCCGGAGAGCTTGTCCGTAATTGGCAGTCGCCGTGCAGTCGTGTCGTTGCAGGTTGTTGTGGTACATTTTTTACCCTGAATTTTTGTATCCGTGTCGGTGCAATCCAGTCGGTTGTAGTCGGCAGGCAGTATTATGATTACATGCTTTGACAAGAACTTACGAAAGGAACATAAATTTGGGGTCGGCCGGTGCGGAGGATGCTATTGTTTCTGGCTAATGAATGGCTAATTTAGTTAAGGGTTTTACAGGACACATGTCTAATCAGATTGTTTCAGAAGACAGGAGTAATGCTTACAGTGGCAAGCAATAAAGATGTTTATCATTTGAAGCAAAAAGGACGTTAAAGAAACATCACAAATAATTATATTCTACCTTCAGAAGGCTTTTTTACATCAAATGTATTTTTTTTAAGTTTTTTTTTATCAAAAAAAGATGTTGTTAATCTCTTGAGATAATTCCCTCATTTAAAGCTTAATTCTTTTGCTTTAAATAAATCATCTCCCTCCCGCTAAACAGTGGCTTCATGGAACTGTGGCTTAAGCGTATTTGTACAAGCTTCGGTTCCTTCCGTTGGGTCAAGTTGCACTTTCACAGTACACCAGTAGGCGCCTTTTGCAAAAGGCCACTGAATCGCTATGAATAATGTTCCTCGATTTGTTGAAACGGGAACACCGAGACGGAATCATGGGTTTGGTTGTTGGTTGGTCAAGCGTATGATGGATGAGGTCTGTTAGATGGCGTGCCTGTGGGATTAAACGAACGATAAGGATTTTGATTTAGTGAGATTAGTAATACACTCGCCGCGGTGTAGTTTGCCCCAATGCTGTTGTTCCGCTGAAGCTGATTGGATTGCAACTTTATGGGGTTTTGGTTGAGTATGGTTTGCCTTGAAGCTGCATAAGTTTTCCTGTTGGTTGATTTAGCAAATGGTACCAATGGTCAATCGTAAGAACTCTGCTTTTGGTATCGAGCTGTTATATTTACACCTTGAATAGAAGTTTTCCCGTGGAAAATTAAACTATAAGACAGAGAAAATGGTGTGACTAAATTGCGCTGTCAATCAATAAGGTTCCAATTACAACTTCCATGGTCAAAAGTGTATCATTTATCTCAGTTATGAAACCCCCTTGAAACTGTCATAGAACCGGAACTGGCTGTCTCCAAAGCTGGACAAAATGTCCGGTAATCGCTCTTTCTTTCTCTCTCTTTCTTTCTCTCTCTCTCTTTCTCACCCAAATTGACCTCAATCAAACATTTATAAAACCACACCACCACATACGCAAACATACCTTTTGCACGAAATCCTTCTGTAAAAGCAAACGGGTAACTTCACCTCAAGAGGCCAAGCAGTGCCACACCGCACTGGGTGCAGTTTCGATCGGTTTCGGATAATTTGCAAATGCCCCCCGGGAGGCTTCCAAAACCCAGTTGGATTGTCAATTCACGCAAATGGCAAACATCCATTACCTGGTGCTGATGTTTACTTTTCAGTTCGACTGCATTATTTATGTAAATGCTTTTCGGTACCCGGGGCAGGCGGAACATCCTGGTCAGGTGGGGTGATATGCTGGCGCACTGGTAGGGATATGTTGGGATTTTGCTTCCGGGAGAATATCAACCGAGAATGTTGAACACAAGTGAATGCCAAAACACAGCCAGGTGAGTCTAGCAGGATGTGTTCTGGTTAAGGCGACCCTTTGTCTCCGTCCCGTGATCCATCATCATTCAACCGAACAGGGCAATCATGCGCTATCTTTCGGATATCTGATTCGGGGAAGCGATAGACGAAGGCTTCATTCCCATCCGAAAAACACGTACCAGTGAACGGTGTTGGCCACTTTGCTTAGATTAGCAAATGAATTGTGTGGCGGTGTTTATTCCCATACCCCGTTTCGATGGGGTGGATTTGTGTGAAAGGGTTTTGTGGGTGTTGGAACTGTTGAAAACAACACTCACACACAGAGAGAAGGAGGGAGAGAGAGAGAGTTTCTCCAACAGAGGGCAAAAAGGTACAACACAGCAGAGATCTTCCCTGGATGTTGCAGACGTATGATGGATGATGATACCAGGGACCCTGCATGATGTACGATTATAATGGAACGAGTCTATCGGTTTTTCGAAGTTCCCTCAGCATAACTGGATAGATGGATCTGCCCAAAATTTAACATCGTTCCACAACCATGTTCGGCTGAAGGATGCAATGCTGAGACCGGGTTTTACAGACATGGGAAGTGATTGAATTATAGCAAAAACCCATCCTATTCGGTGTCGTCCAAAAACGGATGGATAGTTTTGCAGAGCCGCCTCTATTGCGGTAGACAGCCGGTGGTGTAGATTGTACTGTTGTTATACTTATATATGATGTGCCATTGTCGAAAATCCCATCTTCCATTTAATTCCAGCAGTGCCGAGTGGCATTGTGGGCAGGTGGGCAGATGAAATGCAAATTTGTCTCCATGTTGCTTGTTGGCTTGAAATATTCCAGCCGCTTGGTGTGCAGGTCATTCGATCTGTTTGTTTTGTTTGCCATTGGTCTTCACGATCACGGGTGTGATGTTCTGATGCTTTTCCGAGCCGGACATTTTTCGATCATGTTCACACGCACCTACACAGTTATTCATTTGTATAAATATTAGCTTGCAAATCCCAACACCACACAGGCATCGGGGTGGATCTTGCCTTATTTGTTTTCGTTTTCTGCACCTAAATTAAATGCGAACCGAGAAATGGTCTGCTGTGCATTTGTGTACACTGATATGACGTAAGCAAATGTCTTTTGATTTAGATTTGTAGGATACGAGTGGTACTTTCCAGTTTCTGTAGTCTTCTGATAACGAAGGTGAATGGTAAGGAACGATTGTGCTCAACAACAGGAACAGTTAGAATTGTTAAAATTGATTGCACTGTAGAAAATTGTTTCACACCGTGACTTATAGGAAAACTGAACGTCTAGAAATCTAACGAATGTTCGTCTTTCTGAAGGATTATGAGGATTTTAAGCATAGATCATGCATTTTTCTTTCTCTATTCTGCTCTAATGTTTTCTAGACCTAGGCAATATTTTTTATTTTTATAACTATTAATCCAAAAAGTACCTCAGGAATAGACTAAGCACAAAATAGCAATACTTTTAGGTATTTCTTGAAGAACACAGGTCTTGAAAAACAGGCGAGCGCTTGTGATATAAAATAAATCATTGAAGTATTCTGTTCTGAAATATCTTACAAAAAAGTAAAATTAATAAATTTTTTAAAATATTGTTTAACTTCTATGTAAGAGTTTTTTTTAAATAATTTTTCAAACAACATCCGAACCGTATCACCGTAGGCATGGCTGATTATCCTCTTACGAGTAAATAAAGTTTAAAAAAGGAAAGCTCTTGATTATGTACACCAAATACTAAGAAATTGAAGTGAAAAAAATTACAAGTGTGTAATATATTTTCAAAGTGTCAAAAACAATTTCCTGAGTACCCAATTCTAGACCACAAAATATGCTCACCAAGTGGAGCGTTCCTTCTCTTTCCAGATGCCCGTTTTTGGTTTTGGTTTTGGGCTACTGTAGCCACAATTTCAAAATATTGTGCTTTAAGAATGTTCTTGCCTGCCCATGATACAAATTCTGTTCAAGCATGCTTTTTACATTCTTGGAATTAAAATAACTCGTTTAACTAATTAAAATAAACCCAGCTTCCGGCGCTGTTTTTTTCTTATATCCCTTTCGTAACTCTGACAAAGCGAGAGAAGGCAAGCACAAACCGGGACGTATTGCCCCTCGATGCACTTTACCCATCAAGAGTGCTAAATATATTTGCCAGCATTTCTTCGAACGGAGCACTGTGGGTACACAATCTACAGACTCATCAGCATCCGCTCACCTCGTAAGTGCCTCTTGTGTCAGTTCGAACTCTTCGAACTCCCGCCCAACTTATCTCGCTCTTGAGGCGAATGCTTTAAGTTTCACATTCTTACCAACTTATCAAGACCCCATACAAACGGATACAGCACACCAGCGAGCTTCTCTGTTCAGTGTTACGTGAATGGAAAAGGGAATTGTGCTGATATGAACTTTTCGTACCATTTTTCATTCAGCGCCATCCAACACACCAGCATGGCAAGGAACTGCTTTTAGCAGAGTGCTTTGGCTTACATGCTCCCAACCGTCCGATGGAAAGCCACACGCGCACACGAAGCACCGAACGAACGGCAGTTGATGATGATATAATTTAGGTGAAATCATCCTTGACGTCCGGTTTACGGAGAAAAGAATTAATTCCGAAGCCTTTCGTCTGAGACGTTTTGTACGTTTTGCCCGAGTTGTTCGCTTCCGGTAGCGTCTCAGCTTGGGTTGCTTTAGCACACCTCTCTAGAAAGATGGTCTGGCTGGTCCTGTGTAACTATTTCGAAAGCTACTGCTTGAAGGTGTTTTTATCTCACACCCATCCAATCAAAAGTAGGTGCACCATCACGATGTTCCCCCATTTTCCTCTTTGCCAACCTCGAACCGAACGATTGCATAGTAGCAAAACGGCCGCGATTAATAAAGCTGTTGATAGCATTAATTTTCCGGATGAAGCAATTTAATTTTCCCGAAAGTGTTATGTTTTGTTTCATTATCGGTACTTCTCGGTACACCGACTACACAGAGCATTCTGCTTCCACACGAAATGTTCCACCGTTGGCTGACAACGAAAAAGGAATCTCACCTTCGTCCACTCGTTCGAACCGCGTCGCACAAGACGATGATAGTCCATTTAAGCGTTTGATGTCTTGCAGTATTTTTGTTACTCGCGTTCTTTTTATCATTACCAATGCTCGCTCTCTCTCTCTCTCTCACGGTCGTCTTTGTAATTCACTTCAGTTACTGGCGCATTATCTAACGACTGGATCGATGCTACCACCGCGAACATCACTGCCACGATTGTCCTTTAATGGCGTTTCGTTTTCGTTACCGTTTCACCCGTTTCAATAGAGCAGTTTTTAGCAGCAACGGTTGACGAAAGGTTTACAAACGAAAGATACTCGTAACGAAGTTGGGCACTAGAACAGGATGGCATCAAGCTTTCCGGTAACGCTAGCAGTACCAAATCAACGTCTTATTTAGTACGGGGGTTTTTCATGTTACTCGAACTTGATTCGTACAGTGTAATACGGCGTTTTAAGGATGAAGCTTTGAAGATTTCAATATAGCTCATCGTCGTGACTGACTCGGTGGATCCGGAAGCACAACAATAGAGCTTTTGTTTCATCCCGGAGGTTCACTCATCGGCGTTGTAGGTGCATTCGAAACATAAATTTGAAGATAATTTGTTCTTTTAATAGTTTAAATAGGTATCCTTTGTGATTGATTAAGGTATAATTATCTGATTTAGAGATTTAGTTTGCTTAAAAAAATTGTTTTATAAAAATAAATGGTATGTATAATGGGAAAATCTTTTTAAAACAAAATTTTTAAATAAATAAAGTCCTCTAAAATTATCCTACAATATGATTGACATACACAATCTGAAATTAACTTTTATTCAAAATAAAATAAATAAATTGCATTTTTCCAAACTTACCCAAAAATAATGAAAACAAAATATCTATTAAATTTGGTCCAAATCAGGCTCACAAACGAACAATCTTACGTTTCCCAGCTTCTCAACGATCCTCAACGCTGATGTATTCCATCGGTAATGAACCAAATCCAATAGAAAATGTTGATGTCTTTAGGAGTTAAAAATATTGAAACAATTTGTTTACCCCGTCAGCTTTCAAATAGCTAGCGTCCGCTCGTCCCCTAGCCCACCACCAAACGCCTACCATCCGCCCCGCCATCATCCGTTTCACGCATCGTTGCACCGTGAAAATGGACGACCGTCGTGATGTAAAGTTTAGTTTTATCTTACCACATTTTCCACCGCATTGACCGGACGCACTGCCAACTCTGTTCGGCACTTTTCTTTCGATACGCGTGGTCCCATTGTGTCGTTGTGTCCGGGTGCTTTTCGATATTATTCATCATTTTGTCAGTTTCCATTTGCATTACCCGGGAGCCACTTGCAAAAGGTTGCTTGGCCGCAAAAGACAGCGAAACATAGCAAAAAAAAAACACTAGGAAGATAATACAAGCGAAGGAAATGCGTTACAATTGCTTGTAGCTGTTGTATTGTGTGTTTTTTTTTCTCTTTTCTGTACTGTTTTTATACGGCAAGAGCGGAAGCAATACGCGAACGAAACCATTATCATATATCCGAGGCTTTAATGTTTCCGTGGCCTTCGTTCCGGGCGCACAAAGCAGTACATCTTTGCCTTCCGTCATCTGTAATCTTGGAAGGATCCGTTTACGCGCCGTAATCGACTGTTTTTTGCAATGAAAGGGAGACACACACTAAAACAAATGCCGGACGGAGGAGTTTTAGGAACATTACTTTACTGGTGGAAGAGGAAGGGGTCGGTAAGGGGAAAATAAACGCAATGGAACGATGTAATGTTACTGCCGCTTACGCGGCACTCCCCGGCACTTTGCTGTCATACCCTGCTCAAAAACACACCAATCCCAACGCCAAGTCGGTTTTGGGCTCATTCCACGAGCAAGCGTCTCGTTTCATGGTCAGAACCACCAAGAACCGTTGTGCAAGTAGTAATGGAAACCGTATTTTTGCACAATATGAACCTGATACTGCACATAAACCACCGCTGCTTTCGTATATATGCCTTCGACCGGCGAGAACATTTTCCCGCTTTTCGATGAGCTGCTCCCGAATGAGCTTTATTTTTTTTTTTTGGTTTTCTTTCCACTGTATATGTGCTCTAGCGAGATCGATTTGTTTTCTCTGATGGCAAACGGTATTATGTGCTTACTATTGTTTGTCCGCTGGTTTTGCGCTGCGCTGTTATATTCATCATACTCCAATCATCATTTTCGCTACAATCTTTCACATCACTCATCGGATGCAGGCGTATGAACGAGACACGACCAAAACCGCTGGGAATGTAACCGCATGCCGAAAGCTCTTAAAAATTATCGATGAGGTGATGGGAAAATATTTATTGTGTGCTTGTTCGGTGTAGGAAATGCACACCATTTTGGGATGTGCTGAAAGCTAACAAGGCCATCCAAATGGCGGTATGAAACATATTGATCTTTTGCTGGCGAAATGTTAGATTGTGTTGTACGAAACGATACACCAATTATTGAACGTAACCTAAACAGCCATTGATTGTGAAGCCATTGAATGGTTGGATGGGAATCTAGGAGAACAATCGACTTTTCTTTGTTAGCTCCGTGCGTTTTGTTTACAATTTTGTTTGTTAAGTTACTAATTAAACTGTTGAAGTATTAAGGAGAGATAAACAATCCGAAGTTCGAGATATAGATCTTTTTAATTGTTTAAAGATTTTTTTTCGTTTCTCGTAATGGTTTCCGTGTCCCTTGGAAGGTATACCAATTCCTGAGCAATTGAAAACATAAATGAAGAAACACAAAAATGGATAAATTATGCCTTCCTTTGAAAGCGTTGTTACAGAAAAAAGTTAAAAAAAAATCTTGGGTCGTCTGATCAATTAAAAAAAAATGTAATAGAAATGGTCAAAACATTACATTAATTTCAAACATGATGATTTATTTATTCCTTTTTTTGCTTCTAGAGAACGGCCAACCCGTATCAAGATTAATTTTTACCACGCAGTCCTATTGGGGAGATGGTCCGAATGGGTTTGGATACCCCCGGATCGGTGGTGTGTAGTTAATTTATTGATTTATAATTAACCTACAATGAATAAAAAGGCTTGGTTAAGGCATCGAAAGTTTAAGAAATCGAACGAAAACCTTAAAATGCGGAGAATAAGCTCCTAGTATGAAAAATTATGCTTGAAAGAAATAAAAATAAGGTAGAAACACAAACAAAAATCATCATTGCTTCTGCACTATACCACCGAATTGCATAAATTGCCATAAGACAGTTGTAAAACAATGTAATGAAAAGAACAATATTGCATTGCCTGAAGGCAATACGAGTAAGCACAAACAAAAAACGCAATCTTCCGACGTACCGGCAACGAAAAGAAACATTCTTTCTATTGAAGCGTACATGGCCCTACCTTTTTTCGGGGGAACAATCATTACGGTTGTGCACCAGCGTTGATCAGGATCCAGCACGGCAGCTAAAGCACGGTCACCACTTGACGTCACAAAGGCAAGACGGTCATGTGCATGTACGCGACAACGGATGGAAGTTCGAGTTCGGGTCTGGTGTTGAACTGTTGTTGCTGCATGCTTCATGGTTATGGTTCTGGTGCAACCCTGGCGTAATGTAGGTTAATGAGTGCTTGCTAACACATTGGCCATTTCCTTTCGAATTCATCCGGCTCGGCCCGTTTCATTATGTGTTCGGTATCTTCGGCCAGAGGAGGTACGGTGGCGTCGTTACACAAGTTTCCCGCCATGCTCGATGGATGGATGGGATGAATAGGAGGTTTTTTGTTTTTGTTGTCTTTATCTCGAGGACTCATCATCATCGCTAGGATGGCCATGCTTGCACAAGAATGTTGATCCTGTTTGGATTCCCTTCGTTCCTTCCTAACCAAACCGCTCCTTTCGGTGAAGAGATTTCGGTATTTCCACACTCACTTAGTTTCCCTTTTCGTGTACATGTTTGTGCATATACATAAATGTCTGTGTGTATGTATGTAAGTTAGTGATTGTGTTTATGTCTCAGGGCTCGAAGCTTAGCAGATGACGGAGCAGGAACGAAAACAGTCGAACAGGGGGTCTTTTGGTTTGTGTTCTGATTGCTTTGACGAGTTTTTGGGTTCGGCCTTCAAATCGGCAGCCATTGTGTTGCGTTAGCCATTTTTCATATTCTCGATTGCTTTAATCTTTCCTTTCCTTCCAACCGAGACCAAGAGAATGTTGGGATAGAAGGGGTGGAAGGGAAAAACTAGAAACGATATTTTGTGCTTCACGAAAATCAAAAGAACGACCAAATGCAATAAGACAAAGTATCGTCCCTTTTCTCGGTGAAGCTAGGCAATGAAGCGGGATGTTGAAGCTTCTGCAGTACAAACCATACCACATAATCTTTTTGTTTTGCTTCTATCCACCACCCAACTGACCGTCACTTCCAACTGGGCGCCTCCATCGGTAGCTCGTCCAGTACCGGGCGCCTCCATCGTATCTCATCCAGTACCGGGCGCCTCCATCGTTACCTCATCCAGTACCGGGCGTCTCCATTGACCTTTTTTTTGCAGAAATCGTCTCGTTTGACGCAATGATTCAAGAAGGATCAGTAAAAGATTTTCCATCACAATACGAGCTAGATTAAGGGTGTGAGAGATTGGAAAGCCGGGGACCGCAACTGCAGGCAGATAATAATGGATAGGAAGCAATTGGACAAGAAAATAGTGTTCACCGAGCTTAAATCGTTCGAATCATGCGAACGGACAAAATGCTCGTTTGGGAATGATTTCTTACCATTTAAGCAGTGGTTTACGGATGTGGAAAACGATCGAAAAGAAAAATGTGAGTTATGTACGAGGGCGTATTTTATTGTGCAATTTTACACGTTATTTTAGAGATCAAAAAATCTAATCAAAAATATCTTTTTAAGTTTTTTGCTTTTGAAAACATATTAACCTTAACTGTAGAAAAGAAACTAAGAATGGTAAGAATGTTTTCAATCGATACTGTTTGTTTCTTTTAGACGTCTCGTCCTTTTTTCGCTACCAATACGCTGTCCTTGATGACGGTGCTAAAAATAGACTCATTTAAATCTTACTCGCTTTTTGTCTATAGACAGCACCAGCCGGAGGCTTCAAAACCGGAATATACCTTAATCTCTTAATCTCTCCATTTTTTGTGCCATGGGGGTTTCAGATTCGAATAGCCACTTGATACTATGCCAATAACTTTCCTTCATTTCGATTCACATCGATTGGGAAAAGGCTGATACAAACTTGGCTTCTCATCCACCGCTCGGTGGCATTTTGATTATTCTTTTTGTATCTTTGTGTGTGTGTGTTCGAAGCTTCCGTTTTACTGCTCCAAAAATTAGAGCTTGTCAATCAAAACCGATGCTATCTAAAGTGTTTCGTTCACTGCTGGTTTCCAGGCCCGATGCGTTCGGCCAGGGGAAAAAGTTCGATAAGGTAGGTGGGTGATGGTTTGGGAGCGATAATTCGTTAAGCCGAAACATCCAACATTGGTGGGTCCTCAGGGGAAGAACACCGAGTTTATAACGGTTTTTTTTCTTCGCAGTGTTAGACGAACAAATTTCGGGCAAAGTTTACGGTTTTGCGGTGGTGGCTTACCACACCGGCCCAACGGTAGGCTTAGGGCGTTTAAAACTGGTTTTATAGCGACATGGTTGGTGAGCTTCATCTTAAGGGAAAAGTTTTTTTTCTTTCACACAACATCCGAGAGTGCAATGCGGATGTTGAAGTTATTTCGCTTTTTGTTTGCACCAAATTGAGAGAAGCATTTCATTGCGAAACGATTTTTTTTTTATTCGCCAATTTAATTTTTGGAAACAATTTATTGGTCGTGAATAATTTTCTAATCAATTGTTTTGAAGTAAAGATTTTTTTTCCATTGCAACAGAAAATAAAAGCAAAATATAATCCAATTTTATTACACTATTTCAAAGGTGTCTGAATTACACGCGGCATGGAAAATATTAACCACATTTACAATCAAGCAAGGTATATGTACATGACACCACTAAGAAAGCATTCAATTCACATGGTT
The DNA here is from genome assembly GCA_016170015.1 of Anopheles longipalpis. Classification (NCBI taxonomy): domain Eukaryota; kingdom Metazoa; phylum Arthropoda; class Insecta; order Diptera; family Culicidae; genus Anopheles; species Anopheles longipalpis. The sequence goes on from CM028106.1 coordinate 25,741,005, forward strand.
TATATTTATGTTTGTACACTTCCACCCCTTGGTAGCGTAAATAGCATTAACCGAACGGAAGCAGCTCAGTCGGAAGAACACTTTTCTTTCGCAACACTCTCCACGACAGCGACAAGTGAGTCGCTCGATGTAACTGAGTAATCCAAATATCGAAAGGACACTATATTGTAACATACGGCACGCAAAGCACAACATACACACACACACGCACACTTTCCCTCCCATGGTGGATGGCTAAAGTGGCATAGGGGAAATGTAAAATAAACAGATTGTAAAAGCTTTTAAGCGAACGCGAAAGCGGCTACAAATGGAGCGAAAGTAGCATACGAGCGGAAGGTAGTAGAATTTAATGAGAATAGAGTTCTGCGACATACCGGGTCCGGAGCCATCAACACCACCGTGCCGAGCCCACCGTTCCATCCAATTTTGCAACCGGCAGCACAGCGACGAAGTTCAAACGAGGGTTTTTGCTCGGGAAAAGGTTAAGGACGTAGTACATTCTTTGAGTGATATGTTACGTGCGCGAATGGTCGGCAGGCCGGGTCACCCGGGGTCTGTTTCCAGCTGCGGGATTCGAGACCGTCTTCGCATGCTTTTCCTGACTACAAGCTGACTACATGCCGCTGTACGTAGGGTTCGAGTTAAAACCCGGTTCGCCTGCCACACTGATGTACCGGCAATAAATACCAACACTGCCCGCTGCCGACATCACACGACTCGTTTGCTGTATCTCGTGATGGATAGACGGATGGTCCCAGCCATGGTGGGTGAATAAGGGCAAAGCTGAGCGAAAGAAGATTAGAAATTATTTTCACGCTATTTATAATCTTATAAATATTTATACGCGTAAAGATAAATTACAGATACGAGTCCGGGAGGGTGGCGAGATCTGTACCGGCACGATCGATCGTACGTTTGGTTGTGTTCGCGATCCGCGAGTGAAATGGCGCGGAAATGGTAAACCGTCTCGTGGTACAGCGATACCGGTGAGATAGTTGCAAGTAGCACTAGCAGCACTAGCAGCAGTGTACATGGGAGCACGTGCTATAGTTGAACAAAACGATAAATTGGTTCGACGGTAGAATAACCGGTAGTCGGTGTTTTCTTGCTTTGAACAAATTGTAACTTTACAGATGAATACATTCAATAAGCTTTTTGGAAAAAAAATTACAGTACTTTAAAGTTAATTAGGTGGTATATTAATTTGCTCTATTTGTTTATTTTATTGTTGTTAATATAATTACTATAAATACAAACTTATAAAATAAAAAAGTAAGAAAATATAATATTATAATATCATATAAAACATTGAACTTTTTATCGAAATACTTCAGAGGAACTGATTAAGAATAAAATTTTATGAAGTGCTCAAAATTATATATATTTTTTTAAATATATCTGTTTAATTTTGTAGAATACAATTTTAAAACAATATTCCATTTTTTCCTATAAATTAAAAGTAGCTTAAGAATGTGTGTTCAATGTGTGATGAATTAAGCATTCTTCTTCTTCTTCTTCTTCTTCTTGGTGTAACGACCTCTGAGGTCATGCCGGCTACATCTGGCTTACTGGACTTGTTTTACTACGTAGCCGGTCCGTACTTGCTACGGGGGAATGGTCCGGATGGGATTTGATCATCGGTCCTGCCGTGTGGACCGGCGCCGTTTATCACATCCCCCAAATTGTGCATTAAAATAAAGGATTTTTCCATTTAAATTTTTTCCCCTAAATCTTATTATTTCTTTTCTTTTACGTTTATTTTAATCAATAATATTTTTAAATAATTGCCTTTAATTATCAAAGGACCCTTGTCCTTATAATTATGATAGCAAGCGTCATGAAGTGTATATAAAAATGTTAAAAATTATTTTAAAAAAATCTTCAATTTAAAACATTATTTCAACGAACTTCATGCCATAACATTTTTATAGAACTATTCATTTCTTTTTCTTTAAATTCAAAACAAAATCAAGTGGCCTAAAAGTTTTGTTCCGCACTGTAGTAAATAGTAATGAATCTTGATCGAATAAGCGATCGTTTACCCATCACTGTTGTCGGAAATACCGAACCAGTACAGACAAATCATGTGCGGACAGTTGGACGCGATTTGTTTAGGCCCAGGGCCCCAATATGTCATAAACATACAGCTGACGCACAATTGGCGGCCGGTTGCCAAACAATGTCATGATCGTTCATCTTTATCCGCGTATAAAACCGGAAAGATAGTTTCCACACACCGCACTACATGCACAACTATTGCACGAACACAAGAAAGCCTGTGTGTGTACAATATTAATCATAAGACGGGAAATAAGTTGAGACGTTTCTAGCAGCCAATCCCTCGACCCATCTCAGACTCCGTTTCTTGAAGGTCACCATGTTTAGGTGGCGAAGCGTATCTGTTTAACTTGCAAAATGCACACCGCAGGATGGTTGAGCGGCGATCAAAATTGTTCAATTTCCTGCTTTGACGTGGAATTATTATTAATAATAATTTTCCTTGCCCACCATCGTATGAAGAAGCGGTGTTTATGGGACGTCTCTGTCTTGTCTAGCTGCTTCGGTGGACGCTGTGTGCCGTACTTCGTGTCAGCCCTTTTATTGCGCCAGCACCGTGGTGTCTGGTGCCAATTCGATACGCGTTCGAGGCGCGTTTATTATTTATCTGCTTTCTCTGGTTTCTGCTTGGGGCACGGGTGTAACGTTATTGTTTACAGCGAGATTTACTGCTAAAGCGCATCAATCATACGGCGTCCGCAGGATATTGAAGTGAAAAAAGAGGGGAAAAAGTATGAAAAATGGATAGCGTTATTAAAAAAGTGTATCTATCTGGGTCGAAGGTATGTACGGTTTTGGACCGTTGGTTGGATTTGTGTAAATAAAGTCCTAACAGGCTTCTGAAGAAGAATAAAATCTAAAAAGAAACTTTTTCTTTTATATGTAATATTTTTTTAAATGAATTCTAACATACTTACCGATACGGATATGGCATCAATCGTGAATGCTTCTTTCCCGCTCCAGCTTCACAGTACCTGTTGCCCACAATCAAATCGTTAAACAAAAAATCTTTCCCATCCTGTTTCACCCAGCCTAAAAAACATTTCATTTGTAAACCTCCCTTATTTTTAACATTCCTTTAGGGGGTGCTGAAGGTTAACCGTCTGCAGGAGTCCGTCCGTTACACTGTTGCCGTAAAAATTCACATTTGATAACACCGCAGCAAAACTCCGCAAAGAACACGGCCGTGCCGTATCCATCCTCGCACTGTATCGTATATAATGAATTTATTAAGCAGTAATTTTTACCCCAACTCCCTACCCCACGAAGCTGCTGAGTACTTGCTACTGCTGCTGTGAATAAAACATTAAATAAGATGAGATGCCACGCGTAAGGTCGACTTACCAAACCGTAAACCTGCTTTCGCTGGCTGCGAAACAACGGGGGACCACGATACGGTGCAACCAAATCCTCGGTTTTTTTTTGTGTCGCTTTTACTGCTGCACAAATAATGTACTGCGCGCGAAGGATTTTTTTTTTGCTCGCATACTTCCGCTTCAAAAAAGAGCATCATGAGTGTGTGTGTGTTTCACGTTGTTTCCTTTCGCTCCCAGTCGTACAGGAAGGTTGTCTTCAGTGCTATAAGGACACCATGTTATGGGTGTTAATTGAATTACTCCTTAACTTCATTTCCATTTGTAAAAAAAACCGCGCGACCCGCTTTATTTGTCCGCTTCATGTGAAATGTCCTAGTGTGTGCGTATGGATGTACATGTGATTGTGAAAATTGTGTGCAAAAAAGTGTACCATGAAATGTAAAAGCTTTCGATGAGACAAGAGTTGGCTTTTTCATTGTATTTTTTTTCCGTTACCATCTACTAATTGACGTACTGTATGCGCGAGAGTGAAAAATCAGGAAAATCTTGTTAATAATTATGGGAAGCACCAAATGAAGGGAGAACAGACGGAAGGAAACGAAAGCTGAAAGTTAAAACAAGCGTAATAGTGATGGTGCCCTCGTTAAGGTTTCCCCCCTCGCGAAATGTCATATCGTACATAAATAAAAATAACAGTAATTACTGTAATTTATGGTGAAATTGGGTTCAAAAATTATGGATATAATGATAAACTGGAAACAGCTACAGCTGAGCTACAGCTACTGGAGGTTGGAATGAATTAAAAAAATAAAACATTTTCCAACAGTGAATTTTAATAAACAAAACCATTCTCGTGCTTAACTTTAAGCTTATGTGCAGTAACTTTTTCGTGTTTTCTGTACACTTCTTTTGGAAACAAGTAAAGAACATTTCAAGTGTGTGTTTGCTCTCAATTACTAACATGTATCCCATCGGATCGGGAGTGTCGGGTGTCTTTGAAGCTTTTGCAAAACTTTTCCCATTTAGCTTGCAGCTCGTTAAGCGTCACATTTCTCGCAAGTCATGCTTTAAACGGTTGCCTTTTGCTTTTACTTGTACGAAGTTAGCTTGTTGAAGTTTATTTTTATGTCGCATCATAAGGGAGCACTTTTCATACACCATGCTTCCCACCGTTTTCTCCCTTACATCCCCGACATTCTCATACGTTAACGATGTCTTTCCTACAAGCTTCATGTTTCCCCTCCTCCCCTTTCAATCACACTTTGAAGATTAATTAATTTATCTATGATTGATCGTGCACTCCCGCCCGTGCGGTAACCGAAGTAAATGATCTCCCGTCGCGATCCTTTTGTCACGTTCACGATTGAGGCAAGCAATTGTTTTTCTTTTTTTTTTGGTTTTGTTTTTCACACAGCACTTTGTAGCTGTGAATTTACAGGAAGTTTAACCGAAAAACCATTCATGACGTTATGTCACCCATAAATCCCATGACGTTGATTGCATGAATAATTTATTCACCCTGTGCCCATAAATATTTCTCGGCACAATCATAATTTTCTCGACCTTTAGGCCGTGCGTATTTCCAGGTGGCTGGCTGGATGGTGCTGAGGACGATGAAAGCATGCATAACCGTATCAATAAATATCCGGGTCGGGTTGGTGCGTGTGGTTGTGTGGTCTTTGTTTTTTTTGTTGTTGGTTCCGTTTTGCGATCTAAAATTGAAACTGTTAAATAATAAACGCACGCTAAATGGTGCGTTATTTGTCTATTTGACATTGTTGCAGTTTGTATGTTTCGTACCGTGGGAATGTGGAATGGAATTATTGTGAATGGAACATATTTCACACATTTTTCGCACGAGATCATACGCTGAACAGGAACAATTGTTTTGAAAGGTTTAACTGTTTTCGTAACAGACGGGTACTAATGGGTCTTAAGTTTAAACCTAGCATATAGAGAAAGCTAATGCATGGTCTCTACGACAATCATTAGGTATTGTAAAAAATACTTTGTCTACAGGGTAAATTTAAACTGTCAAAAATATTTTATTTTTATAGAGAATAATCGTAGAAAATTGCGTGACAATCATTTGTTGAAATATTCCTTTACTGAAATAAAAGTTTCTATTGACAGATAAAAACGAGCTGGAATATCTACATGTATTTAATGAATAAATATGAAACAAGAAGCGGTTAATTTAAAATAGAAAAGAAAAATAAATCATTGCCCAGTTTACATAAAAAATCATTTCTTTGATTATGACACAAAAAGTGAAAATAAAAATTAACTATGAAATCTATAAAGCTTATTATATTATCCATGGAAACTAAGTTACGCATCCATTGAATAAGAATCAATCAACCGCAACCACAAAACCTTTTAGTTTCAGTTTCATTACCTTTCATCGTTAATAGAACTTTTACCATCAAAGAAATATGTTGGCCAAGTAGTAATGAAAGGATCACACAGAAGCATAAAACATTATGGATGTTATGCATCTTCTACTTGCTACAGTTATAACCAGTTATGCAACGATTCGACAAGATCAAAGAACAAATGAAAATCGCCATGTTCAATCAATAATTGTTTCTCGTTGTTAGAACGCTTTCATTGGACGGGTTCAAACCTTTCTACAATTTTAGCACCATTGCGAAGGAGAAATTGTATCCATTTCAACAGAGCGCACCAGGTGCCGATGATTGGTACCGAACCTTTTCAGCTATGGAGACGCCTGGTTGTGAGAAAGTCATCTATGAAACGTCATCCGAATGCACGTGCAACCACCATTATGCTGTACCGGTCGTGTTAGGAGAAGATGGCGAAGGCGAAGAAAAATCATGTCCAGCCCATCATTTATTGTTCGCTTGTGAGGCAGCTACATTCACCTCCTCGGTCCTTCGTCCAACCATTCACCCCGGCCCCAGTTTTGTGTGTTCGATCGCACAAAGCACACAATTATTTCTGTCCCACTTCTCACCCACTGTCAGTGGCAGGTGCGTACCAATGTATATGGTTGTCTGGCAAGAGCGATTGGCAGCCATTGGATGAACAATGCCCCGTTCGGAGTGCGCTAAAGCACATATCTTGACGATTCCGTTTCTCGTTTATCATGAACCCTTCAGGATGGGTTTTTGGGGAACGGCATCCGTAGCGATACGATACGCCGACAGGCAACAATGGCTAACAATCGATGTGACACTTAACTTGCCAGCTGCCATTTTCGGGAGCGATCATCGCATCACCGCAGCCGTTGCATTGTGCCATTGTTTCTACGTATTGCACGGAATGTTCCGATAGCAACAAATGGATTACCCTACTTGGCGATAGTGGCTCGTGTAGACGTCTTACTGCAGTAACGACGACGATGGGATTAGAACGACATATCTTGGGTTTGTTCTAGCGTGAAAAAGGCGACAGCAAGCATTTCTTGACAGTGCAAAAAGATGCAAAAGGATGTCGATATCTTTTGTCCAGTTAGTGATTTTCACATTGCGCAAAGACGTGCTATTGTGCAGACATTTTGACCGTATCTTTTCGTGAAGACGAACACATGCTGTGCACATGATTTCAGTGATTTGGACATTACGAAAGTGACAGTCATAAAATTATACTTTATTGACTAGAAAATGTTTAAGTAAGTGTGGATTATTTATCACTTTCTTTGTTTTTTTCCCTTGGAATAGCAATTCGTACATCTTGTTGATTTATTGTGAAGTGAGAAATATACATCTTATTAAGACAAATAAAATAAATCTCACATACCAACCTCAGATGGTGAGGAAAATTCATTCCGAAGCTTTGAAGACGCTGGGATTTCATTTTGGCGCTTTTGTGCACAATTTTCTTCTTGAGTTTTTGTCGCTGCAACAAACAACGAAAAGTGGAAGTGAAACGCATGCGAAAGAATACGCTGATGGAGCTGATTGCAGCTCGAATTGCTTTATCTCAACCGTGAAACTAGTTCGTTTTGATTGTTCCATTTCGAGTTCTGGAAATCCTAGCTTCACTTCAATCGTGTATTTCGTAAAACTGCACGAGTCCGTAATGAAGAATTCCATAGAATTTCGTTTCGTATTTTTTATTTTTTGCCTTACTTTTTTGCAGCCATTCTGAGATGCTTTCTTTCGATGGTTCCAATCCGCAAACAAGGGAAAACTGGTTAACAAAAAAAACCAACTTTCCCTCAACTAGAGGAGATAAGCGTCGATACGGGTTTATTCCTTCCGATGATAAAACCGAACAAATTAAAGCGTAAAATGAGGATTTCCTTTTCACGGGGTGAAATGACAACAAAAAAAATGCAAGAAAAGGCTCCCTCCCACCTAACGAGGGTTAAGCCCGGCACTAAATAAATAAAAGAAAGCCCAAACGAAGAAAGGCTGCAGTCTTTAAAGTCGGCGTCCCATTCGTTCGTTCGCGGGCTTTTGCTACGTCACGCCGGTGTGAAAGGTGATCGATGCTTCCCGAAAAGCTCGAGGACAGGCCAATAAAATATCCATCAAAATTATAATAATCCTTCACCTCGTTCGATGGCACCTGACTGGCACCGTTTGGAAGGATGGTTCGGAGATGGTCCCGTTGATGTGAGTTTATCTTTTCTGTGTTGTTCGCTCACCATCGCTAGAGTGTCCTTTTTTTTGCACTACAAAGACGCTCCACAGTGTTCGTGCTACGCATCGAAACGCGTTTGATTTATCACGATGATAGTAGCAGAAGGGAAATGGCATATAAAAGAAAAGGGAAAAATAAATGGTGGAAAGGTTAACTCGCCGTCCGGGCGTATAAAATGTCCTACCGTTTTTGGGGGGCAGGATTTGTAGAAAAGGATCCTTGAAATAACTCTCCCAACACGAGCAACGGCTGCAAGTCACTGCAGGAGCCGTAGGTATACCGGGATCATATGATGACCTCGGGTTGATGAGATTTTCACATTGAGGAAAATGCGCGACACGATATCGTCTCTATGTTGAAGATGGTCTATTTACATCCATGTACAGAACTGGGAGGGTTTATTCAATCCGGACCTCTTCATTACAACATCCTAAAACCTTTTGACCATTGAGATGATACCATCCGGATGGTTATCGGTCGTAACCTAAAGTCTCTGGCAAAGGTGACCAAAAATAACGCATGTTTCGTTGCCCCGTTACGGAAGGAAAACATAAAATTCTTATCACAACACATGCTAAGAAACTGTGAGACACTTTCGAGGCTTTAGCGTACGTGTGGCATGATGACGAGACGGACCTCGCACAGGAACACCCAAAAAGTGCTACGTTCATCCATCAATTTCAAAAGCTGACGCTTGTCGGATGATATTAAAAATAAGAAAAGCTTCATATGGCGAGGGAAAAACGAAGAGAACAAGCACAGGGGGGATGAAAATGGGACCGCACGCAGAGAATCCGGGACGTTTCGGTGCAATTTAATTCCGGTACCGGTGCCGAAAATATCAATCAGCCCGACACGACACGTGGCGCGGCAAGTCGTTCCACTTGACACATGGAATGTGTCGATTCCTGTCGTTCGCGGCAAGTGCTCATCTGCGTTGTGTGATGATGGTTTATCCGTTTGCTGAGATTTCTTCCACACATGCACACATCCGCCGGAATGGGGGAAGAAATAGAAGGACAAAAGGATGACGGTGTGCGAGCGGAGAGGGCGAATAGGGATAAATATTTCGTGCAGCATAAAACGGCCTAAACGTGACCCATATTCCGGTGCGACGGTATGAGAAAATGGATGCAAAAGCATCCTTCCGTTGGGTGGACTTTGGCGCTAAAGCTATTTCTGTTGCCTATAAAAGATTAAATGAATAGGATCAAAGTAGACAATATTATTGACACTTTTGGGATGTGGCATTAACCGTTGCTAAGGGGGTAATGTACACGATTTGATCGCCATGACGTGTTCACCCCATTCCAGTTGTTCGATACAGAAGATCAATTTTATATTTTATTGAAGTTGACTTATACTTTACTCATTTTATGGAGATTTAAGTATGGCTAGTCAAACAGCTCACAACAAGCATCTTAAAAAGGAAAAAAGGACATCGTTGAAACACTCTAAAAATGGTAGTTAACAAACAAATTATTGAAATAAAAACACTTTAAATTTATAGTTCATTTCCCTTAAAATATTGTCATTAATAATGTCTCTTAATGTATAAAAGAAATAATTATATATTTTAGTAAACATACTGTAGATGCCATTGCCGATTAGGTATCCGATAAAAAACGCGACTACTGAAAATGATCTAAATTTTGTAAAATATTATTTGATTGATTTTTGATGTGAGGGTTGCCTCAAATAGTTCATGGATATATTTTCCCGAGAATGTATACACTTTCAAGAGTTTGTTCAAAAATTTTAATATTATACAAAAATACACTCACACTGAGGCCCCCAAGAATACCAACTAAGGCGAAAATTTTTAAATAATTGTTAAATAATCGTGTACGTGATGAGGCAGAAGAATGTAAGTAATTTAAATAATTTCCCAAACACTTGTATTCACATAAAACTACTTTTACTAAAACTTCGCCCTAGAGGAAATGCCTTGTAAAACTTGTGATCATTTCAGCCCTCTGTGGTTGACAATACGGCTAAACCCGTACGGTTGAAATATAAATAAATCAAAATAAAATTCGTCCTTATTTTGTGTACTTATAGCAAAATGAAAGAAGATAAAATAAAAAGCTTTCGTAAACCTCGTGTGCAAAGAAATTCGGATAGAAATTACTTGTGAATCGGTTATTGAAGCGATTTAGGCTATTGATTTACTAGACAAACATTGTATAAATAGATTTTTGTTGCATGGGAATGCTTTTAAACTTTAAGTTGTAAATTAATTATTTGTCGGTACATTCATTTAATTTTTTTTAACAGATGCACATCCTTTAGCTTGAAGGAAATGCAGTAAAACATTTTTGTCGAAATCACGAACATTTTTTTTAGCATAATGATCGAATATATCTTCTTCAGTAAACAAAAAAATCCAGAAATCTTTTGCAACTCTGTGTGCAAATAAAAGCTGTCTCTAAAAGAGGAAATAATGATCAACATTATTATTTAACAACTATTTTAAGCTGATATTTGTAACTTCTAACAAAATATACCAGCAAATCTTTCATAAGAGAATTTTCGAGCTTTCAAACAACATCCTTCCACTACGTTCCGCCACACGCTTGTTACAAAATATGAATACCCGAAAAGTTTTGGCAGTAACTATTTATTTAATGTTACACAAGCAAGATCTACTAAAATTTTCTCAAACAAACCCAAAACCACCCCAGCTCCTACCCTACCTCTCTAGAAGCACACTAATAGTTTTCGAAGTAATTCGACTTTGGTTGTTTGACGCACTTTAGATAAATGAATTGGTACATTGGTGATGCGCTGGTGTGAGAGAAATCGATACGCTTCTTTACATTTATTAACCCACAATCGAACCCAATGCCGTTGAAAGAGGTCCTTTCCGGGAAAGCTACAACCACCAAAAACCAGGCACAAAAAGGTTCAACACGAACAGTCGACATGTTCCAGCCGGAACCGATTGGATAAACTTTCCCAAGTATGCCCCTTCCACGTTTCGGTAAGGCATGTGAAGAGCCTATTTCTATTGCTTTAAAATATTCGCCGCCGCTGCTGGTCGCCTTCACCATCTTCCTGTATGGGTTGTGTGGCTTGATGCTTTATTTAATTTACTATCGGTTTGATTTTATAGGAAAACTTTGCAAAACTGGAAACCACTTGAAAGAAGGCATATGGAATCGAACCCACACCGATGCACACATTATTTCTTCCAATGAAATACAACGCTTTTGGGAAGGGAAGGAAAGCATACCCGAAGACATTACAATGTACGCTCATATTTTGCCACAAGTTTTGATATTGAAAGTTTGCTTGTTCAGCTGGTTCGTTCATCGACGAGCAGAAGCGCGAGGAACGTTCGCCACCGATCGTCGAGCAGTTTCGGGTGAAATTTGAGTAAATAAAAATCAAATTCACTCGCTTCTTCAAACCCCAATAACGACTCAATTACATTCGTCTGCGTTATGGCGTCCTTTCCCCAAAACTGGGTTTGAGATATGCTTAACAAAAAAATGCTTCTCGTTCATCAGTTCCAGGCGTGTGGCAGGAGACGAATCGACTAAAAACCCGAAATCTACCATACATCGTGTAAGGGGTTTCGTTATTCTTTTATGTTTCATTCTCTACCCAACGCTACCTTTATGTCGTTTATTTCTGGGTCCCTCCGTATTTTTTTTTGACAACGCGCAAAACCGACATCCATGTCTCGTTCGATGTACCCGTGAGATTTTCTCCGGTAGCGGCACCAGGACCTAACTTTCACTTGACAAGGTCGGGTTTCGGGCAAATGAAGAAATGAATAAGTAATAAAAATTTGATTGAAGGCGAAAGTTCAATTTCGTCAGACGGGCCCGGTTTTTTTCTTTCGTCCGGGCGATCCGATCGCGTGGACACGATACGGGGTGGTTCGAGCAAATTGTGGAAGATGGAAAATAAATATTTCGTTATCCGTTACATTGGCACTGTAGTGGATGTCGAGGAAGCTTATATGTGATACAGCCGGATTGTCAAATGAGATGTAAATCAATTTTACAATCGTTGTAATAATGCAATTTTGATACAATTTTATGATGTGCAAAATTGAAAATAAGCAATTAAAGCGTGACTTTATGGATGTCAGTACGTGGAAGTGCTTTTGTAGTTTGTAATCATTTTTTTTTACATCAAATTTATTGTCCTTTTTTGCAGTAGTACAATCTGAAAAAACCTTAAATTTCCGTTTGAAGCTTTCATTTGGTAACAGTTCTTTTATGTTGTTGTTTAGTGTTTCACACTAAAGTTTAAAAAAATAAAATTACAAGACCAAAATTTCTTTACAAAACTCAAAACTTTGACATAATTTACAGGCACACAAAACATGTCAACATATTCTCATACCTTCTACATGCCTCAATGACTCCTCCATGAACTATTTCCTTACAAAATTCGATCCAAATCTTGCTTATAGTTAGCACTCGCTCGCTCTCTATCTCTCTCTCTCTCTCTCTCTTTCATTTTCCCTTTCATTTTCAAACATCGGAAGCTTCCTCGTTAGATAAATTCGTTATGCGAAAGGTACAGATTTATAATTCAAACATTGTACATGTCACATCCTCACAAACCGGGACCCCACGTACGTATCTGCGCGTGTAGATCAAATCTAATTTTTCCTTCCCAAATGTTGCTGCTTTTCCTCGTACGTTCAACTTGTATGCCACTTGTGTAAAATAAACAAACATTTCTTCAGACATTCACTCCAAGCCACATACACACACACACCCATATGTACACGCACGGGGGAGAATGCTTTTTTGTTTCACTTTAAAGCAACCTCACAACACCAGCCACCAGGGCGCTTATCACTTGGTTTTGGTTTCCTTTTTCTTTGCCAACACAGTTTCCAGCTTTCCCGGTCGTTAATCTTCAAAATGCTTCCTGCCCTCTATCCTGTACACGGGCAGAGAAAGAACCGGCAACAGTGAGATGATGCCGGGGAAGGATTTTTTTTTTCGTTGTTTGGGGTTAAGATGGGAAGCCGGATATTTTAGGAGGGAAATCCTTACAAAGTTGACGCATCGCTCTGAGTGCGTCTAAGCATTGGTAAGGAAGGAGAGGCAAGGGATGTGCTTTTCCGTGGTGGAAAATAGAGAGGAACAGGAATGTTACCCGTTGGAAGGAAACGATGTTACAAACATATTGCTGTTCCTCATCAGCATAGCTTACACAAAACGGGTATTCCACACGCTAACACGATGAAGGTGAAGAGAATTTCCACCTTCTTTTTGTTTTCCATTCCACACGACCCATGCCGCGCGTAAACACCGGAGGGAATTGAGTATAACATATTTCCCACCTTGACACCGGTGGCACCATGACTTAGACCGGGGCCGGGGCTTGTTTTGGGCTTACCATCCACCCAAGGCGTCCACATTAGCTCGTAAAGGTAACGAATAGAAAGAAAAAAAGCTTCTCGTTGAAGAGTTTTTCGAGTTCGATTGGATTTACATGCCTCCCTTTCCCCATTCCGATTTCATAAGTGGAAAACAAAAGCAAAGCAAAAAAAAAGTAACTTTATGCTCCTGGGACAAAAATTCCATCCCCTATGGTGCACCCAGTAAAGAAAGGTCACGGAGTGTATTTGTTCCGTGCTGGGGTAAAAGTATTGTAGAATTGTTGGAGAAGTCATCGCATACATCATCAAATGGTTTGTGGCTGGGATGGTATTTCCCCTTTTCTCACCCCCCCTGAATTTCCCCCGACACCAAACAATGCTACTTGACCGTTAATTTTCCACCCGGGTGCGACTTCCCAAAGAAAGAACGCAAAACGAATATGTGAGGAAAAGAAACATGGCGCAGAAAATGTTGTTTATGTTGCCGCAGGAAGGAAACGAATCTGTTTGACCGTCCGGACAACTATGTTAGGGTGGCATTAGAAACGAAGGATAGGAAACGTTTGTAACGTTAACGTACATTCATGTGTGTATACGTGTGTTACTTCACAGTAAACCTTGTGTGCGGAACACATAATGCATTGTGACAGTTGGTCCGGACCGTGTTCAGGTGCTTGAAAGTGTGTTTCACGGAAAGAATATATGTATTCACTCCCCTCCCGTCAGCAGTTGTGGCAGGGGGTTTGAGAAAAGAAAATGATGCATCATTGCAACTTGGATAGTGGGTTTGCATTTTTAACTTCAGCCCACAGTGCCAACCGTCGTCGTTGGCATCATTCTGCATCATCATTTAATGAAGTTCAACCTTCGGAGAAGTATTTTCGAGTGCATTGAAGCATTGGACCGGGCAGATGCGCCTTGCTGGCATACATCGTGGGTGTGCATTCGTGCACCATGAAACACATTCATGTTCGTTTTCCATTAGAACAAACAGTCCAACACTCGCTGTGGACTGGCTTTTGCAATCATTTCAAGACATCGCTCCAGGGTCATCCCGACTCGGCGAGCTTCATTTTGAAGGCGAAAGGAATGGAGGATAAATGCATCCAGACGTTGCAGGCAACCAACAAACAACTTGCGGACAAATGCGCTCAAGGACTCGTGCGTTATCGTGCGTTAGCCTGTGCCTCATGGACTCAAGTTTTGCAAGCTGTTACACGTTCTTGTAGCAAACTAGCAGGACACTACACCACCCTATAACGGCCAAGTACACCAGCACAGCACAGTGTGGTAAATATTTAACCTAACTTGAACAAACGATAAGCGGTTGGAAGAACCGGCCGTTCGGTAAAAGCTAACCTGGCTACGAAGATTGATGGCGGTAGATTTAAGGTGTAACCGAGACTCTGGTGACTTTTTTTTGTCGTCCTTCCTTCATATAAACCATTTTACTCGGTGAACGTATGGGTTGGGGGGTTTTTTTTAGCACAAGTGCAAGCAATTAAATCGTTAGACCTAAGAACGGTCGTTCCACTTCTACCGGGAGCAGCATCCATTCATGCGGAAGCTCTATTCAGCCATCCCGGCAACATTGTTGCTCAAGTAAAATCACTCCCTCGTCCCCATTTCTAGACGTTTTGTTTCCCCAAAGGGAAAAGGGAACTGTTTTTTTTTTCAACTCCATTTCGAGGAAAATGTGAGGCATCTGGTAGCATAAAAGGGAGGAAAAACAAAATGAAAATTGTGTGCTTTTTTGAATTCCACACGATCAACTCGTACGGTAGCGAGTACACCTGCTGTTGATACCTTTTGTGTCCGCTTACCGACAAACATCCGTTTCGCCGAACCCGTGGCATGATGGCGTGGCGTGTTGTTTTAATTTTCCACGCGCACGAAAGCATTTCCATGTTAAACACGCGGCCACTAGCTGCTAGCTGGGAACTGGGGTGTTAAATTTTCATCTTCATTTTCAAGCGCAAAGCACTCGGCCTGATTGAAAGCGGCGTTGTGCGCTGTATTGATGTTTTTTGATGGGTGTGGGGAAACCGGGAGAACCACACAACATGGAAGTGCGAATATGACAATTGATGACTATTTTCACACGCAGCTTGTTTGAATGTCGGTACAGAACATTGGCACATCTCGTTCCGTGGGAAGTTTCCTGTTTCGAATGTACAAAGGAAGTGGTCAGTATGCTCGATACCTTGCAGAAATGATGGCAACGGTAAGTAGGCGTATCACCGCACCAACAATTTGAAGCATGCCCTTCTACTGCTCGGTTCAGCTTTCGCTCACTTCCCACCCCGATTAAAGTCCATTTATCACAGTGAAAGGCAAAATTCCTAGTCGAAGTTTCTCCGAATTCCTAACATTTCTAGCGTGCACATACCGGGCAACGGGGAAAACGTGGAAACGGTCACGTAAAACGCCGCGACGGAAGTACTTATCCAAAGTTGAGCTTTTCTGTAAAGCATCCACTTGCGATGGGATGAGCTCGCAAGGTAGCATTACACATCTTGTGGGTGTTAAAATTGTTGGTTTCTCGAACGCTCAATCTCAACACAGATGACACCCGTTTAGGGGTACGAACTGGCCCCCGGGGGTATACGGCACCGGTCATTCTCTGGACGGTATCGGTTGGAAAATTATCGTAATGTAGAGCATTGCTGTTGGCTTCACTTTCCACCGATAAGAACCGTTATTATGCCCAGTGAATGAGACAATTTATGGACGCTTTATGGAGCTGTGTGCGGCTNGGTATACGGCACCGGTCATTCTCTGGACGGTATCGGTTGGAAAATTATCGTAATGTAGAGCATTGCTGTTGGCTTCACTTTCCACCGATAAGAACCGTTATTATGCCCAGTGAATGAGACAATTTATGGACGCTTTATGGAGCTGTGTGCGGCTTCCACAGCTTCCGAACGCAAGCAAAGGTGAGTGAACTTGTGTGCACAAACCGACGATGTAGAAGGTAATCGGACAGCAGCAATTTGTGCAACTACCAACAACTGACGGGAGCAAATAAATCACATGTGCAAGCGAAGAATGGTTGGACGGTATTTCGAGGTTACCCAAAGATGGAATCCGTTTGCATAATTTGAAACTAATGGAGACGCCCAGTGGTTCGTAGATTGAATGGTTGGATGATGATCTTTTGATTTATCTGCTGTATGAGCGTGACCGTTAGAGACAGAACAGCTTCACATAGTTCCATTTTTGTTCGTTTAGCAAAGCAGGGTGAACAGATAAAGAAATCTGTTAGTGTGACCTGTTATGCAGCTAGGTTTTATGCAACAATACTTCAAGTTTTTCAAATGGTAGATTGCAAATGATTTATTTTATATTAAGTTTATCTTGTAAAAAGATTTGAAAAATAAGAAAAAATATCGAAATTTGATTATGAGCCATGAAAGGGTATTTAATACAAACATATAGTTTTTGTGCAAAAATACAATTGTTAATGAGAAAAACTCATCAAATTAGGAGTATTTAAACTAATTTCTTATTTTCATTTTATAATCGTTTCTTTTTTTTAGAATTTTGCAAATATTTGAGTTTATTTGATTTTTCTTTAAAAAAAGTTCATTTCCCACAAAAATTTTATTTTATTTACACTACTTACTTTATACTTTATAGTGAATAAGAAATTCACTGTAATTTCTAATTTTTTAATACAAAAACAATACATTATTCATATTTAAATTACTGTTTAAAATCCATTAACTGCAAAGAATTGTTAGGGCTATTTATATTTTAATGGTCAAACCCAACACGTTGATGAATGGTGTCGAAATTCGTAATCACCAACGGTAAGCCTATTCTTAAAGGGGTTACCCTATTGTTGTGTAAAAGTACGTTCGCATGAAACAGAAAGGGATCAGCTGAAAGAATGCTGTTGTGACTTATAGCATTAATCGTAAGCAATTGTTTATATCTTCTACCGAACCGCAATGAACACATTCATCTTTAGTGTGTAACAATTTCTTCAAAGCAAAAACAAAACAAAAAACGAACATACACCAATGCTGACGATACGGAGCCCTTTTTATTTGGACAGACAATTTAGCCTTCCATCTCCCCGCTTCTGCAAAAAAAAAAGATTTGCAATCGACCCTTTGCCAAATGACGACCGCCAGTGGTGGCATCTCGTAGCAACAGTTTCCACAGTGTGCGATTTGCCCAGCTTCATCATCCGACCGATCAGCAACTATGGTTGAGATAATCATTACCACGACCATCATCATCATCATCATCATAGTCATCACTTTCATGATGTTCGGTTGTCTTCGCCATTCCCTTCACTATGCTGGTTGCCTCTCTTGCTCTTAATCCCCGCTTTCGAGTTGATTTGCTGTCGGCAGAAATGGCATTCGAGGGGTTTTGCTCGGAGAGCGCACATACCACAGCCAATCGTTTTTCGTGACGATTAATACAAGAATCCCGGATTTTTCATTTCTCATCTCACGCACACCAGCGTGCGGACGTGAACGTACCGAGCTCGCGGGGATGACGATGATGATGCCTGATGATGAGGCCAAATGATCTCGCGAAGCTGTTTGCTCGATGGTGACGGTCGGAGAGTGCCACAGTAGGGGGGTTCACAGTCCAAACCGAACGTAGTAAAATGCTTTCCGTACTATCAAGTAAGCTGCCTGATCACGAGAGAATGGTATGCGAGCGGTATAATGGTGAAGGGAAGCTACATAAGAAGTAAAGAAGTTTTTTTTTTGGTTTTATTTGCCTTTTTAAAAATCTTGTATGCATTACAATAGCAGAAACGTTCGCCAAGTAAAGCGCGTCAACTGGTGAGCTGGTGAGTTGAAGAGCGTGATTCAATGAGCGTGAGAGCAGGAGCGAGATGCAGCAGCAACAATACTCACTTCTTACCAGCCCCGCCAGCTGGCAGATTCGCAAGGGTATGTTACTGCTTGTGGTTTTCCCTTTAGCGTCCGCTCCGTGAGTAAAGTATTTTTGGGGGGGTGAAGCAAGTTCCAAGGTCTCCACAATGCATGGAAAGCAAGTGGGAGTAAAGTGACGGAAGATTGGAAGAAAAACTCGCACACACACAGACACACATTCCAATTCAGTTCCGAGAGCGGGAATAAATCACACCAGCAGATGACGAACTGTACGGGCTGCACATGTGGCTGTGTGTTAGGAAGATTTTCCTTTCAATCTCACCGTGAGCGAGCTCCTCTTTTGCGCTCACGAGTTTATTATGAGAAAGAGAGCCTACAGAAGGATCGTTACTATGAGATGCCGAAAGCATGCTGCTCGAGATCTGAGTGCCGATGAGTTACGTTTGCATGCGCATTCAGTTTGGGAAAACTGAAAGAAAATGAGTGCCTTTACTAGGTTGCAATTGTCGATCTTTTCTTTTTGACGCGGAATGGTCTAAATTCGCCCATGGTGTGAGTTACTCGTTAACGATTTGGTTATTCGTGATCGGTTCAAGAAATTGGCTTCGGGTTTTTCGACTGGGAAACGAAGGAACTGTTATGGCAATGGAGCGCGGACATACCAAGACGTAAAATTGTGATTGTTTAAAGGGAGCGTTGAAAAGTGTGTGGAAAACTTAACCGACAACATGAAACATTCACATTTATCCTTCTGTTTTGCCACTAGTGAAAGCTTTAAAATAAATTAGATTAATTAAGTGAAATCATGAGACTAAGTGTTTTTCTGCTTTTTCTTCTTTTTTCATTTTATTCTTCTTCTTTTTCTTGTCCTGCTTAGTGTCAAGCACGTTACAAAGACAATGTCCGGTCGCCAATCCATTTCCCCGATACTCAGTCTAGGGCCGAAGTCCAACAGATTGGACATCCGATCTCCGATAGGTTGGACTCCACCTGATCTAGTGTGCTATCTTCAAATACAATAAATATGACATGTTTTTGCACAATTTTTTATCCTTCAGATGTATTTTTAAACTTTTTTATTAACATTATTAAACAAATATTTAATACATTTGTTTTAAACTAAAAATTTAAATAAATACCATAAATAAATTCATGTTGTACAGCTTTATTCCACAACGCTTTCAATCCACCTTCCCGAGCATCGGTATTCGAGCATGGCCATTCGACATATGGCGACTGGTACGAGTTAACGCGAACGCATGCTTTTCTCACTTCATCGTGCTGGGGCGACCTGTTGGTAACGCTGTATGCGTGTCACACAGGGGGCCTCGAAACCAGGAGCGAAACGGTGAGAGCATTTTCAGAGCATCTCAAGCGAGCGGATGTTTCCCTGTTTTTCCCGTGATTTTCCCACCCTCCGCATTCGCTCGAATCGCTTGTCTTTGCTTATGTATATGTATTGGTGATGGCGTACGAAATGAGCGTACGAGAGTGCCCGAGAGCATTCCCAAGCAACGAAGCAGAGCTGTTACTGTGTGCGTACGGTACGGTGTGCAGATGGATGAGATCTAGCGTTCACTGTTGAAGGTGTGCGTTGATACTAGGGAGCGAAAAAAGGCGAACGAACACGAAGTGGACAAGGGAACGCCGGAAGAAATTTTTCCTACGCTTTGGTGAGCGAATTTTTCCACCGTTCGCATCAGTTGGATCAAATTTATGCACCCGTTCGGTATCATCCCGCAAGAGCGCGACCGTCCGCCGTAGAGGGATAAAAAAGCCGTTTTGTCGCCTTGTCGCCTTGGGCTAAGTGAAACGGTCAGTTTAGTGATAGTGTGAAAGGGTGTGGGAAGGGAGGGAGGGAGGGGAGAGGAATGGCAAGAGGAAGAGCTCTTTCACATACCTCTTTCTCTATGCTATCACTAGGGTGCCTTGTGTTGTCTGGTCTAGACTGCGTGTGTTGGTGCGTGTATCGAAGTGCGAATTCTGTGTTTGATAATGATCGGATTGCTTCAATATCACAAAAGTGTAGCATTATACAAAGTTCCTGAATGTGCTCGAATCGATGGAAAACCCCCAAATTGAGAAGGGAAAATATTGGGAAAATATTAGACGTGAAGTTCCCATCATACACCAGTGCGGTGGAGTGCGTGCGTGCGAATGTTCACAGGTGCCCTTTGGCTGACCTAACCGCGGGAGAGAGCAACAGAAGTAGCATTGAAGCAAAAAACAGAACAACACAAGAAATACATTTCCCAACGTTCGACGAAAAAAAAAAATGGGAAAGAAATTTCCTTACTGAAAAAGGATATTCTTGCAGGTGGCCACATTCGGCATGATGGCTACCCCAAAATCGTAGTAGCGAGAAGAAAAAGAAGAGAAGAAAAAAATCACACATACATACGTAAAACAGCACACGGAAGATAACACACTCGAGGTACGGACCAGGCAAAAATACGCACACGCCATCATGCCAAAAACGGGCTCCTGACTTCGGCATTCGGTTGAAGTAAAAGCGAAAGCGTCGTGCGAGAGTGAAACCATCCGGGCGGGCGCCAGTAGTAGTGACTCTTACAAGTTGCCCCATGACTACGAGTGCAGCTTCCGTACCAGCCCAGCGGTTTGGTTCTGTCTGGTTCACACACCTGTTTCCCGTTTTTTGGGGGGCTTCGTTCGCTTTTGCAAAAAAACCACCAGCTGTGACAGATTTCGTTCGTCTCTCGTATGCTTTTGGTTGATTTTTTCCACAAATTTCAACTCCAACCGTACGTTTGCATGTGTGTGTATGTGTGGAAAAATGTGTATTTTCCAAAGATTCCCATTTCCGTGAGCGTCTAAATGATGTGTTCCCCACTACCAACTAAAATCAACTATCTACTGTTGAAAATGGTGGCTGTACTAGTGGCCAGTTTTGACCGAAATGAAGCTAACCAAAAACTATGCAAAAGAATGTGAAACAAAATTCATTCGTTGTGCGAAAAAGAACCCAAAAAATCCATTGTCCTGACGCCGGACCTTCTGCTGCTACATAAATTATCTCATTTCGTCTCGGCCTCGAGACGCGCCGTCGGTCCTCGGGAGGGTGGAAAAACTCTCCCTGTGTGTATGTGTGTGTGTGCGCATGTATGTGGCCTCCCGGGAGCGTACGGTACGAAGCTCATGGGGCTGGAAGTTTTTTACTCCTTATCCCACCACCCGCTTCCCTCCCCTTGTGTCCCATCCAAACGGTTTTAAGCCTACGAACGATACAAAAACGAAAGATGAATTGTGTTCGTGTGCTGCCAGAGCAAGAAAGAGCGAACAGTGAGAGGGGAAAAGTGTAAAGATGAGAGTGTATTTGAATCCCTAAGTGTGTGTGTGTCTGAGTGTTAGGAAGAGAGTTTGGAGGTCCTCTTTTTATTATACCAACCAAAAAACCCCCAAAACGCATCCATTGCGAAAAAGAAGGAAGTCGTGTCGGTTTGTCGTGCGATCGAGTCAGATAAATAGGAAACGGTACGACCGTGGCGAGTGACTACGACCGTACGTGTCACATTCCTTGCCAGGAGGTCTGTTTTTTTTGCCTATCACCATTAGATGCCCGTTGTGGCTGGCGTCATACATCAAGCATCCCGCACGGATGCTCCCAGGAATGGTGCACAGTTTTGTAATCGGTCAAAATCGTCATCACTCATGTCTGCTCGGTGTTGCTGTTTAAGGAAAAAAAAGTTTTATGATTGAAGACTTTTTTTTGTCAAATTAAAATTCTTATACAAAAGATTGTTTAATATTTAATTTTAAATTCGAACAAATAATAAAACACTTCTGCTCGGTACGTGTTCATGTTTTCGCAAAAGGGAAACAATCGTGCCGTATCCTAATTACTTCATCGCACTTTGCTTTGCACGGGAAAATTAGTTGGGAAAAAGCGAAAACTCAGCAAATTAATTGAAGCAACGGTTGGGCGAGGAACTTTCCCCCCACCCTACCACCCTTCCCCTCCTATTTCACCCCTCGCGTTCCCAGCAGTATGGAAATGAACCAAAACACACCCAGCGTACGAAATGTTCGGAAACAGGGAAAAAGCAGGATGTGCGCGAAACAACGCAAAGCTACGGTGGGTCCCGTCCTTGGGTAGCGATGGCGCCATCGACCTCAAAAGCACAGGGAAGAAAAGCAGTAGTGACCGATTGTGTTAAATGGTGGCGCTTTTTCCCCCCTTCCTTCGACACGTTGGCTACGGTGAAATTCATCCTTCGTAGTGCGTGCCGCATTTTTGTGTGCCTGCGTGTGTGTGTCTATGTCGGTTGTAGTACAAAGTGTGTGTATGTGTTTAGTTATGTGCGTGTGTTTGTACCCGGTACCCATGAAGGACGTGTAAAAGTGCCCAGCACCCAGAAAGGAAGACCAGCAACAACAAAAAAATAATAAGAAAAAAACACGTAATCGTTGTGTGAATATCGTTCCGAAAGAAGGACGTGCGCGTACCAATACAGGCAACCTCATTGCCATGAGTTCATGAAAACAGGTTAAAGCTATTAGTCGACAATAAGAAACCTTCGGCTCCAAAGAAAAGGCAAAAGAAGCAAGGAAGGAAAAACTCGATAAGTGTGACAAGTGAAGCACGTTGATTGGAAAACCTGGTAAAATCATGGCAAACCGTAATGAAGAGGAAAGGCTATGAACGGAGAGTGGCAAAATTGCTCGACAAGCAAACAAGAAGAGGCACATTGACCAGCTGGGGGGAAAAAACACCAGAAAAAAGCAACACGCACCAATACAACATTAGTGGTAGAAATAATAATTTGCTATTGATCCACAAGTGGAAACAGAAATAAAAGGGAGAAAGAGAGAAAGCAAACAAGAATCCTTTGCAAAAGTAAATCAGATCACCAGCCTACCAGCCAACCACTAAAGCTTCTTACTAATGTCGTGTAACGTGCGTAATTATAGTACGACCGTAACGGCTACTTACTGTGAAGATCCCCCGTGAAGAACCCCAACAAGTAGTGCGAATAAAATACGGCAAATGGAGAGAAAAAAAACAAGAGAATTATAATCCTTTTGTTTTTGCTTCTTCTCTTCATTCTACCATTTTTTTCTCTCCTTTCTTTCCTTTGCTTTCTTAAGGTCATCGTGTGGTGAAACAGGGTGAAACAAGATAAAAAAAAAACAACACTGTTAGTGCGTGTGTGCTTGTGTGCCTGTGTGTTGTTGTGTATGATAGTGTGAACGTGTGTGTATGTGTGTGTGTGTGCGTGTCCATGTGTGTGAGCATCGTGTGGTCGCCAAAGTGAGTTTGATGCGTTGATCGTGCGCAAATGTTGTGAATATGTTGTGCTGGTTGTAATGTGCACAACTTCCAACTTCCATCACGGTGTAACAGTGCAATACACTCACACATGCAGCGTTGCATGGCACAGGCGGTGCAGTGAAGTTGCCATCTAATTGTGGTGCAAACGTCATAGCGCAGGAAAGTGTGGAAAAACTGCATTTACAGCAGTACAGTACGTATCAGTGGTGTAGGTGAAGTGGGTTTCGTTAACTGTGTGCCATTTGTTGTCACATCGGAAGCTTAGCTTTTTTTGGGGTACGAAGATTTGAAAACAAAAGGCCTCAACAATAGAAAGGTGAGTTCGTATAAACCCTTTAGGATGTAAGTCTCTAATGGGCGTGAAAAAATGTTTTAGTAAAACAACAATTTTTTGATCAAATTTTGTAAATGAAAAACGGATTTTCTTTTCTCAGTCAAAAAAACAATTACGCTTCAATATGCTCGATATGCTCGACAACAATGAGGATGTGTTAGTTCGCATTGCATACTGTACGATCGAGTAGCAAACGTAACCCTCCAATATCATGGCGCCTACGGACGCGAACGTGCGTGCGTGTGACGCGATCGTATCATCCGCACATTGAATCGAGTGAAACAAACATTTCGAACCGATTTCTTTCCGTCTGTAGCAGTGGGGTGCGTGATGTTAAAAATAAGAATAAATCTAATCACCTTCCACCACTCGTTTGGTTGGTCCTACCTCTACCCCCCCCTACCCCACCCAATAAGGCTGGCATTTATCCCTTTCGATTAACGAGCAAACTGGTCCACGAACGAACCGTCGAACGAGGGTCGAACGGATCGTTTCATATGCTCTGCCACCGTAGGTTGACCTCAGGTCGATTTCATTCGCTTTATGTTATGTTTTTTTTTGTAACTATTTCCCTTCCGAGTGTATGGGTTGTGGTTTTTTTGTTTGTCTCCCTCCACATGTTCACTATCATGCTCTCATGCTAACGAGAACGAAAATGGGAGCTATAATCGTCAGACCGATTAACAGAATCGTATTTTAAGAGACGCACCATTGGATAGGGTTTTTGGTTTCTTTTGACCGAGAAAATCTTTTTATCCCCTCCCAGCAGTTGATTAGCAAAACGAACTGTCGACAGTATGTGTGTGTGTCTGTGTTCGTTTGGATTAGATTCAAAATCAAATTCAATGTCAATGTCGGCTTGCTTTTTGTGTTTTGCATAAAACGTTTTTGTATTACCTTTTTTTGTAGTTTAAACCATTTTAAAGGAAATTTTATTTTTGCCTAGTTGCAAATGTTTTCCCGCAACAAAACGGTTTCGTTTGCCAAAAAACCACTCGGAAGCTACGGTCACTTCCGCTGAAGGTAGTAGATAATAATAAATTAATGCCACATTTTACGATGCGATTAACCTGGTCTGGTATGCAATTAATTTTTGCCACTGTTGTTACTTTCGGAAGTTCATGTTTTACGATCGAACCAACGGAATGCGATGCTGTATCATCGTTCGCGTATCGCCATCCGTAGCGTCAAAAGGGTGTACTAAAACTGGTGATGATTCTGACACAGGGTTAAACAGTGGCTTGGAAAATGGAGGCAATCCGCGTTTGGAGTGAAACACGAAATAGGGTTGGTCGAATTTATTGGTAGTAATAATTGCTTAAAGACCACTAAAAATTGTCATTAAAGTTTTTTTTTGCTTCTTTACACAACATTCAATTGTAAAAAAATTGAATTTTGTGTAAAAAATATGTTTGCTACCTAATGAGCAATTATTTATTATTAAACAAAAGCTTGCTTTTAATATTGTTTTTGAGAATTGTGAGAAAAATATCATTACAAACGAACGTTTCACCAGGATTTGTTATGATGAAACAAAAAACAAGAAATTTTAATCAATATTTGCCGTTTCTGGTCAAATGCTAGCTAAAAGTGGTCCAGTTGCACGTAAAAGAGCAGACAAAACACAACGGAACTTATCTGAATAATCGGAATTTAAAGTTGCTCGTTGCGATTTAATCACAATTCATTTCACACAATATTGTCCTAACCAATCCGTTTATCATCCTGATTTACTATCCGTCTGGATCTAATGGATCAAATTTTTTGAATTTAGCCAAGGTTTCGATGATGGCAATATGATCCACCGGGATTATTGATAAATTGTTTTTACTCATCGTACAATAGTGAAAGTTAAGGACAAAAATACATTGCATTGAGAAAAATGTAATTTTGCAATGCTTCTTTTGTACCATTTTGTAATATCTCTTAAAATTATATTTTCAATTAAATACAAAAGAGACTAATTTTATTGTACCAAATCATGTCAAGATTTCATGCAGCTTGCAAGTAAACAAGAATGTTCTTCGTTCGTCATACAATTCCTCCATCATTTTGTTGAATTAAAACCTTGAATGAATCATGCAAAATGAATCACAAATCAGCACAAAAAACGACAAAAACACACCATGCTAATTGCTGCCAATTTTTACCGCGATGTATCTCAATCGTGGAACGCTCACGGTTGGCTTCATGTCCAACATCAACACCTGGCCCTTAAACGTCAAAACACGATTCGGTCCGTTCGGTGGCCGTCGTAAGAAAAAAGGGAAGGCAAAATAAATGCCCATACACCGCACGCCTAATCGGCCCCTTAATAGATACATCTTGTGGCAGATTGTTGGCAACCGATCGAGGTTTGGTGAATTTCAATTCAATACCCCGCACCGTATGCCAATTTCCCCACCCTTCCCAACATTCGTAGCAAACGTTTTCAAACGGTTGGAAAAACAACATCACCCACCGAAACCGAAAGAACCGAACCGATTTGCCAATAAATACGCCGGCCCTGTACGGTATCGATGCCAAGAAAAGGCAAACGTTGTGGTAGCAAAATTGGTACCAAAAACCTCCAAACCAACACAATCATTACGGGGTTTTCACCGGGGAGTGTGGTTGTAGTGGGGAAAAGCGGCAAGTGTGGTTTCGGGAAGGTGAGCGAACGATCCTCCCGACCGACCGGTTGAGCTTTTGCCAGGCCCAAACTGGTTCGATGCAACCTGTTGTGTTGTCATAATCCATGACTTAATAATGAACGGCCGCATCCCGGAAACGATTTCAGCTTCAGGATGCCGTCCTGGGGTACTTCTGGTGAAAATTGTCATTGCAGCTTGACGGTGGGAGCTATAAAAGGGGCTATGAAAACAGTAAAAAAAAAACCGAAATCATCCAACTGCTTTCGCAACCAGTGTGTGTTCCATCCCGTGCACCTTTGCCACGTCACGAGAGAGTGATTAAGCATACTGGAGCAGCTTTTTACGACAAATTCGTTGATCATTGTGGCGACATGCTTCCTATCCCACAGTCGCATCCCGGTTGATACATGAGATTGTGTTGCTTTGCGATGGGCGGCACCCGTTTGGCTCGGTGCCCTCGAGGTGACTACTGTTCTGGGGGGAATTTTTTTTTTGGTCTAGGGACTATGTGATTATGTCCAGGGAATTGTGCCTGGCGCCTGGGATGATGTGGGAAAACGATCACACGATACCGACCGCCAGCGCTGTTGCTGGCAGATATGGGTGTATTTTTGCCACACAATTCACATGAGATTTTTGGAGTGTGAAAATGTTGCAGCAACACACGAACATTGAGTGCAACGAGTGGTTGAGGGTTTTTATGTGAAGATGAAGTGCGTTTGTAAGCATTCAACAGTTCCAGCGCGGTTGAGATTCTGGGTTCAATTATTTTAATTCTATAGAAAGTATTGCAAAATTAATATTTTTTTTTGAAATATTTTGAAATTATTTGACGCTATCATATTTTAATTTTATTTATAAATTATTTAATTTTTAAAGTTTAAATGTTTTATTGTTGTATTTTATTTTATTTTAATATGCTTTAAATAGATTGGCTTATCTATCATCATAAATAATAAAACTATCAAATAAGAAAATATTATTAAATGTATCCTTCGACAAACTACCACTTTTATTTTCATAATAGGTTGTAATGTTTGATTATCCACTAAATGTAAATAACTTTTCCTAGCACTTTCACTTCGTTCCCGGCCGTCTCGAACAAAAGACCAGGCGCCTCCATCCGATTACCAACAGATTAGCGTTATGACACAGGTATAATTGGCCACCTGTAATTATGACACCAATACCTTCCATTAGCAGCAAACGTCTTTACAAACGCTAACCAGTCCAATCATTCGGCTGTTTTCCCAAAAATTGGAAGACGAAACAAAACCAAAGTGAAGAAGTCTCCCACCGGTTTAAAATGAAGGCAAATAACACGTCGCCACTTATTTGCGCATTGTCACACCAGAAAGCTTCTGTGTATTTTGTTTTGTCTTCTTCATTTTGTCGGAGGGTTTTCCACTTCCCGGTTCTGACACATCTCCCGCTGCGGTGTGCAGAAGCTGAAGAGAAGGCACCGGAAGGGTTGTACCGATGGGTGGAACGTGGTGCGGCTCCGTTTTCCAATATTTATACAACAGTTTGGTTATTTCTCCACGGGGTACTGAATTTGTTTCTGTTTCACACACCGCACTGGTAAGCAAAATTCTGCCCCATACAAGAAAGACCATCCATCGGCTGCTGACGCCGTACTTTCTCTCTCTCGACGAATGGGGCCCACAGTTTGAGAAGTTTGTTTCATTTATCTTGCACTGATGGATGAACAGACACAAAATGGTCCCGCAGCCACTCGTGGCGTATTTTCCCCAAATCGGTTTAAGATTCCCCCGGTGGGTGGAGAGAAAACGAGAAGCGGTCCGGTCGATGGGATGGCCATGTTCACTGTCGAGCAAATATTATGTTTTCACCCTTTCTGGTACGACCAGAAGGCATACCGTCTTGTGCAATGCTGTGAATGCTGTGCACCACCGTTAACCTTCCACTTCCCCTCTTCTCCTACTCTTCCTCTTCCTGCCCAACAAAAAAACCGCATGCCAGTCACACCAGACATAAGGGGGGAGAAAAGATGTTAAAAATAAAAACCCCTTCTGTTCAATTTCGAATCTGCTAACAATTATCACGCAAGTTTCCACCCTCTTTTACGCCTTTTGCGTTATCATGTTCGGGTTTAGATCCACGCACAGACACACACACACATTCATTTGGTAACTTCATCCAAAACTCATCACCTTTTTTTTTTCTTACGAAGCCGATTTTTATGAAGTCTTTATTTACGTTACTATTTAATGGTTTGCTGGCATTTAGCGTTTTCTCTCGTTTTCTTTCTCTGCCTCTCACCGCTCATTCGACTAAGTTTTTTTGTGAGTTTTTGAATTTTACAAATATTTTCCTTTCGCGCCGCACGTCTGTGCATGGTTTGAGCATGATTGTTTTGTGTTACCGTCTCATAAGGACGGTTGAGTAAGACACCGTAGCATGGTTACTGTCCCGAAGCTCACGAATGCTCTAACTACCGCTAAAGATGTGTTTGAAAGCCTCACATAACAAGACTTACACGATGTTGTTTCTACGATTCATTTTTTGCTTCTCCTTCGGTGCGTAGATGACGTCGTATCCGTGTATCATGGGGTTTTGTGTGTTAAGGGGTTTGTTCACAGAGAAAATAAATGATATGCCAACGCTGTTTGTTCCGAGACACCTGGTGGTTCTGGTTGGGAAATGTCACGGTGGTCGTTGGGGGAAGCGCATTGCAACGGAAAGTACGCAAAGTGTTAAATACGTCAAATGTCAATTATGGCTTTTGCTAGGTGTGTCACCGACACATATGAGAAGAAAGCAAAAGAAAAGAAACGGGGAAATGAATTCGAAGAAAGATGTTGTTATACAGTACGTAACATAAATATAAGACTTGTGGTTTTTTATGATATGAGAACAAGTTGAAAAGATAGATAAAAAAGGGTTTTTTGAAATAGACATGAGAAAAATAATAAAAAGAAGGATACAATCGAGAAGATTTTTTTATTTCAATTGCGACTTCCAGGTCGTATGACTTGACAATCGAGAAGTTATAAGTGAAACATATTCAAGCGGATTTGAATAAGGGTTTTGTCTTGATGGTCAAGTTCTGCTTTCTTCGACTAATACTATTTATCTTCTATCAAAACAGATTCTCTTTTTAGGGAGTTTATAGTTTGAAAATATAATTATAAGTAGCTTTGTATAAAAAACTGAATAACTAAACTTAACTTAACTATTCGAACTCCCTCTGAGAGAGGGAGCTCTGAGAGAAGAAGAGACCGAGCGTTAGATGTCCCACGACAAGATCGCCAATTTTGACAAATTCTTTATATTATCTGCATTTACTCGATATTTTACTAACATCATGCAAAAAAATAAGTTTGAAGGTTTGTAAAAATCAAGAAAAAATGTATTTTTCAACGAATCTGCGATATAATTATTATCTATTTTGTTTTGACTTCCCATCAAAACACAGTTGGTCTTACGTTACGCACTGTAGCACTTGTTTCGCTGCACTTTATATTGATGTGTAATACGCTTAGCAAGATTTTTTTCAATAATTAGAAAAATCTGAAATACAGATTAAAGTTTAATACTTTTTTTATTCGTGCATCATAAACTTTTATTTTCTCAGATCACTTCAATTAGCATAATAATTGTTTCAATATTTTCAAGTTTTACTTCCTGCGCAAATACTTTATTTAAAGCTCCTTTTCGTTCACATAATTTCCATAACCTCTTCATAGGAAATCGCAACATATAGAGCGTATTGATGTTTGTGTAGTCGATAGGCTATTAAAGACACTTACCGTAAATCACGCACCGCACAGGATAAATTATTGATGGCGTTAAAAGTACTTAAAATGAGCTTTTCTCCCCCCGCCTTTTTCTGGCCATTCGGTTTATGCGTAATCCGTAAACCTATGCTGCACACCCTTACCCCGTTTCCTTCGTACTTCAAGCACTCGTTTTCGAATAAAACGATAAAATCGAACCCCGTACGTGTCACGGTGTAATGGTACCACGAATCCCATTTGCTACCTTGCTGCCTTTTTTTTAGGTAGGTAGGAGAGGTACGAATAATTCTAACGTAACACTCATCGATCATTCTCGCGTTGTTTGTTGGTTTGGAAAGGGGGATGAGACTCAGGGCTGAACGTGATTTCTATCCAAACTGGGCGAAAATCGACACCATTAACCTGGCACTAGATATTGAACTGACAATCATGCTTTCAAGCCGCCATTACTTGCGTACCTTGCACGGTGATGTTTGACTTTTCAACCATCATTGTTCTGATTGGGTGGGAAATTGTGTTGTTTCCCTTCGGAAGGCTTATGGTACTAGCCTTTCTCCATATTGGAGAAAATGTTGATGATGCACTTTTCATTTCCAATGGTTGATAGAAGTGGTTCTACAGCCTCGTCATATGATATTTGCAGTGTTTTATAGAAAAGAACAAACTTTCGATCCAAGTTCAAGCGTCAAGAATAAAGTGTATATAGATTCTAAATATAGCGCCATCCTGCTACCACCAACTGCACCTCTTCGTATGGCCAATGTAAACCATCTTCACCCACACACATCGTATCACACATACACAAGACACACGCAGATCGGCAAATCGGTTTCGTTCTATGAATATGAGCGTTAGTCAGCGTGTTTTGTCGTTGTCGTATGGGCGATTTGCCGCCCATTTATGTTGCGTGTGAGAGAAGATCCCACCCTTCTGCTGCACCTGCTCCCACCTGAAGGGCCATCATCCCCATACCCGGTACAACAACTCTGCCCGTGTCAGGTGTCAGTCAGCGGCAGTCAATTTACATTGAACCCAAATTTATCGTCAAAACATTCGGCTCGATGACGCGGCACACGGTCGCCGTGATTGTGGTCGATGATCGAGATGCTTTCGGCATAACCCAGCAGGCATTTTGTTTTCTGCTACTACCCCAGGTGTGAGAATAGAATGTAATCGGTGAACGGTGGCCTTAGTGCTGGGTGGAAATTGGACGCACATTGGAAGCCCAAAATTCGCTTTGCTACTTTGTGTTACTAAGTAAATAGCTGATCGTCTTCTTGGGTGGAATCGGTCTTCCCAGGACGTGTGGAATCGTTTGAGCGGAAATGAAAAATAGGTTATCGTATACGGTTTATTTTTATTCCGAGAAGGTTTAACCTTTTGAAATGGACATCTTTGCACAGGAAATGGTTTTCTGGTCACGTACTTTAAATAATAGTTTATGGAGTAGATTGTTTAAGTTTTTTTTCTAAAAGTCTTTGATCTTTGATCTTTGCATTTCTATTTATAACGTCTTTATAAAATATAATCTCTTCTTGTTGTTTGTAATTTTGTAAAGTTCTTCAAAAATTAACAATCATTATTTTCTATGAACTTCAGCCTTTCTTTTTTTACTTTAAAGTAAAACTTTACACTTTTAATATAATATTTAGTCGGTTTATGACTTTCTTCAAATTCTGTTAGTATTTTATTAAATTATTATTTCAAAAACCTTCAATATTTCACAGAAAACAACTTCTCCTCACTGTATCGTGCTCTGTCCTTTACAGGACATATTCGGTTTTTTTGTGTGTGAATTTTGAGCTGTTCGGACAAAATCTTTCTGACCTACGATATGCATTAGCAAACCAACTCCAAAAGCAATACAAAGAATTGAATTTTGATAGCGATTTGTCCTATTTTACATTGCTTTATATCCTGCAAACGGAATGAAGTTATTTCGTTTGCCTTAACGAACGGAGAGCAGAAAAAAACTTTATATCGAATTATGATCCGGTTGATTTTTTTCCAAAAATCCAAATAGTATCCAAAATGGAAAAGATCAGACTGGAAACAGTGACGTCAAAAAAAAAGAAAAAAAGGAAATTCATCTAACAGAGCAAAAAAAAGAAGAAACAATCGTGCATCGAAACCAACGCCGCCGCGCCAAACGGGCACAAATGCCAGAACACCGGCGAAGCAAATAAAATCGCTGGTTCATTGCACCAGCACCGTTGAGCAGCATGAAAGCCATTTGTTACCTTTTTTTCCAATCGGATTCGAGTTTTTCGCTTTTCCACCCGGAGCTTTTCCCACTTTCCCAATGAGTGGGCACCGTTTGTCACGCGACAAGCAAAGAAAAAAAAAACGAAAATCGCCCACCAAAGGAATAGGGGAACTAGTATGCCCTTTCCCATACCTGACCCATTCCCTCGTTGGGACGGAAATTGATTTTCGAGGATTATCCTTTTCGAAGGGGCGAACTTCCGCAATCGCGCATAAGTTTGTGCCGTTTCCAGCGCTCTTCAATTCCATTATCGTTTGGCTTAGCGTTGACATCGAGGCGTGTTTCGGGATGGATTTTTGTTCTTTTTGCTTTTCGTTTGTTTTAGCGTTTTTCTGTGAAAGGAAAATGTGTGGAAACTGTTTTTTTTTTTGGGAAGGGTAGGGTGGAACGTGTTAGGGGTAGCAATTTTATATGTTTGATGGATATCGGGCGGAATGTTTTTTTTTCTCTCGCCCCCTATCCTTTCATCAACGATTGGTCCGGATTTTACAATAGTTTTTCCGATGGTGGTGAATACAAATCATCAAACCAAACCATCTGCATTTTGATGTACGGATGGTGGATTATTGGTATGTCGACATCGGCATTGACTGGTGCTTCAACAAGCCACAGCTTTGCAAGTGAGCAAACATGAAAAGTTACACATGAAAAGGGGAAAATAAAAATGGAAATTCACCGGTACATGTGGTTGGTGAGGTA
Source organism: Anopheles longipalpis (assembly GCA_016170015.1). Lineage (NCBI taxonomy): Eukaryota > Metazoa > Arthropoda > Insecta > Diptera > Culicidae > Anopheles > Anopheles longipalpis. The sequence goes on from CM028106.1 coordinate 25,774,188, forward strand.
ATGATAAGAGGATAAATTGGTTAATTCTTTATCAAGCATGTAACCGTTCCATATTCGAGTGATAGTACAGAATAGCTGTCATAACTGCAAAGATAATAATTCGAGAGAAAAATATTATTTTTCAAAATAAGTAAAAACTCTTTCCCAACATTAAATAAATCAATCAACAAACTATAAAAATATTTTTCTATTTCTTTTCAGCTTATCCTGCTTTGCCAGCTCTATACGAATCCATATGCCTAGTGGTAAGTTGTCAGCCTGCAATGATTTGTTTCGACTTAGCTGAACATTTTCGACTCCATTCGACTTCTGCACACATTCGAATCACTTTCCATCCTAAGCAAAAAGCAGTTAGTTAAGTGAAGTTGACTGTTTTTGGAACGGATTTAGCTTCTTGCCTTCGCATTCATCCAATTTTTCGTACATGATTTTCTACTTTTACCAAACGGAAAGGTGTGCAGCTTTGGCTCACAGATGGCGTTTTCGGTTTTTTTTTATTGTGAGTTAGTCTGTTTCAGTCACATGGAGAAGTTACTTTTTCAGCCGGCACTTACGGGTACGTTGCTGCAGATTGAAAGCTGTGGTTTCGGAGAAATTTTCTTAAAACACATAAACCCAAATTCATGCAGATGGATAGCGCATGAACGATGCGAAAGAGATTGACGAATGGAGCAAGCATCAAATGCAAACGGAGAAATACAATTTTTACCTTGGGAAGATTTTTTTTCTCTTTTGCAAGGTTCGCACTCACAGTCAGATTCTTGTCACAAAGAAATAAAGAAAACAAAAAAACAACATCAGAAAAAAACAAATCTAACCATTACGTTACGACCCACTGCATATCGCAGTGTACCACATCATGCTTACGCCACTCTGCCTGAGAAGTGGAACAAAAAAGCACAACAGAAAGATGAATTTATGTTTCATCTTCTCCATGCACCGCTGCTACTTCCACCCAGGCGCATCATTCGTATGCGTTTAATTTCTTTACTTTTTTTCTACTCCAGTTTGTTGAGAACAAAAGCATCAGCGAGTTTAACGTGCAAAAGCATCAAGGCGCGGAAGATATGCACCGCAATGCATCATAAGAGGTTGGGTTGGTAGTCAGTTGCAAGGGAAGTAGTGCATCACGAGCCACATCATACGCGTGCACAAGAAATTATGAAAAGCGACAGTTATTTATTTCTCGTTCTGACTGCACGGGAACGTGCTTTGTGTATCATATCGGGGAGAAGAACAAACGGCACAACAACAACAAAATCAGTAAAGGAAACAAGGACAATCAGCTGCAAGGACAGCACAAGATCCCTTTTTTCCGGACGATGACAAAAAGGAAGTGTACTCATAACCCTAGAGATAGGAAGAAGCTGGTTGGGTTCACTTGTTTTCTATGTATAGTTCTCGGTCGTGTTGGAAATAGGAGAAAATATTCTCACACAAGGAAACAAGGACACAACGGAATAGGTACGGAAACTCCCCACCACCGCTTATTGTGTTGTGCCCCTGCTCGAAAGACAAGTTTTTGTTTCACTACGCGTTTTATTTTATTCATCTGTCAGTCTTGTGCTTGTCCTCTATAATTGCCACCACGTCACATCAACTCCACCTGTCTGTCGTTGGTGGCACAGCAAAAAAAGGCACTATGAAAACAGCTGACAAAATGTGCCCGAGATGTGTCTGCATTATAAATGACATGGCCAGAATTTTTAATAACATTTTCACACATACGTTTGTGATACGTTTTTTTCACCGAACACAGACAGCCGACAGTTAGACGAAACCCCATTTTGTTGTTGGGTGTGTATGGTTGATTTTTTGTGTGTACTTTTTTCATCATAGCGAGAATTATCTCCTTGGAATTAGGTTTATCCGTAGCAGAAGAAGGGGAAATAACCGGAAAAACCTCTTCTCACGCACATATGCTTGCCGAAAGATGGCTAAAAGTGTGGTTGAAGGGTTCAAGACATTCGTTCGCAGACTAATCTGAAACAACATCAAAAAACTCGTCTCGTCTTCACTTTTGTTCGAGAGTTCTCAACATAAAATAATAAAGGCCTACACATCAAAACCCCGCACGAACTTAAAAGGAAGACAAATGAAGCCTTTGCATTCTGTGTTTGTGAATGTGTTTGTTAATGAGTTCCAAGAAAAAAAAAACACCTCCAAAGATGGAAGTGGTTGTCGGTGGGTTTTTGTGTTTTCAAGTCGTGCAACCGTGGTGAATTATGTTTCTCGGGGACCATATCAATCCTTTTACCGGTCCGATTGCAACCCACCAGCTAGCTGGGGATAGGAGCAAGGATGGAGTAGAATGTTTTTTACCGTAACCAGATTGTTTGTTTATGGTCACAAAGCGACCATGCGTTTTTCCTCCTTTAGTTGAATTAGATTTATCCTTAGCAGCAAGGATTAAACAGACAGTGTGGAGCGGCCGGGTTTTCTCTTCGCTGTGTGAATTATTATCTTGTCTGGGGTTTTGGGTGAAAAATTTCTCAATGTTTCGGTACTGTTGTCATCACACCGGAGATTTGTGACCATAGCGAAAGGGTTTAAATCTGTTGAAAGCTTGCCCATTAGATGAGTGGCCCATTAGTTAAAGGATGACCGTGACCGTGACGAAAAACGAGGCTTTGAACAGAACTGGTTTTTGTGAAAGCTACACTGAAAATTATGGTTAGGTTTGAATTCTTTTTTCAATATAAAATGTTTCCTTAATTTTTTTCTTAATTTTTTGAAATTAGACTTTAAATACTATATTACACTTTGGTGTTTTTTAAATAAAAGGTTTCTTATTCATGCATTAAAATTTCTTAAAGTACTCTTAATTACTTTTTTCGAAATAGAACGGCATTGTAGACGCTATAGAAGCATGAATCTATTTTTTTATGTTGCTCTTGTATTGTGATCGTTATTTTCACAATACTCTACTCGAATGTATCAATTACGTTCGTTAAATCTCTGTAAAGTAATCGTTTGGTAGTAGAAGCTCATAATAGATGATATTCTGCTAGTAAAATCTAGGACACAGAACAACATCAATTAATCGTCCGGATCACTTCCATTCATTTTAAATGTTAATAAATATCTCAGAAAGTTACTTGCTAGTGTCTTGGCAAGTTATTCTAGTATTTATTAGTATTATTATAGTTTTGTTAGAATTCAACTATGAATGATCCTTATCAAACATTGCTTATAGTTGTCGATCCCCGAACTAGCATATGATTCGGTACAAAAAATAACATTTTTAGGATCACAAAGAAACTATATCGAAATAAGTTCTAGTGAACAAGAACTCCTAATGATAACACTTCCAAATAACAGTGTTGCCAGATTAAACAACCATAAAAGTAACTAATGGCGACACCTGATATTAAAACGCCACAAATTCCTCTGTACATCTGAACACAGTGTGGGATTGTGTTACATAAACGCTCAGCTGTATTACCGGTCCGTCTTTGTATTTGCATCACCATCCATATTTATCAACTCTCCAACTGCGTGTGTTGCCGACCGGCTTTCTTCGCAAGCCTAAACTTTTCAACTCTATTACTGGACGCTTCGGAACAATTTTGCTTCGCACTTCGATCGATTGTTCCCAAGCGCACCCTTATTCAACATGGTTCCCAAAGCAGAGAAACGAAAATTTTTCTTATTGCCTTTCACACCCTTTTCTATCGCCGGCTTCACCCGGTAGAATGATCGTCGGGCGAAACAGGAAAACTTGGGCGCCAGTATAACAAATTGCTATCGATAAGGATCTGTCAATAACCCTGAATATATAATCGAAGCATGAATAATAATAGAGACCTGTAATAAAATAACAAAAAAACAAAACAACACTACAACTGACCACCTGTCTCGGTTGGCCGGTAACCATTGGTGCAAGAGAAACGATTTTCTTACCAAAGCAGGAGGAAGGTATACATAGTGCGGAAGCTTTTCCTTTCGCATAAAAATCGAAAGTCCGACACATGGGCCGTGAATTAAGGTGAAAAGTAATGGTTCCCGTTTCGGGGTCAGTTCCGTGTTGGCAACGCGTTGTTGTTTAATGCATGAGTTAAGATGGTGCGAGGTAATGAACCGATTCGTGTGATTGCTCTTTAAATGAAAAGCACAAAAGTCAACAGAAATGTTATTCCAACATAAAAAAAAAATCTGCTGCTGAGCAGGAAGAAGCTATACGGATCAACAATATGCTTTGCTTAAGGATTATAGTGTAGCAACAGCAATGTTATCTTTTATATATAATTGATTCCATCAATCAAGAGTTTGTGAAAATTCCTAACCGTCAAACAAGTATTTCTTTCCCACAAAATCATTACATTTCTTATCCCTTGCCATGGAAAAAAATGAGACATTTGGAATTTAAATAATTAATTATTACTTCGAGGAAACAAGTTTGCGATAGACAGACTAAATTAAGTTGTAAACTAAAATGAGCCATATTTGATAATAATTACAACGTAAAACAGAAAACAAGACACTAACACACCGAAAGCATGAAGTAAAACGTGTTGGTCCGCAACCTTCTTGGAATGTGAAATAACGATGGGAAAAACCCCTACCAAACTAAGGATATCCATGGCGTACCGGTTGGAGAAACTTGATGGAAAAATTCTTCATAATTTATTTGCGCTGACGGTCAGGAATTCAGGACACTAGCTTCCTCACCCCGGAAGTTCCGATAGCTTGTTTGAGTTATTTGGTTGTGATGCCCGGAGGGTTACGCTTTACTACAAATCCTCTTCATAACTTGCCAGGAAAGTGAAATGGAAGAAGGTGAATGTGAATGTGAAAAGTGAAACTAGCACTCGACACGCTTCCTAACCATCGCCCATTTGTAATGTGCGTTTCACCAACACTATGAATATTATTTTTTCGCAAACAATTACAAAAGTAGCAAAGGAAAAGTGAAGGACATTGTTACACTTTTCTGAAACATTCCTGTACGATGCTTTACCGTCATCGGTCAAAGTTTTTCGTTATCAAGCGAGATCATAGCACGTGCCATAGATTGATAGAATCGTTAAATTTAATTACGAAAGCGTGCTGTATCCCTGGGCAAGGTAGTACAAAGAAAGCACTTACCTTTAAATATTAATAAAAAAAACACAATTCATACGAGTTACTTATATCTTAAAAGACCACGTTGTAAGGCTAGATTGAAGCTCCCTGTCAAAATGTGACATCTGTCACTTTGACGTTCACTCGACCCTAGTAATAACTGTCAGCGTTTAGTAAGCACTTTAGAAGATTGTATTATTATTGCTAGGAAACAAAAGATGGATGTTTAAAATAAAAAAGAGACTAAAAGAGACTTCTTCAAAGAATACATTTATTTTTCATGTTATCGCATAAATTATTTTTTGTTTTGCATTTTATATATTTTTTTCAACATTGAATCCATAAAGTTAATTTAATATCAGCACTAAATTTACATCTACCGCATAACACGGTCCGCACCGTTTGCAACATCATTGAAAATGGTCAACCAAAGGTTGGGAATTAAATACGTATAACAATTCATTTCCTTTCCCATTCAATGAGGTTCTTAAATAAAACGAAGGAAAAAAACATTCCATTTTCCTGCTGTTAGATAACGGAACATGAGCTTTGGTAACACTTTACGGTATGTCAGTAATTTAACCAGCCAGAGTCTTCGGCCAACAAGAATTGCTTCCGCTTTCCGAACCCTCCCTACCCCCTCCTACAACAATTGGCTTTTCTTTTACGGGTACGGTTACTGAACCATATTTTCGACACTCGGCTATCGGAACCGAGCTTCTATTGCTTTTCCTGCCCCTCCTCCCCAGGCAGGAAAAAGATTCACTTCCATTCGCGATGGTAATATCCTTCCCCTTCATCCTCTGGTACGCATCTAACCGCCACGAACGCCTGCCTCCTTTTTCGGCTGGAATATTCCGATCGTGTCATTCCCTTATCTCCCGTTTAGCACACACATACATACACACAAACACACCAGGAGAAGGTTTCAATGTACCGGTCGTACTGTTCCTGGCTGGCGTTCGGATACTATTTATAGTCACCCGTACGCTCACAGCAGAGCCGTCAGTAATGTCGTTCCGTTTCCAATTTCTTGCGAAAGGCCTCGGTGATAAATTTACTCCCGGCCCACATTGTGCCTGACACTGCTGGCCTGGCAATGGTGTAGGCACGGTGTGCACTCCCATGTTTTTTTTTGTTTTGTTACCCACCGTACGCAAAGTGTCGCAAAGAGCGACAGCAGATCCTTCAATTAGTTGCTCCCGACCCGTTGACTCCATGGGATGCTTCACGTTCTTAGGGTCGGGCTTTCGGGTTTTCTCACTTTGTTTGGTACGTTTTATGACTTTGCGGTGCGGGAGAGAGATAAAAGCAGTGCAAAAGCTCACATTTTTAACGGACATTTCAATGCTTTGCTGGTGGAGGGGAAGTAGCGCCCGGGGGCAACAGGGGATGGGTAAATCATTTGAAGTACCATTGCTCGTTAGTTGCAAACGGCAGGCATTGTTGGCAAGCATCTGAAGATCCCGGATGGTATACATGTGGAGTCCGGTGCGTCGCGTATGTGTGTTGAAGGATCAATTGACCAGCCTAGCAACGGACGAACTCCACACCACTGAGCACTGCACAAAGATGGTCCCGGTTATGGGAAGTGCCATTTCTGAGAGGGGGTGACAGCAACAAAAAAAATCCTGAGATGCAGAAAAAGAAAACCAAAAACCCAGCTCCATACAGTTCATCGCTTTTGCTTGCAGAAGCATGTGTCAAGTGGTACTGGAACCGTTTCCTGGATGGCTATGGAAAGCTTCGGACGTACCAGGGAAAATATCTTGGACGCGAGAGGCGTGAAAAGTTGCCCCTCGGAATAGTGTGATAGAAACGACGCCTAAAGGAGGGAGGGTGGTTTTTTCTATTTTCTTTTGCTATCCCGCGATATCGGAGCCATCAGGAAGGAACGGCCTTTCGTTATTGATTTTCCTCCATTCAATTAAAATACATCACTACAACGGCAGCAAGCGCTACAAACCGGATGGCGTCACTCGGATGCCCACCCCACCCCAGCCCTTTCGCTCGCTAGCCATCAAGCATCCAGCACGATGGCTCTTGCGTACCCTTCAAGCATCGTCCAGCATAGGAAAAGCAGGAAAAATCGAACACACTCCTTACGAGAGCACCCTTCTTGAATGGTAATCACAAAGGACTGTGAAGCTTTCACAGGCGTAAAGGGCATTAGGAACCCTACGTCTGGTGAATCACAACTGAAGCAAACAGAAATACTTGCCTTGGTGGTGGTCGGCACGTTCGATGAATACTAATTTTTCGTACATGGTTGAAAAAGCGCGTGCCTGGATGGATTTTTACAGGGTGGCTTTCCTGCTTTTTTTTCTCTTCATTTACTATCTGCAGTCGTACAGGAACAAGAAAAATCATAAATGTTTAACAAGTGGAAGTGTGTTTATCATTTTACTACCACGCTACATGAGTGTTAGCAGATGTTAGGTAATAAAGTTTAAATACCTCAATTTGGTACAATTTTCAGCATTCGAGCAACCATTTTGTGAAGATATTCACCAAAACAAACAATCAAACCTCATTATTTCCTGGGCAACCGTTTAATAATTTTCATGATACAACCAGCTACATACATGATCATTTAGAATAGAAGGAAGCACATATAAAAACCCCTAATCTCTACTAAGTCAGAATGAATAGCATAAATAATGACGGTACTAAACACGACAAACACCAAACACGACCAATAACCAATAGCACAAATCACTCCTCCCTTGGAAAAGGGAGAAACCCTGTTTTTCCCATCTAAAAGCCACCAACGTTTTCTTCCCCCTTCGCTTCGAATTGTTACCCTTCCGAAAATAAAGCTTGCAAGCTTTCACTTTCACACGGTTGCCGTCGCGAAATAATAACGGAAGCGCCCGAATTTTCCAAGCGCTACAATGTGGCGCCATAATAAATAACGACATTCAAAGAGCATTCAAAACATCACTCTTGTTCCCGCTTTGCCAAATGGCACGTGGCATCGTATGTGTGTTTGTGTGCGAACGCTTATGAACGCTTTCGGTTTTGCACATTCGTACCATATTGTTCCAACAGGGGATGCGTTTGTTAGTGGAATGTTACAGCCAAACAAACACACTTATACACGCGAAAGGAACTGGTACGGAGTTGTTTTTATTTTTTTGTTATTGGAGTGTGAAAACTTTTCGGAAAATGTAAAGAAGCCTAAAACACCATCCTCTTCTTCAGTGAATTTTTGCCAAACGCATGCGCTCCATCTTGAACCGTACTTTTCCACGATACGCGCACAAAGCTTTTACCAACCGCTTTGAAGCTCGCGTGTACACACAAACACAGGCAGCAAGTACCGTCTGTTGCTCGGAGGATCGGTGGTTGGCATCGGTATGGTTTTGGGTTGTGTTCCAGCTGGCAAGCAAGCCTGAGAAGGAAACAAGAAAGAAAGAAACTTAACGATGATGAGTGATGAATGGGGTGAAATAATTTTACGCAGTAGCAAGTTGTTGCATTTTGGCTTCCGGGTTCTTTGTTCTGCACTTCTGATTAAATGTGCAACTCGAAACAGGGATTTTATTTGCAAAAAAAAATAATTTACTAAAGCAAACCATTATTGTTATGATTTTCATTTCCATCGATCGCCTTGCTGGTTAGTGTCACATTACCCCGAAAAAAAAAAGAAATAAAGAAAAACATCCCTTAGGCTTTCGCATAAAATATGGAGGCGCCTGGTGTTTCATGATTTCATCGCCTCGGTTCAGTGGTACCATCTGCACCAGCTGTTCCGAACATTCGTAGTACCATTCGACCAACGCAGCAAGGAGCAAAATAAAAAACGGAAAACCCAAGAAAACAGTGTGAAGAAAACAGTGCCATCCTCCTTCTCCGCACACAAATTTCTCTCCGCCGCGAAACGGAATGTTGCTGCTGCTGGTGCTGCTGCTGCTGGGTTTGTCATTGACTTTTGAACCACTTTTCCCGGGAGTACCGATCGAAATCCGGAGCCAGCAGAAGAAGAAGGAAGAAGGTTCGGTTAGTAAGAAAATGATGGCTGTGCGTCCAACAGCCAGCTGGTAAATGTGTTCATTCCGTACGATTGTTCGAGCGTGACGGAATGTTTAATTAGATTAGTGCGAGCGGGACATGCCAGTTGACCCCCTGTGTGGGGGGATTTGGTTTGTAAGGTTTCCTAAAAAGGAAAAGAAAAATCGGAATCAACTGATTCAGTGATGGTCGAACAGCAGTGGTTATGAAAATAGTTTTCCAAACCCATCCCCTGAAGTTCGTGCAGAATGTTTGATGAATAAGTTTTATTGTGTGTATTTTTTGTACTTAAAATAAGAGCAAATCGTAAAAGTGTTTTTTTCTCTCCATCTTTAGTAATAAAAGCAATGAAATTATAGCAATGCGTTGTTGCATTTACTTAAGGTTCAAAAGAAAGCAAAAAAAAAGAGTTGCATTTACCATTTACTCCAACTCAATCCACCACGCAGCAACTGCTTTTGCACTCTACCAGCACTGTACTGAATGGGAGCACATTTTAAAATGCAAAAATATGTTAATTACCTCGCAAAAATTCAACGATTCGAAAAGAACTTTGTAAACAATCCGTTTCGGGTAAGTTCGAAACACTCACACTCACTCATCTCAGTTACTCGAGTTTGTTCACTAGCGTCGATCTACGGAACCAAACCAATGCTACGTACTCCGTACGAGTATGAGCTGGATACGAGATGTGTTTTTAGAAGTTTGCTTTTGTGCAAAAATATGCATACACCTTCGACGGATACACGGATGCCATTAGGCTACGGGCACACGACCCTGTTTACTTTACCCAGGTATTAACAGGTAGCTTTCTTTTTTGTACTCTTATCGCATAAAACCAGCAACACTGAAAGCTAGTGGTGAAAAATTCCTGTTCAAGATTCACATCAGGCGATGACGTCGGTCTTGTGCGTGTGTGTGTGTGTGGGCGCAATTCATTCATTTGGCTCATTCGCTGCAAATAGCCAAATGTAACGCGCCGGTTCAGTCCAGTACTGGTTCCGCACCAGGTTCAGAAACCGTTTTCCCGCACCCGTGGTAAGAATCGCGATAAAAGGCAAAACAGAAACTTTTCTAATTAATTTTGCAGCTTCTTTCGCCTTTCACGGTAGCATTAAGCATAGTGGTTGTAGCGCTATCTTACAGAAGCCAACTGGACATACGATCCGACTGGGAAGATTTTCTTATTTGACTTTTTGGAGTAAACGACTTGCATTGTTTCTTTTTTTTGCTCTCTCCTGATAGGCATGGAAAGAGAAAAAACCCGAGGATCCATTTCTCGCTCGCGCGCGCGCCCGGTTGTATTTGAATTACCTAATGACCCTCATCAGCAAAGTGAAGTTTTTAAGCGCCAGGGATCTAAGCGTTTTCACAGTAACAGCTTTTTTTTGGTTACTCCCTTTTTTTTAGTGCAGGACTTGCGCTTACGGTGCCCGAAAACAGTATCCTTTCTGTCTCCAATTTTGAAGATAATCTTAACTTTCCGCACAATTACGATGATCCATCATGATTTGGCTATTTTTGGAGTATCCCAGCTTTTTGCTTTATGTTGATGTTGTTGCGCCATTCTGAAAGAACTTGAGTGTAATTAAAGGGCCACAATAGAAGCTGAATTTCGGGAATGGGATGCTGAACATTTGGGGATGAGTTTGACACTTCGGTAGTTAATGTGACCCTTGGGTAAGATCAAAAATGTTAGATTAATTTTAATTATTTCTTCAATATTTTGCAACAATGTTTGGCACGGTTTTAGATTCTTAAAAATATTGAAAAAAAAAACGTTTGAAAGATCGTTCTACTATTGCTTTAACTACTTCACAAAAAGCAACAAACAAAAGCACGCACTAAAACGCAAGCATATTCAATCCCACACGAAACACGAAAAGGGCCTTCATAACTGTCCTTTCCAGAGGCTATCACCAACCGGCACATACACACCCGGGTTGCCGTCTGTTTCTAAAATCACATAAAAGTCCCACGCCTCAGCTTCACGCTTAGTACGTCATTATTCGTGCGAAAGGTGTTGAAATAATAATAACAATCATTTACCCCATAGCTGGACTGCAACAACACAACAACAAAAAAAAACACCCTTTGCTGGTGACTTTCCCTGTATTTTATTCTACTTCACCGCCTTTGCTGGAAGCAAGGGAGTTTCTAAGATAGCGCACAGTAGGGAAGCTATCCGGTCGGATGACAATGTGGCCTACGACGTTGTCGGCAAACGAACGAACACCTCGCTTACGAGAGCCAGCTTGATGGTGATGACGATAGAAGAACGACAACAATTGTATTCAAAACCTCGTCTGCCGCATGCTGTAGCACGCAAAAACAGGGGGTGGACTGGGTTGGGAACTCCCGTTGCAGTAGTTTTCTACCCCGATTTCCTTTCCCGGGAGTTTGTCTTTGTTTTCCATTTGCTTCCTTCGTCCAGAAACCCAGCAAAGCGTTCGTGTCTGTGTCTTTCGGGAAGAGCTTGGGATGGGTTTGGATCTCTTGTGAATCCCCTTTTGAACGGGACAGGATGAGTCATAAAAATAGAAACGACACTCTCCTGTTGTACCATCCCGGAAGCGACGCCAAAGAATGGAACAAGTTTCTATCTAGTTTATTTATGATACGATCCATTCCATTCACCCGCACACCGGGCGCTTTCGGGGCGCTTTCGAACGGGTAAAGCAGTCCGGTAGTGGATATAAAGCGGACAAAGCAAAGCGAAAACCCTGCAACATTGCTGCTGTACGGTGTTAAAGCGTTCGTGAACTAAGGTTCGCCCTTAAAATTCCCCTGTGGCATCACGAAATATCCACGCTCGAAGCGATCCAATGCTCTTAACCTAACCGTGGTAACCGTGAGGGCCCAGCCCAGCTTCACCTTTAGCGAATGTGCTCCAGAGAAAATGGCTTTTATGTGCGCCACACAGCAGTACTCTGACATCAAAAATAAAAGAAACCTGGAAGACTTTGGCTCCCCAGTGCAATGGATGCCCTTGAGTGTGAGGGGAAATAAACTAATGCAGCATGCTCATTCTTTTTGACATGTGGATCGCCGTATCCATTCGTCACAATTTCCCTGACATTCCCTGGAGGTGAAAGTTTCCGTGCCTCTTACGGGGTGGCTTGGTTGTTTGAAGTTAAAGTCCTCCAGACTCACGTCTTCTTGAGGGATGCGAACCCACCCGTTACGGAGCGATGGTGCAATAAACTTAAGAGCAACAGCAAATGTTGTCTCGTTCTCGCAGCCCGTTCCACGTTGGCATCATGCAATTTTAATGGAAGTGAGGATAATCCTAATTAGAAAATCACGGCTTCTGTCCTATCCGAACCTTAGCCACTTGCTGTGACTGAGAGAAAATTCGCCCATAGTATGCAAACAGTTGAAGCAGTGGACAATGAAAAACTGTGAACACCGCGAACAGAACTGACGAAAGAAAGCGTTAGACGAGAGAAGATAAAGAAAAAAACCCACCCAAATCGGACGTCATCATAAAACTATGCCAGTTCCGGGGAGGTGGAGATTGTGCCGGTTGACGAAATGACGACTGGCCCTCGTTCCCCAAAATGACTTGCTCTCGAGAGTGACATGACGACATTTTGCTTCTTGTGCCGGACCAGAGGCGAAAGGTGCAGGTCGCTTTCTTGGCAATAAAACTCGACTGCTGCCCTGCTTGCTGTCAGTGTAGAGCAAATTTAACCGTTGGCAGTCTGTAGGCACACGGGTGAAACATTTAGATCATTTCAAAAGGATCGCGAAGTAGACGACCGAAAAGCTCATTAAAATTGTATTGTCTCACGTCACCGTTGGGAACGGTTTGGGAAATGGTTTGTGCGTTGCGCAGGCAGGTTTTGTGCCGGGTTAAGTTTTCCACTTCAACCAAAGCAAAAGCTCTACAGATGGAAGGTGGGCTGGTGGTTAAATAGACTTTACGAAGGGAGAACTTAGCAGTACGTGTGGATTAAGAGTTTGGGATAAAATTTAACCCCAGCTCGATTTCGGCTTCCATCCAGTGTGGTGGAGTTTCTAACGTTGCTCTTTGGAGTCAATTTCCCGGCTACAATTTGCAAGGCTATTGCGGCTCTACACGTGTGTATATAGCGTATATGAAGCCGGATGATGATGATGATGATGTTGAGCATTTCCATCCCCATCCAAAACAACCAGCCCTGGATTACTGGCCCTGGTGCCACATTTACACGCTTCGTTTACTCCGAGTATAGTTGGGCCATGTGGGAGACTTTTCATTTCACTCCATTCACGCACAACAACAGCAAACCCGGTTAGCTGAGTAAATGAAACGAAACACAACAGGAAGCATTAAACAGGACTGCCTCTCTCTTTCTCTCTATATGGCAATCCTTTCCCTTTTTTTTGGTTCATTTCCGGACTGGAGCCCTACCCCGGCCGGTGGTCGTAATCTGAAAACGGATAATTTCTCCAACGGACCGTGTCACCATGGCGAACTAATTAAGCTCGGGGGGAAAGTGGGCTTTCATTTTTCAATTTTTAGCCGGCTTTGAGCGTTGGCTTTTGGTTTCACAGCTGAGCGGTCAGGATCACCTTACGCATCAGGAACGATCGTATGAAAGAAGCTTTCTCGATGGTAAGAAGCGTTTTTTTTTTCACTGAGCTTATGTTTTTGGGGTTTTTTTGGTTCGAGCACTTGCCAGGGAAGGATAGATTGGGTAGAATATTTAGTGACTGGAACCAATTTGTCAACCATCCGTGAAGCAGTTCCGTCCGTTACGCTGGACTTGCAACCTAAGTACTTTTTTGGAAGGAATTAAAACAGGAAAAAACAAAACAGATTTTTTATTCAGTTTTTTTTTTGAACATTCAGTTATTTATACTCGATCGCTTTAAATTGAAGTAGGTATAAACAAATTTTGAAAATTGTTTTTTCTAGATTTTTCCAATAACAATACAATGGGTGTGCAAGAAAATATTAATTAATAAAGTTAAAATTGTTTTTTTCACTTCAAAGCTTGCACAGATTAACCGTAATGTCTACGACCAAATTTACGCCTTCCAGTCTACGACCGGCATACCCGGGTATGCCATACATTTTGTATGGCGTGTGGAACTTTTTCGTCTTAAAACTGTAATAACTCAGGCTGTATTGAATGTTAAAATTTTTAATTTCGTACACAGCTACACACATTAGTTTTCTTTTTTTTTGGCAAATAATTGGATTTTTCTGATATGGTCAGTATTGCTTTTTTCGACTTTTTCTAAATGACAACAACGTTTTTTCATAGGCACCTAACTTCTTGTTATTGAAGAGCCATACCAAGCACTCCAGTTTGACGTCTATACCTCGACGCGCCATTGAGAGCTTTTATTGAGAAAAAGTTATTGAAGATTGAAACTGAAAAACATAGCTGGGTATGCGGTCGTAGACACTACGGTTAATTTGAGCGTTATTTAAGAATCATTGTTTCTGAGAATACTATTATTCACTTGGCAATAAATTTACACAATGTAATGTAATTAAAAAGCAGAACTTTAGATCTTTGGGAAGATTAGGACTTTGTATTACTCTTTATAATGGTCCCCACAAAAATATTTTAGACAAATCTCCCATTTTACAAAAATGGAATATTTTTGTAAAAATAATTGATTCTCATCATGGTTAATATTTTAACAAATATTTAAGCAGGAATGTTTCTCCGAACCCCTACACTAGCCTGGATAAACCGTTAAAATACGTTCCCAAGCTGCTTAAACGTTCAAAGCAACGGCTGCAAAAGTGAACCACCCATCTAGTGCTGCTTACGAAAGAACACCGGTACAACATGCTTTGTTGGTCGCTTCAGCAAACGAAATTAAATAATAATCCCCTTGTGTGAGATATGGCCGATTCGCGCTCATCATCATACCATCCCGCAGCGGATGGTGGAAAATCCATTAACTTTCGTCCCATGTGTAGGGGGCTTCACACAAAAAACGGCTGAATGCTGGACCTGCTCATATGGCTCATTTGTACACACATCCACACGACGCCAGAATCACCGCCTCTCATAAAAGCTAGTCGACGCCTAATTGAGTAGTAATCCCCGGCTTCTGGAAACGGTACGGCGGTACTGCAATTTTGGTCTTCAAAGTGAAGCTTTGAAGTTTCTTCGTACAACCCAACACGCATGCACCGGATGGTACGTGAATGGTTTGCGCAGTATTGTTACGTAGCAAAACAACCTTTTTCCCACCCCCAACCGAGAGGGATGGATCTAGATGTTAGCTCCAGCGGGCGCTGATAGACGTCATACGCCTGGGAAAGCATCCGTATCTTGAGAACAGCGAAAGGGAGGTTCCCATCTACTGGAGGTGTTTGCTGCTGACAAAACAAATACTACCCCGTGCAATTGATTTATGAAGTACATCGCATTCATGGTACACATGTGAGAGCAAATATGGTACGGGAGAAGAAAAAAACAACCCCAAAAACCGCATAGATAAGTCTAAACCAGACAGCTTGTTTCTAGCAAATATACACACACACACAAAACAAAAACAACCACCACCGGACACGTAAGGATGGGAATCATTCTACCCATCTATCGCCCTTCTGCTTGATACCAACCAAATGGTACCGATCACTGCTACGGATCAAACCCCGCGCGCTCGTGTGTTTGTGTGTGGGAATTGTTTATGCAAAATCAACGATAAAACGAACAGCTGCAAAGGTAGTTGGTTCACTTTAACGCGCGATGTGTTTTACGGACCAATCGGGTTTTTCGGGTAATAAATTTGTTACGCCAGAAGAAGGCAAAAAAACCCACAGCCAGATCATCAGATCAGGAGGAGTGAGTTTGTTTAACACTAGTCCAGATGAGCTAGCACACACGCCATGAAGCCATAGAAAGTAACGAAACAAACTGACAAACCATTGCTTGAGTTTCGGTTTCATCCAACTTCCCCAAAACCCAAAAAATAAACCCCCACAACCCACAAGGTGTTCGTTAAAAATAGCGAAATTAAAATAAATTAGACTTTACGAAATAATCCTGCAACCGTTCGCTTCTAATTGCACAGTGGTTTGGGGGTGAGTAAATAAATCGAAGAAAGAAAAAGGAACTTCCACTGGAAAGCGAAAAGAATGGTGTGTAAGACGTTCAGATCGTGTGAGGATGAGTTTATCTTTTCGATGTTTGTGCATTTGAATCGACATCCCATCTGGGTGTGTGTGTGGGTGGGGTTTGTAATCGTGCAGGGGCCATTCAACCAACCAACCTTCTAGATAAACAAAGTTCATTAGTAATGAAAAGTGCAGCAAAGCAGAAAGAAGTTCTTTAACCCATGAAACCTCGGTTCGGTTGTGATTCATTGGCGAACGTTTTTCGCTAATCAACTATGTATTTCTGTTACCAGCAGTTTGTGCTGAATTCAGCAAAAGAGCGAGAGCAACTCTTTTAATGCATGGTGAAGAGATAAAATTAATTATCTTTCAGTGAGGATAGATTAAAGTGAACATTCCCCAAAAAACCAACACGTTTCGCTACATTCACCTTAAAGAAAGTCAGCACGGATCATTTATCTTGTTCAGATCATCACGGTCCAGCCGAAGTTATCGTGCTGACTGCTGACAAAAGGAATTCACTTACACAGTGGGCATTCAAATTGTAAAGTGGGTGTCGTTTTTTCCATTTTTGAATATTCTAACTTTCAAATAGAAACAGAAATGTAGGTTGTTATACTGCATCGAACGATCGGTTTTCTAGAGCCTTTAACATTTTTTCTTCTCCCTCACTACTCTCATTCGTGACCGAGCGCTTTGGAGGAGTAAAAATGCTTTTTGTTAGCTTTTCAATCGGTAAATTGAACATTAGGGTAGAGAAACCCCCTTAGAGCTATGGTAGAAATGGTTACTAAATATTTTTTTCTCGAATCCCATTTATCAACCCGAAACGTAATCTAATGCCACAACAAAGTGAAAAAGTAAAAGTATGCATAAAGGACCGGGGGGATCAGGTTCTTTTTTTTAAAGCTGGAATGTGTTTTTCCTCTAACGAGCGAGTCATTTTGGTTGGCTGAGTGTTAAATGTTAAGTTTCCTTTTTCCACACGCACCCACAGCTCGTCGACACAACTCAAAGCACTTGCACGAGATGTGTGCACTTCTCTATTCAAGAACCTTCAAAGTGTCTGGTTCTTCCATTTTCGCTAAGCCAAAAAGGCTTCAAACCGGACGAGCTTTGATGTGAGAAGTAAGTTCCCAAACGGGAGTGGTTGAATTTCCATTCTCCTGTCTGCCTTTTGGGGCCAAAACCACTCATCACTCAAACCTAGCTAGTCTGTGATCTATCGTTCTACCATCTTTGCTTTCGCTCATCCCCTACCCTTTTTGGGGGGCGCCGTGCATAATAATTGGTGTACGAGATGCGCTCCGTTCCGGTTGGTTTGGAAGCGGAATGGTTTGGATTACAATGGATTTAACTGGTAGCATTCAGCAGCACAACCGTGCGCCAAGTTTGATTGATTACACGTTGGCACGTAATTATACACGCGGTGGGATGTTGCGCAGTTGCCAACCAGTGAGTTTGCGTTCTTATCTGGTGTGTTTCTGTTGGAAAATGCTACCTGAATGCGAAGGATGTGCTGAAATTGGTTGGTTGTTTTTTTTTTTAGATTTAGAAATATAAAACATCATGGCGGATAGAATTTTTTGAGGGATTTACTATGTTTGTCATACTTATTTCGAGATGGTATTTAAATAAACGTTTGTTAATGAAGTGTAAGCTAAGCTTAGATAATGCTAAGTATTAGCTTTGACTGGTATGGACTAAGCTTAAGTAATGCATAGCTAATATTCCTCAATTTATATTAACAACAACTCTTTTAGTCCTTTAATTGCTTTATTTAAGTTGATCGTTAAACATTTCACAACTGTCATCAAAATTTTCTTTAACATCCACATTTCTTTTCATTAATGGTTAATAAGGAAGGAGATAAATTAAACGTAATTCGCTGCCCGAGAAAAAAACACTCCTTTTGAATAATTGCATTTGATTTGTGTAACGATTCTCAACAAACCGGTCTCAACGATCGTGAACAGAGCGAAAACATGTCGTTCGTGTTTCGTATTTCGTAACCTAAACCATAATTCAATTGCCCGCACACACACACACCGACACCGACACAAAAAGGCCCACCACAAATGTACAAATTTAATCAGATTTATTGCTCCGGCAACTGACTGACTGACTGAATGGACACCGTAAACAAAACGCGACTGGCAAACCTCTCGGCAGTACCCCTGACCTGGTAATGATGCTGCCCTGCGTATGCTCGGGAGTACCCGGGGATCTTTTAACAAGCTCCGAACGCCATTTTGTGCTGCGTAATGTGAAGCATAATAATTTAATAAATTTTAACGAATTCTTCACACCACCTCCGAGCGCACTGCTACTTTTGGTACGGATGAAGCGAAGAAAACGCAAAGTACTGGAATCGGTATTCCTGGGGAGGAATACTCAACTTGCAACTTCCCCAAGTGTCGGAGGTGGTTGGACTTAACTGGCTTTGTTGAATAACAAATATTTCCTATTAAAATTCTTTACCATCACTCACGAGAAATGGCACACGCGCAAATGTTGGAAAAGCTGTGTGTGTGTCTGTTTATGAGTCTGTCGAATTGACGTGGAATGGAATTTTTCCCGAGAAGGTGGCAATGAATGCCAAAAATTCCCGGCACGCCAGTGAGTGTATGTGTGTGTGTGTTTGCTTATGTCAAACTCGAACCAAAAGCTTTGAAATTCAAAGCCCATCACCACCCATCTGCTCTTGGATCGGTCGAGAATAGCTAGATCCTGTGGAATTCTTTCTTTTCCCACCGTCACAGTTGAAGATCATTCCGTTACTTCGCGCTGAAAAGCTTTTGGGGAAAACAAAAGCTAAACGAATGAAGGATTCGCCACTTCGCCACTGAATCACTAACGAAGAAAAAGCGTGCCTCGTGTAAGAAGAGTTGGCGTTTGTTAAATAGGATTACATTCAAAATCAAAACACTTTTAA
Source organism: Anopheles longipalpis (assembly GCA_016170015.1). Lineage (NCBI taxonomy): Eukaryota > Metazoa > Arthropoda > Insecta > Diptera > Culicidae > Anopheles > Anopheles longipalpis. Next base: position 25,793,273 of record CM028106.1, read on the forward strand.
GCGGATTCGGTGAGTTGGGGTTTTTTGTTTGTTTGTTTGTGTGCTCTCTCCCTCCCGATTTTCAATGAATGCACACAAACAGCTCGGTTCGTGTCGTCTAATGTTTTGTTTTATCTTTTCAATTTCATGTCGTCGGATGGGAAA
>CM028106.1:25793442-25805631 GCA_016170015.1 Anopheles longipalpis
TTGTTTGTGTGCTCTCTCCCTCCCGATTTTCAATGAATGCACACAAACAGCTCGGTTCGTGTCGTCTAATGTTTTGTTTTATCTTTTCAATTTCATGTCGTCGGATGGGAAAGCGGGGGTGACCTGTTACCTTCCCATCAGCGCTAAACGAACGATCTAAATGAAAGCTAAAAAGTCAGGCTCCCTTAGGATTCAATCATTTCTACAGCACACAACACAAAGGAACTTCTTGCCATTGGCAAGCAAAATAGTGATGGTGGAGTCCCTCAAAAAAGCCGGAGTGAAGCAAGCTTTGAATTTTAATAATATGGATTATTGAACACACTGATTGTGTGGATTATGTTCGTTAGTTAAGGATGGCCTCGGCGTACGGATACAATCGCTTGGGCGATTGTGTGTTCGGGAACACATTTTGTTCCTATTATTTTCTACACCATTTTACCACCCTCAGTAGCTGTCCGGGCTATTGGAGGATGCTTTCCCAACATTCGGCTGGACCACATCCTGCCGGCTTGGGAAAGTGTCCCTGTGTGTTTGGCGAATCATTATTCACTCGAGTGAGATGACGCATAAGAAATGGTATTTTTCCACTCTAGCCTAATGTTCCTCGGGAAAGATTGCTGGCTGCCATTCCTGATTCTTATATTTGACACGAACAATATCCACAAAGAAAGGCACTTTCGTTTTGGGGTGTGAGAATTTTGACAAGGATGACTAGAGTAGCGATCGGAATCGGTTTCGATCGAACAAACAATGGTTATTTGGTTTATGTAAATAACGCATCTCTGGGGAGTTTAATCCCGGTGTGTGCCCTACGAAGCACTGATTCATGATAAAGGGCACACAGATCGGAATGGAAGAACATCGCTGGAAGCAAAACCATGAAACAAAGAACAATGCTCTTATGGTTCATAATTTGTGTCCCGTTGGGAGGAAACGCACACATACGGCGCGCACACATACACTTGGCAATTCCAAACAAACAAGCACACATACAAACCATTAACCTTTCATCCTATTTTAGCTTTATTTGATTGTATAAATATCGGGCACAGTGCAAACAGATCGGCACTGGAGCGGTCGAATACCGTCCATTGACTTCATCCAAGCCAATCAATTAATGATTCATTAGTCGAACGCTTTGATCACCGAACCTTACAACCGAATGGAACCGGACGGCGGGGGTTCCTGATGTGCGAATTCTACGAAAATTCATTTTACTGTCCAGCCACACACCCACAAACACACGCATCGGTTTTTCCTTCGCCTCGCTCAAGAACAAGGCAGAGTGAATTGAAAATTTAATGAGATCCTGTGGGAAAATATTGATCTAATTAAATGTTATCTTCTTCTCGCACCGCGCGATCCATGCGACGATATGCCCTTTTGCCCTTACAAAAAACCATTCCCACCAGTCCCTGGTGCTGATAAATGGTTTCCGATGATTTATGCCGTTGTAAACAACACCCTCACCCGCGGCGTGAATGTTTGGAGGAAAACCGGGCACGGTGTATATCAAAGCGGGCGAGTTTTTATTACCCATCGGTTCCGAATGAATTTTCCCATCCCGGAGCGGTGGGTTCGGATCAAACGAATTTCATACCGAAGTGCTATTAAACAATGGCTAATTGTACCAATTCTTTACACACTGACAAACCTTTCATACTTCTCCACCCCCTTTTGGCCCTTTTTGATCTACAAACAATGAGTGTATTATTTTGCGCCCGGCAGAGACCAACTGTCTAATTAATCGACTTGAAGTTACGATTGGTCCCGAGTGCGGCTGGATAATGGGCATAAGAAAGCATAATTAGAGGGTGAAAAAAAAACGGTTCGAATTTAAAACCGGGATTGGAATGCTTTGTTGTGGAGATTTTACTTTTTTTTAAGCTTCTTTTCATCAACTGTATTTTACGGTCTTTATTTATCCATTTTTAATTGGATTATGGTTGTAAATTCGTAATTAATATTTTTTTTTGGGTAGCTTAAATTCTTCATTCGGTAATTTTTCTGGTCTCGAACTGGTATTCACTTTTCGCTGAATTTCAAAAATTAATATAAATGAAATATAAACATTCTTATTACTAGCGACGAGATTCTTAACAAGCTTGGTTTATATCTTCAATTGCATTAAAGAGATTGTCTCTTGGAAGCTTGCTTTCAATCTGAACTGCATGGCCATTGTTACCTTTACTCAAAAGTCTTGTAAATAGACTTGTTTAAATATTTTTGAAACTTTAGGTAGAGATAATTTATTCCCATGAAATTTAATAATAAAGACAATTTATCATAGCGAACAATGCACGTGTCTCTATGTACAGGTATTTAAATAAATTATAATGGTCGACTCAAACCTTTTTTTAAATACCATTTTAATATTCCTTGCGACTGTTACAATATTTAACGCGAACCAGGATGTGTAGAAAAGATAAAAAATTGCTGTAAATAATATAGTACAGCCTTTTTTTATTTCAAAACTTTTGATTGTCTTTCATTATGGTTTGCAAAACGACTTGAATTGTTAATTTATTTCAATGGTGACAGTTTGAAGCATCATTTCCTAGCTTTATCCATATCTTCTTCAAAGAAGGGAGCTTGTTTCTACTTTACAAATAAATGAAACACAAAAATTGGTATACCTCACAAGTACTGCTAATGAAACAACGCTACATGTACCAACTGTTCACTCTTGTTCGCAGATTCGCAGAGCCCTTCTTTTGTACGTCAGTCTTTGCGTAACGATCATTCTTTTCACGCACCATAGCGCACGTATCGTTCGTAGAAAACTCATCAACCGCACACACACATTCTTCCATCCATGTGTGTGCTTGCGTGTGAGACAAACGATGATGGATTGTACCCAGGGCTTAGATGGCCCATCAGTCGAACTAGGGGAGAAAAATCTCCTGCGGCTTTGCTGTGGAGCCCAACGTCGAAGTGACCGATTGGTGACGGGAGTTGGCAGGAGCTAGGCTTCATCGACATTTACCATGAAGACCAAACGCACACCGAATGCTGTGTACAGTAAGGTCCCTTTTGAGCGCAGTACTTTTATGAGTTTAATTAAATTAAGCCAGTGAAGTGTGGAAACCGGATGCTGCCGCTGTTTTCGACCAGGCGGGGAATAGGCTAAGATTTGATCGGGCAGTACTGTGCTACGGAGGAACGCATTTTATGAAGCATATTGACTCTACACTTGGGTAAGGGAACGAGATATATGTATCTTTAGCATCTGTTTGTGGAGTTACAGCACGAAACAATTATGTGTTGCAGAGTTGCAGCTATTTGATTGAATTTTTTTCTTTTGCTAGCGATTCTTACTCATTGCTAACATATTATATACGAAACACCAAACATTTTACAACGCTTTTAGCAGAAATTTTATGCAATTTTGTGCTGGAATGGGTTTTTGTTTTTGGTTCAAAAATCTTTCCATTGCTTTCCACTACCTTTTCCTATCTTCAGGTAATTGATGGATCCCGTTATTACAAAAAAACACGAATCATGAAAATAGAATAATTCGATTCAAAAGTTGCCATTGTGAGAGCTTACAGGAACAATGTTCTATTCACTGTAGAGACACGAATGCCAGTGGATAAGAAAGCCTGATTATGACAAAATGGCAGTGTTGGACATCAACGCGCTACGACCTTTTTGATATTCATAACAACTCCTGACACTCCTAATAGGGTCAATTCTGTGGAAAATATTATTCCCAGACAGTAATTGATGAATGAAGTTCTGTGTTAATATTTTTTTTCTTGTTAGCTTATAAAACTTGTGCAAACCGTATTGCCAAAGCTGCCAGTTGTTTTCGTCTGAAATCCTATTTTTAATTTGTGTCCCTTCCTATGGCAGCATCCGTAAACCGTTCGGGTTCCTATCACAGCTCTCGCAGAGCTGTAGCAAATCATTCAAGTGCAATAATATTATAAATGCACCATCTGACACACGGATACGAGTTCGGACGTGATCTAATTCCATTCTTTTGCAAATGTTTTTTTTTCTGTTCACCATGTTCCACTCTACTTCTTCGCCATGTTCTACATTTCTGCATCTCATGCAAGCTTTCACGCTCACGCTTCATTTCAATGCTGCAGTGAGCATCACAAAAATTGCAGCTGGTGCACTTGCAGCACTGTCCCGAGGGTTTTGAAGCCAATTTCAAACTGCAGCAATAAATCATTGGCCATAAGTTATAATTTCCACCCGTTCGTTTTTCCAACCCCGTCAGAGCAAAAAGACCTCTGTTTTATATGTTTTTTTTGTCATCTTAAATCTACAGTCCCGAATGATATCCTGGCGGAGGGAAGGACCCTACCCCGATCATGAGCGGTACGCGCGGGTTGAATCTTAATTTGCTCACATCACCATCGTACGACGCTGTGACACATTTTGAGTTGTCGAAACAGTCGAAATCATTGCGTCGTCACGTACCATGTGATGTGGTGCATGCATACAACGAGGACGGGATTTTTATACTTTTTTTTAAAAAAAAAAGGCCATTGGTTTCTATTGAAACAGGAAAAAACTAACACTTCTAGCACTGAAAAGCAATTAGTACAAATTGAGAGTTCTAGACAAATTTTTAAACATTAAAAAAAAGGTAACAAAAAATGTGTTGCAGGCAAACGCCCGTTGAACCCATCTGTTTTACCTTTGGCACATGTTCAATTCAAATAGTGACCTTATTTCGGAAAATTTCGTCACTTTTTCCTTCATATCCCACCAGCATCATCAAATCATGAACGACGGATGGTGATTTTTTTTCCTGGTCGACCCTCCCACGTTTGGCCACATGTTTTTCGATTGGTTCTCGGGTTTTTGGGAAAATAAAATTTTCCAGTAATGATAATTGAAAACTCTACTCATCCCCATTGCTTTCCATCATAGTGTGGGAAATTCATCAAAAATGCAGACCATTTCCAATTTATTCCCTGAGGCAAATTTTTCACGATGGAAATATGGTTTTTTTTGCTATGGAACCTATCACTAGGTACTTCATTTGCACCTTTATAAAAAGTTGGGTGGAAAAATTGCATCAGCAAAAAAAAAAAGTCGATCACACTTCTGCCAGCGTAGCATTTGAGTCAGCATTTCCTGTCCCCCGGTGGACGTTTGCTGTCAACGGTTGTCAACCGTGTGTCGCGAGCATTCGCATTGAAAACGCTCAATCTGCATCTCGAAGAAGATGCTGTAAAAAACGAAAAAAAGAAACTAACGAATGCTCCGAGCAATCATATTTTGCTCCCGTGAATCGTTGAAGTTTATTACTATCTTCGCTTTTTTTTTTCGCCTATGGACTTCACCTCCCAGAAATTGGTGCTTCCCCCCCGGAGGGCAAAGTGACAGGATGCAATTTCAGCACGATGCAAACGAGTCAAATGGCAGGTGCATACGCGTGTACTGTGCACCGACTGCCAAAATTTGACAACGACAGTACATATCGGAGCACATGGTGCCAATGCAGCAAATCAAATGTTGGATGATTTTTTGATTTTTTTTTCCTTCCCTTTTTCTTCGGTACTCTACATCTTCATCGTACGGAAGAATGCAATTGATTCGGTCGGTGAGGCATGCAGGTTTCGTATTTGAACCAGATGAGAACTATATTTCCTTTTGCTCATGGTTTAATGATATTTTGTGTATGTTCCTTCGCAAATGTTCAGGACATTTTACCATGTGGTAATATCTACCATGCGTGACATCTGGAGTCAATAAGGGAAAAGTAGTTTGTCTAACCTGCATTACTCTGAGTATGTTAGAAGAATTTGAAAGGGCAAAATTAAATTTATTTAATTTTTTTTTTTGCTCGGTTAGAACGGCTTGGCCATATCAAGTAATTTATTTTAATCATACAAAAGAAAATCCAACAAAATTTATATTCAGGGTGAAGCATGTGAAAAACGGCGCCCGTCCACACCGCAGGACCGGGTTCAAATCCCATCCGGACCGGTCACCCGTAGCATGGATTGACTATCCTACTACGTGGTAAAATAAGTCTTGATACGGCCAGGCCGTTCTAACCGAGCAAAAAAAAAATTATATTCAGTTTAATAAGGAATCATTGTTGAAAATATGTCAATTTGGAGTTTTTGCATACCGTTTGGAAAGAATTTAAATATGTTTAGAAGTCAAAGATAACGCTATGATTAAAAAGTTCAGTTATCAAAATTTTACTAGAAATAATTTCCGTTCCCCTCAAGCCATTTGTCAATCAAGCCATTTTCTCTGATCGTGAATGGAAATGATTTTTTTTTCGATTGTCATCAGTTGAGTTTGTTTCGGTTGAGTGTCCTTTTACCACTTTTAAAATTATCATCACAAATTAGTTGAACATGAAACTAAACATCCTAACCAATTTAACTATACCAATTCAATTAAAAAAAACTATGCGGTACGTACTCGAAGGCTTTTCAGGTTCGCCAAGTGTCGACAAATCTCATCATTATCTATATTTACTCATTGTTGTGCAATTGTTATATTCTTATTCAGTGTTTGAGTGTTCATAATGAACATAATTTATTCCTTTTATTTTAAATTAATTTTTTTTATTTTCTCTAATTCTGTAAATATGATTTAAAAATTTAAACTTATTTTTGTAAGAACAGAAGATTTGTTTACATAATTAAAAAAAAACCATTCGCTTTAGTTGGCAATTTCGTTCTGAAAGATTTTTTTTTACAACTTTAAATCAACGATAAAAATAAGTATGAGAATGGCATTTTACAACACAGAGCACAACATATCCTTGAGGATTGAATTTTCATCCCACAAATTCATGATACAACACTTCAAACAAATAGCATTGCAAAAACAACTTTCAATTGATCCACGCTTGAAAGTCTTTCCATGCCAGCACACAAAAGGGCCATTCCCACCAACGGAAAAGCAACTGACCAAACACGCATCGCATATACGATCCAATTGCCAAAAAGTTATGCCAAAAATGCTGCTCTACGAGGGAAATGAAAATTCAACTCGCAGCGAACACCAAAAAACCAGTGATGGCTAGCGCCCACTCGGAACCCTCCGGGCTACTAGTGACTACTCCGTATCCGAGTACGGCCGAGTACCATACTGTGCAAGTGTTACCAGTGTTTTCGACAAAATAAACAGAAAAGAGTTTCACATACCATGAAGGACTAGTTGTGTTATGATTCTCCTGCTTTTTTTTCGGTCCGTTACTCGCCAATTCAAACTTTATTTGCATTCCATTTGTGATGGTTTTTGGGTTGCAGTGAATTTTTGGGTTAGGCACGACAGCAAGCAAAGGACTATTTAAAAGCGAGTAACGGCACAAAAACGGGCCACAGCGTGTCAGCAAAAATGTTCGCACCAATAAAGAATAAAGTTTGATCCGTTTGGCGAATGTGCTTTGTGTGAATGTGTCCATTTTCGTAGCAATGTTTGAATTAAGCTGGGAGGAAAAGAAACAAACCAAACAAAAGGACAAAAAGAACGAAAAAAATCCTTCAAAATAGCAAACAGGCCGAAGCAGCATTTTTGTCTAGACCGTTGGTTTTGTGTTGCGACTGACCAAATCTGACTGGGGGTGTAAACAAAGCAAAGAAGGCAAAATCATGCCTTTTCTGCTTTTTTCCCCCCCTCAAAAGCTGAACGGGTTGTTTGTGGTGTACTTCAGCCATGAAGCTTGATGAGCGAATAGCGGACACATTCTCGGACACGATCCTAGAAGCAAGAATGATGATTTTTTAGAATGCATCAAGATCATTGCATTCACAACACAGGAAGGTTGTGAGTTTTCCAAGGTGTGGAAATGAAACTGTATAAGCAAACATAAAAAAAAATGCAAAAGAGGTTTAACTCAATCATTGAAAAACATTTTCCTTATCTGCGTGCTTTGTTGAGGACAATTTTTATTTCCACGTTGACAATCCAAACGAAAGAGCTAAATTCGCATTTAATATCTCTCACATGCATCCATTCCCGGTCACCTTGTGAGGCAAAGTAATCTCACCAGATTGGTACACACTTGCGGATGTAGCATAACATATCCTTCTCGCACTGTTGTTGAATGTGTAGAAAAGTCACTGAATGCAAGGTCCACATTTCAAGCATCGAAGCATGATGCTTGAAATGGATACAGCATGGTAAGGATCACATTTCCATCAGGCATTCGAAGCCTTTTTATTCGCCCCAAACCCCTCCAAGTGGCATAGAATCCTTCTTCCGGTATTTCTTTCACACAGCCTTTAGCTACAAGCAAAAAGCGTCACTCGATTGTGTGACGTTTGTTTTGTGCCGTTGCTGGTGCCAGTGCTGGTGGTGGCAATCAACCCAAGGCCACACACACCGTATGAGTCTTCTTCCCTTAAGGCTTATCCACTATCCAGGATGGATGACGCGGATATCTTGACGTAAGTGTGAGGCTCACCCATCCACCCCAAAGGTTTTTGGGGTGCTCTGGCAAGCAGTATTGCTCTCTGGCATTCTTTCGAGACCTTCGGCAAGGTGTTTTCCTGCGAACCGAAAAACTCTTCGACAGTCCCACAGGGAGTGTTTCCGTTTGTCGCGAAACGAATTCGCTGAGAAAAAGGTGAACACACTACCGTCATCGAATTGAACGTGTCATTCGCAATTGGCGGAATGGCGTTTTGGGTATGGCGCTAAAACCCTGCTCTAGCAAAAGTCTTTAATATCCGGCATTTTGTCACGAAGCGTAACGAAACTTCATGGTGCAGTGCAGTAGTTGATAGCAAAAGAGACCNCACTACCGTCATCGAATTGAACGTGTCATTCGCAATTGGCGGAATGGCGTTTTGGGTATGGCGCTAAAACCCTGCTCTAGCAAAAGTCTTTAATATCCGGCATTTTGTCACGAAGCGTAACGAAACTTTACTACGTTCATGGTGCAGTGCAGTAGTTGATAGCAAAAGAGACCCCCCGGTGAGGGTTTGAGGTGTTCCCGGGTTTCTTTCCCAAAACCCTTCACGTTTCGCATGCCGATTGTCCTTTGCAAAATGATACGCACGGGAAGGTTTTTTTTTGTTGGTGGTGACATTTTTGAAAGTGACAATTGAGCGAAATTAGAAGCCGTGGTCTTGCGGTTCGGGTTTTTGTGATGCTGCCGTAAGCGGATTTTATCACGCTCCCGAAACCCGTGTTGGAACGCAAAACGATGAACTATGATGCTGGGTAGAAGGGACAGACTCATTCGCACGCCGTTGTCTATTTACAGGTACCGGTTAGTGGTTTGGCAAATCGTAACGAGAAGGAATGGAATCCTGTTGATTGTTTAAATTTCACCTTCAGATGTAATGCATAGGACGTAATAGAGTTGTATTATCTTTTGACGGAAATTCCTTTCCAGTGTAGTATATCAACAAATGGTTGTAATAAGTAGCAAAGAGTAGACGGTGATACACGTTAAAGAAAGCAACAGATATCTATTGTGTAATTGTGAACTTCAGTAATATTTGGACAATTAAACAAGTAAAAATCCAAAGTGTACTCTCCAACAAAATGTAAATCAGTGGCCTGAGATTCTCAAAAAACCAGAGCAGAGCAGTTTTTACTACTAGTTGATAAAGTCGAAATATTGAAGAGACTTGGCTCTTATATAGAATTTGCAGGACATTAGATTAAGCATTAGAAATCAATTCAGTTAAATTAATGAATTCAAAGAGTCAACCGTGAAAGATCTTTTGAGAATGTATAACACCAGTTCTCTGTAGAACTTTCGAAGATCTTGAAGATGGAAGCCAAGTATTGCCATTGAAAAGATTCCTGCCGCAGAAGATAAAACAACTCCTCAATTAGTCATAGATATTCTAAAGTTTCTGAAAGCGTAAGAAACTGTTTCTGCATATATCAATTCATAAAGTTATATAAATGAACATTCGTTAATGAAGTGCATGTTATAACAACTTAGCAGCAATTGATCATTTTTTCACGAATTAAAATTCATCAGAAAGATTAAGAATAAGTTAACTGAATGTACTTCAACCTTTTTGAACTTCTTTAAGTGTGAAAAAGATTACAAAAATATACTTTTGTGAGCTAAATAAAAGTTCAAGAAAGTGTTAAACAATTTTATAAAAAAGACTCATTAAATCTTAAGCGATAATAACTTTTGCCTTCATAAATCGCTCTAGGATTTGATATAAAAAAATAAGTTGGATCTTCATACTTTACACCTTTTGCTAATCAAATTTAGCTTGGCATACATTCAGCATTGTTTTTTTTTCTACTAAAATAAGTTTGCTTTTATTTGTTTACCTGGCAGGGAAATCAGGAAACCTCATTTATCTCAAACAAACACACCCATACACATCCTACAAGCTCGGATTCAAGTTTCAAACCGGCTCCGTTATCCATTTACCCTTAAATCCTGTTTTCTCGCTTGAAATTCCCATTTTCCATAAAACCAAAATGGTGCTAAAACACGAAAAAAAATCTTCGCCTAGTGTCATTTGTCTTTTTCACTTTTTTCTCCACTCCAAAACGACAAATCGTCCACATTTCGTCAGCCTTTCGACAGCTCGACGAACGAAACGATAGCACCAGTGCGCAGCGTGAGCGGACGGATTAGGCAAAAGCTTTGGCCCGGTGCTTCGTCCCCAAAAAAAATTATTCGTTTAACCACCGCTCGTCTGTGCTGGCTTGCGGGTGCAGCAATCCTTTTGCAGCAAACGTTGCAGAACCGAGTGGACAGCAATGTGAGCAATGATGTATACGTTCGCAAACATACGAATGGTTGATATCGTTTTGCCTGCTTTTCTTTTTTGGATGCGAAAATAAGAGTAAGTTTCATAAAGGGAAAGATATCCTTTCGTTACCGTTTGCTAGAATGAACGACTAGAAAGGATTTCTGTTCACTGTCTTCACCCTTCAATTCGTTGCGCTTGCTTGTACCATTTCCAACGGAAAAAAACTAAATAAAACAAACCCATCATTATGTTCAGCTGGGCGCTTCGTAATAACATTTTTCCTCTCACCGCTTATCGGGTGTCTTTTCTTTTTCTTTTCTCCTCAACCCGGTCGGTTTGACACTTTCTTCACAGATAAGCGGCATCGATAGTCGGACGGTGTGAGAAGCGGCGGCTAGGACCACGTCGCATTACGGTGCACCCAAAAAAAAAAGAATCGTTGTTGCGTTGAAACGGAAAGATGAAGCGGCATCGTTAGCATCATGAAAGGCGGTAAGTGCAATTCTTTCGTGTAGCTATTAGTTTTTTGTTTTATTTTTTTCACTTCACAACACTGTTGCTGCTACGTTAATACGACGTGGAGGTTGTGTTTTTGGCTGTCCCTGTTAGGTATGGACGTGCCATGCAGCTTGTAGTAGATGCAGAGGTGATTTTTTCTTCTTCTACAAGTAACTTGTTTAAAGTATCTAAAATAATTGCATAATCGACCAGAAGAAACAGTTCCAAAAGAGTGGCTTAATTTGCTTCGTTTATATCCATTTCCAGTTGATTGCGGTCTTGGATACCATGATTAAATATGAGAATGGAAATTGCTCTTTATTAAGTAACATTAAAATGCATCATAAAATAAAACATAATTTTACGATCATATTTTCTAACCCTTTTCAGTACTCCACTGATCATTTTGAGATCCTTTAAGAGTCACTACAACATATTTAAACTGTAAAAAAAAGTTATTTAGTTTTTTCGCTAGCTTCTTTCACTCCCAATCCAAGGACATACATTTTCTTTCAACGTTTTCATAAAGTCCTTAGCTGCCAGCATGTGACGAAGTGACATTCATCCATCGCCTCCGGCCCGATGTTCCCGTACAGCTGAAGTGTAGCGCTCTGTACCTTTTGTAGGGGACAAACTTTTGTAACTATTTATTTATATCTCAACCCCTGAATTCCTTCTTGCCCACTGTCCACCATTCCCAGCCTAGAAGACATTGGGCCCCAGCGTCGGCCATTTCATTCAATGCAGTCAAGCACAACCGGGCGATCCTTTCTTCGCACCGGGTTGTTTGCGGATGTGCAAACATCCCTGCTCACTCACATGGCTACCCGGAGAAGTGAACCTTCCTGCATTACGGATGGATGCGAAACTTTTCCCCACCCTATGTTGGTGTAGTTCTCTGGATGCTGGATGAGCTTTTCAAAATGGAGCAAAGGCGATGCCTGTCAAAAGTGGGGTCTTTTTCCTTTTGCCTGCCGTTCCACACGGATGACTTCTGTGCATCGTGCTTTAGAATCCC
>CM028106.1:25806012-25881132 GCA_016170015.1 Anopheles longipalpis
TTCGATGCGACGCTCTTACATGCATCGATGCGTCGCTCTTACATGACACGCATTGTCATGTAATACGCAACGCGTTTATATTGTGTGGTGGTGTTCTTGATGTTGAGACATAACTATTGATTTTAGTTACATGCTATACAGAGTATTACAGATTATACAGTTTTAGAGTATAGGGGACGGGCCGGTGGTGTTTTTAAATAGCGCCAGTTCCACACGTCAGGACCGGGTATCAAATCCCATCCAGACCGTGTCCCTCCGTTACAAGGAATGACTATAAAGCTACCTGATAAAAGTAACTCTAGTAAGCCAGAAATGAACGGCGTGACCTTAGAGGTCGTTAAGCCAAGAACGAAGAATAATTTTTTTTCACAATTTTTTTTTCAATAAATTTTTTGTTCATAAAATATAAAACCTTTGTTTGATATGAATTTAATGTTTATCTTTTTTAAAAAGTAAGTACTTGAACTAGTTAAAACTAATTAAGGAATGTTAAAATTAGAAAATAATTTAATTAAACGATTATCAAATTATAAAAGGTAAAAATTACTTCGTTTAACATTTTAAATTTATTTACCTCAGCTGTGTGAGTCTGACAATGCGGCAAAAAGGCCGTCGTAATTAATTATTATTAATTATTTTTTTTTTATTTTTTCGATCATAATTTTAAACAGGAATCATAAATTTTGATTAAAGGAAATTTCATGATTTTCGCCATGAAAATAAACAACAAAATAATGCCATGAAACATTGTTTTTTCATTATTTCGTACTAATTTTTGATTTATTTTGATGAACTAAAAATAGTTCAAATTATATATCGTGCCGTGTACTTAACTACTTAAATAATACTTTTTTTAACAATTTCTTAAGTATTATGTTTAAGCTAAGATTTATTTTATCTGCAGCAATCCAACTGAACAATTTAATCTTGCTTTAATGGCATTGTAATATTGACCTTTTGGAAACATTATTATGACACAAATAGCAATCAAGGGTTCTAGTTCCTACCTAGGTGCAATGGTGTTAAATCGAAACCCTTGCGAAACGAATAAAACATTGAGCCGAGTTTTTCTCTAGTTTTGAAAACCTTACATAAATATTTCCGGTCATACTATTTATCGGGACGTGATTTGATCGTGCTTATCGGTACCGTCCATACATTTTCCTTCATCATCACTTTACCTTTCGGTCGACGTTTCGACATTGTCCCCGTTTCGATTTCTAGCAGCCCCAAGCACCGTACTTACTGACACCACTTTTGCCCTCGATGATCGTGATCACGAGCGCTTCCAAAGCTATATTTATGGGCATACTTTTAAGACCAAACCTTTCTCCGTTTTTTTTTGTTAACCATACCGCAACCTCACGCACATAGTTTTGAAGGGAAGGTTTTTTTTGGGGGCCATTTTCGACAACCTCACACCACCGCACGAGAGCGAGAGAGTTAATTTTCATCCGCTTACTCACGTTATCGGTACCGGGTCCGGATCGGGTCAAACCTGATGGTCAATGGGTAGGAAACACGAAATAAAGTAGCATTTTCACGATTGGATTGGGATTAAGTTTGGTGAAGTTTTCCGAACGCTCCAGCCGGCATGGGTATGGGGGCTGGGGTTTGGGGTACAGCAAAAGCGGGTCGTGAAATGAATTATGACCGAATGTATTTTCCCACCGGCCTTTGCTATCGATGGATTGCAGGGTAAGTTTTCCAGCGCGGTGTATTCCAGCAGTCGGCACGTACCAGGGGGGTGGTGGTAGTGGAAAAATGATAAATAAGTGTCCTGATATTTACCGGGCGGTCTATTGGGAGATGGTAGTGTCAGAAAGTTTCTCTTACGGTGCTTTTTTACCATGCCAGCTGGGTTAAAGTACAATTTAATTAAAGTAGCACTAACTTAATCAATTGCTTCAAATACATCGACTAGTAACATTGAGAAATTAAGTCGTAAAACTAACATTTTTGTTGGGTTGTATGTACTGAAAACTGTTATACTTTGCATCTTGTTGAGACAAATTTAAAACATTAATAAATTGCATAACATTACTTTTAAAAACTAATTAAAACTTACCTGTACGAGTGTCATAAATACTTGACCGTAGTACATTAAACTCCATCAATAATCTTCGCTTTGTGCACTTTAAAAATTCATTAAAATGTATTTAACAAACGACAGATTCAATGGAACGTTCGCACCATTTTGCCGTTGACAGTCAATACTGATTAATTATACGTCAATTTCTTAGAAGAAAGTTCTCGCCAAACAATAACAACAACAACAACAAAAATCGGCAGCAAATATTATCACGAAACCATTGACAGGCATTAATTCTTCCCGCAGTCGAAGATGGCGTGCGGTGAACTGTTAACCTGAGTGTCCTGGTTTTATTATTGCTTCTTTTTATTCAGCGTCTGTTGTTATTGTGGTACGTAACCCTGACTGCTTCTCACCCTGCCCCCGGTCCGCGAGCGATTCAAACGGTGAGAAAAGACGTTACCTAATCAGTGCCGCAGCGTGACTCGAACGAGGCAATGCGGGACTCCTTCGTCGGGACTTTGCCGTTCCTGGCGTGAACTTGAAGCGCGTCCCACAAGCGTCAAAATGAAGCGGTGTGAGAAAACTTTTCGAATTGTTTCCTTTGCTATCATGCTGCTCATCAGTGTGTTTTTTTTTGTTGGTTGGGGGATACGATTGCCCATCCATCGAACACCGGTGCAGAAAAGTAAATCAAATTGACGCTATCGATCCAATTATTCCACAGCTAATTAATCAAGTGAGTGAATAAATTTGCACCATTTCGCCTTCGCCACAGTACCGGTTGCGCGCTCACGTTGATGAATTCCGATCGATTGTCGTAGGATTGTGGAGATTTGTGTTTTGTGAAGGTGTTTTTTTTCTTCTTTGCTATGTTGTGCGCCTTCGGTAACAAATTCCTTGACAATGATCTAGATCTGCAGTGCGACTGATTACAACACGTTGCGGGAAAATAATCTCAAATAATCGAAGAATGATCTCATAACGCAAAATTCAATCACTGTTGGAATGAGAAGTAGACGAAGGGAACAAATCATATCAAATTCGAACGTTCTACGTTTATCGGTACATTGTTTATGAAGGTCAGGTGCTTTATCAGAATTTAATTATATTTGATACAGCAGGAAGCAGCACAAACGAATCAGCAAAAAAAAGACGCTTCGTTACAACCGAATGACAATAAAAAATTAAAGTTTATTAAATTTCGAAGAATCAAGTTACGAAGGGATAAACGAAAACGTCAACCAATGTCATTTATAAAATTAAATTGATCGCCAGTTGAAGGTCTTGCTCATGGATTAACGAATTGATTCATGATTGATTTTCTTATTAAAAAGAAGCATTTTTCATGGTACATTGATACAGGAAATTATGTTTTGATATTGCTGTTGAAACCTCATAAATATTTATGCAATTTTAATAAATCTTATTCCACAAAAGATGGTGAATAATCATAAATCGACCTCTTTGAAAAGTTTTCATAAATCGGAAACTATAAGAAAAGTATAAAGAAATAAAATATAATTATTCTTCAATTAATGAAAAACAGACTCTCCTGCAAAGAGTTTTCAAAATGATATCATGATCTTCATCCATATTAGCACCTTGTGTTAATGACATAGATTACCAATTCCCGTATTATTAATACCGCATGCAGGTATGTTGTAATAGTTTGCGGTCCTCCACCTACTATCCCGATCCAAATAACCCCATTTGAAAGGCACCACTACGACAAAAAAGGTTTACTGCGGACTAGAGTTTTGTCTGTCGTGATCGAAATAAAACACTTAACACCAACGCTACGGCCAACTAACTCTTTCCGGGAAAGGGAGGAAATAACTAAAACTTTCTAGCCATCGTTTTTTCCCCCCGCACCGTACGCAATCGTGCCGAACCGCGCTCTAACAAAAGCCACCCGCTGTTTGGGGTCGGGCACAAGCATGAAGTGACAATTTAAATTATCCACCGTCTAAAAAACCCGCGTTCTGCCAATCAGTCTGTCGCAGCCTTTTAAACCACGAATTAACTCACACCAAGCGTACTGCGGAAAGGTCCCGCTGAAGAAGAACCCGGTGTGAGGAGGGGAATTCTTCCATCACTTCCATCCACGGGCACCGCGAGCAAGCATCCGAAATGAACACGTTATGGTAATTTTGCGTGTAGCCGGTGAAATGTTTGAAAAATCCATTAACCATCGCCGGTTGGGCGGGTGGATGGGATGTACGGAATTACAGGGCAGGAAAGCAAGAGGCAGCGTTCGTCACGCCACGTGGCAAACCCGGTGCGCTAACGCCCGAGACTCGCGTAACTTTTACGCGTGGAGTAAAGCACGGATGGAGACGCCTGGTGTTTCACCCGCCGGTACAATCCCAACGGTGGAGACGCCTGGTGTTTCACCTGCCTGTACAACCCCAACGGACGGTGGAAAAGCTTAACTATCAAAACACACCCGAAAAGCAACCCCAAGCCGGTTGCACGATGTCCTTGTTAACTTATACCCTTGGTCGCGGGAAAGAGAAAGCTATAATTCGTTCCAACCCGGGCAAGCCTGCTGTGACGACTCTTTTGGGGGCACCTTTCAGTAAACGGAGTTGCTGCCGAATCGGTCAGGGCGACGAATAAACAAACCCCGAAAAGACACACACACACACACATACATATGTATAGCGGAACGAAACGCAGGTCTTCTGTAACGGTGACGAGCGAAGAAAAAGAAACCAAAATGGAGAGGGCACACAACAAAAAAAACGCGACAAACCCCCCTCCGTAAAAAAACCCCGAAGCTCACGTTCACGGTGAGGGATTTTTTAATCATACTTTCCGGTGACCGGGTGGTGCAACCAAAAAACCCGCCGGTGATGGTGGTTTCGCTTTAATCACTTGATTAGATGGGCTGCTTTTGCGTGGAGCAGATTTGTGTGCCTGTGTGTCTGTAGATTTCCTCAAACGCGAGCGGAAAAGCTGTTCGGATGATGGTTATGAATGATGATGGCAGCGTGTATGTCTGGGAGATGATAATTTCTTAAGCGATTTACAGTGCGACTAACGAAATTGAATCGTTAGGTTGAGTTTAAAGATAAATCTCTAAAATTAAAATGTTACTTTATACTCAGAGTAACACATCATCATTTCAGGGGTTATATAAAGTGAGCATCGGAATTAAAATTAATATCATAATAATAATAATAATAATGAAAGACTTAAGTTTTTGGGAATAGCTCGACTCAGTTATCTAATTGTTTCTGCAAGATAGCACTCTTCAAATCAGTCGGAAAACACTCAAAAGTAGGAAAAATCCTTTGTATGATTCAATCAAATTTAATCTATTTTAGCTTCATGCTTCATGTATTTTATCATTTCGATTAGAAGAAATATTCATCTTTTTCAAAATAATTATTTAATTTCTCAGTCAATCTTACACCATTCACGCATCATTTATAAATGAAATAAAACTATTTGCTGTCCTAATAATTTGCTCACCCTTAACAATACATAACTCATCATTAAAACATAGAATTCACCTTACAAAAGAAGAAATATTATTCCATTTCATAATCGTCAATTTATTCACCGACTTACTACCATGTAGTCGGGTGTCTCACTCACCCACCCGATGTGACACGAACGACGTGTACCAACGACGGGAAGGATATCATTTCACGCCTTTCCAGTTTATGGATGACTTATTGTCACGAAAACTATCACCGGCAAGCGCATCGCCGTCGCATCAACCAGTGCTTCGCCTTTGCCGTGTCGCAAACCGTAGGACACGTAGACCGATGGCACTTAAATGGTACCCTAAACAACACAACCCGGCCCACGTGAATGTTCCCTGTTGCATGGCGTCCCAACATACTGGCTGTTTGAGCTATTAGAAAATTAGTTTTGACTTTTAGTGTCCATCCTCTAACTCCGATGGCAGACAGCAGTCAGCAGGCACTACAGCTTTCCTTTTTCACCCCTCCCCGCCCGTTAGGGTGGTGGGCCACACCACGTGACAAGCGTACGAGCGAAGGGTTCGAGTGAGCGGGTAGTTTAGTGCAAAAATGAAACATCGTTACCTCAACACACACAGTGGGTCTCGGGTTCACCGGGGCCATCCACAGTCACTTATTAATAATTCACGGTCTTTTGGCAAACATACATCCCTCGTATCTTTACCCTGTCCTACCTCAAACTCAGCACACGCACACATACACACACACAGCTGCACACGGAAAATGGTCAAATTACCCAAGGGTGAGCTGCATGACTGTGGAGGTGTTTTATTTTTCGCAAGATTTTCTTTCCATCTCTCTCACATTTTCTTGCTTGCTGTGTTCGAAGACGGCGGTATTTGTTTTGGGCCGGTTGTGCCGTAACCGGTCAGCCATCGTAGGGAACAGATGTCTTCGGGCGCACCGGGGGATGAATTATGCATATTTACAACCTTGTTTACATTGCGCGGAACCGATGCTGAGGATGGTACGGTCTGTCCATCCCGGCAGCAGTACCAGTGCTACGGAGCTGCCATCGACATCTGACATTTGGCGCACTGTGTAGCCGGTGCGTAAGCATGGGAGAGATTTTTTTTTGTTTGCGTGAGCATTTGCGTTTTTTATTTTGTGCTGTTTCTTTTCTGCACTTATTCCACATTAATTGTAGCATATTGTTTGCCTTTACCTGTAGGGCAAGCATCTAAAATAAACCGAGATAAAATATTTATTAGGAAAAGAGTTCGCTTGTACGATCGCATTGGCAGCCATTAATAATTAGTTGTATTTCTTTCTTAGAAATGGCAGCAGAAAGGTACAAAATCAATATCCACCAACCGAATCTTCGTTGACAATTGAAGACATGAGGTCACCCATTTAAGGTGAACCACTTCACAAAACCGGTATGGAATCTGTTTTTTTTTCTTCCCACAGTAAAACATCACTTGTTTATCGATTCTCGGCTAGGAAAACATTTGATGTGGACTCCTTTTTTTGGGTGGAAAAACAAATAAAACCATATGACTGTTTGTCGGTGTATATGTGGATGTTTAGTTTCGTGGACACTGACTTCTGACAGGAACACCATGAAGACTTTTCCTCATTTTTTTATGTTCTAACCAATTTCACCAATTTTTGTTCTAACCAACTGTTCACGCTCATCCGATGGACAGTCACGAGGTGGAAAATTAATGCAAGAAATGGAAGAATATCACATAGAAAGCATGGTTTGGTTGGTTTTTGTATTTAGGGAAGGAGAAAAATACATTGATTTTCACGCGAATCCAAGTGCGCCATTCGTACGATCCTTCGCAATCGATAGATATGTCCATGCTCCACCCATCGTTCCTCACGCAAGCGAACAAGAATCGGGAAGGGGGAAAAACAGAAACAGGTGGTTGAAAGTGGAAAACCACACCAAACACACTTACCAAACCGGCTCACGTATGATGGTTGGGTACCGTTTGCTGAGTACCGCACATTTCGCCGAACTGTCGGCCCACTGGACACCCGGGGTCGTGATCGTATCGGTTTCGGTTTGGTTCTGGGAAAGCGCGTCAGTGGACTGGGAAATGTGTGCACTGTGTACCGAAACTGTAATGCTCATCTTTTTACTACAGCCCGTACCGAACGCACCGGACCAGTCGTCCGGACATTGAGTGGGATTGTTTTTACAACTTTTGGCTAACTTTTGCCAAACGTTTCACAGTTACAGTTTCTTTACCGTTGCTGTTGGTTTTTTTTTAATTCTTTTTCTGAGTGAGACTCTTCTTGCACGGTTTTACACGTTCGATGAAGCATCGATAAGTGTGGGAAATTTGAAAACAATTTTCCGGTTTTAATTACATTTCAAAACAGTTCCTGTACGAGCGCATATTGATCGGTACCGTTGATGTAGGCGGGTTTGGAAAACAAATTGACTGAAAGGAAAAACATAAGACGGTAAAGAGAAAGATGTCTAAACAAAAAGCTATTTGAAAGTGATCATTTTGACGATTTAGTTTTTCTTCAATTTTGAACTGCGAGTTTTGTGTTGTGAAACTAAACCAAAATCATATTTGTTTTTCTTCAAAAAAAACATAAAAGAGCAATTTAAAACTGTAAATCCTGGAATCTATTTCAACAATAACGTCATAGCTAATCGTTGACCCAAGATAGGTGAAGTTTTGGACTACTTTAAAAAAAAATGAAAAGAATTTCATTTAGCAAACATGCGGAAAAATTTGAACTTTGATCCCAAGTTCTTATCATAATATATCCGGTCCCAAGGATTTGTATCTCAATTCTTGCGTTGTACCTTAATCTGGGATTGCGATCATGACATATCCGGATTCCGAAGAATCTCTATCCAACTCTTGTTCCGGATCTGCAATCCAGACAAGATATTCAGATATTCCAAGTTTGAATTCGGAGAACTCCGTTCTGAGATCCAATTCTACATTTTGAGCCTGATCTCATTCCAACGGAAATAGACGTGACATGTGTTCAAACACGATAACAAACGGTACAATATATTTTCCCATTTTATTAAATTTTAACTCCAACTTCTGCTTCTCCTGTTCTAAATTCTACCACAAACTACTAATGTATCGCTTAGTCACTTACTTTAACCAGATGTCTAAATGATATGTAATCACATTCCTTTCCACTGTCAACGCAACTTAAGCAAACAACGCGGTGGTAACAATGTGCAAAAGTTCGGAAGCTATCTACCGGTGTCATCGAGTGGTTCCACTTTGCCACGGACCAATGTTTAATTAGCTACTTTAGCCACCCTCAACCAAATCGCCAATCAACACGAGCTTGATCTCACCCAGTCCCGCAGATCCGGGAGCGGAATGGAATTTAGTACATCGTAAAATTTGTTCACCAAACAAAAACAGGAGAAAGAAAAAAAAACATCAAGCCATGATCAAACATTCCTTTCCTCGGTGGAGTTCCTTCGTTCGTTCCAATTCTTCTCAGTCTCCCTCCACTGGACAAGCAGCACGAGCTTAGCAATTTCGTTTCCGGCTCGCAAAAACGCATTTTCGGCGCCAATCAAACTCATAACCAATTTATCGTTCACTTTATGGCCATTCGGCCACTCGGCGAATTTTTGGCAACGTGGTCACACGGATGTCAACAGCACCGCCGATGTTCGGGTGGTCGGGACAAGTGGGGGCCAGTAAAAGGAACTGCTTCCGTCTGGTCGTTGCTTAGTATGAAGGCACGCGGATTTTATTGCTTATTTTTATGATTGTTTGTCTTTCGGTTTTTGAAGACCGTCGGCCATTCTGACGCGCCGTTTTCCACGGTGAAGCGTTTCAAACGCACAAGGGAGACACCATTTAAACTTGGAATTGTGAGTAAGCGTTGTCTCGTGACAGACACAGGCGCTTAAACTTTTTTTTTTTTTGGATGACAAGATAGCGAACTGCGATCAAATCTACTGCAAACGAAGCCCATCGCTCTGGTGCGAATTGAACGCGCTGAATGGTCTCGCTGTGAACGCATGCTCTTGCGCCAAGGCTGGTGACCGTAATGCGTTTATCCCATTACTGCGTTTCGTAATCCAATTAAATTTTGATTGTACTAAGTGCACTTTGGTGTAGTGGTTTCTGTGCAGTTTACTTGGCGTGTTCGCGGAAATATAATGCAAAATGGCTGGTACGGGAGAGAGAAATCTTTCTTTTTTTCCTTGACGCTTTTTTCAGGCTTCTAGCGATCATAAAGAGTTTCGGAAGCGCTTCACATGAAGGTATAATTCTACACCCGAAAAGGTGCCTGTAAAATGGTACAACCTTCCTGGTACAGCCTTCCGACAGTAGTTTTCCTGCAATGATTCTCTAACTCTCTCGACCATTCTTCTTCCTTTTCTTTTTGTCCAAACGTATGTCAACACAATTCGCACTTCGCTAACGCCCGTTAGCGTCTGCAGAAAAGAAAACGGCTGTGGTCCCCTACGAAACAGCACCCAAAAAAGGAAGCAAAAGAAAAAAAAACGATAACAGGGTTATGAACTGCCGACCGGAGGTGAACGATGTAGGACCACTGCATTACGGTTTGGCATCGGACTATGCTGCATATGTGCAACCGTTGCACTGTGCCGCAACCATGGACTGCCATTCATTAGTCTTCCGCGGGGGTGGACGAACGTACAGTGGGAAAAATAGGTTCGTTTTTCTCACCATTCTTCCTGCTTAGCCAACGTTCCGGCACAACGTGCAGAAAGGACAGGGAAAACCTTGAAAAAAAACGCAGCAAATTAAAAGAAAATCTACTGCTTCACGGGTTCGCACTGCAGAACGTATGACACCACAGAAGGACGTTACTGGTATTGCCTGAAAGTAGTGTATTGTTTTAGTTATTTGTAAGCTGCGCCATTTTTGTAGAGCACATATGGCAATAGTTTTTGTTTTATTGCTCCATTTTAATTTGTGCCATCCAAAAACTTAAAAGGGTAAAATTAGATGAGGATATTGCAGAGATATTAATTCTGGCCACTTTTTAATGAAGAAGTGTATAAAAAATAAAAAAGGAGGTTCTCATCACATCTATTAGAAATGATTTTTTTAAGTAGAGAAAAAATTCTTTTCAACTTCCGTTCCAGCTATTTCTAAACAAAACACAAATTATTCAAATATAAATTTTTTCCGTGAGTTTTTTTCTGTATTTAATTTTTCTCACATTACCACTCTCAAAACAAAAAAAGAAACATAATTAATGCACGGTAAATGCTAAGAAATAATTCTAAATCAATGCGGAAAGATGAGTAAGTCGAACCCATTATAAAAAACAATTTGTACACTGTTATACAACATCAAATTATAGTAATCCAATAAAGAAGAACTTAACTAACTAACTAACTCAAATATAAATTTAATTCGATAAACGTTCGAAACATCCCACTGTGCAATAAAAACGATTTTTTGCACTACATTCCGCCTTCGGGGGAATTATGACGAAAAGAAAAACTTGAACACTGGCATGAAGAGCACGACCCACGCTGTTTGCTATTTAAAATGTCCTGGATTGTCTCCCAGCTTTACTCAAATGGCATGATGGAAAAGTTGAACTTCCTCATCCATCTTTCCACACCGTAAGCTTGACAGACCCGCAGGCAAAGCTCTCAAAAGCTCTTCTACCACTTTACACAACCCTTGTGAGATGATAAGGCACGGGATCGCTAGATGATGAGTTTGTGAAAATAAGGGAAATGTTTTCCAAAAATGTACGAATGTTTAAAAGCAGAATAGAGAATAAGAAATATTCCAACTTTTCCCGTCTTTCTACGTTTAGTACAAACTTTTACCCTAGCGCACATCACAAAGTGGCAGCAACGGTGAACGGTTGGGATAAAATAAATCAAAAAGGATTCGGTTTCTTGATTTATGAAGAAGTGATACGGCTTTCCTTCGCAACCGGTACCGGAAACCGGTCCAGTTTCCGTTTGCGTTTTGTGGCTTTCAGCAAAAACCTCATTTCTTCTAATCGTGGCTGGGCATGCGGCCACAGAGCTATTGCAAAAGTATCAATCATTATGTCAGGGAAGAGGTATTCGTCCGGCTGCCGTCCTTTCGTCTACAGTCGTTTGTTCTATGGATGACGGATTTGTGCACTTTCCGGTGACTTTTTTTCTGTGGATACGTGCCACTTAATCGATATTGTATTTTACAAAGAACCTAAGTCATAGTTTGTAACCAAAAAAAAACAAACAATGACCACAAGTCACTTAACAAATAAGAAACTAATTAAATCAGCTTATCGATGTGGAAAACTCGTTTATGTGGTAAAAAAACGAGGGAAAAAGAAGGCAACTGCAACAAACACACAGCTTTGAGTTTAAACCCGATAAGACATGATTAATTCTTCTGATGTTCCTAAACACATATTTGTGTTTGCATATTTGCTATATTTTTTTTATGATGAGTACTTGTAAAGAATCCTTTCTCAATCTTTCCTTATAATTATGAACCAATTCCGACCCACAACCTTTTCTCGATATCCGCTAGATTACGATCTAAAGCCTAATTAATAAGCCCGGTTTACCTTCCAGTTGATTGCGTCCTTTAGAAGGTGAAATCGAATTTTAGAACATTTTGCCCATGTTGCAAGGAAAAGATAAAAAAAAAACCCGATCGGATTAGAGCACACCTCATTGGATACAGATTTTCACTTGTGCGATTATTTTTTTTTTTCGTGTGCCTTACACTGAACTCGGTTATCTAATTCCCTAAGCACCGGATCGGATCATTTACCTGCCAAGTGGGCAATTTTATTCCGCCTATTTTGCTGTGTGTATCGCCACACAAAACTCACCTCCAAAAGTCGCTGATTCTGCTGATAATAATTTTCGACCAATTTTCGGCAACAACACGATCCTGCCCCCCACTAAACTCTTTTCCCGGCGTTTTCCACTCTGGCTCTGGGGTCTTGATATGCGGGGGAGAGAAATTTCACCCAAAAACAAACCGACAAGGTCCCTTTTGGGCTTTGCCAAACCGGGCAATTCGTACGATCGTCGTTACCTGCTGTTGCGTTTCGCTCCATCCAGCATATCCGGACTGTATTTCGCAGTACGGTGCAAGCACGGTAGTACCGGCCGGTACCAAAAGCGAAATCATAAAACAGCAACTAGCCAAGTGAGAAAGATCGCCAACCACTGCTACCCACCACTACTACTACTACTGCCGTTGGCGCATATTTCAACCGATTTTATGGCGGTGCAGAAACGATAAATTTCATCCGGCCGAATCGGCTTTGTTTATTTTTAATGAAAATTTATTAATACATTTCCACAACCACTCGTTGGTTTTTTCGCCGTTTTTTTTTGTAGTTCCTTCTTATTCGTTATGTTTTTCTCTCTTTCTTTCTATCGCAATTTTAAGACAGTATTTCCTGTGCCAGAGCAAAAAAAGGGGTTTTCTCCGGGTTTTCGTCTCCGTTGCGTCATCGTTGTTTAGATTGCGTTTATTACGTGTTTACGCGGGTTTTTCTACATGCTAAGCCGATACCGATGTTGTGGCCGCTACCGTTGAAACGCCCGTTTCCAATCCGACTGCGGGGATTCATAATGCTTGCGGCTTAATACCGACCGGTTAGTTCTAGTTCACATTCATCTTAATACTATCGATCCATTTGAACGAATGGAAACCTTGACGCATGGACACATCTCAAGGATAACGAAAGGTATAAAAAATTCTCATCAAACCTTTGTGCCTCAGAGAACGGGTGAAGCGGCTATCAAAATGCATGGTGGAAGGTAAAATTGAACTTTCGTTTCTACTTCTACTTCCAACGGTAAAAGCACTACTCTAAACCGAGCAGAAAAGCACATATAACACAGAAAAAAGAAAAAAAATCTCCCTGTCTGTGTGTGTGGATCAGCAGGTCAACACTCGTTTCCGAAATCGGAAAAGGTCAAAGCCCGGATCGCCTCGAAGGATTTATTCAAATACCAATCGGGAATCGGTTCCGCACCGGATCAACTTTTACTTTTTTGTTCACCACCTTCACGTTCGGCCTTCCACCCACGTGTTCCATCGGGGCCGGGAAAATCGAGGAAAAGGGGGGTCGTTGCACTGGGACGAGAGTCTTTTTCCCTTACGGTACGTGTTTTTTTTTTCTTTTTGCTTACAACACTCTCTATCTGCAGCTGGTGAAAGAATTACGGCGAGGTCAATAGGAACATTTACATTCTATGACCAGTGCACCGTACCACCCTGGTTTAGACATCCACCCCGTTCACAATCGTAACCCTCTAGTATCATTTTGAGGTCTAAAAGTTAAGTAAAACCGAAGGAAAAAGGGAGAAAATAAACTTCTTTTTCTAATGGGTTGTTGGTATCCATCATAACACACTCTCAAACTATGGTTTGGTTTTAGATACCTTTTTACGTCTCAACATTGATTAGATATTTTTGGCGTGGAAATGGTCCAAATATTTTCTGTTTAATATTAAAGCCGAGAATTCGAAGATAGTGACATAAACTACAAGTTTTCAATTTTATTTATTTGACCTTTTTTGATTTACGTATAACTTTTCGCATATCCTCATCATCCCCATTTTTTGTTTGTGTTTGAAATGACAAAACTTTACTTCTTGTAATAATATTCCAGGCACTTATGAGATTTTACTCCAAAATATTTCTACACTATAAATTTTCCATATCATCTTGTGAGAAAATAAAGATTAAAATATAAAAATTTTAACAAAAAATATTCGATTGAAAACCTTTTAATTAACATTTAAGGAAAACGAATAAAATAGACGTAAACTTTGTTTGCTTTTAAAGAAATCTCTATTAACAAGAAATGTTTAAAATTTTATAATTAATAAAACAAACATTAAAAAAAAGACTAGTTGAAGCTAAATTAATATCATTATAAAAGAATTAAATAATTATAGCTTCAAAAATAATATAAAAACTTGCACTGCACCACATACATTTTACCAAAAATATTTTTTGTGAAAACAAGGTAAGAAGCAAATAAACTTCAATCTATTCCTCATAACAAAAGTTCTCTGTAAAACCTCATCTGGCTACAATAACAAACTTCCTCCGATGTTGTTTTGCTAGAGAGGGCAACTCGTAAGTACAGCATCATAATGCTTAATGCTGATTGCAAAACGTTGACAACATTTTGCAAAAATAACAACTTTCCACCCAACTAACCTTTCGCCCGCATGCAAACGAACCAAAAACCGCCCATTTTTTGACCGGAAGAAAAAGAACATTTTCATCAAACGGCCGTACGGCTCCAACACCCCCTGGGGGGCAGCATGTCCAGACCACGAAGAGAAATAGCACGCTGCCATATTGAATAATGTAGTCAATCAATTTTCTTCAGCGCCGTTAGCCATCCTGCCGGATATTTGAACCATTCCGGAACCCATACGCGGTTTCCGTGTAATGTTTTTCGTTTTTTCTTTTTTTTTTGGTTCTCTCCCATATTGTGAGTAACTGCAGTCCCGCAGGGATGTTGAAGATGATCCACTTCCTGGATGTAAGTGTGCGTTCCATAGCGATAGATGAGGGCAACCAAAAAAAAATTGCACGTCAGACGCTAAAAATGATAAACATTTATGCTGAATGGTGGACAAAATGTTTTTGCCATGATGAACACAAAAAAAAACAAACACATCTCCCACCCACCGCTCGTGGCCTGGAGAAAGAGAGAGATGAATTGGTGCGTTGGAAATTTATGTTTTATGCGGAGAAAGGTTGCTTACACGTGGCAGCTGGTGTAACCATCACCGGTGAACAGAAACAACTATCCATAATCATTTTCCTTGTGAGGTTTTGTTGGGTTGCTCATACATCAGCAAGGGGAAGGTATAGTCGACTCGGGTCCTGGACAACTACAAGCGGTGAATGAGTAGTTAGCATTTGCTGTAATACGCCAGTTGCGGTATGCAGTCACATAGACACTCGGTCCTTCATCGTCATTAAGCCGATGATGGATGACTTTAAGCAAATTCAAAAGAAATTGCTCTAATCTAAGCACAGAAGGTCACCATGGCCACCGAAAGGACGCGCCTTTTTTCCGTGTTGTTTGCCCTACCTTACGCTTTATTACATCGTTTAATCATCTTTACACAGAAATCCCTCTCTAGGCCACCGTTTGCCACTGGGTGCGTTATTCTTTGCCCCCCCTCCCCCACCAGTTGGATGGCGCCACACCATACACATGCCACACTGTGCACCCAGGTCGTGTTCGTACAGGTTCTTAAGTGCGAGAACCGGTAAGTACCGTCACACACTAAGCCTCCCTCGAATCGCTAACAAGCGTTACAATGTTGAACCGGCTGTACCCACTATGCCGTTGGTCACTTTCGACCCAGAAACGGAGAAGAACGGGCCCGCACGGTTTTGTGAAATAAAAAACGATGGCTAAAAAGCTTTGGTGCGGATTTTATGACGATCGTTCCCAACGGTAGCAAACGCGTCTGTGAGTGAGCCTTTCGAGTGCGTAGAACCATTGGCAGCGGACAGCAAAATCCTGAAACCATTGGGTCTTTTGTACGGTCACTGCACATTGTTGCGTTCGTGCATGGGATGACCTTTTCGCCTACCGGCCAAATACCATCATCCTTCTGGGGGCGATGGAAAACGGAATTCGTTTCGTCCTGGTCGTGACCGTTCGGTGAATTCTGTGATCTTTGCACACAACCATGAAACGCTTGTTTGCTTATGTTTCATTTTTCCACTTAAGTATGGCTTCGAATGTTGCGGGAAATGTGTAACGGATCTTTTTTCGACGAAAAATGAAAACATTCCTACTGCTAAAGTACATTTAATTTTTTCGATCGTTTGTTTTCGAATTTGTGTGTCCTTTGTACGTTCTTCTTTACCACGATTGGAATCGTTCATCACATGAAATTCTGTTGAGGAATCCTTAACCATACAGCTACCAGGCAAAAGAGAAGAAACAACTTTAATAGAATGTGATTGACTTTTTAAAGCAATAATAATTTTCATTATTATTTGGAAAAAATGGCGAAAATGCATAAATGGAAAAACCATTTTATTGATCAACAAAAATGTCAGCCAAAAGTGAATGAGAAAATGAAACTAACTAAACTTATTAAACGGTGCTAATATTATTCTTTCACCTAAATAAAATTCTAACTTTACGGTTCAAGTACTTTTCACTTTGGTTGAAAAAAGGGGGAAAAATTCATTCTTCAGTCTCTTGCCACTTTGAGAGCGAAAACAACAAAACCAACCGATAAACAACGCTAAACGATAAACTTATTAGGTGAAGTTTGTGACACGTGTCAGGCTGATAAAGCGAAGTAAATTGGTTATAACGGCGTAAGCTCACCGTATCATAAGCATGTGGATCAGCGTTGAAAGAGATTATGTACTGATATTGTGATATTTACTAAACATCAGAATCGAAATTTGAACCAAGCTGCGACTAAAATGGTTTATCATGAAAGAACTAATTGAATCTTTTAATCTTCTAAGCCTTTTAAAAGGAAAATTTGAAACCATTTAAAATAGATCAAGCCTGGCCGATCTAACCAAACAAAAACAAAAAAATAAATCAAGCACTATAAAATTGTACTCTTTTTTTGTAAATCATATCTCTTTCGTAACATAACACAAAATTAAATAAAAATAAAGTAAATTTATTACGTATTATGCAGATGTATTCAATTAAATACAATAATGTTTCGATATTAAACATAACTCCATGCAAATGAATACATTCTATTCTGTATTGTTTTTTATTCTCCCATTTTAGGCGCTTTGATCTGCTACCTAACAACACATTTACCTTCACATTCAACAGGTAATTAAAATATTTCCATCATCTCGCTTTATTTTTGACGAAAAAAAAATTAATTTTACCTTCGTTTTTGAAGTCATTGATAACAAATTCTACATCAAAAAAGTTCTTAGATAAATTTCACGAAGCGGTTTACTACCAGGAACCAACTTTCTACCAGGAACAAACCAAGTTCAGTTGTACAACATCATGTTTTCCCGCGTTATTGCAGTCGCTATTATCGCAAAGAGTTGGTGACGGTGAAACAAGCAAAAAAAATCAATCTCAATTAATTTATTCGAAAACAATTTTCTTCCGGGATACGTCGATGTGAAAATTTGAAGGAAAAAAAAATCTCATCAACTCACGAATCTTACCCGAAATGTGTCCTGTGTTTATATTTTCCCTTTCGGGTAAAAGGAACCTTCGGAAAAAGGACAACACTGAACATTGCGGGAAAACGCCGAAACTTTGGGATTTTTTTTCTTCTTCTTTTTTGCGTTAGTTCCAAATGGACCCCACCAACAGCTGGGCACCAAGACCGATCGGAAGTCTGTTTGAAATTGCTTTGCTCGTCTCATCCTGCAAGAACTTTTCTTACACATCAGTGTTTTCTTTTACTCCAGAAGCAGATGAATATTTCGTTCCACCCGCCGTAGAAAGGTTTTTGCCCCGGCCCGAGGGAAGCCTAAAAGTAGTCTGCACAGTGATATCAAGCACAAGTAAGCGATAGATAAATGTTATGGGCGCCGAAAAAAAAAAATAAACGGCAAGTTGCTTTTTAATGGTATTTGTACTTCACAGTGGGATTGTTTTTCCTCTTCGCGATGGTATAAATCAGCCGGGAAGTCATGCATGAAATGAGTACATTTTGGAAATCGAAACGGTTTCTTTATAATTGAATGTACGCGAAAACATTGAAACATTACTAAAAGTGTCATGAGAGAGAAAGATTTAACAGCTTTTTATTTTTTGCTGTCGTTACGGAAGACAAAATAGTTGAGCAAAAATTTGCGGCAAAACTCAAGAAATGTGAATTCTTTTTTTAAGACTTTAAACGATTCACTCACGTACGTAGCTGTGGTAGAAAACTATTTCCATGCAACATCTATTTCCGGTCGGAACGATTCCAATTTCAGGAAAAAGTTTGTCTTGTCAATCAGTCAATCTCAGTACGTGGAAAAAGTAGGATAAATCGCAAACCGCTTCCGTTTCGCATGTCGCATATCGTCTGTTGGGAATGCGGTAGAGCTTTCTTTCCCATTCGATCATTCAAGCACAGGAACTTTTCGCTACCAAGAAGTTATACATTCCGACATGTTTTTTTTTCACGTACGTGTGCTTTTTTTAGTAACACACGGCCACGGTAAACGTTTTCTACGATGGGGACAATTATGGCGCTACCCCAGCTGCCCTTTCTTCATCTTTTCCCCCGATCACACTTTCCTGTTCTTTGTGGATTGGAAAAGTGCAGCTAGGGAAGGTTCACTATGTATCCTACATGCTTCCACATCCACACAGCCTAAAGGGGGAATTCGACCGTACGTCTATTTCTAACCTTCAGTGTAAGCGTAGAATGCAGAAGGTGTCACACAGTACTACACACTTTCCTTTCGTCGACAAATCCACATGGACAAACAGCGGAAGCAATCCATTTTCGGAGCGCTCCGTTGTGTAATATGCTAATTCTAGCAAAACGAACCATTTGCATTTTGTGGATAGCAAAAGTGGTGCGAACTGGGAAATGGGATGCGTTTTTCTTTTTTTTTTGTTGCTAACCCAAGCTCGGTGGAAAATTATTGCAAGCAAAAGTGCAGTATGTTTGCGATAGTTTCCATCTTGTCGTAGCGCCCTGCCCAAGAAAGGAAAAGCAGGGGGTGGTGTTTGGAGTAGAGCGTGAAAGTTAAACCGCGAATTAAAGTAGCTTAATGGATTAAATTAGATTCGTTGGCAAATGTTTGGATAAAACTGAAGAACATAGGTGTATAATTTAATTTGAAAACTGTCATGAAGTAAATTATTTACTTTTACATGCACATGTAACTATGATTTATGTTCATCATTTACCAATATTTTAGTGAACTCAGGATTGGTCAGTAAGAGAAAAATTAAACAACTCAGTAAAATACAAACTGTCACTAAGATAAAGAATACAATATTAGGCTCAGAAAAGAGTTCAGTGTAATAAATTCACTAAATACACCAGAGTGTTACAACTCTTGAACCTCGAAGAAGCAATCCGTACTGTCCCATCTACATCTTGTAGTGTTCGACATCGATGGAATTGTTGCGTACGGCGTACTCCGCTGGGAACGTGGAAGCCCGGGAGCTATTTATGAACCTATCGCGAACCACCGATCCTAGGGTCTAACGATTCGAGCCCAAAACCCGGATTGAAACGACACCCGGACATTGGCAACTATGAATTCGTTGACCTAAATTTATCCCAATTTGCATTAATAAATTACCCACACTTCCGCCGTGTCCTGCCCGATCCTGTGCGATTGGAACAGTAGAAAGCAAGCATCTCACCACCAAGGCATCTTACTCACAGCGTGGGACGATCGGGCACCCCCCCCCGTTCTGATAGCGAACGTGACGCTAGATGAGCCACATTTACGTGGCATTGTTTGTAAATGATCGTAAAGGCATCGCCGGTTTCTGTCGGCTACCACTTCAACCACTCGCAACCGGGACAGATAACGATCGTGACAATAAATTTCTTCCCGGGCGCATCCAGCGCGCCACGCGGGAAGTTTGCTGCTTCATTAGAGCAATGGGTCGTTTCGGAGCCGCTTTTCGATGAGCTTCAGAGTTTCGGAGTTTTTGTGTGTTTGTGTGGTGATTGTTGTTATGATCCTTTGCGTTTTCTTCCGTAGCATTACGTACCGCCAAAACGATGCGGAGCGGGAAGTGGTAAAATCTAGCAAAAAGAATGTGTCCCCTGATGATAGTGAAAGTGACTCGATAACGGTGTACAGCGATCCATGAAGCACACTGTGGCAGGAGAGGGAAAAAAAGGAGCCTCACTGCTTCTTTCTACATCGAAGCGGGAATAAAGCGTTTCGGATCCACCGACAATGGAAGGATAGATTTTCTCTCTTATTATTATTGCGCCCCTTTTTATCCATCTTTCGGCACCTTCGCATCGTACTGGTTGCGTCACCAGACCGAATCGAATGCTGCAGCTTTTGCTTCGGAAGGAAGCTACGGCAGGAAATGAAACGAATAAAAGTTAATTTCATCCACTTACACTGTACAGTTGTGCGCAGTGAAGTATCAGGATCTCTAGGACGGTTTCCACCCCTAAATTTTCTTAACCGGATTGAAGGTGTGAAAAAGACAATTCTTGAAGAAGCTCATGAAGAAGCTCGGGTTGACTACGTTCTACTTGTGCGGTGAATAGATTTCTTACTACCATAAGCTGCTTTATTTCGGGTGCGCTTTCACTGTTGGTGCCCCGTTTGGTTTTGCATTTTTATTTCAGTTTGTGGTAAGAATGGGAAATTCGGGAGTGAAAAAATCCTACCAATTTATTATACGAAATGGTGTCACACTTTTTCTCGCATTCAGGGAAATGTTGTTTGTTTTTATTATTACTTCCCGATTTTGTCTGATTATTGACGACTCGTTCTAGTGCGGTATTTCGAATATGTGACAATTTTTGGAATATTTTTCAAGCACAGACCTTTGAAAAGTCTTATCGTTGTACAACCGATCTATAAAGCTTTCCAGGGGTTTCCAGTAAGCTACTGCATTATTTTATTTTTTTTTCATACAACTGTAACTTAACTAAATGTTGAAATAAAATTTATTTTATCACTTATTCCGAGAGAAACAAAATCTATAACACTGTCTCACTGCATCGTGTGTAAAAAAATACTATAAAACATATAATGACACCATGAATGGATAATGACACCATGAGTAACACAAGAATATAAAAGATCAATAATAATTAAGTAAAAAAGTAAAGAAGGAAACCTATTGTATTGTAAAAAAACAACCGGAAAAACAAAATCCTTTGACGATAAAAGGCAACCAAACAATTTCAGTGATTTATTTTGTTTTTGTTTTTAAAACAATTTCCCCTATCGGGAGCCTAGCCCAAGCACTTATACTGAAGGTTAAACTTTTCGGCAATATAAAAACCAAAACAGCTGACCCACCATTATACAACGGTATCCGCTCCAGAACTAATTAAACTTTCACCCTCATTTGGGTGCCATGTTCCACTAATAGCAAACGCAAAAGTGTCGCCAAACCCAAAAGCGTTATTATGGTCTTACCGTTGGCAGCGGTGACATCGTACCATTCAGACCATCCATGGTCGACGAATGATTGATAGTAATGGAAGTTGCCAACTTTTCAAGCTAACGCCCCGTTCCGCCCTTCTTGAACACACATGCTAATGGTGTCACCAACGCTACACCACACATGCAACCCGACCGGGTGGAGTGGATCCGCATCGTTCAAGTCATCGTACGCTGGCATCAAAGGTCTGGCACTCCACACTCCAACCGTGGGAAGCGAACGCGAGACGTTTGTGTGTGTACAGGTTGATTAACTTTACATGACATTTTACAAATAAAGCCGTTGATACGGCACCGGAACATCCAGTCATTCGTGTAACAAAACCATTCAAAAAACGACATTTATGAGTACGAGGTTTTATTTAGACACCTTCATTTGCTATAAATAGTTTCGCAGGGTATCAGTTTTCGGCTTGGTACGGTTCATTTTGCTACGATCATGGTTAAATAGTTTACAACGCAAGTGTCCAGGAAGGTATTCGACTGCTCCTCGAGGGGATTCTCCGATAGATCAAGCCTCCAGAGCTTGAACCGTTCCACGGTGTCCATCTGCGGTAGTGTGCGTATATTATTTCTAGAAACATTCAATGTATTCAATCGTTTCAGCATGTACACCAGTTCAAAAGGAAACTCTTCCAGTCGGTTTTCCGAAACATTAAGGACAGCAATCGTTGGGATTTTGAAAATCTGATGATCGAGTTGGTTCAGCTGATTATCCGCCAGGGTAAGATACCCGAGGTTATATTTCGAATCGGGTTCCCATTGGAGTGATGTGATTCGATTGGAGTTGGCTTCCAGGGTGTTATAGTTCGGTCGTACAAACAATCGTTCCAATCGATTTCCAGAAACATATAGATTCAAAACGCGATCGTTGCTTTGGAGAATATCGATGTCCTCTAGGTTGTTGTTAGAAAGATCAAGCATTCTAATTGCAACTTTCGCGAGAAAATCTGCATCGGCGATAGAACTTATTGCATTGCCTGCGACCGACAACCACGATAGCGAGTGTTCCACGGGGATCAGATTTGGAGGTAGCTGTGTAATAAGGTTGTCATCTAGATTGATTGATTCCAGCTTTTCTAAACCCCTAAACCAGTGTCGGTCTACTGCTGCTAGCCTGTTTTTAGACAGATTTATGTTTGTCAACTTAGAACATTGGCTAAAGAATGTGGGAGACAGATGCGAAAGCTTATTGTTGGCTAACGAAACCAGGTAAAGGGAAGATTGGTCTTTGAGTAGCAAAGGTGGGAATGTTTGCAGAGACGAATCGCTTATTAACAACCACTTTAACTTAAGATCATGGAAAACATTTTCCTCTATCAGCTCCAAAGCGTTTGAACTTATTTTCAGATCCGTTAGCTTCGTTAGAAAAGTGAAGCTTACTTTGCGAAGCATTCTCAACGAAGTGTTCCGCAATATTAGAGTCTCCGTTTTCCGATACCACCGGAATGCGTCTCCATCACCCAGATCAGTCACATTATTACCACTCAGATCTAGCGAATCAATTCCGACCAGCACGGGAACCACCGAAAGTTTGTTATACGCAACATTTACAGTATCCGGAGTCGTTTCAAAACTCCAAACAGATTCCCAGCAATCATCGATCGATGATATCGAGTTATTCTCCAAGTTGATATCTGTCAGTTGGGCTAAGTTCGCTCCACATAATGTCTGCCACGATGCGATACGATTGTTAGCGGCCGATAATTCCTCCAGTTTTTCAAAAATCGTTCCAGGATGTTCCAGCGACTCGATTGCATTGGAATCCACGTGCAGTTGGCGAATATTCGTGCCAGAAAATGCCCATCCGTTGAGAGTTTTCAGCTTGTTGCCGTTAAGATTTAAATACCTTACCGGTGAGTGATGGAAAACGGCAGGTTCGATAGCGCTCAGCTGGTTGTAGGACAGGTCAACCTGGTGAAGCCGCGCCAAACCGGAGAATGTGTTCGTCCGTAACACCGACAGTCGGTTGTAGGAGAGTGTCACCTGTTCAAGTTTTTGGTTTTTGTGGAATAGCATCNTTAAATACCTTACCGGTGAGTGATGGAAAACGGCAGGTTCGATAGCGCTCAGCTGGTTGTAGGACAGGTCAACCTGGTGAAGCCGCGCCAAACCGGAGAATGTGTTCGTCCGTAACACCGACAGTCGGTTGTAGGAGAGTGTCACCTGTTCAAGTTTTTGGTTTTTGTGGAATAGCATCGGCGAGAGTTCCGTGATACGGTTATGATCCAAATAAATGTTTTTCAATTTCGGTAATCCTTCGAAGACACTCTGTTCAATCGTTACAATTTCATTACCATAAAGGTACAGGCGCTCAACCAGTGTTGCGTTCGTGTCGAAGGAAGACTTGCCCAAAACCGACAAACGATTGTTTTGTAACTCCACATCGCTCGTCTTAAGGAAGCATGGTTGGAAGCTTATAACACGATTCCCTTCCAGACAGAGTTGCTCAAATAGTGGTTGATCACGGAAAATATCTTCTGGTAAGGTGGTTAGCCGATTGTTCATTAAGTTTAGAGACTCCAGACTCTTCAAACCATTGAACACGTCCACTGGAAGCTTTTCTATCAGATTGTCCACTAAATTCAAATCCACCAGCTTCCTGTTGGAGGCGAACAGCTTCGACGGTACGGTTTTCAAAAAATTATCCCTTAAATTGAGTTGTTCCAGTGCGTGAAGCTCGGCAAAGGCATTATCACGAAACGTTTCGAATAGATTGTCAGCCAAGTTAAGCTCTCTCAAACTGCTCAACGGAGTGAAGGTGGATTCGTTAAGCACTTTCAAAAAATTACGGCTTAAATCTAGCACCTCTAACTGGTTCTCAGATGGCAGTATTAGTGCGTCGAGCGATGTGAGCCGATTGTCATGCAAATAAAGCGTCCTTAGTTCTCGCAAGGAGGTGAATGTGTTTGGATGCACAACGTTGATAAAATTGCGATCAAGGTACAATATTTGCAGTTGTCTTAGCCCTGCAAATTCATCACTTTCACCAATTTTCTCTAAACGGTTGTTGGTCATCGAAAGAAATGTAAGGGAACGCAGTTCTGAGAGTGCTTCCTTCGGTACTGCTGTGAGAAGGTTATCGTCTAGAAAAACTTCGTTGAGTTGTTTGCCCCATTCAAATGTATTGTTTTTGAAGGAACGCACCCGTTGGTTGATGTGAATACTTGTTATGTTTGGGTAAAGTTTAAGCACACTTGAATCAAACAGATCAGTTGTGGATTCATCAAATATAAGTGTTGTTTCTTCCAGACGGCCTTTTCGATCAGCCATGTTAAAGTTACCCTCGTCTGAAGAGTTTTGCCTTGTAGACTCTATCTCATCTGCATTTCCAGCTACTATTGCAAACACAGTACAAAATAATATACAGACGAGCTTAAGGAACCTGTACAAGCAAAAAGTGTTTTTAGATTTGTTAAATAATAGTTAGTCTCCATATAGTACGGCCAATATAGCTTACATCTTTCCGGATATATTCGCCATAACACTGCTGCTAAGCACCCGCACGAGAACTGATCTACTGATCGACTGATGCAAGCAACTGTTTTATTCTTACCAAGATAACGATTTGTACTATCCTATCAGTCATTTAGCTCGAGATGACCGACTTTCCGTTTGAAAGTTATTAGTGGAATTGTTACTGTTTCATACTTCTTAGAATTCAGCTCAAGGCGATAATGTACTATCAAGATTTCCCTTGACCGTCACTCGCAATTATGAAACATGCTTGCAGTTTGCCTCTTTGAATGCACATTGATGAAACTAGTGCATTCGTTATTAATGATGCATATTAATCGATTTGCAAAAAAAACAACGGATTAAGAAAATACAATTTTAAAACTCTGTGAAAATGTTGGTGAAAAGGAATCAATTAGAAACGGATGAGACTCTCGTACTGCTTTTTCAACAACTGTTTGCAGCTTAATATTAAGATTTTTTCATATCGCGCTTTCATATGAAATGCATAACTATACTAACAAAAAGATAAATCTTTGTGCTAACCATAAAACTTTTTTTTTACAGAAATTCAACACGTTTCTTCAATATCGCAAAAGCTGTGGATAAAGCTGATTATTTAAAGCAATTATTTATCTTCCCATTGCAGTATTTCTACAACTTCTGCAGTTGGAAATGGACTTTGTAAAGTCATTTCAAACAAACTAGTCTAGGGTCATACAGAAGATTTCAATTCTCATCAAACAATCAAATTTAAAGTGAAAGAAATAGTCATGCTTTGCTAAGAACAACACTTCTAGAAAAACATTCTTGCTTTCGATCGGTTACAGTCACCATCTGTTTCTATACAGATAAACCTATCAGCCATTCACGCAAATACCTCACAATCAGTCAAATTATTACTCGGTTTTGTTGTTGTTTCTATAAATTCGTTCTAATCTCGGAGTGATAGAGGTACTATCAGCTTAAAAACATGCCTTTCGAAGAGAATTTTTATTTTTGCTATGAATTTAGTTGGCTGAACTGTTTAATGACATTTTGTATTCGTCCACTGTAAGGTATGGACGTGATTTAAGTATTCATTAAAAAAAAATCTGCCAAAAATCCGTGGAAGTGTTATCATTGTAGTGAAGTTGTCTGAATGTAAAGTGCGGAAAGTACGTTCTAATGTATAATAATTTTCCAGGTTTGTGATGTAGTGTGATACCCTGAAAAGTGAAATACCTTTCAGGTTGTTTAAAAGCCCAATACTTGCTTTATTACTTATCTGAAATTACAACTGTTATGCGGTCTTGACCTTCTGCAAGCGTCCTGTAAACCGCTCACGGTAGTGCCCCGTCATCTGTCAATGCAACATCTGAACCCGTCATCTCAATATAGTCCCTGCTTCGATCGTCGCGACAGGTGTTTTGAATAGAGAAGATTCCTTAGTCTGAAAAAAAGATCGATTGGAAACCAGCACCCAACAATTTCAATGTAGTTGTCAGTTGCTGATCTTTGACCCAAGAGAAGTGAAGTTTTGGGCGACTTCAAAAAGGCAGTCACCTATTTGTACGTCATCCCTGTCTAAAGTCTGATTTGTTAGCAGAGCCGCTGGGTATGCCACCAACCATTACTGATAAGCCCTAATCATCCGGGTCAGTATTTTATAATCACAGACTCCCTCAGCGCTCTGTTCACTTAATCGAGCAGAGGTTGGGAGGTCTTGCATTTATTCGCATGATGGAAAGTACATCTTCAACGACTTGTAACGGATTTGGCGATATTGTTGCAGCTACCTAAAAAAACTAAGAGCATAATGTCTAACTACAATTGTGGTATTCGATGAGACATTCTATCAGAGTTTTCATCTTTGTGAAAAAATTGAAAGTTTTGATAGTGCAATCGGCATACTTATGTTCATTTGTAACAGTTTTTTTTAATTGGTCGGGCCGTCCGTAAAATCTAGGTAATACGACTAAAACCATGGATATTAAACGGGTTTTTTTAAAATAAAAGCAAATTATTGCCATTGGTCCAAAAATCTTCATTTTGCAATACATTCATCCTGATGATCAACGTAAGCATCCATCAATCAACGCATATTTCGTTTTTAATTGAAATCGCTTCAAGCATAACCCTTGGCAGCCCACTACAAAAATCCCATCAATCCATCAACCTTCCGGCCGGACCGTCCCCGTACATTGGCTGTGAAATGTAAACCATAATTTAAAACGTTTATTTTTCTATCAAAAGAAAGGCAATTAAACCATCGCCTCCGGTACACCTCCGGCAAAGCTTCCTGCCCGTTATGTTCCCATGTCCACCGAAACGGGAATTAATTTCAGCAGAAATTGCATCTTAATTACGGCATCATTCAGTGGTTTGGACAATCGCTTTTTTATGTTGTGCCATTTAAAACGAACTTAAATAAGCGAATGACCAAGAACAGAACCGTACAGCGTAATGGAAAAAGGATTAAGAAACACAGGCGTAAAATACATCATCGGCTGGCTGGCGAGGGCTGGAAAAGCGAATGGACGTGTCCATTTCCACTCCCACACAACAAACGACCATATGTTTCTAATGAAGCGAAAACATGCTCACACCAGGCCTATCCTTCGACAGCAAGCGCACACACAAAATATGGTGTGCCTTTTCGATCAAGAAAAAGATCGCATTTTCCCATTTTCCACTGTACCCTAAAGGAGGCTTGCATTTCCGTTTGCAATATCGGCGTTGTTAGTGTCTGTGTGTGCTTTTGGACAATTATTATAGCTGCCATGTGCTATTTCCGTGGCACCACAAATGAATTGTCCAAGCCAGCGGTCCGTTTTGTCCGTAGAGAAGCAAGTGAAGAGTCTGTGGTTCTTTTATGTTCCTATTAAGGGAAAAATATAGCCATGATTTCCGATTATTTTGCAATAAATTTTACTGATCCCTTCGACATTTTTTTGTCCTTTTTTTTTTTTTGGGGACTCTACTGTTGCACTAAACCAGTGACTGAATGGTTATTGTTTCGGGAGCATACAAAACCAAAACAACAATAACAGCGACAGTTTCTTTTGGGGTCATGAATCACATTGGGCCGATTGTAAGGTCATTCGCTTTCAGACGTGATTTTTNACATTTTTTTGTCCTTTTTTTTTTGGGGGGACTCTACTGTTGCACTAAACCAGTGACTGAATGGTTATTGTTTCGGGAGCATACAAAACCAAAACAACAATAACAGCGACAGTTTCTTTTGGGGTCATGAATCACATTGGGCCGATTGTAAGGTCATTCGCTTTCAGACGTGATTTTTCATTCGATGTCCTTTGATTTAGGGTGGGTTTTTCTCTCACTCTGTTTCCCTTTCGAAAAAAGTTTTCCCTCACGCCTTTGCCCACAAACTGACCGGCGACAGGTTCACCAAGAAGTAAATGAAGCCAAACGGCTTGCAGTAAAACTTTGCACACTATGAAACGTTCTTCATAAATATGGCAAAGCGGTACTTCAACGATGGTTGTTAACCGAGAGACACTTCGGGACGTGTAATGCAACAGAAACTGCTCGTTAATGCAATCCGGTTTCAGCAGTTGTTGGGGTGCAGTACGGTGTGTGGTGGTTGTGACACGTTTGCACGATTTAAATGGTTTACGGTGGATACGTTTAGTTTTAAGCATGTCTTATGCGCCACCCGGTACAAGGCGCCTCCATCGAAGCCATAACAATTGTGGTGCTATAACTATTTTACATTCAAAATGATGTCAAATGGGCTATTAATTAGTGCAGATTTATAAAAAAAACCCATATAGAACTCAAAGAAACCAAAGGATGAACACAGGAGCCATAAAATACTTTTTGTCGAGATATAGAATTAAGATAGATTTTCGATAAAATTATAATATTGTAAATATTCGTATCTTTAATGCCATAAATATTAAAACAACAAAATGGTTAGTAAATCCATATTGTTCGTGCAGAACAAAGGTGTTGTTTGCCAACACTGATGACAGGTTAGGTACGAAGTTTGACAGAGGCGAAAATGGTTTAGCGCGAGGCGAAACGGCAGTTTAGGACCAGCGCCATCGCGCTGCTGTAATAGCGTCAGTTCATTACCAGATGACAAGCCTAACACAACGTAGGAGAAGTAGCAAAAAATTCACGTCCGAAATTAATACAAAATTTCTGCAATAAAACGTTCAGCGAGTAGCGCGCTAACACATATTATTAATTCAAATCAATTTTGCAAATATTTGTTGGACTCTTTCGCTTTTATACCGTTGATACGTCCATTAAGCTTTGTAATAATGAATCAATAAAATCCATCCGATAGCCCAGTTCGAACTAACTTTCGATAATAAATGCAACCCAACGTGTCATTATGGTTGGCATCATTTTTCTTATCAATCAATTAGCGCTTGCTCAGCAAAAAAGTTACAAACAGTAAAAGAAAGACTAGCAAAGCACTAGAAGCCACCAACGGTTCCAGCTTTATGCTGATCATCTTTCCCAACACGGGAATGTGGAAAAGTTGATTTGCATGCAGCTGAAAAGTGCACTCAGCTCGTCAGTGTGCAGTATCATCATCGCTATCCCTATCATCGCCACAGTGTCTTCAATATCACTTTGTCACTTCATCATTTCACACTTGCCCACAGTGGGGATCGTTCTGCTACCGCATGACGCTGGAATTCGATCCAGCGCACTGAGGTCGAATTTCAAATCGTTTGCGCTCTATCTTGCTACGGGAATCTCCTCACTTTCAGTCACATAATGGATGCAATATTCACTCGCTTTATACTAATGACATTTTCTTCTTCGCTTTCGTTCTCTTCCCCACACAGACCGCTGAGTTTGCTGGCCCAATCCTGCCGACTGGGATGGAATGTTACACATTTGATGGTCGTCCCTGGTGTCCCAGCAGCCGCAAGTGGTACACACTGCGAACAGACGATGCTCCAATGCGACGGCAACATGCGGGAGAAGATTCCTAAAGTGTCCACCGGCAGCAACAACTAGCGCACAGCAGCGAGGGCTAATATTTTCGCCACCGTAGGCTACAGCGTGTATCAGTGTGACCGGATGTAGGTGGTTTAGAAGTGGACAGGCAAAAGCAAAAAAAAAAAGAAAAGAAAAACAAGAGACAGAAAAACGAAAGAACTCACCACCCAACGAATACCGACCGAAAATTGTTCGAGTTCGATGAATCAAGCACCGAGCTAAAATGTGCGATGGAAGTGATTAATCACCGGCGAGTGCCAACACCGGAGGTACGAGTGGACGAGACGTAAACTCGGTTGCTCGCCGTAAGAATCCGGACACTTCGAGGCTTACCGTGTTTCTAGTTTGTTGCGTAGAAATTGGGTTTTTGGGTGAATATCCGGCGGGTATTTGTGTGCGAGTGGGCAACAATATTACAGGTCTTCCGGACACCGCAGCGGAAAGTATCATCTCGGCAAGTGCAAACAAAAAAAAACGTGTACAATAGCTACAGGGTAATTTCTGTCCAGGGAGAAGTTTGGAATATCCGCACCAAAGTGCTAAGCCTGGAAGTACTTGGGACGGTTAGATGGTTCGGAAGCATTGCCGTTTTCGTCTGTGTGCGTTAGCTGTGCGGGAGTTCTAGAAAGGTGTGCATAGTTTGTGTTGAAGTTGAAGTACGTACCGTGAACTTCAGCTTAAATCTAGAGTATTGGTCGGAAGCCTTCCGCTTCAAGATAATTTCCAGTGTCGAATACTTTGTGAAGTTAGTTACTTGTGTCAGCTCAGCACCGGTACGGTGATCTGGCCCGTCCAGCATACCAGGTGCGCTTTTGGGCGGCATTCACACCAAAAACCTCCACCCCGACTCTCGCCGGTGGGTAGTTGCGCACTTGGAGGATCATTGAAAAATTCCACCGAATAGTATGGCTTCGGTCGCCGCTTGGTTGCCATTCGCACGGGCGGCGGCCATCGGTTGGGTGCCGATAGCGTCCCATCCGCTGCCGGCACCGCCAGTGTTCAAGGACCGGCTGCGCTCGGAGGACGAGAAGCTCATCATCAATGTGTCCGGCCGGCGGTTCGAAACGTGGCGCACGACGGTCGAAAAGTACCCGGACACGCTGCTCGGCTCGAACGAGCGTGACTTCTTCTACGATGAGGACAGCAAGGAGTACTTCTTCGATCGCGACCCGGACATCTTCCGGCACATTCTCAACTACTATCGAACCGGCAAGCTCCACTACCCACGGCACGAATGTCTGCTCAGCTACGACGAGGAGCTGGCATTCTTTGGCATTATGCCGGACGTGATCGGGGACTGCTGCTACGAGGACTATCGCGATCGGAAGCGCGAAAATGCCGAACGGCTGATGGATGACAAGCTGTCGGAGAACAGCGACAACAACCTGCAGCAGCTGACCAACATCAGACAACGGATGTGGCGCGCCTTCGAGAATCCACATACTTCCACTGCCGCGCTCGTGTTCTACTACGTCACGGGCTTCTTCATTGCTGTATCTGTGATGGCGAACGTCGTCGAGACGGTACCGTGCGGGGTACGGCCGGGCCGTGCCGGTACACTATCCTGCGGCGAACGCTACAAAATCGTATTCTTCTGTCTGGACACGGCGTGCGTCATGATCTTCACCGCGGAGTATTTGCTGCGGTTGTTTGCCGCACCGAACCGGTGCAAGTTTGTGCGCAGCGTCATGAGCATCATCGATGTCGTTGCAATCCTGCCGTACTATATCGGGCTCGGCATCACCGACAACGACGATGTGTCCGGTGCGTTCGTGACGCTGCGAGTGTTTCGCGTCTTCCGTATCTTCAAGTTCTCGCGACACTCGCAAGGTTTGCGCATTCTCGGCTACACGCTCAAATCGTGCGCATCCGAGCTTGGGTTCCTGGTGTTCTCCCTTGCCATGGCCATCATCATCTTCGCCACGGTCATGTTCTACGCGGAGAAGAACGTGGACGGTACCAACTTTACCTCGATTCCGGCCGCGTTCTGGTACACGATCGTCACCATGACCACGCTCGGGTA
This sequence comes from Anopheles longipalpis, assembly GCA_016170015.1. NCBI lineage: Eukaryota > Metazoa > Arthropoda > Insecta > Diptera > Culicidae > Anopheles > Anopheles longipalpis. Next base: position 25,838,035 of record CM028106.1, read on the forward strand.
AGTCCACGACATCACTGCCAAGTGAGGATTTATTTTGAACACTGTTCATCCACATTGTGCTAACCCGAAGGATAGCGTTTTGCGGATTAGACAAACAAGTTCTACTGAAGATGCGAAATGACATTGAAATGGACGCTCAGGACACCTTTCGAATGTCAGTGCCACTCAAAGTGGCAAATGTTTGGTACAACAATCCCATCCCTGACAGGATCATTAATGATCTGTGAGCATGAAAATAGAATAAATGTCCCTGCTAGACTTTTGCGCACTAAATTCCTACCATTCAACAACCGTGATTAAACGATTATTTACCCTCAATTAACCGATAAAATGAGACGATTATGATGCACCATCAAGCGGCCAACCGATGATTATCTTGAAGAGATTTAATTTTTGGGCCAAATATTAGACACACCGCTGTACTCCTGCCAATCCATTCGCACAAATGCGCACAGTGCCCCGACTCGTAAAGCGTAATGATCCGACCATTAAACACGCCTCCAGGTAGCAATGAGCGATGTTTTACGTGGCACAGCGGGAGCAAAATCGGTCGTTCTTGATTCGATTCTATCGCATGTTAGGTTGATGTTTGCTTAGGATTTTGTTTGCTATTTCTGTGCTTAAGATCTTTCTGGGAAAGAAACATTAAATTGCTGACGGTCTTGAATATTGTTTCGCAAAATTGGATTGAAGCTTATTTTAAGCTAAAAAAACAAAGCAAGACACAATTCGCGAAAAAAAAACGTTTTTTTTTGTACAGAAAAGAAGACACAATTTTTGCAAGTATGAAAAACAAGCTCTAAAGTTAATCTAAAAAACTCTGTTTAAATCTTACTCATTCCGCTTACGGTTGTGCGTATCAGCCTGGCAAGAAAAAGTTTGCTTTCCAACACACTAGCAAACATCATTAGAGAGTCCCTGTTGAATATTTGGCCCTACCATTTTTTTTTTTGCTGTTGTTGTTTTGTTTCGCCCCCACCGGGCTAATGCTCGTTTACGATGCAATAAACAACAAGCGCAATTTTGCAACGATTTTTGCTCATGATAGCGACTGCGACATGGCAAGAAGCAAACATTATACGGACAGAATGGTCCCAACTGTATTTCCCGAACTTTTTCACAGGAATGTGCAGGAATGTTTCCATCTCGGTTTTTTCGCATGATCGCGATCGCCAAGACAAGATTTTGTTGGTCCATTTTGGAAGTTTTCTTTTGAAAGTTTTTTTTTTGTTTGCCTCGGCTCTTCTACTATCTACGCTATTTAACATGCCACACTGTGCAGTGCGCCACGGCACGATACACGAAAGTTGGCCGCTAAATTACCTGCATCAAATGAAGCGCAAACCAACGCGCATGAAACTTTTCACTCAACACCTTCAAAACTCTCGCCCTGGCTGCAGGGTGCTCGAAGCACGCGATAATTATGCACACTGCGTGGGCCAGATATGGGGCTGATAGAGAGATGGGGGAGAGAAAAAAAAATCACAACATAACAGTGCAGCAGTCAGTTTCACCCGCGTAATGAGATGAGCGAACCACTTTGCGCTTTATCGATGTCAAAGTTTATTCACACCTTTTTGCCCGAAACTCTACCAGAGCATCTCTCCAGCAATCAAGCTATGGGGTTTGGAAGGTTTTTTTTTTCATTCGTTCTCTTCCCTCGGTGGAAGGTGGTTAACTTTTGCCGCTAAATAAACCATATTAAACAGCTGCACCACATCAAAGCTCTGCCATCGACACGTTAGCGCTCTGCACTGGGTAACCGTAGCAAAAGTGTGCAAATTATTCCCATTAACTCCGCAGGCCACATAGGGGTGTACGGTTTCTCAACTCCCTTCCGCTGGGTAGTACTATCACCCCGTTGTGGTTTTTTGTTTTCTTTTTTTGGAAGCAAAAATAAACTACAACTGCCTGGGTGTGTTTGTGCTCCGGCATATTCGACTAAGTGGAAACACTGGAACAAAGTTCTAAGTCAAACACGAACCATCAGAACACTCAGCAGGAAAGTGAGTGATGGGGTCCGATGGTTGATGGTACCGTGCCAAGGGAGTTCAGTACTGTGTTGCCTAAATTGATAGAATAATCAAATGATGGTTTGCTCGTTAAAAACGTTTCGTTTGGTTTAAAATTTGTGGCATTTTGAAAAGTGAACTTATACTCATAGTTCACTATTTAAACGTGACAAATAAAAGTTAATTTTAAGTTCAAGTTTTAGTTCAATATTTGACTCATTTAGCGATGTTGTATTCGCCTAATTAAGTCAATTAAGTTGTTCTAATGAATGCTAAGAGTTGATTTCAAATTTTAATGAAATCATTTAAAGTACAGAAAACACATCAAAATATTCGATTGTTCAATTTTTTTAAATAACTATTTGTAAGTAAGATATGTTGTTTTGCAGACCAATCTCCAAACAAAAAATATTTCTCTTTATATTTCTTAATTATTACACTAATTCAATTTTTTTAAAGATTATTTTAGAGAGTATCAAATTTTAAATTAATTTGAATTCATGACATTAATTAAAAACTGAATCTTTAACTGAAAATAATTAAGACGTCTAATTGCATCAATTTAAATTCTATATTATAATCTATATTCTTCGATATTCAAAACGATTGAAAGCAACAAAAGCATAATGGATTACCATAATTAACGGAAAGTTAGTATTCTTAAACCTCAACAAAAATAATCTGTTTATGTGTTGCAAGATGCTCTGCATGAATAAAATTTCATCCTTCGACGTAAACATACAACTCCATCTTGAGATTAGCGCCATGGTGTGAAGAGCCTGTAGAAAGTAAAAACCTTTCTTACCCAAGATAGGATCAAGAATGCGACAAACTCAAGGCTCAACACGTCAACCACATACACAAACACACACAAGTGGCCGTGTGTCGCATGAATTATGGTTCGTTCGTGCCGATGGCTACCGCAACCGAACGTTAAGTATTAGAGCTCGTTTTCATGACATTTAGTTTGGGGAGCCACTTCTCATTAGCACTGCTCACGATAGTTGGAACCATTTCACACTTCACCACCACCGGTGGTGGTCGGTCGGTTGAAGTTGAGGAGCCGTACAGTGCCGGAAACCACCGGAAGATAATTTTAATTTCTTTGATAGCATATTTTGTAAATTTTCATTTCGAATACATTTCCCTCGCCGTACAGGTGTGTGCCATCCGTTGCGGATGAGGTGCAAATGTTACTTTCAACTTAAAAGGCAAAAACGAAAGCTAAAGAAATAAGAACTACTCCGTTCCGGTAGGAATTCTTGCGTGTCGCGCGCGCCACGGAAAAGTGGAGAAAACATTGCAGTTGTGTAGAAAGTTTTTGCAGTGTGGTACAAGTTCGCGTTTTTCCACTCACGAACACTGTCGCACACTTTTTGCTACTGCAAAGTCGCTCTTTATAGTGTTTCTTCCTTCCTTTTTGTCTTATGATTTAATGTCTGGAAAGATGCACCCTAATGGGCACCCATTTGTAAATGGTGTTGATCGATGATTTATGTGCGGTAAGGTTCTTTTATTCATACGCTTTGGTATGACCTTTTCATTCCCTTCAGCTCCGCCAGGACGCTCGATTGGACGGAAAATAAACGAGTTCCGTCGCTCGCCAACCGGTGCGAATTGTTTTCTGATCACACGACTAATTTATTGAACGTCATATTTTTAGCTGGATTTTTATTTTTTAGGCCAAATTTTTTTTTTGTTTCTGTTTCCACGCACATCGCTTGTTTTGGTCAGTGTTGGACATTGGTTCACATTTTCAATTGGTCCGTTAATGGTTTGTCACGGTTCAATGGCTTTCCGATCGGACTTTATGACCAATTTTTTTACCATTTCATTTTTTTTCTTGCCTTCTCCATCTCTCTTGTGAGCTCAATGATGTTTCCATAATCGTAAATCACTGCAATCTGCTCGGGAAAAATTAATGGATTGTAAAGGGGTTTCTTTTTCATTATGCCATAAATGAAAAGGATATGTTTTTGTTCTTTAAGATGCTTGAATCGTTTTTTTTTCATTCGTGTAACTAAAAATGAAAGGTAGCTAATTTTTTTTTTTTGCTCGGTTAGAACGGCCAGGCCGTATCAAGACTTATTTTACCACGTAGCAGGATAGTCAGTCCATGCTACGGGTGGACGGTCCGGATGGGATTTGAACCCGGTCCTGCCGTGTGGACAGGCGCCGTTTTTCACATACACAACCGAGCCACCCCAAAGGTAGCTAATTAAAGAAAAAAACTGTTACTTAAAGGAATTGACTAATGCAGGATAAAAAACATTTTATTCTCCCAAGAGAACATACAGCTTTCTGTAAAAAGCTCATTAAATCGTTAAAAGTGTGTAAAAGAGAAAGTGAACAAGTTGTTATAATTCATGAAAAGTTTTCGTTCAATTATAAACAAATTTCTTTTTCCACCTTTATATTGTACTAGCATCCAACGCGTAAGAGTTGTTCAAAGCTGTAATAATACAGCATGGTTTTTATCTTCACCCGAGCAACTTCACAACATGTTCCATCCGACAGTCGACCATCTTGTTTCTATTGCGAAAGTTTTCTTTTGAATTTTGAACCTTACCAGCATAAATCGACATCGTTACGACAATGTTCTTCTTCTGTTCGTTCACTATCTTCGTTGCAGCACATCGACAAAGAAACGCTAGAGAATTGCACCCTCAACTGCAATGCACGTGCTACCGTTTTAGATTTTTGAAACAACACGAGAGAAGGAGAGAATAATACCCTCACTCTTATCATTAGGGATGAAAATGAATTTGTTCGTCCGAAAACAGATCCCAACATGGAAGATGGGTGAACATGGGTGTAAGTTTTAGAATGTTATGGCTGCAATTACACTGTAATGTACTTGCCAGAGTTTGTAAGACATCTGTAGTATGTTGAGCGAACTGTTTGATGTCAGACGATCACTGTAATTTTAAGCTAAAGGTAATTGGGTAGGTTAATAAAGGGGTACAGCTCGTAAGGGAACTCCGACGATGTACTTTGAGCTTTTGCTGCAAAGCTTATAATTTTAAAAGACAATGAAAGCTGTTTAGTTTCACTATTACAAACATTCTTAGCGCTTGCTCGACAAACATGTGATAAAATAAATTATTTAACTAACAAATAACAATCTTCCGATTGTGCTTCCAATAAGTGTTAATAACAATTCCAATACGAAGCATTCAGCTGACTCATTGACCTACAAAACGAATTTCGTCCGTAGGGCCGTACAAGGGCACTAATGTCAGTTGTTAAGCGGTGGCAAAAATTATGAACCCAACAAAACCTACCCATTACTGTCGCGCGCCTCTACCAACGGAAAGGTCAGCAAAAGCAACGTGCCACTGCTGCTCGGCCACCTCGGCAGCAAGCAAATGAAGCAGAATAACCACCGAAGATTACACTTCCCTACCGATAGGAATCTTTAATTCTTATTTGCAACTTATCACGTCTCAGTGCACCGTGCGTCTCCCGGGTCACCAGGTTCTTAGCGTCCCGTGGATACACCCTGTAAAGGATCGCCCAAAAGAGCTCTAAACGAAACCGTTTGCTAGCTATGCTGGAAGCGATTTTGACTGTATTCTCCGACCCAACCGAAACCATTAAATGTCGAACGTGGGGAGGCACTTTCCACTCACTGGCCCATGCTGGCGGTGGTAGCAAAAGTTCGGTGCGAGTCACCTTCCCTGGACGACGAGGGCCGTCCTTGCGGTCCTTTGCCACGGCAAAGCATCTCGGATGGTGGTCGTTCATGCGTGATAAGGGTAAATAAAAGCTCGTTGTTAACTGCCTCGGACACTGTCATTACAGCTGGTGGATGGTGATGGTGGTGGTGGTGGTGGTGAACCTTAGTACTACCCATGAACTCAATCTCCATGGGAACTCAACTGTACAGTGTCTATGTTGTACTACGGTGCCTTTTAAGGGACAGGCGATGGGTTTGACTAATGGTTTTGCTTCTTTCGTGTTGGAGCGTCCAGCAATACCCAAACAATCCCCACGGTATCGAGAGTGTACTATTTCTGTGCCCTTTTTTTTGCTTTCGATGGCATTCCAAAAAAGCGCTCCCGAGTGTTGATGAATGAAGGGAAAGAAAATCACGCAGCCCGGTGTTTTCCGTGTTAGAACTAACAGACTCACGGTTGGAACTGTTTGAGCACTTTTCGCTCTCTTTTTCTAGCTATCTCTCTTTCTCTCGCCCTCGCTTGCTTTCCTTTTTGGTGTGCTTTACAGAGCTTTAAGTACATTTCATCAATCACGATGAAGTTGAAGCTCTACGGTTTTAGTTACCTCAGTAAATCGTTTGATTAGCTGTCGGGTTTGATGTTATCGATTGATCCAATCCATTACTGAAATTGAGCTTCCGAGGTGGAAGGGCCGGTTTGGAAACAGCAGCAAGTAAAGCGATAAATATATAAATTTCTTTCCAAAAATTTACTTCGTTTTACTATCTTGTTATAATTTATTGAAATAGAGTTAACCGATCAATTTAACGACAAAATTACGAAAATAATAGGATTTTGTTTGGTGAACCAAAAAACAACTTTAAGTTCTTTAAACAATTTGCCGCAAAGTATGCAATCCGCATAACAACATATGTTTTTTTCGTTTGGTAAGGACATAGAGTCCATTGGCTGGCTAATAAAAGCGACTACGCAAATAACCAACTAGCGCTTTGAAGTTCTATCATGAAAAAACAAGGGAAAATACCTGCATAGAATTTGCACTTTTCAAAAAAACAAACAAACCGCTTTTCTTTCAAAAACATGCGACCATTCGACCGCACACAACACGTTGTTGCCTTTAACGGTTGACCGATTACTGGTTCGTATTTGCTTTTAATCAGCCCTGCTCAATCGATACCATTCTTGCGAGATTAATTAACGTTGTGATTGCACCGAATTGCATTCATCACGAACACGCCCGTCAGTGTAACATCACAAGCGGCCAGCTACGGCAAGCATCTTACTGTGGACCTCCACACGAGTTGGTATGTTTTCTTAGCACAAAATCTACAACTACTTCGAGTGCAATTTGTAACGAAAACATTAGTCACTTACTGCCAGATGAAACAGATCCCGGCACCGAACATACGCCTAGGATATCGGTTTTTGGCAAATCATGTGCATCTTCTCTGTATGGCATCGACCCAACGTTGCATTGGAGTGGTAGAACCCGAACGGTAGGCCACCGACCTGTCATGATAGGTGGGTGTCATTGGCAAGTCAAAATTCGTGACTTGCCGCGCCACCGAATCGCGATTGCGTCATCGACCGTCTCCTCGGACACCGAAACTCCTGCAAACCACCTTAAACGGTTTTTGCTGGATACGGCTCATTTCGCAAGGCTTCTAGACGGCATGCTTCTCGTGCGGGTTGCAAAATATATTTATAGTCTCGCCGATGCGAGTGGCCTAAGCGTGCCCGCGGCTGATGTGCCGATGTTGCTGATGTGCCCGCATTTAATGTCTGTAGAAAGTGATGGCAATGAGCGTCTAATGATGCTCTAGATACGTTTGGCATTTGGAATGTTTCCACATTTCGTGCTGGCGTTTCGTGCTGGGTTTTGGAATTTTGCAATTTTGATGCGGTTTTGGCACCTCAAATCGACTAAACTGTAGATGACGATTTGATACACCTCGGTGGTTAGAACCGCAGAACTGGTGTTTATGGTGTTGTCTCACAATGTAGTGAAGCAGTTGGAGTTAATTCATGCAGTTCCATGAGACAATGTATCTTCGATCAATGAAAGTAGGTTTTTATTTAAAAAATTAGGCAAATATTGCTAATAATATGGTATATTTTGATCAAATAACTATTTTAAAAATTTAGTCATCAAAATTCCTTGCTCAGAACTCGACAAACGTGCGGCTTAAGTCCACGACTCCTAATAGAAATCACTCTTTTTTCCATCTGCAATGATAATTCCAATAGAAATGTGTTTGGGATATTAAGAAAATTGATGTATTCCTATTACACTTTAGGAACAATTATCTCAAAAAAAAAATTGAGCCCTGACCGAATAAGCGAATATAACGGATAAGTTTTAGCGAATTCGCCTTTGAAACTGTCTTTTCCCAGTTGCACGGATAATCCGGCACACAGTTATATGGCACCCGGATAATCGGCGTTCCACTGTATTCCATATCGAAATAAAAAAAATCTATGAACCTTTAATAGAATTATTCAACTTTCAAGACCTGAGCCTTAGGTTATTCTAGTAATTAGTTATTAGCGATTTTATGTGAAATTTTATTTCAAGATACTAAAAAATACTCTTTATTATCCCCACAGCTACGGTGATATGGTGCCGGAAACGATTGCCGGCAAGATCGTCGGTGGCGTTTGCTCGCTGAGCGGTGTGCTGGTCATCGCGCTACCTGTACCTGTTATCGTGTCCAACTTTAGCCGGATCTACCATCAGAACCAGCGGGCGGACAAGCGGAAAGCACAGCGGGTAGGCTACCGGATCGATCGGGCCGACGATATGGACGGCTCGCTGTAAGTACACGCACGCAGGACAGTCTGTTAACTGTGCGACACGTTTTTCCGTACCTACTTGTAGAAAGCACGCCTTGCCCGAATACGAATAGCGAAAGCGGGCGCCAGTGCGGCGTTCGCGAGCAAGAAGAAGGCGGCCGAGTCGCGCCTAGCGGCGCAGGAGTCTGGCATTGAACTGGACGACAACTACAACGATGAAGACATCTTTGAGCTACAGCATCATCATCTGTTGCGATGCTTGGAGAAGACTACGGTAGCTATACACGCACACATACACATCCATACATATGCACACATACACTGCGAAACACGATTTTGAGAAAAAGGGAAATTTAAGGGCACACTTTCCATGCCAGATCGATACCAGAGATTATTATGCACCACTTTCTACACGTTAAATTCATTCATCTCTATCGCAAAATTGTCTTTTACATTCTTTCGAACATTAATGATACATTACAACAAAACATTCCTTATTACATTCTGCACCTCCACATTCACAGTAAGAAAAACACGAAAGCTCACCTGNCCACTTTCTACACGTTAAATTCATTCATCTCTATCGCAAAATTGTCTTTTACATTCTTTCGAACATTAATGATACATTACAACAAAACATTCCTTATTACATTCTGCACCTCCACATTCACAGTAAGAAAAACACGAAAGCTCACCTGTGGAAGCTGCAATGAAGAGAAAATTTGCTTCCACTGTCTGTCGCTCGTAATCATTACCATCTCGCTAAACTACATTTTCGCATGCTTGCTCTGCCTTCTCTGCATATCCTTACGATCGGTTACTCATTAATTTAGTAGGCTCATTTGGTCAACCGTGCCGTTTTCTTTCGACGACCGGAGTGGGGTTGCTGTGCGAACTTCTTCTTGTTCATTCGTTGAAATGTACCTACTCCACGCGCATACACTCTCATGCATGCTGCACGCTTGTGATGTGGTAGACTAACACTCACACACAAATACACCCACACGCTTTGACCTTAATTTTCACCAGAGGGAGAGGAGTAAAAAAAATACTAAGGTCTAGTACCTTCGAAAAATAAAATCCAAAGCCCTGCCCGAAAATGTAATTCCCCATTTGTGTAGTGTGTAGTCGTCGCTAGTAGGCATCAGTCCGTACGAACTATTACCGGCACGCGGCACTAACGAATGGTTTGATTTCTTTCATGAACGGCAACATGCAATCACCACCAGGACCGGGAGTTTGTCGAGCTAGAGACGCAGTACAATGGGCAGACGAAGCGGCCAGGCTCTCCGTCACCGATGGCCAGTCCGTCACATTCGGCCAACACGGCTACCGGTGCTACCGGGCTACTGCAGTCCTGCTGCGGACGATGCTGCTCGCAGCGATATCAGGTAAGACCAACTGGCGAGCTGTAAAGGACCTGAATGATCCTTTGGTTTTTTTGTTTCCTTCTTTCGAATTATGATGTTAATGTAACAAATGTAATCTGACAAAACATATACACCAACCAGATTTAAGACAACCTTCACCCACTAGTGCCTAGATGCATACAGCAAACATATACGTAGGGTAACACTGAACTAATACATATGATTGCGAATACAAACTGAGAATTTCCTAATATACACAACAAAGAAAAAGAAAACACACATTTACTGCTGACTTTAATACACGTTTTAATCATACAATATACAACAACACAAACTATTAACTTGCATATGATAAAACAAGAAAACTTTTTGGCAATTATCTTAGGATAGGAAATAACGAAGTTAAAAATTAACTAAAGTGCACTTGCCTTACCAGTAAACAGGTGTATTGTTTGCGAAATTGTATTGGTGAATTGAAACAACTTCCGAAACACCTTCGTTATGGATTGATTCCAAGCTTGATGAGGTTGTGGTTCGAAAGGGTTTTTATCTTCGATTTTTTTTTAACTTTCTACTTAACAATAAAAATTACACACATAGACACTCACCCCAAAAACACAGAACAAAGACTCACCAATAATGCAATCGGTACTTTGCGATTGGAACGTAACTCAAAAGCAGCAAAAAAAAAGCAAATGTACTCCCTGGTTAAGGATATCAAAAGTAGTATTTAAAATAAACAACAAAAAAATGCGACAATTTTACAAAACGTTACGGGAAAAAAGATTTTAAAAAATAACACGACAGGACAAGAAAGCGCAGAATAGTAAAACTGTATCGAACGCGGTTTCCGGTCAAATGTTGTTGCCCACTACCTTAGTGAAAATAAAACCGAATAAAAGTAAAATCGAAAACAATGACTACCAAAAAAGAAGAAAAAAAACGAATTACAAATTGGAAGCGAACGCTAAAACCACAGTAAAGTGGATACGATGGTGAGATGGTGCCCGATACGTTACGAATTGGTGCACCATCATCGGTACGAACGAGCATTGATTGTGTCTCCGTGTGTGCGTTTGTGCGATGCTGTGTGAGTGTGTGTGTGTTTGTACTGTATGTGTGATTCTCGTTCTCGTTGTGCACACCTTATCCTTATGCCTCGTACCTCCATCTCTAGGACAACCGGGAGTCTGGAAGGATCTCCTTCGATGACACGGGAGAGGAGGAAGGGAATGGTGGAAGGGACGTAGGAAGAAGAGGAAGCAATGGGGACTGTGAGCGTACGGGCACCAGTGCAGCCAAGTAATGAACCATAAAATAATGATCCCTGATGGTTGGTTTTCCTTTGAGTTTTTACAACAAAAAACCGTGTTTTTCGAACCCCTTTTTTACTACCCCGCCGTTCGTTTGCTCACTGTGTCGTTCGCTCTTTCGCTCTCTCTCTCTCTCTCTCTCTCTCTCTCTATTACCAACTGTGCTTTGTCTCTATTGACTCTATTCCATGTGTACTGTTGTTTTTCCGATTTCAAAGCTCATGTTGTTGGGAGAAAAAAAAGATAAAAGTTTTATGTTGGTTATTTGTTGTGTTTTTTTTCTTCTTTTCCCTGTTGGTAAATGTGAAAGTAGTGCCGCAAGCTGATTGTCCTTTCAATTTTTCTTCCTCATTTTACTACTTATTTCAGTCATTTATTGATTGGTTTTGTTTTGTTTTATCAATCAGCGAGTATTTTGCAATTATTTTCTTTTCCATTTCTTCGATCTATTTTCATTTTTATTTTCTTGTAATGTTTTTTTAACAATTATTAATCTTTTTCCATTGTACTGATTTTAAGCAAAGAAATCTTATTTCCTCCTTTTTGTTTCTGATTTTATTTACGTTGTACTCATTCATAACCATTTTCTGATCGGTGTATGGATGTACCTTTCTAGCCTTCACTAGTGTTTTGCTGATCCGGTGTTTTTTTCCCCTTGATGTAATTGTTAGCTCATACCATAATACATATCTCATTTCTTCATCAGTGTGAAAAAGGTCATAATTTTTTTCATTCCTAATATGTATAACAATAGGAACATAGTAATTATTCATCAGTTTATAAAATAAGTACAATTGAATGATTTCAACATGTATTAATACCTCCTGTACAGAGAAAAATGACCTGTAGCGAAACAAATAAAAGGAAACATGAAGATATAGAACAGGAAAGAAAAACGTTAAAATGATATAAAAATATTAAAATCATCAATATGATAAAAAAAACCGCGCGAAAAACATTTAAGTTTTAAAAAACTGTTAAGTTTAATAAAAAAAAAATCCAGCAATTTACAAAGAACAATGAAACATGCAAACAGTAGTAAATCAATTTAAAGTAAAAATTATTACAAAAAATATTTACATGTAGCATATCAAATTGGATAATTGAAGCTCATTTGTTTCTCTTTCTTTTCTCTTTTCAACCATTTTTTTCTCCCCTTGTTTTACGTACAAATACAAATGCAAATAAAAAAAAATAATAAACAAAAATTACCACAATTCGACAGTAATTCGAACCAGCATGCCTATCCTTTGCAAGGTACCGGTGTGCGTACATAAGATGGACCAACATTCCTACGTGAAAATCCCACGATTTCTCCCCCAAATCCATCTCGTTTACCCATCCACCAAAGAAAAAAACACACACGTGTCCCCGCTCCATATCACAAACTGTCGTCGATTGTAGCATCGTATCGGCGATACTAATACGTCTCCTTATTGCCTTTCTTGCAAAACAAAATACTGTGAAAACTGCAACAACAAAACAAACAAAAAAACATAAATTATACAATCGCCGCGACTTGCCTTTTTGCCGGTGTGAGCTGTGACTAATAATGATGAACGTTTCTCATGTTAGCCAAATCTGTGATTGGATTTTCAGATACAGGTAGAGTTAGAGTGATGTTGCATCTGTTGTCCGCCATTGCGGACGTTTCGTTGTGTTTCTTTTCCTACATGTTATACGTTTGCCCTGTTGTGTTTTTTGTTTTTCGTTTCCAGTTTTCTAAACTCTCTTTCACTCTCTCTGTCTCTCTTTACATCTTGTTCCTTATTGCTAGGATGGTTTTTTAAACATCTCGTTTTTTTAATAATTCCTTTCATCGTCTGTTACAAACACTGTACACCGATCTTTCTGAAACAATTTTTCTGGTCCACAAAATTACACTCACACACTCTGTCTATATTGCATTGTTTTGTATTCTTTTCACTGTATACTATGGTTAAACGGCACGTATTAGGAGCTGTACATAGTAATGCTCTGCTGTAAAAACACACTCTAGTTCGAAGCCCTGTTAAGAGCAACCGACAGTACGTTCGTGCTGTTGTTTTGCTCATTGTACAGAAAAGTTGGGCAGTCCCGTTCGATAAGCGAATGATGCATGTACACAAGCAGCTATATGCGACGAGCAAACATATTTACCACCAATCGGTTACCGTGTATATGCGTGCAAAAGATAATCCATCGAATCGATCCGAGAAATGCCGATCAACGGTTGCAGTAGCGCTCCATCGACACCATCATCGCGCACGAACGGTTTATCGGCTTCAAAATGCGTGCATGCAAACAACAACCAAACCATCAAACAAACAAACAAACTCGTAAAACGCATTTGACTCCTTTTCGCCCTCTCCGATGGAAGTCACATACACAACATCGAACATTCAAGCGTTCCAGTAGAATGGTGACCGTGACGGAAGTTCATCAGTATCCTTAAATGAGCATAAGTGAAATATTACAATTCCCCGTACACTGGGACCGGGAGCAAATGTAGTAGTCGTTTGCCCATGGAAAAAAATCCCTAACCCTGCAAAACGGACAGCACTGTGTAGCTGGGCGCGCATTCCCTTGATTGGACAATGTGCATGACCGCGAAATGAATAATATAACACCACTCGAAATACTCGGACGCGGTGTATCAACCGGAAGCGGGTACGTTATGCTTCCCGTATCGGTCATAAATCCATGGGAAATATGCTTGAACACATTACGAGCATGCTGACAGGCATGTGGTACAAGGGTTTTTTTTTGTTTTTTAGCTGTTTTGCCCGCGATCTATGATCGAATGGGGCGGGATTATTTTTTTCTTCACGGATTCAGAACAGATATCGTTATGATTGTATAGAAAGCAGCCACCAAAAACACAGAACCATATGTATGTTTTATGGGTTTTTTGGTAACCCCTTTAAAGCCACACAAAACACAACGTTCGGCGCAAAACAAACGACTGTGTTGTTTTGATGGAGTTTGTGGAATAATATTTATGCTGTATTAAATCAGTGCACCTTCTTTCACTCAGGGTGGTCGTAAAGAAAAAGAAATGTGCAAACATGTAGCTGCAAAAGGTGCGATTGCTTTTACTGACAAACACCTGAAGATATGTTGTCTATTTTTATACATTTCATCAGCAACATGTTCGATATGTTTTATGAACAACGAAAGCAGAAATCGTTAAAAAAAATTCGTTTTATTTTCATTTTCTTACGTACAATAAACTTCGTATACAACAAACATTCCTCTCACTCTTCATGTTCAGTTGTGTCTTGGACAACTCATCGCCATATTTGAGAAACGAAATCACGCTCATAACCATATCGATGTCTATAAGAATTTTGCTTCTAGGTGTTGTATGTTACCGTTCTGATGGTGTGTTTGTGTATTCGTTAAAGTTCTTCTTCTTCCATTTCAACTGGATTATGTTTTTTTTGTATATAATGTCCTATATATATTATTTTATTTTTCATTTATATAAACTTTCCCGTTTCCTATCGAGCTTCAAGAAGGATTGTCATCGTAAGAAGAAATAAAGTGTCGGAAGAGGCTGAAATGGGAACGAAAGCAACGATAAAAACGAATATCTTTTACTAGAACACACCAGTTAATCGTTTAATTGTAGTTGGCAGCATTTTAATTTTTCTTCAAATAATAGGCCGTAGAATTGTAGTGTATTAGAGTTTTTAGTTTAGTAAAGAATACGTCATGGTTAACGTTGCTGTTCGCTTACATGTAAGGCTCGCTTTTCGTAGTGTTGCAACACGTATCCATGTATTCTGGTTTCTTATGTGAAACACCGTATCGACGCTTGAATATTTTATCCCAACCATACAGAATTGGAACATTTTTCAACCACAATCTTGGCCATTTCTTCGTAAGGGTGAGACTCTACCACGACAACGATTGGACAATCGATTAGAATTCTTTCGTTTTCTTTTATCGTTTGGTTGTATTGTATTTGCAACTGCAATTGGATTAGTCGTGATGGATATTGGGTGCCGTACCAGAAGCGTTTTGTTTGTGTGCAAGCTTGATCCAGCTTGATCTTAGGTTTGTTCTCGTAGGACAGTGTATAGTATAATAAAACAGTAAACACAATTAGGTAATAGAGCTGCCAAATATAAGGCCGTAAAAAAAGACTTCCAAAGCAAAACAACGAAACTACTGTAAATAAATGTACCATAAAACAACTCAAAAAATACACCCCAAAAATCACCAGTGTAAAATAATACTTGCACCCAAAACGATTTGCAAAACAAATATGCTATATTATACAAAAAATCACAAATTCGACACCTAGCCACCACGAGCATCCAAATAGGCTCCATAAAACCATACAATCAAAAAACGAGCTTGCACAACCACCAAAACTCTAGCTATATTCTTTTCCTTTTTCTCTCTATCTCTAACTAACTATCTCAGCGCATTCAAACCCAGCAAAGCATTGTTATACAAGCTAGAAAAAGAACACATCATAGAAATCTTTTTTATTATTATTAATAAGAAAACTACCTAAACTGTCGACACTCTGCTCTTCGTCTATTTCTTTTCGTTTCGTACTAAACTTTTCCCAGCTATGTCCCAAAGCTAAAGCACCCCTTTCTATCGATGTTCTTCCGTTATATTCCCCACATTGCTGGGATTTGTTTTTTTTGTTACTTCTTACCTCGTGTTTTTTTTTTAATATAAAGTGCGTTAGTGCGAATGCATTTTTGAACGGCAAAGTTCAAATGTTTTCCGTTTCACTGTGCCTATCACAATTTAATTTCCTTTCTTTAAGCTAGGTGTTTTCGGTTGTAACCCATAGCTAAATGTGCTCTAAACTGTTTTATCAATGTTACTATCCTGCTATCTCTAACGAAATTGAATGAGATAGTTAAACTTCATCTAAATTAGATCGATGTAGAGTGCTCACCAGATTATATGTTTAATTATCTTCCATTATTATCGGATTAAAATAATTTAAGAAAAAAAAGGTGGTTTGAAGAAATCCCAAAGGCACGATTTTTGAATCGAACATAGATATATTGGAACTAAAAAAAATTACAACAACTAAAAAAATTTATCGTTTTTATGTGCTTTCTTCAATCACACCAAAAGAGGAAAATTATTCTACTTCAAAATTGTGTTTCCCTCTATCTTTTTTTGCCTATATTATTTTTCCCTTGTTAAAACTAAATTAAATGTTTTTTTCTCCACTTTAACAAGAAAATCCACCGAATCTGGACAAAAATATTTTTCTTCCAATCAAGATACACTCAAATCACTCCTGTTTATCTCTCGCTCTGTCTCTCTCTCTCTTTCTCAATGTAACTCTCCTAGTTCTCACTTTCTCTCTCTCTATCTATCTCTCTCTATCTTCTCTCTATTTGTAACGCCTAGTGTCGACTTCAGTAGCAACTATTTTGTAATGGCAGAAACTAATTACCTTCCATTTTGTTTTCTCTTTTTCTTCCACTCGCGTTTGTGCGCGGTTTTTGCTTGTAGAACTACACCTCAGCGAATCAATGATGCCAGGAGGACGATATTCCGCTACGGGAAAGGAAGAAATCATAATAAACTGCGCGCACCAGCGTAGAGAATATCGTTCCCGACATATAGAGGCACCCCGACCCAAAAACACCAATGACGAATGCGATCATGATAATCAAGTGGAAGCAGTGTTGCTCCAGTACCGGGAATGAATGGGATTGCGCGCATATAACAACTGCCAACCAACTGGATCCGGGATCGAAAGGAAGAGCGTAGACAAAAAACAAACAAGGAAAATCTAACCCGCCCCGTTAAAAATGGATTCCATTGGGTCGTGAAATGAATGCAACGCCTGAGTTAGTTCATTCCAGCGCCAATATCACCACCAAACGAAAGGAAGATGAAGTCAGCAATCAAAAAGCGTTCAAAATAATGGAAATTTTAGAACAATTATCCAATCGACATTATTCTGAAAGGGATACCACCACCATTACGGTCAGTAGTGATCAGGAAATGCGATCAAAACACGCGATCAGATTAGGCAGACGATGGGCAGGGTGGTTTTCAACCGTTCGTCCTTGGGTGTATGGGGAAGGGAGTTTATGAATTGCAAATACCAATGTCGGGTTATTGAACCCGTTTGTTTGACGTAAGTTAAGCGAGGTTTTTTAGGTACAATTTGCAAATCTTGTTCTAGACGACCCACCAGACGGACACGTCTAGGCAAAGTGGCTAGACCACGCTGGCAAACACTAAACTTTTAGCTGAGACACAACCCCATGCTAGTAATGGATCTAGCACACTACTTTATCAAAAACCACTACGTAAATGTACAGTGTTACTCCATTTTCACATCTCTATCTCTTACAACAACAAACACACAACACTATTTTCTCGAAAGAAGAAATAAAAAATCAACTATTACAAAAACGAAACAATACAAAATAGAAGCAAATACAATTAAAACTACAACATCAACAACAAAAAAACACTTCTACAAACAAGCGATAGAAGCGATTGAACGCATCTTGGCGTGATTTAGGTGCAATGTTACTGTTATAACGAAGATCGTATCGTATTTTCGGTTGTTTTTTTTTAAATAACTTATATCACTCCAATATTGGTCGTTCACTCGTACCCGACACTCAAACACACATACTGTCCCTCTGTCTCTCTATCTCTCTGTTTCGCTCCCTTTTGAGAGCTACTCTGTAGGATAGCGAAGTTGAAGGTTGAGGCATTTGTGGGAGATGGTTATGAAAATGTTCTTCTATCAAACTATTACTACATCTACTACTGCTACTACAACCACTACTACTATTACTACTATTAACTACTAGGCGAGAGAGGCGTAGCATAATTAATGATAGGCATGGCCCCACGGTACGGCCAGTTAGGCCAACTCCAGGAACCCTTTAGGATAGCCGTTCAATGAAAGTGAAGTGTAGCGCATAATGTTAGCTGTTAGGGAACCCCTTACCAGTACGTTACACGATGATAAAGCAGGTGGCAGCAAAAACAAAAAAAAACTAGTATGAAAAANCCACGGTACGGCCAGTTAGGCCAACTCCAGGAACCCTTTAGGATAGCCGTTCAATGAAAGTGAAGTGTAGCGCATAATGTTAGCTGTTAGGGAACCCCTTACCAGTACGTTACACGATGATAAAGCAGGTGGCAGCAAAAACAAAAAAAATAGTATGAAAATAGACAAGTTCGAGGAAAAATGATAAGAAAAATCAGAGAGAGAAGAGAAAAAAACAACAACATAGCTTTAAACGAATACAGAGTAATGAAGAAAACAGGAGAACCGTACGAAGCAACCCGATTATCCCGAACAAACTGAATGTTTAGGCAAGCGATCCTGAAACGCATACAATTACATAATAGTGCACCCATTTTATGCAGACCAATAGCCCTCGAAACTTTTGCTAGATAATCACATATCAAGTGTGAGGAAAAAAAACTGTAGTGTGGCCCAGTATTGGAATGTTTGGCGGTTGCACAACCAAGGCGCGTAAATGTTTCCTAAAAGCACAAAGACAATGGGAAAGGTATATGAACACACTAGCATAGTAGAGGGGGAAAACCGTGTGTGAGAATAGCACGTTCGGTAGGTTTTAGTTCCGAAAAAAAAAACATGTAATTACACCAATGATTGATTTCAATTTGCGTTTAGAACATAATTTATGATTTCAACCTTTAACGTGCAGCAGTGCTGTGTTAGTGGAAGCTATGATTTTTATAAACATACACAAAACGTAAGGAAGCAATAATTTTAGTAAAACAAGAAAGGAGTAAATAAAAAACAACAACAGGAAAATGTAATCACATTTTTCTAAAATACAACAGTCGATTTTAAACTAGTGAAACTGCAAGCTAAAGTGATGCAGCCTGTTCGTTCGCAGATAGCATGTGGAGGGCGATGATGTAAATAAGAACACCAGACAGACACAAAGCTAACAAAATGAACCGTAGATATACCAAAAAAAAACAACAAAAAAGCAAGTAAATCAACTCGCCCTAAGAAGCGGGATACATGCACCAGAACTACATTAGGGGCTTTAAGAAAAAAAAAACACCCTTAACGCAGGTAGCCACTGGTATTTTTGTTGTGTGTGTTGTAAGCTGTATTTGTAAACGGCACGACAGGAAAATTATCTTCATGTACGTGTACCGTATGTTGACAAAATTGCATCGTACTTCAGTTCCTTCCGGAGTTCTTTCCGAAAAAGCAAAAATACAATATTATTATAAAACGTATAAAAAAAAACATTGTTCTTCATTTCGAATCGTATGCATTAAATCAATCTTCCAGCTAGATCTGTGAATAATACTTTAAAAACGATGAAGAGAGAGAGAAGAAAAAGAAAATCTTATATAATCGAGTAACGTGGCGTGATTGTTGTTTATTGATAATGGAAAATAAAGCAAAAAGAAGAAAAAGAAAGAATAAAACACACACCGCAACACATACAGTTTTAGAATAAATAAATGGAAGACATAGACAAAGGAGGGAGAAGAAAAGAAAGAAGTTAAAGAAAACGAAGTAAACTGAAAATCAAATAAACAGAACGAAAGGTAAAGAAATAGGTGTATCTTAATTACATGTAATGCGAAAAAAAAATACAAGCAGTCAAAAAGTGGGATAAAAATGCAAAGAAAGAAAAGCAAAGCAAAGCAGTTAAAAAGAAGAATTAAGAAAAGAAAAAAAAAGATTGAGTACGTAAACTGGTGTAGTGTAAGGAAACAATTGTAAGGCTAATATCAAATATTGATGGATGTTATAAACATTATTATGAAACTTTTCAATACAAAACGAAAACCAAATCCTACTGCTTAGTCGTAAATGAGATTAACTAGAATTAAAAGCTGTACGTCACAGTGGAAAATCCTAAGGCAGGCATTACATTTGCAAACGCGTTATTCATTTTCCAGGCGCTCATTGAAACCGATTGAATACCAATTCATATTTGCACATGGCAACACGCCAGCGTGTGTTATGCGCGGTAATGATCGTCTGCGATCGAGTTTGGCTTGCTGCTGAACTGTTCGTAATCAAAACACCCGTACGCTACTTCACTTTTGGTGAAGTTAGCAGCTATAGTACAGCTGCTTTGTTTCCTACGTTCCGATTGTGAATTGGAGCATGTGTTTAGTTTTTCCCCTTTGGTCAAAAACACAAATTTCATTACACTTCACTCAAACGAAAAAAAAGGAAACGGCACAAAAATAGGAGAGGATGGAGAAAAAAAAGTCAAACTTATGAAGTAATTGTAAGCGAACTATAAGTGATTCATTGTGCGCCGTTTAACAGTTGAATCGGTGCATCAATTATTTAGTGTTGAGGTACACTTAGTAATTAGTCAATGGTAATGGTAATACAACCAAAACTAAAACCAAATGATGTCCATTTGTGCGAGTTAGAGGGTGAGCAAATGCAGTCGAGTCCAGTGTGCTCGCGAAACTGTAAGGTTAAACCATAATTCTAAACCACACGTTACAACACCTAAACCCAGTAACGCGTGTAAGGAGAAAATAAAAACAGGAAGTTGCAAATGAATCGAATATGAATGTTACAGCAAAAAAAAGTACGTTTGTTTGTGTAAAAGCAGAAAGTGTAAGACATTTAGGCAGATGTTCGTAATAAAAAAAACGAAAAAGATTATACGTTATGAAAAATTCTCTTTAAACCAAGCTCTGACAGCATATGCTGGCTCGGGTTAGCCGACCGGACAGCAAGCTGTTTGAACGAAAAACCCAGTAAACGAATGGAGGAAAAAATCGCTGCCCATGTTTTCGATGGGCGCACGAACGACAGTAGCAAACCGTTAAACGTAAGCAGTAATCCAAATCGTAATGAATGAATGTATTATATTAATATTACTCGTGGTAAAAAAAAAAACAATCCAGCACCGTGGTAACGCACCAGGTCGTCTCGTTCGTGGGTGGGTTAGAAAAAAAAACAAAACAAAACAACTACAAAGCAGGCCAGCATAACCGCCATCTTGAAGTGACATCGAAGATCACAGCAAACAGATACTAAGATTTTAAAAATGGAAATTTCATTGCAAACATCAGCAAAAAATGGGGACAAAAATGGGAAATGAGAGGTACAGTGGTGTTGCGTGATGTGGAATGCTCTCGAATGCTTACTGAATACTTTCGCGTACGTAATTATTGTGCAGACGGTGTCGATTTGTGACGTAAATGGAGTGCTACAATTTTACTTTACCATTACTTACGGTTGCTCAGTTCATTCCACTTTCACTGTTCACGAAGCGAAGTGTGTGTAGAACGCCCCTTTAGTGCGTTGTACTAGTAATATTGTCTTTAAATGGCGTGCCAGCATTTGTAGTATCGCTCTCCCTCTTTCGCTCCTTCTCTCGTATTAGCAACAACAGCAGCAAAACTAAGTAACAAAAGGAAAATAATACAGTAGACTGTACTGATGTGTAGTTTAGCGTGTACTGGTGTAGCTTAGAAGAAACACAAACAAATAAAAACCAAACAAAGCAGACAAAAAAAACAATTAGAATTAAACACAAAACAAATGAAGCAGAAGAAACATTAGAACACAGAGCAGAATAATAGACAAGAAGAAAAAAAAACAAATCAACAAAATAGAGAAGAAATAATCAAATCCAAGCCGAGTGTTGTGCAAGACAATTAAATGAATGGTAGAAACGCAGTTCAGAAACGAAGATAGAACAAAACGAAAGAAAAACAAACATTTTTTTTTTGCAAAAGGAGCAACTGACACATCGATCTTTCTCGCTTATCTAGTTTAGTTGGTTTTTCTTCCTTTTATGTTTAATGGTGTGAAAAGGTTTTTAATGGAACGAATATGAATGGGTTTAAATCAAAACCCTTTGCTCAAAGCTTCGGATAGGATTGTAGCAAAATCTGCAAATAAACCACAAATACACATTTTGTATACGTAACAACAGAAAATCACAGAATAGTAGAGGTGTAATCAATGAACGACTTTTTCACACCAGTTCAATACGTTAACTATCTTTATCGTTTACCCTTTGCTGATCGTCAAGCGCTGGTAGTTGATCGTCTTTAGCGGTAATTAGCTACATATCTAATCTAAAAGCTCGCTTACAATGCCATTTACTTCCAAATCACAATCTGTACTCCATTCCCTAGAAGCCCGTCATATGTTCGCGTAGAAAACGAACACCATACGGTACATCCCCGGTACAAGAGCATACTGCAATACCAGCGCCATACCGCTAGGTGAAAAATAATAAAACCAAAAATGAGAAAAAAAAAGAAAATCCTCCATCCCCTCCCCTTCCATGAGATCCAAGCGTAGATAGAATGTTTTAAGCGGTAGTAAACAAGTAATGTAACACGGAAAATACCCCAAAAATTTGAAGCGATACAACAACAGCAAAAAAACCACATACTACAGAATAGTAAGCAATTCAGATACGATCACAAACCACAACATACACCCACAGTTTCAAGAAACATTCGCGAAATAAGCGAAGAAAAAAACGGAAGCATGAAAACAAACAAATACTTAAAAGCCATTTTCAGTAAGAGAAAAAAAGCTAAGCAAACACAGCAAACAAACAAAGGAAACAAAACAAACTATAAAATACCAATTAGATTTAATTACAGACATCTTTTGTAATAAACGAAATGAAAGCAAAAACACTAACGAAACCAAACTCAAACCGATAACTGCCGGGCAAAAGAAAGATGATAAGAAAGTATCCAAAATGGCATGGTTTGGAATTTGTTTGACGTCTACGTGGACGATTCACCATGTTGAAAAATGCTTTGACAGGAATGGATTCGATCATCATCCATGGGATGCAAACACAGAAACGAATGAACCGGCTTGAGCATAACGAATTTACCTTCTCCACTCCAAGACGACACCATCCCCACCTACGTTGTTTACGTTTCACTTCATCATTGTATTGACTTAGTGCTCAGAATAAGTTTTATTTCAGCTAAAGCTTTAACCGAAATCAAAATATGTAAAAAGGACTCCTTGTGTGTGCATGCGTGGGTGTGTGTTTGTGAGTGTGTATGCTTAAACGTTAAACGCATATCGGTAACGCACTTTCGTTCATCTTCATGTTGCAGAACGAAAGCTCCACTGCAAAGCTAACGCACAAAGCTTAACGTGCGCTCCCGTCGTTCAAATTGTTTAATTTTCCCTGTTTTTTTTTTTGGTTTCATTTCCCATATCTGTCCGTAGTCTGTTTCGGATGTTCCATATCGTCCCTTTTTCGTTATCGTCTATTTTACGTACACCGGTATGATGACGAATGGTTTTGTACATAGTAATTTTAAATAACATACCGCCTCCTATCTATCGAACGAAACGCATGCTAATCTAACGAATAAAAAAAAAAGGAAAGAGAAAAACAAAAACCAACCTTTTCATGTACATATTCTGTTTTTGAATAGACCAAAACAAATGAACATATATATATATATATATTATATATACATTGAAAGATTCTTAGGTTAAAAGTGGCGAGATGTGTATCGAAGTTGAAAAGGGATAATAAAGTGTTGTATTCTGAAAAAAAACGTGCGTATATTCATTATTTTAAGTGTTAAATATAACTTAATATATTGTCAACATAATTTTCAAAAACCAAAAATTCTAAATGTTTGCCTAGTAGTCAAGTGTATTTTTTATTTTATTTTTTTATTTCTGTGTTTTATTTGTGTTTTTTTTTTACTTTTATATTTCTGTGATTTATTTTTATCAAAAAATATTCCTATAGCTATAAGAATTAATTGTGTTCTCTCTATTGTCGATTGAAAGAAATTGTTTCCTTTCAGTTTACTTTCAACTTCACCTTTCACAGTGAAATGTGTTCAATAAATATTTCCCGAAGAGCCAATCATAGGCATCTTCACTAAAGAACCACTCGAATCATGATTGAGCTCTCATACTTATGATTCATGAATGTTTAAAAATCCTTACACAAATTAATTATCCTTTATTATCCAGGCATGGAGTTGTCCTCATAGCTCATTCAGAGTCGTTACAAATGAAATCAATTTAAAGAATAAAACATTTGAAATGAATTTAAGTATTTGAAATTAATCTGAATCGCATGCATCCAACCCTGAAATGCATTTTTCTACTAGTCACCAATCGGGCACAGTCTTATTATATCTTTTATAATCCATTTCTAAATGGTTTCCTTGACGATACTTATCCAGCCGCCAACGCATTTAACCATTCCATACACATTACGATATCAACGGCTTTATTTTATTTTATGAAACTCTCCTTTTCTGATGCAACACGAATGGTTGGGGTTTTTGCAGTCGTACAGAAACAAAAAAAATCCTCCTTCCGCTCCAGATCCTTGAAAATTGTACATATTAGAACCATTCGGGCACCTACATATTTCCACCCTAATTCACCAGCTCTCTCATTCTCTCTCTCACTCCCTCTCATAAATCATTCTCGCGCGTATGATTCTCATAAGTATCGCATTTCGAAAAGCCCCAAAAATCCCTTCATTTTTATGCCACCCTGTCTGTCCCATTTGCCCCACATGAGAGCCCGCACAACCGGCAACAGCAAAACGCGTTGTTGAATTAGCGTCAAATATTTAATTTTACATATCCCGCGGCCAGCTTCATCATGTTACATGTACAAAATTTATTGAAACCGGTACAGCATTTTATGTGATTTGGAAAATGAATTTTCCGGATTTCATGCCCCGGTTTTCCACCCCGCGTTACGTGCGAGCGACAGCGACTTTTCCAGTAAAGTTTTACGAACTGGCACGATACGGTGGGTAGCTTTTGCGTACCGTTCTGTTAGATTTGATTAGCTTAAACTCGTAATGCAAAGGTAGGTTTTCGATGACATGTGGAGCGTAGTGTATGTGGTTTGAATGTTTACGGTTTGTGTTTCTTTGCCCGATTTGCGATTGTTGTTTTGTCTAACAAGCTTGGATTCTACAACCAACGGGTTTGGTTTTATAAATCATTAGTTTGAAACATGAATAAAACTTTCGATTACCTTATAAGTAGACATAATAATTTTATCTCATATTGATAATCAACTTAGTCTATTGAAACTGGTTAAATCAGGATTCTTTAGTAAATTTTTATAAACAATCGTAAACCGCAGAACTTCATTATTGCTACTATTATTAATTACTAATCAGGCTTTCTAGATTCACGATGCTATATTTTCTATTCACGATGCTGATTGATTGAATTGATAATTTTCACATACTAAAGGACAGTTCGACAACAGAGAAAATGCATCGAATGTTTTGGTCATCAGGTTAGACTGTGGTCAAGAATTGGCGAGATCTTAAAGTTCTTCAAAAGACACATATATTTCAAATATATTCAAAACAAGGGCATCAATATGTCCAGTTAAAAGCTTCTCGCTTCTGGTGCCTCAAATCATAGCAACAATCAACGGCTCTTAAATGCCGGGAGTGTCGATAGGCTTGTTCATGAAAGTCGCCGTATGGCAACACAAGCATTTTTTTATTTTGTTTGTAGATTCTAGTAACTTGTGACTTGTTATTTAATTGAACAAACTTATAATTATTATTTACATGCAGATAAAGGAGAGATTTTGTTCGCATCTGGAAATAGATACATAAAAGTTCACCATGTATGTAGCTTCGCATTTTTTATAATGTTTCGTGGTTAGTGCTAATGATCTGTAAAACCTTCCAATTAAGAAACATTTGAATTCCAATAATTCCAGTATGTTTTAAACCCCTCTTCATTCTATAGATAACAATACTAATGGAACAACACTACAAATCAAATTTTGTTCGATAACAGAGATAAACTTCAGACTGTTTTTACAAATTATTAAACCCTCTTTAAAAAAAACCTTACACGTACATTTAGTGACCAATCATTTTCTCATAGTAAATATTGATTAGGATTTAATTAATTTTCGTTTAAAATGCCATCAACTAATTAACAGTAATTTCAAGTCTAATTTAATACTTAGTATGATTGGAATTAACTTATTTCTCTAACAAATCCAAATTTGGTTTTCTGTGTAAATAAGAAAAAAATCACTAACAGTAAAAATTAAACAAATTTTCTTTCTCCTTCTGATCACCTTCTCGTGAATGTTGGAACTTCCCTACAGTCTCCTATACCCAAAAAAACATCCAGCCAAGATCACAGAAACTAGATACAGTGCAAGCTTTATTATAAGCTCCAACGCTCCAGTCACTCGGGGCAATATTATCGTTCCAGGGAAATCATTTTACCAAGTACGTCACCGGGGAAGATAGCTCGGCCAGATCAGTACGATCGTTCCTGTTCCTTGCTTCGCTTTTTTCGCTAGCTGCTTGCACCTCGAGGGTTATGATTGGATCTCAATCTTGCCACGTCCGTACACACTCACACGCTCTGTCCCTTCTCCCTTCCTTCGGAGAGTGAACAGGAAGTGAAGCACACATACCGTGTGCATACATGTGCGCGTACATGTATGGCTCCGTGCTATAGGTGGCCACATTTCCATACGCTTCAGTGCAGTGACCGCCGGCGGCCAACCGTTCCTAGTTGCCCCGGTTTGGCTGTTTTAAGCGAAATGCAAAGAAAAAGCAGCGGCAACAGCAGCAAGAAGAATAAGTTTCCCTGCCTGCAGGACATGGTTGGGCCCGGGCCACACAAACCCCCGTACGCGAGTGAGAGCACACAGTACAGCTGTGCTTTTCCACCCTGCTCACGCTGCTTCAGTTTCGTTCGCTTTATACGCCCGGAAAAGCCTTGCGGGTGGGTTCACTTCTCGAGTTTCTCGAGGTTCTTCGGGGTTCCAGAGTTTCGGTGGTACGCTACGCTAAGGCCGCACCGCCCGCTTGACTTGACAACTCAAACAACCGAAACCGTACACACATACCCCGGTCGGCGCACACATACACACACTGGCAGAGTGTACGGTTTGGGCGACAGCCTCAGGATACAGCGACGAACCGGCACCATGAGATGAGAGGCCCAAAGAACGTGGGCAATCCTCGCAACGAGAGAAACTAGGGAATATATTTTATACTTTTATATATTTATTTTATAAGAGCCCGCGGCTTTTGAAGCGCAGCAATGAATTTCCATACACACGAAACTGTGGAACTTGTGGTGGTATTTGAATTTGAACAAGCAAAAAAAAACAAAACCCTCTCCCCGACGCTTCATTCTCCGGAATGGGATGCCAGCCAGTGCCACACATTAACCCCCCCCGAGGGGAAAACTTCCTAAACGAGCGAGAACCGAAGGAAGGGATAGCAAAACTGGGAGACCTTGCCCAGTGTGGCCCGAAGCTACGGGCACGCTGATGCGAGCACTCGTACAGCCGTAGTCTATCGGTGTCTGCGAATATAATATATGGCCACCCGGAGGCCTAAAGCCTTCGGGGTGTATCGAGAGCTCATAACATGCCACACCGTTGCAGCTCGGGCTGTACGCAGAATGGCCGCAGGGCTTGTGGAATCGAGTGGATTGCTGTACGCGTGTATCGGAGCGATTGTTTCGACTCATGACAGCACTGTACGATAACCGTAGGATCGGAACCATTTTGAACGGTTTTCGCAGACCATTTATCTCCGATAGATATACCAGTCCACTGAGGCGCAAGCACTGCTAGCAGCACACTGTGAATAAAGATTAATGTGAGCGCAAGGTTTCGGGTGGTACAGGTGGTGGAATTTATCGCCTAATTGGATTTGTTCACGTGGTCTTGTTTAGGCGGTATACAGTAATGTGTTTTCAGTGCAGAGTTATTATTTTAATAATTAGAAATACAATAAACTAGTAAGAAATCCTTTTTCCTAACCTTCAAAGTAGCTTTATGACAAGAGGAAGTATGAACCAGATTACAATTTTGTCCAAAAGTGAAAGAATTTAACTAAATTCTCTAACAATGCTTTCAAATGCACCATCTGTTTGATTTTATGTAGAAAAAAATGCGCTGCACAATCGTTTTCAATAAAAGGGTTATGTGTGCATACCTCGAGGCAATTGGATGCAGTGGCTGTATTAGTAACGGATATCTAGCCAAAGTCATGGCAAGGTCTACAGTTTTCCTGTTCTATCTAGTTTCATTTGATGAATCTTATAATGATGAATTTTATAATGAACATTTTATTTCATTTTATGTAGAAACATAACAAAATGATTTTAAATAAATTATTTATCAAAGATATTATAACAAACGATCAAACTTCAAATCATATATTCCGATAATTCCGGAACTAAAGAAAAACAAAACCAAACAGCATGTGGTCATCATCTAAAGGGGTAGCGGTGTGGGTGTTCTGCGTGGTAAAGTGTAAACAACATGCAACATAAAACCACGAACCAGAAAAAAAAAGAAAACGTGTGGCGTCAACGAGTTTTATGCTGCCTTCGGAGACGCCTTCACCATCAGCTGATGGCAATGTGAACCGGTTCCGAAGCCGAAGTGAGAGCATGCGTGAGACACCACGCGGATGATGGTGAGAAACTTTGGTGGAACCGGTTCGAACCGATTGAGAAATCGGCACTATGGATGTTTATTGGTTGTTTTGTATTATGTTGTATAAAATAAATTATAAAAGATTTTAAATTTCAAACAAAATACCTTAATTTCTTCATACATTTTAATTTTTGGCGTGAAGGTTGGCTTCATTTTAAATAAGTATGATTTAAAAGGTCTTGTTATATAAATTTAACTACTCAAATTTTCATTAATACAAATCAAAAACTGGTTTAAAATTGTTATGAACTTAAACTTACTCAATAAAACAAAACAAAAAACAAATAAAACAAACATTGGTTGCTATCATATTTTATCGATTAGTTCCATTAAAAATCCGTTTTATCATGTAAAATTTGAAAGGAGTATAAATTTCACCCGTTAATATCCAGTTAATGTTTAGTATCAGAAATATGGAAATCCCATTGGAAATCAGTAAGATATCATACCACATCTTTCTTTGGCATACGCTTGATCTAATAAGCCAAGTGTCTGTCATTCTTCTATTCTTTTTTTTCAAATGTAGTATTATACATTATTTCTAATGCCACACAGTAGCTGTATCTACATTTTCAACTAAATTTATCTGTTTAAATTCAGAATACAGAATAATCGGATTCTGTTTCCACTGTTATATGCATTCGCACCCATAGTGCCATCTGTACCGGTTCGCACGCTCATCCATCGTTCGCCCTTCGGTTTCGGATCGCATGTTTTGAAAGCTGATCTAAACCGAACCAAACAACCGTACCTTCAGTGTAGTCGTTCCGGTGACTTCGCGCCAAGTGCATTCCCAGCAAAGACGGGAAACCGGTCGCCACGTTACGCAGCGTTACGCACACATTACGCTATCGTGTTTTGGTGTTTGTTTAGTGCATTTAGTCAATGAATTGATGTAACTTTTAGCACGATTTGTGTTGCAGAACTTAAGAACAGGACGTGCGCTTCCACCGGTGTGAAGAGTTTTGTGATTTGGTTGGTGGTTTTGTCGTGGTTTGCCAGTGGAAGGAAGCAGTTGTGCAGCCAACTGCTGATTGTCGTGATCGTTAACACCGGTGAAAGTGTGCGAAAATTGTCACCATTTTCCCGTTCGACATATTTCACCTGTACTCCGCCGATCTGGAGCAACGGAGCAGTGCACTCGGCCTCGAGGCCAATTGCTTGAAAAGGTAGGTGAATCCAAATGAATATTATGATGACTACAACATACATTAAACAAAGCAATCATTAGTTGACTATTAGAACAGATTGCTGAAAAAAATTAATAAACATTGACATTATTTTTCCTGTGAATTAATAATGTTTCAAAAGAATCCTTTTAAAGTTCGTTTATCTTTTATTCTGATTTTTTTTTTAAATTCCTTCAAACCGAAAAAAGGAAATGCTTTAATAAAATAAAAAAATCTTCCTTCCGGTGCTGCCGAGAACTTTTAAATCGAAAATAAGCATCGCTGCGAATGGAAAATGCATTAAAAAAACGCACACAAATATCAGATGAAATCTTTCCCATTTTTTTTTGTTACCGAATGCATACTGCATCCGAAACATGCTCACCTGCGCTCATAATGGAAGCTAATTATAATTTTATGACAATAATGACCGCCGACAGATTAATTTTACGACCAAGGGAGCATTATTTATTTATCAGCGTGCCAAGCGGAGGAGGTATGAGATAGAGAAGTTGTTTGCTTTTGTGTTCATATTTGTGCGAATGTGTGTGTGCATGCGCCATTTTTTTTGTCATGTCGGTGAAAGGATTCAAACGAGGGGAAAACATAAAAACCCGTTCAGCTTTGTGACCAAAATCGTATGCGGAAAGGAAAGGCAGTGGATGAAACATTCCGATGCATCTTGCTCATTGCGATGTCATTAAAGGACGATACGCAAGAGAGCCACTCGAGAGTGTACGAAGAGAAGGGAGCAGGGGTCGAGAGAGAACAAAAAAAATCATTCCAATAACGAGCGAAGGATAATTAACGAATGAACAGCGGTGATCATACCAAATGATGATGTTAATGGGAAAACTGCCTCCGGCTTGGAGAAAAGTAATACACTGTGGTAGTTTTGCTT
This sequence comes from Anopheles longipalpis, assembly GCA_016170015.1. NCBI lineage: Eukaryota > Metazoa > Arthropoda > Insecta > Diptera > Culicidae > Anopheles > Anopheles longipalpis. Next base: position 25,868,725 of record CM028106.1, read on the forward strand.
AAAATGTATTCAATAACGAACGACAGGGTTTTTTTTTTCGAAGAATCCTATTTAATGTTGCTACCATTTATGATGATACTACAACCAACATGATAATCCATTATTTTTTATCTTAAAAAAATGGTATTTTAAACATTTCTATCGGAAAGTTCTTCACTAAAATTCATCAAAGCTTAACACCTACACACACTCCTTTACATCGCAATATGAAAGCTTTAAAGCTCTTCATGCAGTGCTGTTTGAATGGAGGCGCCTTGTTCGTGGCGGAAGACGATCATTTGATCGACGGCCCGTCGCACGTTCGCATTGTGTTGTACCCACAGCAGAAAACCTACATTGATGATCAGTATGATGGAAAGAATGAGCAGAATAAACACCTGATAGTTGTGGGCGTGAAGTTGGGTACAGGAAGTGGTCACTACAGCTGAACCTCCGCTAACAACTCCGGGACGTTGATGAATCGTGCGTACCATCTCCTGCATCAGTTGTTCCGTTGTGCGGTTCATTTCTTTCAACATCTGCAGTAGTTGATCGGTTGTAAACTCTGTCGACGATGTGTCCGTACCGATTGGATGATCAACTGGAGCTACCGCGGGAAGAATTGATTCCTGGGAACTCTTACAGTAAATACCCTGTACATTGGATGCATCTAGCGTGGTGCCGTACGATTTGAGTGGTACGACCTTGATCGAATGTAGTCGGCAAAAGTGCACCAGATCCACAAGGTACGAACAGTTCCAAGCGTTTGCGAACAAACCGAGATAGTATAGTGAGGGAAACATGGCCGGTAAGCGATGGTACTGTACACTGGACAGATTGTTACCGTCGATGTGTAGATGCTCGAGCCGTGCTGCAGCCGTCAGTACCGTCAGGTCGAGTGCTTGAAACCGATTGAACGATACATCCAGCCAGGTTAGATTGGTTTGCTGCGAGAAGAGACCGTGTTCCAGTGATGTTAGGTTGGTTGCCTCCAGATTAAGCTTTCCAAGTTGGCTCATCTTCAAGAAGGTAGTCAGCGGTAATGTTTGCAGTGCATTAAACGACACATCCAGCGTGTGCAGATTGCTCAGTTTGGAAATGTTCCTTATGTCAGTGAACAGATTGTGTGACAGATCAAGCGTCTGTACAGCATTTAGATCGTATGGAAACTCAATCGTCGTTAGATTGTTGTGCGATAGATCGAACGCGATTGGTACGTGTGGCAGCACTAAACTTGTGAGAAAGTTTCCACGCAAACGTACTTGCTGCCACGATTGAAATGTGTCCGCCAGATGTATCGTTCGCAAACGGTTGAAGTTAAGATTCAACGAAACAAGCCGACTGTGGTCAAATATTCGGTCACCAAGCGTGGCTAGCAGATTGTCGTTCAGGGATAGATCGGCTAGGTTCGGTAACTCTCCAAACACCTCCTCCGGTAATGTCTCCAGCCGGTTGTGATTCAAATCGAGCCGCGTCAGCGAAGATATGTCGTGGAAAGTTTTCTCCTTTATCTCCTGTAACTGGTTGTGCGATAGATCGAGCCACTCCAACAGATCGCATCCTTTGAAGATTAAGTTGTTTAAACCCTTCAGCCGGTTGTAGGGTAGAAACAGATGACGCAAATGTTTTGCCTTCTCGAACGTAAACTTGTTAATGTTCTCGATGCCCGTCTCCCGGAAGTCGATGGTTTGCATCTCGGGAAATGCTGTGAATAGTGCACGAGGAATTTCATCCATTTCCGACTGTTGGAACTCAAACCAGTACGGACGTGGATATTCGGAGGTAAAGTCTACATCCTCCGCATCATGTACAACCATCACACCGTGCAGCGTGCAGTGGCGTGAGTTATATTGACCCAAACTGTCATAATGTTCACACTGATAGATGAGAGCCTCTGCTGCACACGCGAAAACGATGATCGCCAGCAAGAACACAAATATTCTAAAAGCAAGAAATACCTTAACTTAGATCACAACCACTTCTGGTGATGTCAACTCTAACTACTGCAACAAACCTGTGCATCNCACTGATAGATGAGAGCCTCTGCTGCACACGCGAAAACGATGATCGCCAGCAAGAACACAAATATTCTAAAAGCAAGAAATACCTTAACTTAGATCACAACCACTTCTGGTGATGTCAACTCTAACTACTGCAACAAACCTGTGCATCTTTGCGAAATGCTACCGAATCGAGCTCTGGTTGATGTGTTTGATGTCTCACTGCTCGCTGCTGACTGATCGACCCAGGAAGTCAATCTTTGCACAAATCATACAAGCGCCTGTTGCATCTATTCTGCGACAATCATAACATTGCACAGCCCTTCACGAGAGGGCGTTCTTATCAGTTTCGTCTGCACTTTTCCTGGTTCGTAAGCATCTTGGGCCTTGAAAACATTTCATCACGAACAATCGGTTCTCGTTTTCAGCGACGGTCAGCTGTTCAAGTTTGCTTACTTTCTCTATCCTTAGCATTTCATCATACAAATGACGGATTTGAGCGATCGTTATCAGGTTCGGAATTGATACGGATTAGGTGTTGATGCGATGTGAAATTTGAACAGTAAACATTCGCCAAACTAAAATCATCACTGTTATTGTAAAAAAAACAAATGCATCGTTAATGTGGCGTTTAGTTTGCATCCTTTTGTGATAAGAACTGCATTCGCACTTGTCGCGGTGTTTGAGTTGTTTAACGTTCTATCGCAGCGAAGTGTCAAGACAAGCTTGAAATAAAGAGTGTTAGGAAGAGGGGTAATATCGATGACAAATTGGCTTTATATGTGTAGTAGGCCTCTAGGAATGTTAATATTAGAATGCCAACGCATAATAAGCGAAATCAAACTTCACATTTCAACGTGTTTTCCTTGAAGCTATAGAATACGTTTCAAATTTCGGTTCAATAGCTGCACCACGCTGTCTGTGTTGTGGCTTCAGTATCACAAACACCAACAACAAACAACCAACGAAGAACACATTACAACCAAATTGTTTACGTTACAAACGCGAAAAGTTCACCCACGACTTAATTTATTGCCCCGTCGGTAGGCAGATGCAAAGTTTTCAAGTTGAATAATAGGCGTTTATTAAAGAAGATTGTTGTATTTTCTTCATAATGTAGGAAGGCTACACCGATATAGGAAGGACCGATTTAAACGCGATATACGATTTTTAAAACAATGTTTGGATCGCTGGACGGACATAAGTTAAAACCTTGTATTTTTGAGCCACATACATTTGTGATCAAATATCCCAAAGGTGGATCAGCAAATCTTAGCCTTGATATACTAATTAGCTTCTTGCTTTGTTCAACTGATCAATTGCATTTGAATTAAGTATACTTTGAAGAAATATTATGATTGTAAACATTTTTAATTATTTCTAGCTCTTAACGAAAACTCATATGCTGATCCCACTAAATTCAAAATACCATTCTTGTAGTTATAGTTTTTGGCATCTTTTAACCAAAAACCTTGAAATGAATATCTCTCCACTTTTTTGTTCCAGTTTTTATTCTTTTGGAAGCTTTTCTATTATTTTTTTGTGAAAATTTATTAAATAGAATTTGTATGAGATTTTTATTGATGATCTATTTTTATTTCATCAATTTTGAATACTTACTTCGTAGTAACATGTGTTTTATTTACAGAAAAAAAATCTCATTTTTTGTACAATTGTTCACAATTTTGTTAAAATTTTAGATTTTTTTTTTGTTTCAATTAGGACGGCCGTATGACTAAGTTTTAGAAAAACTCATCTTCAAAGTTCGAAAAAAAAATTCTGCTTATATATGCCTTAGCTTGAGTGAACATTTGCTAAGAAAACAAACGCATCACGAATAGAATTTTTCCAGCTGTTTCCATAGGCTTTGCCGCTAATGTTTAGATAGTTCCAGTTTGCTTGCATATCACTTCTATTACCCTGCACCCGTATCAAAAGGAACCCGTTTAAGTTGTAAAAAAAGCGATTTAAAACACCTTAACGTTTGTGGCATCCCTTTTTAAAAGCGAACACTTTCGAACTGCGAAACATTATCACTACCCTACGCAAAGATTACGAGACAAATTTGCTTGGTTTTTTGTTATTGTCCATAGGGACAGGCGCTATTCTTATCACTAGCACTAGCGAAAGCATCTGCCGTAACGAAGCGGAAAGTGTGAGAAAAAATATTTTATCACGAATGTTTGGTTCTCCGTTCTCCATGCCGGCGGCACTTTAAGACTAAACCGAAGCATGCGTTTTATTTATTTCCTTATCTTCGTTTCGTACATTTGCTACAGCTTGAGCTAGATGTGTTCAAGTTTTTTTTTCTTCTTTGTTCTTGCTTTGTGCATTTCGATTCACTAAAAGATCTTGGTTTTTGCAAACGTATGAAACGAATAATCGTTTGATACGCATTGGTTTTACTTCGAAGATGAATTAAGTTCACGTAAAAGGTGTGAAAGTGTGAAGTGGTTGTATTGTTGAGGGAATGCAGCCCGGACCACGTTTTATTTAGTTCACAGCAGGAATAATTCAGTTCACAGTCATGAAAGTGTTTAATGTAACGACTAAAATAGTTGCGTTTCATAAGTAAATATGTTTATGATAAGCCAGTAAACTAAATTACTCTTTAAAATTGTACAACCACACGAAGGCAACGAAGATCCTTTCGTTGCAAGAAGGAACACCTCTAGAATGGTTTCATATAAAGTCCACGATGGTACATGTATTGTACACCGGATTTTCGTCATTTTACCTCGCGGCTTCAAAGCATTTCTCTTCCTCGGTTAATGTCTTGAGCACTCAGACGATCCACATCTTGGGACGGGGTGGGATCCTTTTTTTTAACTTTAGGTATTTTTTCTCTCTCCATGTTTTCTTCGGTTTTTTCCGTTTTTTTTTTGTTATGTTGGTTAAACACCCTTGGGTGAAATTTTCGCAAGCCTACGTACTGCCTCCACAGTACAACTTGAAATAAAACATTCTCAACTTGCGCTGCCTTTTGGCCCGCGGTACGCTTTCAGTTCGGTTCTCATTTTTCCTCGCAATTTTCCCTCCGGCAGAAGCTCCACCGGTAACCAGTCGAGTTGCAATCCGAAAAATTCCTGCCCCAGTGTCAGTTCACAAAAGGGAACGTAGATGGAGGAAAAAGGACAACGGATCAGCCATGAGGATTGTAGAAGAATGAACGAATGAAGAAAAAAAGCTACACACTCACTCACAGCCCCGATCCTTGCGTTTTGCAGTCTTGGGCGTTGAGCGGAGACATCTTTTTGCTCTCCTGACAACACGCGAACCGGGATTGGTGAGGATGGCGAGTAGATGGCCCCGAGGAAGAAAGCCGTCACAGCACGAAAAAATCCATCGTGATGTCGTTTTTGGTTCGAAGCAATCACACACAAACCACCGTCCGCGGTCCCTTGGAATTGGGCTAGCGGAGAGTTTTGCTTCCTGCCAACAGGCCTGCCCTTGAACGAAATACCGACAGCACCGGGGCGAAACCAGAACCAGGCAAAGGACACGAGAATGAAGGAATGACAACGCAGTCCCGGACAATCGCGAAACGGAGAAAGGACCCCGTATAAAGTGCCCCGAGGCCGCGTGCACGGAAAAGTTTCCACTCTTTTTTTTGTCTTTGTTTTGTTCCGCATCCTGCTCAGTTCTCAGTTGCTGGTTTGGTTGCTTTTGCTTCCCGGTTTCTGTCGATGCACACGGGCAAGAGGCAAGCGAATTCCCATCTTGCCGTTGTGTCCTTCGAGCTTCCCCTGAAAAACAGTACACCCGGACAGAGCCCTCGGGACGTGTTGGTGCTCGTACAGCCGGCGCCGGGAGAGAAGAGAATTTCGTAGTCGCTTGTCAAATGGGGCAGTATGTTCGGGATCGTGCCGCCCGGGGGCGTATGAATTGTACGCTCGGTCGATGGAGAGTTTTTGGCCGCCAGAAAGAAAGCCGGTCGGTTGTGGGTACGGGTTTTGGTTGAAACGATGGCCACAGGCACAAGCACAAGACGATGGGACCGATTTTAGATTCGGTTGCATCGGTCAGAGCGTTTTTTTTCGGGGCGGTTTCGTCCTTAAGGACACGGTTGTTCATTATTCGATGCCAAGTTTTATCGCACAATTCTGTTTTTTTTTTCGTACGCAAAACAGTGCATTTTGGGATGAATTTATTTTTTTTTATTTGATATTTTTAATGTTTTATTACGATGGCACTCCATATTTTTTGTCATTTTTTTCTAGAGTAATTAGTATATCGTTTTTTAAATACTTTAAACAATGTACTGAAAGGGTTTATACATATATACATTTCACACTATATCCTACAAGTAACAACATATAAGTAATGAATTAGGGTACCATATCATCGAGTTTGGTATATTCTCATTCAAAACCCCAAAAAAAATATAAAGAATATGAGTAAGAATACGCCACATAACATTTTCCTCTTTTTTCGGAGGAATCACTGTTAACTTCTTCAATTTTTGGCTTACTACAGTTTTTCTACAAAGAAGCCGAAAAATCATTGTTAGGGAAAAACAGTTCAGATTGCATTTTGTATCAGGTTTGTCTTACAAAAGCGGTGGCACTACCATATATCTAGACCATCAGGTGGCAGGAACAGTGACCAGTAAGAAGAATAAATAAGAAAAAAACCTATAAGATCCAAATAGACTGCATACAAGGAATGTTTGAATGAATCGAGCATGACCACCAGCTGTCATGTCGTGTAGTTTCCTCAAAGAAAATGTAAACTATTCTTCATTTCGCTCCTTCTCTTTCCATTTTTCGTATAGGATGAAAATTCAGACTTCATTACAAAATATTATTGATATTTCAATTTTATTCATTTTTTTTATTTCTATTTTTTGTAATTAGATTTTACTTTTGGGTCATATCTCTTTATTAATTTTAACGCCTTTTATACGAAAAACATACCTAGAACAGTCCATTTCCCAAAAACCTACATTGTTACTTAACCACAATATATGATCTTATAAAAAAAATAATGTCTTCGTTTACTGCCACATTACGACTGTCAGCCTATTCGCTTTTACTTCGCATACTCTAATGCTTGCGAAATGGCGCGCAAAACCATGCCGGAAAGCACGTGGCCCTCGGTACACCAAACGAGCGAGAGAAAAAAAAACACCGCCCAACCGTCACTACGGTCCGAGGCCGAAAGATTGCATGTTTTACATATCAAAATCGGGCCCCCGGGGGAAAATTGTGTGCGCCCCGGTACCTCGAACTCGTAAACTTGCTCGCTCGATTCTTAGCCCGCGGGTTTGCAAAAGGAAGGGCTCGATGCACAAAACCACTACGCGCGCGAAGAAAAAAAACCTTCCTTCCCGCAGGTTAATCGGACTGAAGTGACGGATCCGGTCCGGGTGTGCAGGCCGCGCTGACGATAATGCATCATGGCCCATGCCCGAACCATGGCTACTCGTCCCGTACTTAAGCGATTACGATCGCTCACGTACGATCGGAGCAGCATCTCGGGCAAACAAATCATTGCCGTGGTGATGGTGGTGGTGCTGGCACTACTGCTGGGCAGCTGCACCGGTTTACAGGCTGCAACGGTGCAATTAATGCACACATTTTCCTACAGGCTCAATTCCAGTGCTCAAGAGATGTCGATTCGGTGTGTCCTTTTTTCGGGAGGGGATGGTATTGCTTACGGGGTAGGAGCAGCATGTGGTTCCGTGCAGCCATTGCACACATTGAACTGAGATCGTAATTCTCATTTTTTCCCCTGTGCTGCAGCAGTGCAAAAAACCGAACAGCTCGACCAAAGTGCGAGAGCGAGTGATCGCAATTAAAAAGTAATTAAGACGTCTTCCTGACTTAATTACAAAGTTGTAACAATCGAGCGATGGCATTTTTACGAGCGCTTATTTGGAGCGCTTGCCCGGGCGCCAACCGGCTCGTTAGGCAACTTGCTGCCTAAGCATGGGCACAACCGTTGGGAAACAGTTTTAATTACCTGTACGGGGGTGCCATTGGTGCAGTGTGTGCCCAGTGTGCAAGTGTGATAACCGCATACGCATTCAGGGTGCACTTGTTTTCTTTTTATTTTCCTTAGCACTTCATTCATCGTTAGAAGATTGCAAAAACAGGTCGGTTGAATGGAGAGAAAACAAAACAGAAAATGGTGGATAAAAATATGGGACAAGAAAAGCAACAAATAGTAGAAACGTATCTGGACCAGAAATGTTGCTTTTTACTAAGAGAGCTGGCCATAATTCATGATCACCGATAGGTTAATTAGTTACTTTGATGTCACTTTTCCGAGAATTTATTTCACACACGATTTGAGCTTGAATTCAATTGTTTGGAAGGGGTACATTCAACATTAATATTAAGTTTTAAGATTTTTTCCTCCATCACTCCTATTCTAGCTAGGACCATGAACATTCCCATCTAACTTTAATGTGGTTTTTGTGATTTCGTTGAAAAAATAATTTACCACAGGATAGTAATTTTACAGCGAAATGCCACCCCTTCTAAGCGGTCCCATCGTATGGAAAACTTTTCCACGTGCATACATTTACCGGAAAATCGGTGCTTTACGGTTCCGCTACGATTGGAAAGCTGACAGGATTCTCTCTCTCTCTCTCTTCGGTTTTCACCTGTAGAATGAAAATGGGAAATCGAACGAAGGCATTCGTGCGCGGTTTTTGGGCCACCTCCCACCGTGAAAATGTAGCCGCCAGGCATCGAGACCGGCGCGTTTCCGATTTTCAATTACCGAATTGCTGCAAAATTTTGCCTCCCAACAAAACACACAATTCCAATTTTGCAAGCCAATAAAACAAACCACAAACGGGCATTGGAATGATGGTGGGTTGGGGAGGGGGGAAAGAGGAGAAGAGGGTGGATTTGGTGGAGTAAAACGCCATCGATGCGATCCTATATATATATAATACTGGCAGCAGAAAACATTCACACAGAAATGCATACATGGTGGCATTGAATGGCATAATCGTCTGTACGATCGTGTGCTATGTGTGAGCGGTAGCTTGTTCTCACCAAGCTCAAACGTCACCCAAAATACGCACCGAACGGCACACGGACGGAAGTTACGAATTCACCAACAATTCGGAAGCAACCGAATCGGGCAGTGAGGAATATCACATCAGCATCGCTTGCAAATAATTATTTCTACTCAACCAAACGCATCACAACCATAAATCGAATAAAATTTTGATATTTTGATATATCGGCACACAACAGCTACACCGGGTTTTTGGGCACAAATGAAATGGAAATGCACGGTACCGTAAAATTCACACACCATTGCACCGGGCAGTATTGAGCCTTTGAAAAGAGCAAATTCCGAATGGTTGCAGTTGGGTGCACTTTCGGTGTATGTGGTGCATCTGTGGCTGTGTGCGCGCTGCATTTCGTTTGATCTGGCGTGAAAAGTTTGACCCCAGATTTTGGGTGAATTGGATGGAATGAGGGATGGAGGGTGGAGGGAAGGGTAGTAGTTGTTTTCCAGACGTTAGTGCTGTCAAACATGTTAAGGGCAGTTCAAAGGTATTTTTCAGAAATTTCTCTCACACAGGAAGAGCCAAAACAAGTCATACCGAAGGATCTGTTTCTAGGGCTTTCTAGGGTGTTTGGAAAGAAAAGTCTACAGGAGATGATTTATTCAAATAGATCTACTTGACTACCGGGGCGGCCCGGTGATATATGTGATAAACGGCGCTCGTCCACACGGCAGGACTGGGGATCAAATCCCATCCGGACCGTTCCCCCGTATCAAGGACTGACTATCCGGCTACGCGGTAAAAATAAGTCTAGTAAGCCAGAAATGGCCGGCGTGAGCTGTAAGGTTGTTAAAGCAAAGATGAAGAACCTACCTGACCTACGTCCAACTTACCCGGAAACAAACAACTTTGATGCCATGACCAGGATACGAGCCTCTTCTGCTATCAAAACAACTTGAACGTTTTAGCATTTTGAAGTTTCCTCATTTTATAGGCCCTGTAGGAGAAATAAATTATGCCTCTTTACTTTACTTTTAGCCTGAGACAAAATAGTGAAGTTATTTTTAAAAATACTTTTTAAAAAATTATGAACAACACAACATTGAAGCTTTTTTCTCATCTTGTGTGAGGTGCTTTACACAGAGGATTTCCTTCCCGTCTGCAACCTGTCGTCAGCAGCGCGAATAAATCACGCCCTTCCCTGTACGTACGATACCATCTCGTACGGGTAATGGGCCTTTTGTGCTAGTTTAAACGTGTGCCCTAGCTTATACACCATGTTGCTACCTTGAAAGAAAGGCAATGGAACTTACCTCTTGCCACCATGTAAGGGCACTTTTGCACCAGTTTCAACAGCACCGTAAATCTGGCCCGGAATCGAAACGCCATCTGTAACGGAGAATAGATGTCGGAACGGGTGTTTTTTCTTGCCCATCCTCCCTTTTTTCTCACTCCCGCCTCCTCCATCCTCATTTGCTTTGATGCAATGGAAAACCCTTTAGCTGCATGATGGTTTATCAGTTTTCCCTTTCGCAATCAAGCCGCACCAGCTCGATCGTACTAGCGTCGTACCGACGCAACATAAACGATGCTGATTACCCCGGTGCAAACCTATGCCAAAGGATTTCAATTCCACGCGTTGCCTTTCGGCCACTGATTACCCCGGATGCTGGTGCGTTGCGCTCCAACTAGCATTGCCATCCCCAATCGATGCGGGATGATAGGCGCCCAGGTTTTCTGCTTATGATTGCACCCGTTGATAATAATGCATAATCGTCAATATTAGCTGAACCGTGTGCACATCGGCTGACTGACTGGGTTGGCCATTTTGTGAAGGGGCCGGGAGATTTCCGAATCGAAACATACCGCCAGAGAGCTCGATCCCTCACAACGGCGCTCCTTCCTGCCGTGTGGTGGTGGCTGCCTTTGGGCAAGCGATAAGTGAACTCACAAATCGAGAAATTCTTATAATTTTCCACCTCATTATGTAGCATCGAAGTACGGACGGGCATGCGAACCGATTCCGGTGTCTAATCGGAGGGAATAATCGCTTTCATCTTTACTGTCAGATGCCTCGCGTAATAGTTAACTGGCGATGAGGTAAAACAGACCACAAAGTGGTAAACCGTTTGACAGGTTTTTGATTTGTTGATACGTGCGAAAGCTTCAGCGAAGGTGTATTATGGTGGTATTTGCATAAAAGTGTATTCTGTGAATATAAATTCTGGTGAATGAATTAATGGATTTCATCGAATTCCCACTGCGCATTGACACACTTATTAAAGCACTAATGCACCGACACAACTTGACACATTTGTTGTCATACTTTTTGACGAACTTGTAGTTGAAATTTTCTCAAAATCTCATTTTTTATTTACCACATTCTAGATGTAACGAAGAGCTTGTTATTATTATTGAAAGTTCCATGACCTTGGAATTATTTAAAATTGTCGCCTTTGAGTTTATATTACTCAGGATTCTCGGATCGCAAACTATAATTTTTTGTAAAAATTTTAAAGTTCTAAAAAAAAATAATTTAATTTTTAAGATACTTATTATATAGATATTTTAGTATAGTAAAAACCTATCATTCAACAAATTACTCACATTAAACCACGGATACTTACCTTATACAGGTTTTAACTTCAATAAATCTCTAACATGGATTAAAAATGCTTTTTTAAGCAAAAAAAACCTGCTTTTTCCTTCCACTTAAGATTGCTATTTTTTTTAAGCACACACTCCACAAACCGTAGCTCCAAACAAAACCAGAAGGAGTGATATAAAATGGAGACATTTTCACATCATAAATATTTAATGAGTCATATTTCGTTTTGTCTTCCCTTTTCCTTGCCTCTTTCAAAAAAACACACATCATTACTATCGCATCAATACCAAGTAAACGCATATGCAAATCAATGAAACATGTTCACCTCCAACAAGTTCGGTTAGGGCTTCCTTCCATTTGCGTGTCATCAATTTAGTCCCGTTTAATTATCAACAGTTCATAAATTACACCACCCATAACAGTGGGCCTCGGTGCTTTGGTTTCCTTTAATCGACGCACGGTTAGCAACAGGTTTTGGACATGGACAACAATTGCCCACCAAAACACCCGTTTTGGTAACACACGACATAAACTTCCTTTTTACTGTTCATCGTACCTTCCAAGGGTTTGGCGCAAGTTTGCTCCTTTTTTTTGCTCTAAGTAGAATGTCATCAATTTTCCTCCATGCTTGAACGCAACAGGTGTCCTCGTGATGATGAGAACAACCAGACGTTTCGGGTTGTGTCTTTTTGTTCTTTCGTGGTGACCTAAACACACACATACTGTTGCTCAGTTTTTGGTTCGTTCGTGTTTGTATGTAAGGGGATGCTTTGGTTCATGTATTTTGTATGTTAGGGGATGAAGTTGTTATTTGCTGCTTTTATTTACTCTTGTAGTTTTGTTTTATT
>CM028106.1:25885642-25970730 GCA_016170015.1 Anopheles longipalpis
ACGTGTACGGGAACGAACCCGAAAACAACACACAACACAGAGGCCCGCAGGCAGCAAAGGATGAAGTACAGGTTAAAAATGGCGTCTTCTCCAAAGGATGGTTTACCGATTAATTTATATCTCTGTTACCGGAGGGCACTGCAAGCAGCATCAACACACAGGAGGATAAGCATGAAGAAGTCGTACTGAACAACGAAATGAAAAAAAACCCCAGCGCTAAGCTCCGGTGTATTTCGTTCGCTTAGCACCGTTCAAACAATGATATAATCTTGCCCTTGCCGTGAAGGAAAGAGAACGATGTCGACTCTCCCTGGGTACGGATCGACGCTCCCCAAGGCAGTACCGGAGCCGGGAACAGTTCTGTCTGTTTTCGCATTCGCCAAACCGGGGATACACTAGCTTGGGGCCATAACTAGGTCCGGTTTTTTTTGTTCCTTATATTTTTCAAACCATCACTCGCACTCCTACCAACCGTGTGTAGTCCTTCGATCAGCTTGCCTGCCACTGCTTCGGGCACTTTTATCCACCGGATGAAGTGAAGAGAGCCGTTCACGGATGAAGGTGATAAGGGAAAAGGGGGGGAAACGATGGGCTGTGGGTGGATATTTGTGCCATACCGGTGGGGTGTATGGCCACCGAGAACCCAATGTACCCTTGGAGGCAAACTCATTTCGTACCAAGGCACTAAGGGCACTGTTTTTTTTTACTTGCTTGCTTTCTTGCTCTCTTTCACCGTTTTTCGGTTCGTTTCGTTCACTCTCCATCGTTCAGTACACTGTTTTCGAATGGCTCGGGGGAATTTTACATTAAACAATTTCTAAGCGATTCTCTGTTTCGCCCCAAAACCGGCGCCCCCCCATGCGCCTTTTTCTTCCTTGCCCAGCAACCAAACCGTCCTAGTCCTGGTGGAAAGCTCCAAGGGTGCCTAGATTCGCCACAGATCCTGTTCGCCCGAAGCTATCGCTTCTTTCTAGGTACTTCGCTACCCCTCCCCCCTCCGCTGGATGCTTCCTATCCCGGGCTCCATCCAATTTGGGGCCTTCACGATAGAGTCAGTCGTGTGCCCTCGGGCACAATTCATACTGACTTCTCTCCACCGGCAAACGGGGGGGGGAGCAAACCACGACCAGAAAAAAGTGCCTGAAATCGAGAGCGATGGAAAGAAATAACTTCCTCAGTTCCACATATTCCGATGGCTTTATTTACCAGCCTGTACCGTGAGTATGAGTGTGGGATAAGGACACAATCCCGTAAGAAGTGGGAGAAAAAGCAGGAGAGACAGAGAACAAGAATACCTACATCCGGTTGGAATAACACTGGATATGCTAGGGTAACTTTGAACTTTTGTTCGGAGCATCAGCGCCGACCAGGGATGTCCTGCTGGAATTGAACGCCAAGAAGCCCGAATGTACCGGATGGGCTTTTCCTGCTGGGTTCTGTCTGCTTCAACGACTTTGACCTCAGCAACGAACGAATGGCTGCGGGTGCTACAACGCCAACCGAAAAGTTCCCATCCATTGGCAAACAGAGAACCGCCCAAAGGGAAACAATCGACGAAACGGCCAGGGAGTGCCAGCTGCGTGACGGTCGGTTGGTGGTTATTCAATTTTAATTCCCATTTGATACAATTGCTCCACATTGCGGTGAGTTTGTATTGGTGCAGGGGAGGAGAGGGGACGAAGGAATTGGTCGCTCAATAGGAAATTGGCAACTGGACTGAAACTCCCCACGTCTAGTTCAGTAGGAAGCTGATCACGGGTACGCTTCCTTGCACGCCCATGCTCTCTCACTTGCTGTGACTCCCTTCCGGATGTTCTGCTTAGCATAACGATTCCTTTGGAACGACTTTTGGTTTATTGGTATATTGGTAGCACTGGCTTTGGATTTGAATAAAGAAGCTAAGCCTAGAATTGCCCGCAGGCACACTCGTGATGGGGAAAAAGCATTTCCTGTTCAAGGAGCATGCGAACTCCCGGCAACCGAAAGCTTGGAAGGAAACAGTTCTTGGAATGGGATACAAAATTCTCCATTCGAGCAGGTACTGGTACGGCGAACGAACAAAGTGGAGGGTTCAAGACGCACTGGAATAATGAATTGTTTATGCTACCAGCTGTTCGAACCATTCCTGATCTCACCTTTCGAGCTGAAATGATAATTTAGGCTAGTGAACGAGAACGAGTAATGATGATTAAATGTATTTCCTAAAAGACATCCATGAGGTGCTTCATTCGTGCATTCTTAGACGATAAGTCAACTTGGAGCTTATTAAATATTTAAGATGAAATTTTAATTATGTCTCAACCTTTTATATGTCTTCAACATGATTAACCAATTATCTAGAATTTCTAGTTAAAGTTGGGACATGTTAGTTATGGAATCTTTCCTGCATTTATCATTCAAATAAGAATTAAAATTGATTTTATAAGAATTTTGTTTACTAAATTCTCAGTTATTTCAGAAAACTGATTTGTTCTCCAAATTATTCCACTTCATCTTGAGAAGAACCCAGAAAAAGCTTGAATTTTCTCATTTCAAATTTGAAAACACAGTAATAGACATCAACTTTGTTTACCATGCGAAACACTTCACCCATAACTCGGCTTCGTATTCTTTTTCTAATTTAAATTAGAATATTTTCCTTACCTATCCTCCTGATACTTCTTCTTCAACACGCCCTAACAAGATTGTATGCATTCAAATTCTTTAAGCGGCCTTGTTACGTTTGATCGTCGTACGGGACAGTAATGGGGGATGTTTTTATTTTTGATTTTTTATTTTCAACCCTTCCTATCCTGTCCTTTTTTACGTCGTGGGAGACAGATCACCATTCGTTTGGTGTGGACTATATAGTGACTCGCCGGGAGGAATAAAAAAACTGTGGTACAAAAACAGTTCTGCGATCGAAACCCGCGAATGGACACCGAAGGGTCCTCGTTATAGTTCCTTCGGAGAACTCTCTGCCCTACCTGGGAAGTGCCGGTACGCAACGCTCCCAACGCTGTTATGCTTCCACCAAATAATGGAAGAGCCAACAACAGCAACAAAACTCCACCAGGGAATCGATCGCGTCTCGTTTTCGATCCCGGCCGTGGGGCAATTCTCACCGCCATCGCCGTCTTACCGTGCACAGGTACTATCCACGGGATCCCGCCATCGTACAACCGTTTGCCGAAGGGATTCGCATGCGAGCAGCAGCTCGGAATACCTTCACTGGCGGCCGAGGGACAAAACCAAGAAATCGACGACAGTACGTAGCGGCCTGGTTGGTGGTGGCACAGGAGGTTACGACCTTGTTTGCACTGCGCGATTCAACCACCGGAGGGCAAATCTTTCGAGCACCGGCAGAACAAGAGAGAGAGAGAAACTCCAGTGCGAGATAACACAAGAAAAAAAACCGGGAAGGACGGGGGAAAAGCCGAACAAGCGAGAAGTAACTGAGCCCCGGGCGACAACCGGCAAGTACGGTCCAATGGTTTCGGTTCTTCGGCGCAAAGCTCAGCCGGAGCTGCCGTGGCAAGGGGACCGGTATGCCCGGGTCCGCTTATGATGCTTGAGGCTAAAATGGCAGAACTCATTCCCCCTCACGTTTCCTGTCACACCCAAAACACACGGCCCCCACCCAACCCCCCTACTCCATCCATCACTTTTACTCCCACACGTGTGTGTGTGTGTGTGTATGTAAGGTTCATCTTCGGCACGAAAAGACCCCGTCCGGACCAGACCGACAGCCTCGTCGTGACCCAAACGAAACTAAAATTAAAAACGCTTTGGGCGGTAATATCATCATCATCCGTCGCCTACCATCAGAAAAACCCACCCTCCTCCCGGTAGACCCATCCCGCTTTCAATACCGATCCGCCACCAATCTCCTCCACTTGCCAAGCATCACTCAAATCATTCCCATGGACAAGTTGGGCGTTTTTGAAGGGACAGTGAGAAAAGCGGAATATTCGCCGACGGGGAAAAATTCTCTTCCACTTCAGCCCATCCAACCGCCAATACACCCACCCACCCAGAACACAAAGACAGTGCCGTGCGGTTGAGGTGTTGCTGCGGGATGGGACTTCCACCCGCCGTGAGAAGAAGACAATGAGCCACATGGAAATGGTTGGATGCCCGTCATCGACATCTCTAGACGTCATCATTTCCGAATGCGTTAAATGATGGCCGGTGCAGTTGCACTTTTCACTGATCACGACTACAGACGTTACAGTAACGGCGTTACGGAAGCGTTACATTGATGTACATTCAAGAAATTTCCCCATCCGATTTATTATGAATTTAATCACTGCTTCTAATGGGTTCTTTTTCGAAACAAACAAAATTAAAACTTTTTCCGGATCTTTTTTTCCGTTCCAAGTGTCATACCGAGTGAAAAGCACAGGTAAAGTCTCATCATTCAGTTTAAAATCTTGGAAAAAGCGAAAAGGGAGATTTTCACTAACGGGTATACCGTCACCGTAACCGAAACCTTTGCAAAACACCTCGCTCACAAACCCGGCAAGTAGCAAAAGAGAAAAAAAACAAGTAATGAAAAACTAACCGGCTCTAACGTGCCGGAATGGTACACGGATACTCGGTACGGGATGCAGCACCGTATTTTTTTTTTGCTTCTCCATCATGTGGCAAATAATTTCACTTTGCACTTCACTTTTTAATATTCATACGAATTTTTCCTAAAATATTTATTTAACGATCATATCATGCATGTTATGAGTTTTTCCTTCCCACTCTCGAATACACACATACGTGCAAACACACCGTGTATGTGTGTCTTATCTCGTACACTCGCCCGTACTGTGTGGCCTCGCGAACGGAGGTAAACTTTCCCAGCTAACTTCCCCTCCCGTACCCTTTTTCCCTTCCTCCCTCTACCACCCACCAGCCCCATCCAACGATATTGGGAGGTGGACTCATTTCGAGATCATCATCGTCATCAGCATCCTCATCGTTGTAGCTGGCAATATCCGTGGCCATGTCCTGGTGCGACTGTTGCACGCTTGACGTACTCGTACGCTTTCCTTTGGCCGTCGCCACTCACCTTCCACACCCACGCCCCAGTGTGATGGACGAGTTTAGCGTGCATCCTGGCACGGGTTGTTTACATGAAACTCCGGGTATTAAATTTTGCTGCTCTATTTACATTATTAAAAAGGCTCACTTCATACAACTTTTTTCCAGTACCGCTGTTTTCCTCTGGTACGTCACTCACTTTCCTATCATGCCTCCTGATATAGACACACATATACCGGCACACCTCGTACTTATCGGTATGCATAACCATTTCCACACCCTTCCCGCTAAAACCCTCACCGGCATCCAAAAGCCGAATTTAGTTGATTGTGGTTCTACCCGTCGTTTTTTTTGGGCGGGTTTTTGTTTTGTTATTTATCGCCTAGCCTTTGAATGCATCACTTTCGTTGCACTTTCGGTGCATTTGAACCGCGAAAATGAAATGTGACGAATGACGCTTTCGTCCACTAAGCCTCCAACCCCTCCTAACAATACATCACTCAAGTGGCAAGTGGAGCTAAAACGCATCACACTGCGACCGTTCAATGGATTTTTTTGTTTTGCTATGTGCAACATTCCCGGCATCCCGGTTCAACGTCCGGAGGCTGATAAATGCACTGTATGGTTGGTGGTAGGTTGGTGGCGTTAGTGCAAAGGCTTGCATACATATATTGCAAAATAATCTAATTCACTTCCAGAACACATTCCTTCAGGCGTGCAGCGATGCAGTTGATGACTTTTCAGCGAAACGAGCAAGTTTTTTTTTTGTTTGTTGTTGATTTCATCCCAATCAAATCGTGCTCAAATTTACTTTACATATTTAAATAGTTGCGAAGGGAATGTTTTTCTTCTTTTCTTTATTACGTAACAAAAAAAAACCATAACCATAAATTCTTGCAAAAATTTTGCTGAGAAATTAAAAATTATTTATAAATGCAAAAAGTAGTTACATGAAGCAGAACATATTAAAGAAGAAAATTACATTTAAATAATAAAAATAAAAAAAGCAAATATTTACAAACATAAAACATAGTTTAATGAGGGAAACATAATGGAAACCGAATATGCACTGGATAAGCTAAAGTGCACGGAAAAAATTGACTTGCCTTGTGAAATTTGCCTTTAAGTGCCTTGTGAAATTTGCACACTTCAGCATCTTGAGGCTGACAATATGGCCAAAACCGTAATCATAAATTATAAATAAAATAAATAATTAAGAAACATAATGGATATTCTTGAAGAGAATTCTACTTTTCAGCATGTAAACCGAAGAAATAGGCTAGACTCGATCTTGCGATCTTGCACCCTGCAGAATATATTTTAACTACAAATTGAAAGTAATTAAACTAATTAAAATACCATATTTTTGTGTGTGCATTACTTCTCTTTCTACAAGATTTCTACAGAGTTGTGGTATATAAGAATAACGTTGGAATTTATTTTTGAAAGTGTCGCCGAAAGCAACATCTTTAGGTGAAGCTGAGTATTTGAATATGGAAATCAATTTCGCTTTAATATATTACATCTTTGACACCAAATGCTGTTCAAACTTGTAAGAAAGATGCGATAGTGTGGCAGAAATTACAGGTACTTCTTCAATACTCAACCAATAAAGACAAGGTGGAGCAATACTTTCAACAATTTAAAAAAAAAATTAAAAAAAAAATTTACACTGGAAAAGGAAATTTTATGATATACAAATTTCGTTAAAGAACACTTTATTTTAAAAGTTTTATTAATATTTTTCAATTAAAAGTTTCCAACATTTTTAAATTTTAAAAATCATTTTACTCGTGTCACTTCAAATATTTTCAAACATATTACCTTTAGAATCAAATCATCCAACCACCTTCCTAAAACCCTTAAAAACACTTTTTCCATCCTAAGCCGAAGATGTAAGCAATAATATTCAACATATTCTCACCAAATCAGCAATACTATCCTGAACTGAACTGTGTTCCTATCGCAAACCGCCAGTATTGACAGTTTTGCGAAGGTTTATTTCAATTAACGGTCGTGTAAAGCATAACTCGTTATCATGTTTTCATGCTGCACCCCACGCTCGTCCCTGTCTGGCTCACCTCTACAGGGCACAATCACGTCTACTCGGTATTGGAAGGGTAGAAAATCTCATTTTTTCCCAGACAATTTATATCTTTCCCGCTTCGAGCCAATGGAACCAGGGCCAACCGCCACCGGATGGATCACGCGTTGGAATCGGTTTCGTTTGAAATACGAGCTCGATCGCCAACGTGGAACTTTTTTTCCTCAGTTTTTTTTTTGCTGTAACGCTTGCTCTCGAGATGATCGTTCGACACTCTCGACGTGCAAGAAAAAAACGTGTCCAGTCTTCGCACGTTCGATAATTCGGTCGACGCCCACCCACGTACCCGGAGCACCCGAAGCATTGATACACGGCGTGCTGGTGGCCGCGGCAGTTGACATGACCCCTTTGGAACCATTTTTCGCCTGTCAATTATATTTGACGGTGGTTAAGCGAATGGAATGCGTTTTGAATTTATGCGTTTTCTTAATACACGCGCACATTAAAAAGGTTACCGATATTAACGCGTGCAAGTTCTCTACGTGCCACACATTTTATTCGCTTGTCAATGGAAGCTGTGTGGGGAATTGTGTGTATTAAAACGATTAAAAATAAGGTAACGAAACGAAGCGTTGAAAAAAGCCTACAACAAATATCCTCCCAACCATCCCATCCCCAAAAGGCAGGATCACAATCATTTTCTCCTTGCGTTCCATCGCCATCTTGGGAGATGCCGTACCGAAGCGTAACGTATCAAGCACACACAAAAAAAACACACACACCAACCACACACCAGCTACATCGACCAACACGAAATGAGCCCTACATTTACCTACGGGCGAAAATGCGTCAAGCTCGTACGCCAGGGTCCGTGTCTTGTAAGCCGTTTTGCCAAGGATTTGCCTGGCGGATGGAAACGGTGCATGAGACGGTAATGTTGCAGAAGGGTGGTCGACCCANCACACCAGCTACATCGACCAACACGAAACGAGCCCTACATTTACCTACGGGCGAAAATGCGTCAAGCTCGTACGCCAGGGTCCGTGTCTTGTAAGCCGTTTTGCCAAGGATTTGCCTGGCGGATGGAAACGGTGCATGAGACGGTAATGTTGCAGAAGGGTGGTCGACCCACCCTCACGTCGATAATTTCGAAACCCCTTTGCGAGCCCGGCCGGGTCCGGTCCAGGCTAAAACCGGCCCATGACGTACATGACACGCCGACCGAACCCGGCGGCGTTTGGAAAATTTCGTTGGAATTTCGAATCGAAGCCAGTCGAACCCGGGCTAGGCCGTACGGTGGAACGCGAAACGGTGCGACTGGCTCTTGCCAATTGCTCCCCGAGCAAATCGTGTGGTGTTTTATGAGAACATGCTGCCGGCAATGTTCCGAAGTCGAACAGGCCTGAGACCGGGAACAACGGCCGGACGGTGCACTCGATGGACGGATGAAGGGATCGAATGTGGTTCGACTATTGTTGCGACCGAAAAGCGTCCCGGGACGCCAAACGAGGGTTATTTGAAGAAATGGACCAACACGTTCGCTGTCCGAGTAAACGTCAAGGAACGTTTGCTGGTTTTCGGACGACGGTGTATACCTTGGCCGCTTAGCTCGGGCAGCATATTTGAGTGCAACAAAAGGACTCCTTCGACTTCAACCTAGTTCCAGTGGCTTTCCTCCTGAAACCTCCTGACGAGAGGTTTGGTTTTGACGTTCGTCCAGATCGGGCCATGTTTTAACTGTTGGATCCTTCGTGTTTTATCCTACGAATCAAACTCCCGGAACTCGGTTCCTTACCAACGATCGGTTGTGAATCACCTTTTGCAGATGAGAATATTCGACATTCACCTCTAATGAAACTTAATGTTCGAACAACAACTGGACAGCATCCTTCGCATTGGTTGCGAACGAGCAAACGAGAAACACCCTATTGGAACTACACCGACCCAGTTGTATACGGTAGATGGTTACATGTTACCTAAAAGGATTACTCCATCTTTCCCATCCTGACACATCATCCAGGCCTGTTTGGTTTTACTTGATTGAGTCGAAGTTTGACAGGTTTCACCTGAAAGTTAGTTTCGTTAGCCAAAAGTTCCCCAAAAAGTTGGCCAACAAATATTGTGTACGGGCAACAGCATAGGGATGTTGGCTTGACGTTAGACTAATTAGGGCTGAAATTAAATACTGTAACGTCAGGTATATTACCGTTAACATGACAAGTGGGGTCACAATGGGTGTTTGAAAAATAACACAACCCGAAACAATGTGTAAGGTGAAAAATTTCAACAAATTACTATTGGATGGGGTTCGCTTTTCGGACATGTTTGCTGATGCATCACATGCCAATGGCACGCATGATTAAATTATTGCCGTGAAAAATGAAGTTATTGTGTTGAAACTTTGTGCAAGTTATGAAATTGAACGATGATTTTGTAAATTGTGTAGGCCATATTTTATTAAATATTTTTTATTATTATCATTAATACCATCATTATATCCTTCAAATGTAATCATCAACTGCAGATCGCGCCATAAATGCAGGGCCTTTTTTTGAAGATAAAAAAAATCAATGCATAAGAAAGAAAAATTTAAAAGTAAAATTAACAAAATCAGCAGATTTTACAGACTTATGTATTGTTTTAAAATTCAATAATTTATTCTCAGCTGGACACCAACAGTTTCGTCCCGAAAAAAGGAATTAAGTGCATAAAAATGGTAAAGCATTTTTATTTAAAATATTAAAAGTATTTTGTTTCGATAAAGGAATATTCCAACAAAAGTTTGACGCTTCATTTCTTTGGCAATAGAAATGTATTTCTTTACCAAAAATTACAAAGTCGGTCGATAATAAAAATAGAGCCGATAAACCCTCTAAATTTGAACATAATTCTATCAAAACATGAATTTAGAATTTCAGTCTTATTCTGTCTGTATGTTCCATGAATCAGGATAATAAATATGTAAAAAAAAAAATAACTTAAACCAAACGAAAATGATTGCCAAAACTGTAATATTTGGGTCATGAGTATTTAAAATCTATTGCATTCCAAACAAGAAATAAATCAATTTCACATAACTAAACGAACCCGAAACGATCCCAAATCGAACCAGAAGCAATGTAATAGCCGCCCTATGAACGTCTTCGATTAAAACTCAAGTAATCGGTAGAGTAGAGACACGGTACATAGACGTAGAAATGTCCGCGAGCCATTACCGATCGGTCCCCGGCACGGGTCTGCGTTTGGTCGGTCGGTCAGGTTTTCACATTGCTTCACCATTCGCGGGTACCGTTTGAGTAGTGGTAGAAAAAGGACCTACCCGAACCCGTCCCGCGGAGGCAAACGCTGCAATGGTCTTACACTACGCAGACGAAAGGAGAGCACATTTTCGAATCTTGCCTGTCGGGCATGAAACGGAAAAGTTTGCCTCCGGCTAGTGAGATATAGAATGTCTGATTGTCTTGTTTTACATTATGTTGTGCAGGGGAGTGGGTGACTGTGATCTTACACGGCTGTGTATGGCTGTCGGGGGAAGGTACACCGGCGATGGATGGAAGCTATTGATTCGTCTTGATGCTGAACCATTCCCTGGAGCACCCTGAAGGTAGTCTATGTTGCGTTGCGTCGGACGGATAGCGACGGATAAGAAAGACCGTCGTTGCTGGAAACCGTAGCAACGAGGCCGGTTCGGGTATGCATCCAGCTGGTAGACCGTGCCACCGACTCCCAGCGAACGGCTCGATGGAACGGCCTAGACTCGGGCCCGGTAATCGGTTATCGGTACAAGAACGTACGGCACCGTCCGTACAGTGCCTTACAGGTCCGATGCGATAGAATAAGGCAATGCGGTTCGATCGAATCCACCGTCAAGATATGGAAGGGCAGGGCAACCAGCGAGCGAAAGCGGAACGAATGGCAAGCGAGCGGTTGGGACAACAGAAAGTCAAAGCCACGTGAACATGGCCCGCGGGAAAAACCGTCCAAAGGCTCGGGCGAAAGCGCTCTAGTTGGTGTACCGCGCCGGTACGGGATACTCCTAAGCACCGTCATTCGAACAGTCCGAAAGGAAAAAAGCCCTCCGGCACGCGAAGCGTTTGGGCTTGGCTCTCGTGTTTCCGAAACCGTTCTTCAGTTCACTTCTTCGTACGAAACCGGCAAGTGCGTCGTGGAGATTGTGGCGGGAGGAGCAAGAGTAGGGCGAAGGAGAGGAGGAGCGGGTGTGTAAGATATTTGCCTCCTGCAGCTTTGTGAATTGTNCAAAAGCGAGAGAATTGTTGTTGGCTTGCAAATAGCGGTTGATTGGAACTTTGTTGTGAAGGACAAAATGGTACATTCCAGCCTAGGATTTTGAGTTTGTAGGTATCGCTGTGAAACAAGTATCCATCGATGGTACAAAAGAGGAAATTTGATATGGTTTTTTAAAGAAAATTATGTGTAAAACTTGAAACATAAGAAATCGACTTTATTATAAACATTAATTACAGTACTATTAGTTATTTAAGATAATTCTTTTAAATATTACATTAACTTATTCCGTTATTTGGAGAATAAAAAAAGAATAATTTCATAATAATTTTCTTTTCGTTAACAAGTTTTAAACTAGATCCTTAAAAGCTTCTTTACAAACTTTATTATTTTTATTTTACAGTGCGTAACATAATTTTATGATCGATTTGTGCCAATGATAAAATTGACGAAATACTTGAATAAAATTAAAGGTCAAGTGTTAAAGAGATAGAGAGAGAGAAAGAAGGAGAGAGAAAACGAGATGTATGAAAACTAGTAATATAAATTTTAATGTTTGCACAATATTGAAATTGAGCCGATAGCTACTTCTGACGATCTACTATGTAACATCAGCTTCAACTTTTATTTTGAACAATTATTAAAAAAAGATATTTTTTTTCAAAACAAGAGAAAACAAACGAGAAGAGAAAATCATGATTCGAGAAAACCAGGCAGGTAAAACAAGATATTGAAAACTTTATTTAAGATTGTCAAACTATCTTTAATTTACATAGACGAAAAGAAAATGGTGTCGTCGTAATCGATTTTTCCTTACTGTTCGGTTGTTGCCGTTTACATCTCCATACAGTAAATGAGGTGTTTTTTTTTAATCTAGCTTAATTTATTTATTCTATCTGATCACGATTAATTAGCTTTTATTGTCAAAAACAAATGTCCGTATAGTCATTTTGTTGAAAACTTTTATTTATTGAGCAAGATATCATTATGCAACTTTATTTAATTGTTTATTTCATTAAAATATTTCTAATATAATCATTTAAAAAACTCATTTCTTAATGCACTAACCAATCAACCGCCACTCACACAAATGCTCACACCTGTTCGCACCAAAATGCATTTCCTTTCCGGTGCATTCTGCACAGGAAGATAACAAAGTAATGATACATTTCCTTCCCCATGCACTACTCATATCTTGTTATTGTTAACTTTTGCTTCATCGTTGATTCCTCGCCCCATTCCGGCATGCCCTAGCAAAAACAGGGAGATGGAACAGCGACTAAGAATTTGCCCACGGGATGCAGCGACGAAACTGCAAGGATGCGTACCATCTCCAATGTTTCCGGACATCGTCCACTTCTTGCAGGCGGCGTAAAGCGAGCGAAACTCGTTTCACTGATCGATACGAACGGTGCCATGGGTTGAGGGAAATCCGTAGCGATTGGGGAGTGATAAATTATCGACATCGAAGCACATCGTCGCTACAAAACGTCGCTACAGGTCGCTTCCGGCGTATCCTTTAGCCCACTCCGGGATGTAAAGCGGGAAAACTCTCTTTCCTCGCTTTTTTCCCTGCCTCAGTGTGATATTGCCATCGCTGCGGTGCCCGCCGGTCGAACATAAACCGAACCGAACCGCGTACCGAACGAGATGGATTTGTTTGCTTTTGCCAGCGGTTTCCAGCGGTCTGGTCGTTGAGTTTTCGCTGCTATTGCTGATGCTGCTTCAAGTTTCGCGCCAACGAAGCCCGCAGCAAAACTAATTCCAAAAACCCACGCACACAACTGTTTTTGTGTGCGTATGCGTGGAGGGCGAAAGAGAGAACCGAAAGAGGTACCCATTTTAGGCTGTACTGGGTGGTGTAACCGGGGGAGTAATGTACAGGCTCAAGTTTTTCCAACAACCACTCCGATAAAAAAAAAACACAGGAGTAAACGCAAACGAAGGCGAACGAGCAGCGTGGCAGCAGTGCACACGAATAAGTTTGGGTCCTTTTGTGTGCCGTAGGCTTTTACATTTATTTTAATGGCTTTCTGTGGCCCCGAAACCTTCGGGGCCTTTCCACTTTTCCCCGATCTCCCCATACCTTTCCTTGCGGTGGAATTTAGAGGACAGCCAATTTCAGGGCAATCCTTGCAGGCTTTTCCAAACCGCACGTATGTAGTAAAAGGGGATACGCTCTTTTTTTTAACTCTGGCTTTGTTGTACGCGCACATGTATATTTATTTTTCTCTGTTTGTGTGTGTGTTCTTTTCAATTTTTTCCCCGCTAACCGTTGGTCACCCATGTTATTTGGGGTCATGATGATGAAGAAACGACATTTAGGCTTTATTTGTGGTGGAATTTCCATGGAAAACCACCACGGCTAAACGGTACCGTTTGATCCTTCGGGATCCTGGCGTATCCTTGCAGCAGCGTGCAAATGATACGCAACCAGCGAAAAATCCACATGACGAAGGTTCATTTACAACGCGAGTTAAACAGAGATTTGCGGACGGTTTTTGGTGGACCTTTCTTTTTTTTAACATTGCGTGTTCTTTTGTTTAATTTTTGTTTGTTTGTGGCGTAACAATACGCCCCACAAAGGTGCATAAACACGATGTCCTTACATGTGAACCCTTTTTTTCTCAAGTTGCCCAATTTAACTGAAAACAAACCCATCCCTTTGACCTAGTAAGAATCCCATTCCCTTCAACAAATGATACCATTTACGCGCAACAGTTTGCTCGGACACGGGTTAAATCGTGCCTACCAATGATCCGGGATCTCATGTTGGGTCACAACGGTTTTGCAAGAAAAAGCAAACATGCGAATATTGCGCGTTAAATGTGTCCGTACCATGATACCACGGTAAATTTGGGGTTTTTTTGTTGTTTTGTTTTTTACATGTTAAAATCCTTACGTTTTTTTAGAGAAACGATCCGTTATCCTTGCTGTACCATTTTTTTTTGTTCAAACACATGATAAATAGAAAATTTGTTTTTTAAGGACCAGCATTTGATATTTGACTGCCTGCTGAAATGACTGATATTTGTTAAGTTTTTATGGCCCTCTTTATGGTGACTTGTGTAAGGTGTATTTAGAAAGGTTTCCCGACCCAATTCTACCCACACCGACATTTACAGTTGTGTATCTTTAGTGATGGTTTCCTCAGGCTGTGAAGCGGACAAATGGCTGTTTAATACAGCATGCTACATGAATTTTTGAGTTCAACTGTCGAAACCATTTCTTGATTCTAGTAAAGTAGAATGTGAGACACACATTTTTAATACATTCAGTGTGTCAGTAGAGAAAGCTTTGCACAGAATGAACTTCCTCTTGAACGAGACCCACAAAGAACGGAGGATTCTAGATGGTAAATTCTAATTCTACATGAACAAAATCCAGATATGGCTGTGTGTAAAGAAACGCATTTCTTTAAGTATAATTTGTGACAGTGTTTTTGTGGGATTTTACATGAGTTTCATTTCTAAAACTGGTGTGAAATCAAAATTCAAACTCATTAAGCTATATTAAACTGGGAGTAATTCTGAGATGAATTCCTTCAGAGGAATTCCTCCATTTTCTGAGTCAGTTTGTTAACTCAGTCGTTATATCATCTGATAATTATTTGGATCAAGCAAATCGAGATGGATCCTCCGACGTTGATGCTTTCGAAGAAGTTGCTAAATTTACTAAGTCACCTCGGTTGAGAAGAAATATCTTCCTCCAGTATATACGATGTGATAAAAAAAATTCTCTTCGCTTTTCTCTAAATTTGAATTCTGATCGGTCATTGTGTCTAGTTATAATTTGAGGACTGTACAATTTAACAGTCCCGATTCAACTTAACTGAATCTTCAAAAAACCACAACAGAATTTTGGCTATACATCACGAGTCCTTAAACGACTTCATGAAACTGCGCCATAATTTCTTAGCAACTTAATATTCTAAACAAATGTTTGGAATGAAATGTTTCTACTCAATATATCGTCCTAAGTGTCAATGGATAAATTTGTAACTGTTACCTACACAAGTTTTCCAACATTTCCAGCATTTTTCTTTATTTGTATATAACAAATAAATGATGCTCGTGATAAATGTTTACAATGTACATCGAAGCAAATATTGTTTTACGTGTAAAATAAATATAAAAATATATGTGTAACCCAAAAACTATATCTTTACAAGCAACTATCATGCACACTGCACCACACCTGACACAAATATCCGATGCACTTTCAAAAATGTGTAAACTCCAACTCGTTCCCAAAAAGAAGAAAAAAACAATCAGCCCAGCAAAAAGGGATGTGGGAATTGTTTACGCTTCGCTACAACCACCTCGCTGCCAACGCCAAAACGAATTCGCGAATACAAAATAAATTAACTTACACGTTAAAAATTAACCCAACCACGAACGCAACATGCGTCACGTGCGATTTTGCACTAGGATTTATTATTCCACAAGTATTGCAAAACCCGCGCCGGTACGTGGCCACCTACCACACGACGGACGGATGCGGACGGATGAATGGTGGGAAAATTCAATCGCGATGTTCAAACCGACACCACCAACACAAACCATGGAGCAACCGTTACAGCGTCAGGGAAAGAAACGGTTTTATGGGGTTGAAGTATTTTCCTAACTTTTACCTGCCGCGGCATAGCAAACGTGTGAGCCTTGTGTGTGTGTGTGTGTTACGTGGGGGAGATGCCGCGAAAATCTCCTGAAAATCTCCTGACCATTGGGTTGGGGGGGGGGTCGAAAAGTACGATTGGACAAGGGACAGGTTCCACGTGTGGTGTCATGAGGAAAGGTTTGCGGAAAATCCGGCTGCACACAGCTATAGGAAAATATTTTTCAGCCATAATTCACCATTCGATTCCGCCCCCGGAGGTAATATATTTTGAATAAATAATCTAAAATGTACAAATTTATCATGCACTATTTATTGGTGTGCATGAACGAGTCTGTGGTTGAATCCACACACTCACACGTACGTACTCACATACACAGGCGTAACAACACGATCGCTCGGGATAGTTTATGCAAAGTCACATAGCGCAGGCGGACAGTTTTGGACCGAAGCCGGGTCTTTGAAACCTGAAATGCAATCTACGGGTGGCAGGAGAACATCCACCACCAGTTCCCATGACCCGTCCACTACCGCCACCACAGTCAACGACGTAAAATCAAATGTGAATACTGTTGGCGGTACGGTTTACCCCCATTACCTTTCATACCCTTTCATCTACGACCGGAAAAGAACGCGGCGGCACTAGAAAAAGCCGTGGCCACCGTATCGAAAATATCCATTTAAATGTACACACCTCCTGTCCGGCCATACCGGTACGCCTCCCATCTGCACTTCGAGGTGCACTTTTGGCCGCCATGTTTTGTATCCGAATTTTTGGAGAGTTTTTTTTAATCATTGCACCCATTGCATTTCGCACGCAAGGATTTCGATTTTCGGGCTAAAATTTCTATTTTTCGAATGTACATACTAATTTTCCCGGGATCGTTTACCCATTCCCTCCCAAACATAGCCAGTGCCCAGTGCCGAGTGCGGGAAATGTTTAACAAAGGGGCAAGGAACGGGTGAGGCAGTCCGGATGGTGCTTAACCTCCGACATCAACCAAGCGGTACCGAGCGACATTGCGGAATGAGTCGCCCGGGTTCGAAGCTAAAACTATTTAAATTATGAAATGATGAAATACGGCATTAGGATATGTGGTGGGTGTGGGCACGGTAAGTTTTCAATAAATGGAAAACAAGTACTGGCGAATGAAAATTGCACGTGGAAACATATTCCTTCTGCAAACTGCACACGGTTTTTGGGTGAGGTTTTGGGAGAGAAATGCGTGTGTTTTGGTCCCGTTGGTGGTGGAAAGGACTCATCCGGTGCTGTTAGTAACAACGAATGGTTTATTTTGGCGACTAGAAAAGGTAGTACTACTTTATGATGATTGATATTAGATTATTTATTGTAATTATCTTAATGTAAATGGGAATGGAAAAAGAGAGTTTCTAATGTTTAATTACAATTTTAAAATTTATTTATTCAATTTCTAAAAGAAATAACAAATGATGTAGCTTTTAGGAACTTTATGTGATTTGAAATGGTTTGAATATTTTCCTCGTTTGAATTTTTCTTCGACGGTAATTTAACTATAAATATTTATGTCTTCCGAACTGGGTCGTCTTGTGACATTCTGATGACCGCTCCACCTCAAAGTCAGACTGGGAGTGAGGGTCTAGTACAATTCTTTCAGGAATTTTGACTCTATACTTCTCCATATGATAATCATGAGGATGGTTGTATCCTTTCTCTTTCATAAATTCGAGAGGACCGAATTCTTTCCATATTATGAATTAATATTATATTTTAAATAAAGGTAAATAAAGTCTAGGAAAGCCAGATATGGCAGATTGAGTCACAAAACAAGAAGGTTTTTAATATCCGTTTGGACGATTCTTTACTTCAACTCAATAGAAATAACCAGCGTTATATGACAGTTATAAATCTTAATAATATTCTTGCCAAGAGCTTTCTCTAATATCTGAATTAGCTCTTGAATCTCGGACGACCCTATATTCATATCCTGTGTAATGTTTAAAGAAACATATCTTAATAAAACATATCCATTTCTTCACTTTCTTACTTACATTATGCTCTTTAGAATCAAATATCAACATCTACTAAATTTTTTACTATGTTTCCATTTTTATAAAATGTGTTGTAAAACTATGAACAACATGAACAAGAAAGCAACAACTCTCTTGTGAAACAATGTAATGCATGAGAATTTTAACAGCTGCTAAACCCATTACTACATCCCACAAATTTCATTATTTACCTTAGTCAAACATATTTCATCGTGAAATCATCCATGAAAAAACAGTTCCAAGGAGTAAAAATTTCTAATGAAAATACATTCTACCTTTTTACTCGAACACAAACCGAGATCCAATCCACTTAACGCTTCATTGGGAGTATTCATTGAATTTCCATTTTCTTACCCTTATACTATCCAAACACCTTACACCTTACGCTACGGAAACCTTTTCCCTTTACGAAAGAATAACATATTTCAATGTTTTGTTATTGTTGCACTATTGATGGTCAGTTTTCGGTTTAGGAACAGAAGGTCCAGGTTCCAACTCAATGTTTCGTATTTTGAGAAGAACATCCGAGAACATGGTCAAGCAGGAAAATGGTGCCATATGGTAACACGGGCAACTATCTATGCTGGACAAACGAAGGGAACCATCAACCAGCGGCTAAGGTAGATGTAAACGGGGGTAATTTTAACAAATTAAAACCAAACTTCGAGCGTAGTAGCATACAGTTTGCTTTCTGGTGAAGATGGTTTGTAAGATCATGCAAGACTATTGCTGGATGGCCAAGGAAGTTCTTTGCTTTGGGAGTTACAACATACGGTGGCTACGGTAGCCTCACCGGAGGGCATCAACAACTATAACTCAGTCTTGCTAACAAATGGAGAAGAATGGTCATAAAATCGTTCAACCAGTTTATCTTGCCTGATAAAATGAATGTCTAAACATGTTGATAAGTTTATTAATCTCCTATTGCACTTATTTAATTATAAATATTTGCTTTACTTTGGAAATTCACCATAATTTTGAACTATCTAATTTAAATTCAGGTGATACAATGATTTTTGGTGAAAAACTAATATTAAAAAAAATGAATTTCTCGTTTGTTTACAAATATTATCAAAATCACTAAAAAATCCTGTATAAATTTTGGCTAAAATTTAAAACAGAAAACGATTTCTGAACTTCTTATTTGTTCCGTCATCTTTTCCTTCCTTCGCTCCCTTAAGAGGTCCAAATTAATCGCATTGATTTCAATATTTCCATTTTATGCCTGGCCCGTAGGAAGTATAACGGGTTCACGGTGATGCCTTGCGGACACTTACAGGCGACCTACGCGAGCATTTCCGCGAGTCCGGCATCGGTCCAACAGGCACTGCAACTGCAAGCGAAACGGTGATGATGAGCAACGCCCTTGTCACTTCGATGCACCGAGAGAGCTGTTTTTTTTTTAGTTGTAAATTGTACAATGATACTCCTTCCCGCCATCTTACCGTACAGTCAAAATTCGAAATCATTTTCTACCGCAATACTCCCAAATTACTACGCCGTATTTACCTCTTCGCAGATCCCTTCGGGGTGGTAACCACGGCACGGTACCACGCTCAATCATCACCAATCGTCCGAAAGGAAACCATTCGTCCCAAAAACAGGAATTCATGAGCTGCCCCAAGGACATGCTGTCAAGCTGCGGAGGTCGCTCGAACCATCGGGTGTCCAGCGTTGCATTTTCGGTTATTCGGAAAGAGTGAAAAATTCACTTTTGGTACCACGTTTTTTCTCTTTATTCTGGAACGTTCATAGCCCCATCCTTTCGTTTCATTTGCTGCGGATTCAATCCGTGATATTGTGTACCGCTTCGGGGAGTGGGGCTTATGTTATGGTTTTTTTTTCAGTTGATGCTTTTTTTTGGTTTTGCTTTATTTTACATTGCTCCAAAATACTCCACACTATTCCATTTCCACAACCGCTGTCAAATGAACGCATGAACGCCAACTTCCCTGCCAGGAGCCTTTAGGCAAATCGAACCAACGCACCTCGGAATGAATCGGCCGTGTGTGTGCGTGTGGGAAGAAGTGTGGAAGAGTACGGGTAATGCAATATATTTATAAAATTATTTCGCCCAAAGAAGTGCGGGCATGATTTAATGTACCGAAAAAAAACAGTCACGGATTTGTAAACGACGACACCCTAGCGTTTAACACACAGCTGGGCACAGCTGGTCCGTGTGGACCTGTAGATGCCCCCAAGGATAAACGAGTCGGTCTCCAAAAATGGACAGATGAAATGAGAGATAGAGAGAAAGAGAGATAAATGTAAGGATCGTAGGGGTTTAAAAAGGCGAAAGGGTAAGCGGAGTATTTGCGGGCAAGGGCTATGAGAAGTATTAATTATATTTTTTGATAACTTGACAACAGAACACGGCACCACGGTGGTTGCATTGCCTCCGGGCTGGGTTGCCTCAATTGGACCACGCCAACCACTCCTGCGCTGCAGAATCGTTCGCGCGCACAGACGGTCATCTTATGCGAGTTTTTTTCTTTCTGTTTTTTTTTTTCTTCACCAAACACGATCAGTTGACACTAGAGGACACTTGGCACAACACTCAAGGCACATTGCATTACATTCCGTTCTCCCTTTTCTCTGCTTCGTTCTCGTTTTCACAGAAGGAAATGTAACAGCGATATGGAGCGGGACCGTGATCGTGACCGCGATCGCGAACGTGATCGCGCTGCGGACCGGGACGTGAAACCGCTCGAGCCTCGCGATCTGTCCGCGACGCGCCTGTTCACAGCGACGCAGATCAAAATCAGCACCTCGCCCACCACATCGCCAACCATTTCGAACTCGTCGTCGCCCACACCCACCCCTCCGATACCGGCCGTCTCACCGGCAGTGACCGGTGTCGGCAGTGGGTACCATCACTCCAACCACAAGCAGATTACCGGCATACCGTGTGTGGCGGCAGCATCCAAGTATACGGCACCGGTACACATCGATGTTGGTGGTACGATCTACACCAGCTCGCTGGAAACACTAACCAAGTAGGTAGAGACGAAGGAAGAGTTACGTGAATTGAATATAAATACATTGTAGTGAATTTGAAGATTAATTTTAAGAACCCGTTGATCATTGTAAGAAGTTTTGATGGTTACCAATTATACATAAAATTGTTTAGTGTCATTTTCCTCTACGATTTCTTTTATAAATTATTCATTTTAAGCAAGTGATGTTGATCATAAAATGTTTATGTAGTAGACATTAAGTGAAAACGAGATCCGGTTAATGCGATTTGGTATTGAAGTCGTCAGGATAAAGAATTATGGGTGAAGATTTTTGAGTTCTGCTCTCCATCCCTTTTTTGGGGCGCTCTCTACATAACATGACCGTGGAACAAATCCCATCGGAAATGCATGACAAGGCCTCTTAAAGTTGTAGTTTAAAAAAAGAAGAAGTAAAGCTCCGTTCGGTGGTCCATTGAAGTTTGGATGTCAATAAAAACGACGAGAATAACAACTTAAAAAACTTGGTAGAATGTACTCTATGTATCTTGGTATCTTGAATTCTATGTGAGCCTTAGCCAAGACAGATAAGGTTACTTGAAAATTTCTTTTATAATAATTTGACAAATCATTAGAAAAGCCTCTTTGGACATTAACAAGGATATCAAATCACTCGTAACAAGACTCGTGGCATAGATAACTCAAATAGATCAGACAAGTTAAATAAACTGCTTTTATTTATAAAGAGATACACAACTCTATAATACAAATGTATCAAATAGTTTCAACATCTCAAGGCATTTTATTTTGTCTATTACACTCTTTGAAATAAATATTCTAATTTCACTTGGAATTAAGAAAAGCTTTGAGATATTCTAGGACATGCAAAACACCATTCATCACCGATTTTCCGTATTTTTCCATTTTTCGCCAGATATCCCGACTCGCGACTAGCCAAACTGTTTAACGGCTGCATCCCGATCGTGCTGGATTCGCTAAAGCAGCACTATTTTATTGATCGCGATGGAGGTATGTTTCGCCATATACTTAACTTCATGCGCAACTCGAAGCTGTTGGTGTCGGAAGATTTCCCAGATCTGGAGCTGTTGCTGGAAGAGGCCAAATATTTCGATATTGTTCGTGAGTATAGCAACAAGCGGTTTCTACAGAGTGTTGTACATCTAAATAATAAACTATTTACAATATTATTCCTCTTTTCCTTTTACTATCAGCTATGATTAAACAGATCGAACATCTGAAGAAAGAACGTCAGCGTAGCGGGAACGGTATACCACCGTTTGGTGGCAATCGTAGCAAATGCAAGGGTGGCGTACAAACGGACACTACCAACCATGACGTGGTGGCACTGCACATTTCCCCCGATCTGGGTGAACGCATACTGATCTCCGCCGAACGGGCCGTGCTGGATGAGGTGTTTCCCGAGACGAATCAGGCAATTCTGGACGCACGGACCGGTGCCGCCTGGAATCAGTTCGACGGTCGACAGGTGATACGGTTTCCGCTGAACGGATACTGTAAGCTCAACTCCATCCAGGTGCTGACACGGCTGCTAAATGCGGGCTTCAGTGTCGAGGCCAGCACTGGTGGCGGTGTCGAGACGCAACAGTTCTCCGAATATTTGCTGATTCGCAAATGTGCGATGTGATAAAGTACTTTCTAAAAGCATGTAGATCCTTAGCTTTCGAAAAGCCCACTCAACCCCGTTCACATCCATTTGCAATGGGGCAGGAGTACGATAATGATTGAAAAAAATTCTACGAACAAGCAGGGAGACCTATACACCCACACGATGTAAATCGTAATCGCCATGATCGAGTACACTTAAAACCACTACGAATTAGTGCAGCATGTATCAACCAACCACCAACCACTTTTTAAAAATAGTCTCTTTCCTTATGNGGAGTACGATAATGATTGAAAAAAATTCTACGAACAAGCAGGGAGACCTATACACCCACACGATGTAAATCGTAATCGCCATGATCGAGTACACTTAAAACCACTACGAATTAGTGCAGCATGTATCAACCAACCACCAACCACTTTTTAAAAATAGTCTCTTTCCTTATGTGGTGCCGCTTGCATAAGCGCAGGCGTAAGTACTTAAATGATGAATAAAATAAATAAATAAAAATCCCCATCGCCACTGTGCGTGCGGGACAAATAATGGCAACACATATTCGATGTAAGTGAAGCAACACAAAAATCCTTTTACGGTGAACCTCCGATGTACGTGAAGCATAGCATAAAATCTAGTTAATTATATATTAGTAGCGGTATACCCTTTCTCTTAACTTTATGTTACCTCTTTGTATACTATGTAAGCGATCGGAACGGTTAGTCCGATTAATAAAAAAAAAATAACAAAAAACAATTGTCAGCTCCCACCATGAACTGTGTGCGTTTTTATTCGCGATTCACTTTCATCAACAAAACTGTACATCTCTCCGAAATGGACCCGATGCGCTCCTCCAGAATATGTAATCTCTCGGTTTATATTCTCACGTAAAGATCGTCCGCTATAGTAAGGTTTGCGTTTTGCCAGAAGCATCTCATTAGAAGAGTTGTCGTTCAATCGAACAGTTGTGTCCGTCCGTCCTGCTTTTGTTTTGCTACCAGACAACATGGGAAAGGTTATCAGCAACTGTTGGGGAATCCCCATGGCTATATGTGTGATACTTGTAATTCAACAAGCTGCTAACATTGATTCGTGTAATTCATCCAGAAAAACAAGAGACATCGTCACCAAAAACTCGTTAACGATTATTTTGACTTCCCTTTTAAGCAACCTGTGGAGTGCGCCGCCTTTCACCGATAGGACTAGTGAAGAAAGGTATCGCAGCCGAACCGGGCGATTGGCCGTGGCATGTGGCCCTGTTTGCCCGCGGAATGACAGCTAAGCCCGAGTACAAATGCGGTGGATCGATTATCAGCGCAAACTTCATCTTATCTGGTAAGGAACTCGCAGCACAATTGTATCCGGATCAACGTAGTATATGGGTTTCTTTTTCGTTTTTGTAGCCGCTCACTGTATAGAGAAACCGAACCCGGAAAAATATTTCCTGAAAGCGGGCATGTACCATCTTTACAACGACACTGACCCTAACGTGGTAATTTACAACCTGTTCGAGATCATCCTACACCCAAAGTACGATAGTCGCAAGTTCTACAACGATATCGCACTGCTGAGACCCGATCGGGTAATCTCGTTCACCGCGTCCGTCATCTTTCCGATCTGTCTGTGGCCGTCGTACAATCCAACGCTTATCAATGTCCTTAGCCAGTCGGGTATTGCTGTTGGGTTTGGCTTTGATGATAGCCACCGCATCAGTGAAACGCTTCAGCAGGCGGCAATGAAGGTGATCGAAACGCAGAAATGCATGGAACAGCTACCCGAGCATGTGCGCTTTCTGGCACAGGATTCGGGTAAAATGTGTGCGATCGGGTCAGAAGCGGGTGCCAACGTGTGTTCCGGTGACAGTGGTGGTGGATTGTACTTTGCCAAAGATCAAATATGGTATTTGCGTGGAATTGTAAGTGCCGCCGCCCGAATGGATCTGGATAATGGGGAGTCATCGTGCAATGCAGCCCTGCCGGCTACCTACACCGATGTTGCTAAGTATTCGGACTGGATCAACGCTCACCAGCGTGTGGTTGATCAGAGGAATCTGCTAAAGCTGGAAGATTGTGGAATGGCAAGAAACTCGGAAATGGAGGATGAGATGCAGAAGCCCATATTC
The DNA here is from genome assembly GCA_016170015.1 of Anopheles longipalpis. Classification (NCBI taxonomy): domain Eukaryota; kingdom Metazoa; phylum Arthropoda; class Insecta; order Diptera; family Culicidae; genus Anopheles; species Anopheles longipalpis. The sequence goes on from CM028106.1 coordinate 25,910,308, forward strand.
AATCAATACCCGTGGAATGTATTGCTGGAATTTCGCCAGCTAGATAAGTCGCAGATTCATTTGGTGTGCAGCGGTGTGCTCGTACATCCACGATATGTACTCACCGTAGGCCATTGTATAGATGGAATATTTAGTAACTACAATCTGTAAGTATTATCAGGTGTTTCCAGAACAGAACAAGAAGTGCCCATTGATTGTATCTTTGTTTCACAGGAAATCTGTTCGTCTTGGAGAGTACAACATACGCACATCGGAAGATTCCACTTCAGATGAACCAAGCATAACGACCACGTCCCAATCAGTTGACATCGAACAAGTGCTGTTGCATCCGCAGTACAATCGACCCCTCTACACGAACAATTTGGCCCTGTTGAAGCTGAAACATAACGCTGACATTGCGAAACCAAACATTAAACCAATATGCCTTCCAAGCATTGACGACTACAAGGAGTCTAGTCTAACGCTAAGCGGCTGGAAGCGTAACAAATATCTCTTTCCAAAGCTGGAACGTGATGCAATGAATCTATCATCGGTAGCTACCTGTCTCGATGCGTACAAAAAGCTCGGTGTACATATTCCATCATCGGAAGATGTGCTGTGCGCCGTCTATAAAGCTCGTCCGAAAGGTCACTGTCACAACTATGCTACGGGATCTCCCCTGCAGTACATCAAGCGAGTAGACAAGGTGCCACGTTACTTCCTGGCGGGAATGATGGTGTTTAACTTCCCGTACTGCCAAGCGGAGGGCAGTGAAATGTTTGTGAACCTTGACACGGCAAGCGAATGGATAAAGGATGTGGTGAAATAGTCAGAAGATGCTGCAGCCGAGGTTTTGATTTAAGGAATATTATGCATCTGGCATATCGTTAGCATCATAATTGGTTAATAAAAGCAGAAATTGGAAACGTATTCATTGCATGTTTGAATTAAAAATGGTTGCAACTAACAATAGATACATTAAGCTCATGGGCCATCAAGAAGCTTGATGGAATTAGTACTTTCCACAACAATACCATATCGGCGGTGAAAATCCTTGAAGATAACAGCAACAGCAGTAAGATACGGAAGCGTTGCACGGAAAGAATGCTTATTGAAGGAACAAAAAGATTAATATATCACCCACATATATGTACATCCAGTATTGCTTGGTGCGCATGGTCTCAATTCTTTGAACCGAAACTCCACAAAAGGATGAAATATCCTCAGTAACATATAATAAAGAAAGCAGAAGTTAAAAATGTTAATCCATAATACCAACGTTTCAGTTCCGACCATTTGAAATGAATTTGAATATTTGACCAATTTCGCCTCCACGCTAGATGGCGCAGTTCGCTGCATATTGTGTCAAAGAAAAACTCGCATGCGAGTTAATGTGCAATCCTGCATCCATTACTGCAGTTTGGGCCTGACACTGTGAGCATTTTGTTGGGGATCATCCAGTGATTACGTAACGCAAAAAGTGATATTTTTACTTCCCCCCTAGCCTTGTGATTTCCAACAAAACGTAACACTGGAAGCATTCCCTCCTTATTTATTACATCATAATTTGGTTAACTTTTCGAAAAGGTTTTTTGAATAACATTTACAAATTTTGCAAATTGTAACAAGCGTAAGAGCAAAATAACAAAAGTTAAAGATACTTAACTTGTTGATGTACTGGCCGCCCCCACGCAGTGACGCACTTATTGAAGCAATACCGCACCGACGAACTTGTTGACACATTTGTTGATGGACTTGTTGAAAAACATATTGCCACATAAGTTATCACATAAGTTGGCAAACGTGTTTTGTTTTAAAAAGAACAAACACAAGTTAATAAACATGTTGACGAACTTGTTGACACACAAGTTGACTAACATGTTGACGGAGTTGTTGTCAAACATAAATATGCATTAGTCTTAGTAATCAAATTAAAAAAAAAATTTAAAAAAAAATAATAATGTTTTTTTCAATTACAAATACAGTTAAGTTTAACTTTCTCTATTCATTGCATTTTTAAGCAGCTTATTTAAGAATCTGCAATCTTATTTTATTTTATTAATGCCACAAATGATGGCACGTTTTGTCTCTTTACACTAACGGCTTGTTACTTGAACTCAGGACGGATGTGTTGTAAATGTATAGCTTCACGATTGATCTATCCATTCGGGTGAGTGACGCTTAACCCATTCTTAATTCTATGCGAATTAACAAAAGCTTCAAAATGGAAATTGCATCATAAATGGTAAAGAATATCTCACTTTTGACACAAAATGTAGCAGTAAACATTCTTTACCATAGTAGTATCATTCCAACAACGAAATTGCAACGAAACTACTTATTTCAATGATTTCTAGAGGCCAGATTCCTCAACAGCGCTTTTCACCGATACGCATTACTTAGCATCTGCACTTCGAAAGGATTTTGATCGAAACATTTCCCTCGAAAGCTTACCATTGGACTCATCATTCCGCTCGTCCAGAGAGAGAGAGAGCGAGATAGAGGAAGAGTGAAAGAAAAATTGCATCAAGTTGAATACATTCCTATCCACTATGTACCGTCCACATGTGAACCGACTCAGCATCAGCCGTTCCACGTGTATTGCAACCGCGTCACTTAACAATTTCCACAAGGCAAAATATCTTCTTCGTTTTTTTTTTCTCCCGTTGTTATGCCTCTCAGTATTTTTCGCATTTTCTTCCTGTGAAAAAAGCATTCCAATTGGACCGTATGGGAAGGGATAAGGGGTAAATCAGGAGTAGCTAGGAGAAAAGCGTCCGAACGACGCACGCTCGATACAGCCGGCTTTCGCTGGAGGATAGCTAAAAGGTGGATGTGGAAGGTGGAAGCGTTGTTTTCCCCCCCGGTGGGAGAGGGAGTGAAAGAAGGACGATCGGAGCGGGATGGTAACGTGGTTGCGGGGCGGGGGGCACGGTTAGTTACGCGGTTGTCCTGGTAGCGGGTGGAAAAATACCGACAGCACCGGCTAAAGCCTCTCGCAACTGCAAAAACCGGCACTTCGGTAACCTCGGCACCATTCGATCGGGTCGCGTTCGTATGGTCGTTTCATAAATAAACAAGCCGCTTTTCCGGATGCTGTGGAGCCGGCACGGGGCGGCTGTCGGGAAGCGAAAGGAGTGAAAAATGGTGGAAAAACAGCGCGCAAACTCTCCGCTCAACTCCGCTCGTGCTACGAGCTTCACGCGTGAGCACGAAAGAGCGCCATGAGCGTGCGAGTTTTCCCTTCCATGGTGTCTCTCGTGTTTTTCGCGCGCTCGCCAATTTTCCGGCACGCGAAAAGCGCTTGCCGGTTGAAAATTTGCTTTCGCAAAAGTTTGCCTTTGCTTGGATCCTTCCACCGTGCAACAGTGAGCGAGTGGGAGAGGCTGTGAGATAAACGATCTCCATATCCTAGCTCATCTTCAGCCATCATCAAGCATCATCAGGAGCGGCGTCATCCGGCCTGTCTGCGTGTTCGTCGTGGTCGGAAAAGTTGCTCGTGCATTTCATTGACTGCGTCTTCTCTCGAAGGGCTCCCCCTCCCCGGTGTCATCCTTTCCCGGCGCCCGGGCGCCCACTTCGACAGGATGCCTTCGTCATCGACCGACCGGCCCGAAGAAGTACCCCCTTTTTTGGTTCGGGTGCCGATGGTGTTGACGCTGACGGTCTGCCAGATGCGAGTAGACGTTCGAGGCCGGCAGATCGCACGAATTTTCGCACGCCACCCGTGTGTCGGATACCCGTGTGGACTTTTACGCGCCGTGCTGTGCTTAAACGGCAGTGGATGGGGTGTTAACTCCAGCTCCAACTCTGCACACCACCACGTCAAACGTGGAGTGTGGAGTGTGTAAACGCGTGCGCCCGTGAGTGTGTGTGTGTTTGTGCGGTACTACTGGTGCGTCCTGAATCGAATCAAATTCACCACAGAGTTGCTCAGTGTTGCTATCATCCTGTGCTTTTTTTCCTCTTCCTGTGGCATACCCGGGAAAGCATTCATCGGCAGGCCGAGGCAAAGTGTGAATGTGTGAACGTACATATGTAGTTTTGTTGATCGGTGCCCGTGAGTGCTGTTTGTTCCGGTTTCCGGTGAAGACAAGCGGAAAACTACAACTTCGGGGTGTTTTTTCCCCCCTTCCGTTACTGTACGGGATTTCATTTCCAGCAAAAAGGCATTAAAAGTAAGTTACCGTTTTCTATGCGAGATCATCCACAGCGTTTATGAGCGAGCAGCAATAATCCATGCTTTGTGCGAAAACAGTGATAAGTGAGTGGTTTATTGGAAACAACAAATTTTGTTTTTTTGCGAAATAGTTAAAGTGTTTTTGTGTTATTGAGTTTGCAATGGAAGTGAGCATAAGATTTGTTTATTTTCCTAAGATTTTTTACATTTATTAGAATTTGTATTAGCAAAATTAATTATTCATTGTTTTGAAATGTTTTGAAACACGTCTGAAAATGTAATCAAAAAAATCAGTAAGATTTGAAGGTTTAATTTCGATTAAAATATCTCTTCTGCCTGATAATGACTAAACCATAGAATATGATTTTGGGGTTTAAAATTATCAAAACTCCCATTAATTGTATTTTCCTATCGAAGGTGCTACAAAATGTATAGAGGTGAGAGTGATTGAAATTGTGTTAAAAAGAATGCTGTGATTGGACATTTAATTTTTACATTTAACGCTGATTGAACGCTGAAGATTGAAATTATTTTGCAACAAAAGGAAATTCCAAGAATGCAGTGTGTTGAAGGCTGTAAAACAGCAAACTCAAAAGTAAAAAATTTAACAAATTACACAAAAAATTGACGCAAAAGGTTTATAGGAAAGCAAAATTTAGGAACTCCCGTAGTGGACGGTATTCCAGGAAGGATATTTCATCGCAGAAAAAGAGAGCTTTTTTGTTTGTTTCCATATCCAATAACCTCTGAAATAGTTTAGTGAAGTTGTAAATATATTGATCCTTCAAATCGAGGGATATGAAAAAACATAAACACAAAAACCAGTCTAAACCCGACTCAAAAATCATGCTGTGAAATGATCTCATTTTTTAAACAAAAGCATCCAAGTGCAATATCGGAGGTTTCAAAAAATAGCTGCCCTTTCGTGGCCTGGAAATAGACATGCAGTTTGGAAAAAGGTGTTTATGTTTGTTTCGCACAACCTACCCCACCGTAAAGCTGGGGACGAAATTGATGAAGCTGTAGCGAGTGAAAGGCAGGGGAAAAATATGGCCATTTTTTTTAATCAAAAACCTTCGCTAGTCATTTAGACAATCACAACGTGAAACGTTTAGCTTCCGCCCAAGACACTGGCTACCGGTCGAGTGGTGGAAGTTATTGAACCGCTCGCTGCCAGTTGATTTCCTGCTCAACCAGGTACATGGCGGCGAACCTGAGAGGTTCGTCTGTGCGTTGTCGATGCGATTCTAGGATCACATAGAATGCGTGAAACTAATTAAAAAGTCAAATCACATCACAACCTTCTCTCTCTCTCTCTCTCTCTCTCTCTCTATCTCTCTGCTTCCGTATCGCGAGTTTAATGTTTAGTTAATATGTACAAACAGTTACCAGCATTGAGGGGACCGTTTGTATGTGTGCTTAAACAGTGTGGGTGCGTGATAATGGATTAGGAACCACGCAGATTCTAGCTATCTGCCCGACTCACTGAAAACACTTCGCGAGCCTTCTAACGCGACAAATGGCTGGCAAATTATGTGCTACGTCACCAGTTCGGTCGAGGGAGGTCATTGCATTGAAGTCTTCGAACGTTCCCAAGTGTCGGACGGATTGTGATGGCATCATGGCGACGTTTGGTTTGGGGTGCGCTTTACGAACAGCGAACACAACAACTTTATTGGACCCTAGCATAAAACTAGAAAAACTTGAAACTGTGTGTGCGTGCGTGTGTCTGTGACGTTGACGTAGGGACGCTTTAATGTTTTCCTTCCCGTTTCGTTTTCATTTCACCCTACCCTAGGCCATCGGCTTTCCCGAACAACAACTCAACCGTAACCCGAAATCCACCAACCACACTGTGGGGTTGTGGAAAAGGGGGTAAGGAAGGGGAGGGGGGGAAGTAAAATCGTACCAATTTTCCCTCCGTTCCCTGGTGCCCGGAACCATTTTTCCTTTGTTTTGGCTTTTTAGCTCGGGGAAAAGGTCATGCTTTTTCCCGTTTTTCATCCGGTGGATTTGGTGCCCCATTTGTTGTGGCTCCGAGCTGACGGTTAGGGTGGTCAAAGTTGAAATCAAGCAGGCAAAACAATGAAGCATCAGAGGGGTGGTGTGAATATGTCCGAATAAAATGGTATTTTTTTTAATGATTGTAGAAAACTTGGAAAATGCATCATCATTTTCCGTGTTGGAGCTATTTTCTAAAAAAAAATTGTTTTTTTCATTCTGCTTTTTTGCTATTTAAATGGCAACATAATAAAAGTACAGATATAAAAGCACCCTTCTAAATCGTTGATCAATTTTTTCATATGGTCTTTGCTTTCCTCTTTAACGGCTGCGATAAACGTAAAACGCGCTCATAAAAATCTCATCGCACGTTGATCGATTTGTGTTCCGCTTCTCCAAAAATGAAGGCTGCGAGGGGACTTCAAACGGTGATGCGTTACGTGAAGCTTTCAACAAATCTGGCACTATCTAATCTTTAAGCGATTGAACCGCGTTGTCTTGAAAGTTCAAACGAAACGTAGAAATGAAAAAAAAACTCGCCAACTGTTGGACATAACAACTCATAAAATAATGGTAGATTATAGGAAGTTTTAAACAGCGATACTAAAACATGGTATACAATATGTTAATAGCATTAACCGATGGTCAAGCAATGCGTTATGTTGGATGTGGTTTTATTTATTTTCTTAACGATTTAACTGCACGTTGGCGCAATTTGTTATCAAAAGCGACGCGCAGCATTAAGTAAATTCCTGCCGATGCGATGACGCACACTATCGCTCGTGGCAAACGGTGCCTTTACCCTTTCCCATTCATCTACATTCCATTCTATTTATTGATGGCAGAGAATCTCAATCGACTGGGTAAAGTCAACAGCACATACCTCTCTTCTACGATCGTCCATCAGCTTCATATCGGAAACATGCGTTAAAGGGATCGAAATGATCAACTTGTACAATTGACAGCAGTTCGCTGATCGCGACTGCTTGAGAAACACTGAGTTAAAGGGTCTGTTTTGTTTTCTCTTTCAATTCTCCTTCTTACGGATGGTCTCACTCTTCCGCACTGGGTAGATAAGGAGAGATATTCGATCGCACGCACACAACAAACACAACGAGTATGTTTATGGACCTGTTCGATCGTACGCATTGCATGCCGTTGAATTGAACTATGTTTGAAAGAAGGCACAAAAAGCCATCCGAGAGAGGTGAGAAAGAATAACAAAGAGTAATGTGAGAGTTGAGCGCAAAGTTACCTTCGACACGAAATTAGTAAGAACGCGATCGTAAATTACAATGTTTAATTCTATTGCTGATTCTAATAAAAGAATTCATTTTGGAGAATTTGTAAAAATTCAATCAAACATGTTTAAAAAAACATGTCTTACAAGTTTACATTTCCTGATGATCATAATTCAACTTAATCTGGCTTTAAATATAATTTATAAAAACATATTATTATTTGGCAAAAAAATTGAAGCAATTTTATCGGTTGTGTAAAAACATTTCAAAAGAGAATATTTACGCGTAATTTGGTATTTTTCGTACAAATCAGCAAATAGTTGCCACACAACGAATTTCCTCTCCCATCAAAGAGTTAATCACTTTTCAAACAACCCACACAACTGTGCAAGCCTCTTGCATCGGCGCTCACTGTCTCTCTCTTCGGTAAGGCACAAACACAGACACGCTGTGTTTGTGGCTTGACCGGTCCAAACAAAAACCCAAGCAAAGGGGACCCTCAGCGTCGGCGTGATGTCAGCGGTGACTTTAGTTTTTTTTAGAAGCCGGTGCGAGTCAGCACGAATGCAAACGTGCGTCCGCGTCCCTATCGCTTTCTGGCTGGTTCCTAAAGAACAACAACGGCCCAACGTAAGCTCGTCCTCGTCGTTTCCGGCGCATTGTGGTCACTTGTGAATAACGCGTACGTGTGTGTCGTTTATGTTTTTTTTTTTTAAATCGTGAATCGTGTACTAAATCTGCTAAGAATATAGCCCCCCATTCCGAAAAATTTGGATCAAAAGCGTGCCCGTGAAGAAGGGTCAAGATCACTTTCTCTTTCACCGGTCAGTAATGGCGCGAGTCGCTCATAATCTAACCATAAGTGTGTCTGTGTGGGTGCGTGGATGCGTGGATGCTGTGAGTCGGCATGGTAGCGGCTTGTGATGGAGCTGCTTGGTGATTGTTAACCCCATGGTCCTAACGCAACACACAAACCATTTGGTGCGTTGGTGGTGTGTGCATTCAGATAAATAATCATTTCCGCCATTGGGACGCGCGTAGTCTTTTTTTTTCTTCTTCTGTGTGTGATAGAAGCAAATCGTGAAACATGGTGACTGTAATGCTGGTGGGGCACATTTTTTGATCTTCCTTTCTCTCTCCCCTCAGACCGGATTCCAGAAATAGAAATAGAACTGGGAATTCTTTCTGCGCGCACTGGAATTATTGAATGTTTCATTCTGCAGCCGCACACGCACAACGCGGCCCAATCGGGCGAAGAAAGACAACCATTTGTTTTTTTTTCTTTATTTTCTCCCAATTGTTTGACTAGTTCACATTTTTTTATCATCTGTATACGTCCATTGTTGAATAAACCTAGTGGCAGTTGTAGTACCTAAGTGGAGGGATTCGAGCCTGTCAAACAGCTAAGAAGAGAGTCTTGTTAGCTGTGAATTGTGAATGTGATGTCGATCAAGTGATTTAAGTGGGCTGCCCTTGTGTCACTACCCCATACGTTTGCCAGGAATATAGTGTTCTAATTATTTATTCTTTTCCCATCTACTTTTAGATCGCAGAATTGGATATTGGAAGATTCCACGCGTTGGCGTTGGTGCAAGCAGCAAACCGTGGGTAAAAAAAGAAAATTGTTCTGTGAAGAAAGTTCAAAACCCCAAACAAGCACTCTATCAACTGTTGTTTTGTTGTTCAAACAGAGCAAAAAAAAAAGTGAGAAAGTCAACCAATGTGAAAAAGTTTGATAAATTACACACGTCTGTTAGAGTCCGGAGGATGGATCTTTTGGTAGCTCACCAGTAACGGTTTTTGGGGGTGAGATTTCATCGTGAAAAATTAAACATATAAGTGAGAAAAATTTACAAAAAGTGTAAAGAAGAAAAGAAAACAGAAGAATACACTAATGGTTGGTGAATTCTAGTGGCAGTAAATACTGGAAACAATAGAATTCCGCAAAAAAAGGTCTCGTAGAATCAGTATGGCCTAGAAGTGAGTGAATTTTCTAACATAAAGCTGCATTCTCGAACATTAAAATGGTTCGAAAAGGAAAGAAACATGTGTATTGGAAAGAATTGATTGTGCTACAAATATAGCTGGTGGTAACCGATCGTAGTAATTAAATAAAAAAAAAGTTCCAAAAGATCACTTTCCAATTGCCGCTCAAGTGTTTTGCATGTGCACGTTTGTATGTGTGATTAGAATCAAGTGTGAATTTGTGCCATATGAAGCGTTTGGAGTTTAGGAAAAAAGTTACAAAACAAGAAAATTTAACCTATGGGAAAGTGTTAGAAGAAAACCCGCCCCCTTCCAGAGAGAAGTTTTGCTCAAGTGATAGCAAAAAGAAAACGAGTGAGAAGTGCGAAAAAGTTTTTCCACGGTGTGTGAAAATCAAGCAGCATACGATTTCCTTTCGCAGCACAACCCGCGCGTGTGTTTTGTGTTGTGGATGATTTGTTTTTTCTTCTTCTGCTGCTGCTCCTTCTTCTGATTTTCTTGTCCCGATGTGTGAAGTTAATCCAACAACGGTCTCCCCGCAACGGGCACAGATGTAAACAAAAGCGCCAAATTGAGCAGTCACGAAACGGAAAAACGAGTTCCCGCGCGCGCGGTTGCAACTGGTGGAAAACGCAAACGGAAGAAAATAGAAAAAAAAACCGAAAAGGGAAAAGCTAGAACGTGCAGCAAGTGTAAATCAACAAATCGCAGCAACAACCAAAAAAAAAGTGATTGCATACGATCGTTATTAATACATCTCGATGATTGTTCGAGTTTTGTAATGCATCCATCGCTGCAGGGAAGCAAAGTTTTAGTGAACGGTGCGAGCCACTAAATACGTCACGTAAAGTTAAATTGTTTTGCGGCTGTTTCGTGTGCGTTCGTTTTTTTATTTTGGTCGTGTACGTGCGTGTGTCAGTGAGCAATACAGCAAAAGGAGCCCAACCTGGAGCCATTTGTTTTCGTTGTTATTTTTGTTTGTTGTGTATGAAAAAAAAGGCAGTGTTTGTAGGCGCGAAAATAGTTGTGGAAGAGAATCCAGAAGTATTATTTGGCCTTGATTGCCTCTACCCAAGTGTGCAAAAGGTGGTGCAGGTGCCGAATGCACGCACGCGAATGTATCTCTAGTGTGCGAAAAGCTTGTTGCTACACTTGATTTGTGTATTGTGTGCGTGTGTGCGTTACCAAAGGATCAAGTTACCACCCTCCCTACAGAACGCCCAACGATGGATATACTGCCGAGTGGAAGCATTTTCCGGGAACTTCAAATCATCCACGAAACAGGATGCTTCTCGTCCGAGTCCTCCTTCGAGGATCAATGGCAACAGGTATGTATGTATTTTTTTTTTCTTGGAGAATTGATGTGACACCATTAAATTCTCAACGACCTGATAAGAATTTGTTAAAAAATTGTGGTTCATTTCCTTTCGTAAAGATTTTTTTTTCTTGAGTGAGTGCATTAAATGATGGTTTGTTAAAGGCTTATCAGCAGCAACAGCAGAACTAATCATTCTGCAGTGTATAATGTCACCTTATCAGTGATTGTAGCATTACTGAGTCAACTTCAATGGAAAAATGTCATTACAAACGCGAACGCGCCATTTTGACGTTTTGCCGGTGGATGGGGAAGAATACTATATTTTCGATTATATTCACCCCTCTGCTAGTATGATGTCACGGGTACTATAAAAAAAATCTGACGATAGCTTAACAAAATGTTGCATCAAACACATTCAAGGTTTCGGTTGAAAATCGTGAGAAAATGAATGGCAGTTCATCATAATTTAACGTGAAGAATTCGACACTCGACGAGTTCGAGTAGCGTCCGGACTTTGAATCTTCAGATTCTTTACCATCCACCGATGAATAACGAAAGGTCAAATATTGTTTATGATCGTTCTCCTCACTCCCCCCTGCATTGGTGCGTTTTCGAGAAAATGGAAGACATTTTCCAGAAGGCGCGGTGCGCAAGATGTTTGTCTGCTTAATGCCTTGGGAACGACCCCCGAATCGTTTGCTTCGAGTGGACGGAAGAGTTAGCAATAGGATTTTCCCGGGAAAACACAAACAAAAAATCTGACCACCCTAGACGATGAAGTGAAATCGCAACCGGAAATCCAACGGAGCAGATTTACTCATCATCCCGGTTTACGGTGAATGGCGTTTCTATCCATGTGGCTTTTCCTGGGAAATGGAAGTGTTGTAAGCTTGTATGATCTCACAACACGAAAACAAAACGAGAACAGCTCGCTTCGGGGATGGATGGTGCTACACCGGACGGGTTTGTTTGAAATTGTGCCAAATATTGGCCTACATTTGGATATTTTTAAATATCATATAAATTGAAAAGGTTGCTCATAGCAATAGCATTTGCATGAATGTGTAAACTTCTATTATTCGTCTGTCAAAACGGAAAGCATTTGTAGATAACTATTTAATAATGGTTAAATAAATGTATTTATTTATTCTTGATTAAACACCCTGCTACAAAATAAAATGTCTTTTTTGACCAAAAGACGTCCATTTTAAACCAATTAAATTTCCATTTCAGTTCTGAGTATTTTAAGTTTAGGGTTTTAGATTCGTACCATTTTTAAAAATGAGCTCAGCAAGGCTTAAATTTTGATTTACGGGAAAAAGGCTCAAGGTTTATAAAACACAGGTGAATGAATAATTGTATTAATAAACCAAATGACTCAAGGTTCGACCAGTTCAGATTGGATTCGATTCCACAAATCAGGTTCAATTCCATAAGGTCGATTATTATTATTTTGCAGATAAGAAATGTACTTATATCCACTATAAATAATACGATAAAATTGTTTAAGCCAAAAAGGATAATAAAAGCAACGATTGAAAATGGTAATTTTTAGTAATAAATTTTAAAGGAAAAATAACAAACATTTGCAACAGTTTGGTGTTTCAAAATTTATAGCAATTTTCTTTACAAAGTTGTTTGGTATCAATCGCATAACATTACCATCACGCATAACTAATGGGTAGTAAAAGCTGGTCGTTAAGTGTAAAAATTTCCCCAAAAACATTTGCAAAAAAACAAACTTTCACAATTTAAGTGATCCCTTCTGCGCCAACCATACCCGCAAAAAAAAGCGAAAGCAATAAAAGGTCTCTTTAAGGGTGGCTTTTGTTTCGTCAATAATCATACATCTTGTTCCATGCTGTACAAGACCCAAGCCGAACCATTCTTTAAACGATCAGCCAATGTAACGCGGTAACGCTGGCAGGAACCACCGGCAGCGCTTCCGGTAATGTTATAGAAATATTTCCCTTTTTCCCGATACCTTATTGCACGAACATTCTTACACCATGCTGTGCTAATGACGTGTAGGTAAATGTACCTGTCCGTACCGCATTAGTGCCTGGTTGTCTGGCCTGCCCGGGAGGTATGGTGGGAAAGAGTCTGGCCCCGATGTGCCTTGTGTACTATATTCTTGGGGATTTTTTTTCGCTTTCCTCGTTCTTTTTTTCGGACATTAGCTATCCCAACTCAACCGTGGATGCGTTTGTGTGGAGAAGAGCAAGAAAAAAAAAACAATCTGAAAAGATGTCTAGAAGATGGGAAAATCTTTCTTACCTACATTTTCCATTTCCCCATTGGGAAAATATTTGGTACTATGCCCAAGCAAAAGAGCTAGCGAGAGGAAGGAAAAGAAAAAAGAAAGAAAATTCACAGAATCACTGAACTAAAGCAAAAGCATTCATAGAGGGGTTATCGAGGAGGAAAAATGGAAGCACCGAAGGAAACGGATCCTTAGCGTGGAAGGTCGGCCGAAACGCGATGGTTCCGGAAAAGCGCGTTACGCCATCTTCACGGTTTCGCACTTTTTTCGCCGCTAGCAACAGAAATGCTTTCTACCCCTCGGCCCTCCCCCTCTCCCTCCCCCCACCCCAACAAATGATTTCCCTTTTAGCGCTTATCCTTCCTTTGGTGGTCCAACGTCTCTAAAGTCGACCGGAAGTCGATCAGAAAGTAAACCAGCAGCATCGTTTTCCATCATCAGCCAGCAAATATCATCATCATCATCATCATCGTCAGCGACGACACGGGTATGGTCATAAAAGGATGGTAGGAAAATCTTGTTTTTGCGAAAATCCCTATCGCACCCCCTCGACCCCACAGTGCAGACAAGGGGGCGGGGGGAAAATTGGAATGAATGTAACCATAGAAACGGCATCCTCCTGGCGGTGTTGGGCGAAACCATCGTCTTACGATCGTTCTTCCAACAAGCAACACTGTCTCTCTGTGTGTGTTTGCGCGTCTGTGGAGCTATATTACCGCGTTGAACTATCCATGTTTCCACTGCGGGTGGCTCTATTTTTCCAGCTGCTTTGCCTGCAGAAGGCGACGAGCTGGCTGCCAAAGCACACATAATAAGCGAACACACAGAACAAAAAAGCGAAGTAAAACTGTGGCTCCTTAAACAAGCTATAATTTTCTGTCCGGTCGCCGGCACCGCCTTGCTGTTTGGATGGGAACACGCAGAAAATGGTCCGCCAGCATACCCCAAACACCTCCAAAGACTTGTTATTTCCCCTTTTCCCTTTCACAACCCACAACCAAAAACAGCACGTGGAAAACCGGCGCAACCGTGGTGGAAAGAAAATGCGGATGTCGTTGCTTTTGGTCCTTTGCTTTTGTTTTGCCTTTAAAAGGAGCTGCTTCTTGTGCTCGTGTGCTATACACACGGGCAATATACAAACACACATACACGCACACAATAAAACGCGAAGGAAAGCCCGCGGGAAGGGAAGCTAATATCATTGCGAGGTAGTGCTGTTTCCTTTTGCCATTGGCTTAACGTGCTTTTTTCTCGCTTCCCTCTTTAACTACCATAACCCACCGAAAAGGAAAAAAAAGAATCGTTGGAAAAAGGTTACCAGAGGTCTACCATACAGGATTTTCTTCAAGTGAACCAGAAGGTTTTTCCCGTCCCGTCACACAACCCCCCCTTCCATCCCTTTCCACCCTTCAAACCACACTTTAATGTTGATACGATCAAATCTAGCACGGATATATGCGTCGCATACAAACGAAATTTGCTCGAAACCTTCCCCCCCGCCCCCTCGCGACCTTCCTCAGTTCCCCCCTTTTTCCTTCCTGGACGTTGAAAATGCGAGGGTGCGAAAAAAAAATATCGCGAGACGTTTTCCCGCAGCCAGTGTGTGTGTATGTATGTGTGTGTGTGGAAAAGTGAATGCGCGCTTTTCCAAGACCCCTTGCCCCACACACCCTACTACCCCTTGTCCGATCCATCCAAACCAAGCATCGTGTTTTTCCGTCGCTCGTTAAGGGTTTTCCCGCGCGCTGCGTTCGCTTTCCTTGGCGTTTCCCTTAACTGAGGTAATATTTTCTGCCTCGTTCCTCGGTTGTAGCTTTTTTTTTCTTCTTCAACCAACCGCTCCAGGAAAAGGCGCAAACCTTCACCTCCCGTCCCATTTGTATCATCAGCCCGCGATTCACTGCAGTCTATTTTTAAGAAAATATTTTATTACCTTAATATTTTTGTAGGGTCTCTCTTTTGCTGTTTACTTTGTGCGTGTCTCCCTTCCTTCCTTTCCTTTCCCTTTACTCTTTCCCTTCACTACACCACAATTGGTTATGGTTCATCGAGTCACTGTGTGGCACATTGTGGCACAAAACCGTGAAATAAAGCGCGCGAGCGAGCGCCTGACAAGGAAAATTTCCCGCCAACCGTCCCGGCACCGGGACGCAGACAAGCTAATACACATTCTTACATTCCGGCACAACCTTGGTAACGATTTACACCGGTTTGAGCAGCTTGAGGAGGTTTTTTTTGTTATCATATTCTCATTTCATGCTGGTGCTTTGCGGCATATATCCGCATCGAGCCCAATCTTTGCCGTAGATCAGGGATCGCAAAGGAAAACTTCTAGACGGGTGGAAAATACCCCCAAAAAAAACCGGACCGGGGAAAAGTAAATGTCACCTACCGTTGATGCGTATCCGTGCAAGTTTGCTGTGGATGCTGGACAACGTAAAGAAAGGTAGGCCGAGGTGGGGCGGATTGTTGCCATGTGGATTGAATCAAAACCATGGTTTTTTTTGGGGGGCTGGCTATGATCCTGATCCTACGGTCACTTCATTGCGTTGTCGTCAAAGTAAATCGTCCACCGGCCCCGTCGTTTCGGTGGCAACGTGTTTTCGCTTCCTGGTAAGTGTCCGGCCGCGAGAATGTATTTCTCTCGTTCGAAATGGTTTATTTTTCCTTTGCTTTCTTTGTTTTTGGTTTCTTTTTTTACCGATTCGTTTCTTACCGTTAGTATCCGTACAAGTGGATTTTATGGATGGAAAATTGGTTTTGCATCGAAAATAACATCCGCGCCTTTTTCCCTGACTCCACCGCCGCATACGGGGCCTGAACAATAATAATAACAAAAAAAACCTTCCCTTGTTTTGGGTTGGTTTTCATCATTGTAACATGGATTACGGATCTGTTGGAAAAGCCTCGCCGAAACAAAGAAAAAAACACTACACCAGCATTATTGAATATTGGATACTGGGGTTTTTCCTCTAGCAAAGAGGAACGTAAACAATGGTTCGATTAGAGTACATAAATTTAGGCGCTTGTGATTATCATAATTTTTCATTACGCAATCTGGTCTCGCTTTTTCGTTCCTGCGTTTTGTGTTTGTTTCACAAGCCTCCAATATGGTTTGTGAAAATGTTGTGCGTTTTCTTTACCATCATTACGTGACCCTAGGTAGCGCAGAAGCACACTATTGGTTTTGTGATTGAATTTTCATCCGTGGCTCCATGGTAGACCAAGTTGTATTGGGTCAAAATTTTAAATCGAGCACGAAAAAACGAACGAAACCTTCCAGCTGGTGTGAATATAGAACACAACTGAACAAAGCGCTTAATTTTCTTCCGGAGATCAGTTTTGATGTTTAAGTAAAAAGGTGGAAAATAAGGAAAAGCAGAGTGAACCGAGGGGAGCAGGGTAATTTTTCCACAAAATATTATTGGTTGATAAGTTCGGTCGTATCTTTTAGCATTTTCTTTTTTCAAATTAAGCAAAGAAACCGACCATGATCGAGACTATTCCCATGACCAAACGTGCCAAAGATGAAACCGAAATGCTGCGGTTGATTTACACGCGTTTTTCTTTTAGCGGGAGGAGGAAATATTTGCAAGTCTGGTAGTTGATAAGAACAACCGTGGTTGGCGCTTTATTACGTTTCTTCACGTTTTGCAGGTTTTTGAATCGCTAAAAAAACGAATTGAATTCGAGAATAAGGCAAAATCTGTTTCCTGTTCCGGTCAACCACACCGTATCCGGTAGGGGTAAAAATGGGAGAAAATAAAATTCTACTAAAAAAAACCATGGAATTCATCCCATTTTTCGAGCATTTGAAAATAAGACTGGCAGCACAAAATTCTGGTTGCACAGCGCGAGGGAAATGTTTTTCACCATAAGCTCACGTTTTCCACCCCTTTTTTTGCTCTCCTTTTTTTTACTTCACACCTTTAACTCGTCTCAGTTCCGAATGCTGCAATGCTCACAAACGTGAGGCAATTCTGGCGGGATGAATGGGAAATTCAATTAAAGTTTTCCACCCGCCAAACTCGCTAACGAAGCGCGTCAGTTTTGGCAGTGGAAATATGGGTGGATAGAATGACGAAAGAGAGAGAGAGAGAGAGAGAAAGAGAGGAGTGCGTGGTATAGCATTACTGCCCTTTTGTGGCATCTCCCAAAAGATTGGGAGCAATAATGGCTCCGGTCAAATTAGCGATAGCAATTCTTTCACACTCCCTTTTTTTCGGTCCACCATGTCCAGCGTGTGGGAAAGGCAAATCATGCACAAAAGTAAAAACTCCGTAACCGATCGAACCACATTCCAAAACCATGACCATGTTATTCGGACCGATCAGCAAAGAAAAGTTTGACCGAGAAAATTTCACGGAAGGCTTTTCCAACTGGAACGCCGATAATGGAATTACTTTGTCATTTTTCACGTGCCAACTCCGTGTCCTCTCGGAGTACGGGTATGAAATGGTTTGGTGTAACTTTTTTTTATATATTCGTCCCTGGTTTTTTTGGTGCGTCTGTATGTGTGTCCATCTTTCCGAGTCTAATAATATTTCGCTTCGCACCAAAACAGAAGGCTTCAGTCGGGGAGTTTGTGTGCAGGTTGGCTACACCATTGTGGATTATAATAAATTCAATTGTACCTTATCAGTGCGCTGGGTGGTTTTTTCGCCTCTCTTTTAACTCTCTTTTAACTTTTTTTTCGGTAAGCGTTTTCCTTTTGCTCGAAAGGATTTCTTTTTCATTTCTTACATTTTATGTGAGTGTGTGTTTGAGCCCCATGAAATACCACACAGGACACGGGTGGATCCACCCATCACAGCTAATCAGAAGTTTATTCAACGAACAAAAGCGTGATGGAAAGTTTTCCACTGTTGTCTCGCTGGTCAAGATAAAAACTTTTGTTGGGGCGGGGAATTGAAAAGACTTTCGAATATAGAGTGGGAAAATGGTTTTCTTTTACCTTTTTTAACTTCAAAATGTGGATTTTTTGTTGTGGGTGTGTGTGTGTGTTTTGCTGTACACGAGTAAAATAATGCTTATTTCAAGATTCTTTCATCAACGAGAGAAGAGGGTTTATGCTTGCTGATCATATTTTCATGCCAAACTTTGAGGAATGGTGACAGCAGGATTCCTCAAGAAGTCAGCTATGATTGTTATGCTTTGGTTTATTCAATGATCTGTATAGCACGTACTGATAGGTGACCTCATTTTTGAAGTCGTTCAAAACTTTACCTACCTTGGGTCAAAAGTCAACACGCGCTAGGGAACTAGCTGTCTGCTACGATTTCTGAGAAATAATTCTTAACTCTAAAATACTGATCACGAGGATTGAAGTTGGGATTATATACAACCTTTACAGTTCCAGTTCTCAAATGTTTCTGAGGCATGAACTTTGTCCAGAACTGACGAAACCCTCTAAGTCGCGTTCGAGAAGGAGATCCTCAGAAGTAGTTTTGGTTACTTCAATGAGGAGTTCTCACTATCGTACAACGAATTAGACTCGCCAGACTTCGGTGGAGTGGTCATGTCATGCGAATGTCACCGGATTACCTAGCCCATAATGTCCGTTTAGGTCAACCACATGAACAGAGTGATAGGCTCAAACTGAAATGTAGTGATGGCGTTGATATCTCCCCCCATAAAGGTCGGAATAATAGATTAGATGATGGAGACTCTCGACTATGAGCGGTTTTGACGACTCCTGTCCTATGAAATGAGATTCATCAAGACAAAAACTGAATGAAAATGGAAAATGAAAATGTAGTTTTACAACGTGTTTTTTTTTCGTAGGGATGTCCGTAGTTCTGAGTTCTAATAAGTTATCTCATTTATTAAACATGTCTTAAATCCTATACGAAAAGTAGAAGGTTTGGTTAATTCATATTCAAACGGGAAAACAGTTTTACCTTTGACGGCCTCGTACACGGCACAGCACATTAATTTATCGGTGTGGGAAAAGCTGTGCGGGTCAATCTAGATACACTAAATGGATAAATTATGCATCATTTAGCACCCGAAAGTTAGGAGATCCCCGGGAGTAGCATTTTATTGTGCATATTTAAACTCACCTTTTGGGGTAAGATTTATTGATGCTCGTTACGTAGCGGGAATGTGATTCGTTCAGTTTTTGCAGGAATGCGGGAACTCTGGTTCCAGCTCTATTAATTACTTCCAATGGTTGACCCACCAGTGCGATTCCTCTTGGGTGTTACGTTTGATTGAATTAATAGTTGTTAATTTTTTGTGTTGTGTGTCCCACCTTCCGTCCGTGTTACGAACTCATTCCCACAGGAAACGTAGAAGAGCTTGGTGGCCTTGTCCTTCAAGCGACACACGACACAACAGGTCTCGAATCCTGTGCAAGCCTGCGAGCGGACTTTGGAAGAAAGTGCCGCGGTTTAGGTCTGTGGTTGAGGTCTGTGGGCTTTGCGGTGAAGTTGCCTATTTCCGGACAATTCGTTCGAGCAATGGTGATGGTTGCGTGCCAAGCTAGTTTGCGGTCTCGATGCTAAATCATGCTTCCGAAAAGCCCTGCTCCCGGGTTTGGGACAGTTGTGGACCCCTTCCGCTACCCATTCCAGACGAGTGAAGATGAATGCTAATTTCCTTATTTTCTACCACACAACACACAAACACACACAAACAGAACAGAGGACAGAGGAACCGCACACACACACAAATGCAAATAAACGATTGCAAATAAACGGATCAAACAGATCGAGGAAGCAAATCCTTTCCTAAGCTCATTTCGTAGGTATTCCGTCCGCTCTGGAGGCCTTCTCCATATAAGCGGTTGTGTGGTGGCAATCAATAAAACTACAACTTCCTTTTGGGTCGAACTTTCCTTTCGAACGAGGACGACATGCGATTACAAAACCGGAGAAGATATCAGCCGAAATGTAAAACTTCTTCCGCTTTCCGGATGTCAACGATGAGTGACGGTGGCAAGAAGTTAGGCAATCGGCAATCGGCAAGACGTGGGTGCTCTCTCTACTTACCACCCCACACAAATCCTATCAGTTAGTTCCCAGTTCAGTTTGGCCATTTTCTTGAAGACTTTTAATCATCATGCTCGTCATCGTACGACGTATACACATCGGCCTAGTTTTCCGCCCATCGGTGAAGGTTTTATTGGTGGAGGCTTTTTTTTTCTTGGGGACCGCATCCTTAAACGAGGGATGTCTGGTTGTGAGGGTGACCCTTCCCTCAATCAGAAAAGGTTATGTAACATGAGCCGCACAGCAAAACAACTGCCATTATGGTGACAAATCGACTTTCCCTTGGTCTCCAAAACCATCCAAAAACTGGGTGGAAACGTCTCGCGTAGAGACGCGCGTAGACGTTGACAATCTTTCCTTGGAGACGTGCGTCGTACCGGGACCCTTCGTGTTTCGTCCCACCGGAGGAACTAGCTAGCGATTGTTGTCTGTTTTGCTTCCCGTGGGGACATTTCGGTTGTCTTGTCTTGACTGTTCTGGTTACACGGGTGGTGCCGAGGGTGATGTTGGGTGTTGGTATACTTAAGTGAACTTAAGAACTCTCGCAAAACGCTTCTCGTTCTATTTCCAGAACGCGGAGCAAGCTTTTGTGTCGAAGTTGCTAATGCTTCCGCTTCTATTCGGGTCATAATTATTCAGCGTAACGCGTTACCCTGGAATGGGCTGTTGTAGGAGGGAGAGTTGCGAGGGGATGTTTTGTTTGGAACGAGACGGGAATAGCAATAGTATGAGCAATGAGGGGGACCAATAGACCAACCAGATAGGATGGGATACAACACGATTTGCTTCTTGTAATCAGGCGCTGGAATCGTCAAAGCGAGTTTGGCTTCTATTGGGATCATCATTAAATGAAATGGTGGAAGAAGGAAGGATGCGACCAATAGTAGGTAGGAGTTTATACAAAGTGCAGGGTTTCTTAAACTATATTTGTAACCTTCTAATTGTAGCCAGTTTTTTATTTTTTTTTACTCAAAGATCCAATGCATCGACGTAGTGTACCACGAACAAAGCACTTAAATCATTTCTAAAATTGTTATATTTAAATTTTTGATAGTTCGTTCTGGAGCACCAATATTAAATAACTTGAATGAATCAAAACCTTGAATTTTCAAAAGTGTCAAAGTATCCAAAGAGATACGAAACTTAACTAAAGTCACACAAAACAACCGTTGACGCCGTCTGTAGAATCTATTATTTAGTTGCTCTAAAAATATGAGAAACTCTGTTAAATTGTCATCTTAAGTTTTAAGTATCACATCTTTATGCAAGTTCAGCAAAATCTGCTTTAAGAAAAGGCGTTAGGTTACAAACAGGTACAAACTGAAGGTTGAAAATTCTAGTTTATTATAAATCCAAAAGAGTACCTATAAAATTTTTAAAATAATTTGAAAACATCAAAAGTGTAAAGCAGAGTTGAAATATATTTAAGAAATTCGAAGAGATTTGAAGAAGAGATGAAAATAGTAATCAAAAAAGTAATTTAAAGAAGAAAAAACAATCCGTAGTAAAGTAAGAAAGTAACAATCTTTTAAACTGAAAACCCCTGTCCAGTGAAGAAAACACAAAAAATACAGAGAAAATAAAATCAATAAAAAATGAGTATTAAATACATCCAGACATGGTGCGCGCTCCGGAACGCATATTTACACATTTTTCACGTTCTTAACCACACTTTCTCTACGCTGTTGGCCACTTTCATCTTCGATTCATCTTCGTGTGGTGCTAAGTGCGTCATCTTTAGGCCACGCACACGTAAAATGATTGTGCTACGTGCTGCGTAGCTAAACCACGGTTTTTGGGATCCCATAACTAAAAGGATGTTTGGGAGAAAGAAGTAAGAACAAAAAACCTGCCCAGAAATTCACACACGCGACGAAAAACTTGCCTGCCAGCAAATGGAGTAAAGCGAGAAAACAAATAAAAATGCGTGGACAGAGCCACATTCAATTGAGATGATTTATTACATTTAACGATCTTTCCTGCGTTACCCATCCCGGCTGGTACCATCCGCGGCTTCTTGTTTTCCGGGAAAAGGTAAGGATCAGGCAGCGTTTCAACGCGACCTAGAGATTCGTAGGGACCGAGCATGGAAGGTGAGAATAAGAAATGGGAGATCAGAAAAAAAATTGAGGACAAATTCACTCCACTTGTCACTCCACTGTCAAGAATTCCCTTTGATTCCGTGGTGTGTGAAGGTGTGTGAACGAAATGAAAGAAGGGCGACCAAAAAAAACCTCTCACGAGTGTCACTTACAGAGGTCACGCCGGTCGCTGTTGTCGTCCGTTTGTCATCAAAACATTGTATACGAGCGTATCCTTTCGATAGATCAAACTTAAGGTTTATTTTTTGTCACTTCCACACTGTCCCGAACGAATCTTTCCCCCCCACAAACACACACAACTCTGGTTGATGCTAAGGTTCATTTTCCTTACCTCTTCTGTGTCTTGCTGCTGTTGTTTTTTCGCATTTTCCCGATCCCTTTCATCAAGGGTTTCGTTTTTTCTTTTATTCAATTTACGCTCGCATTGTAACATCTTCGGGATTATATTTTGCGCCAAAATGGAAAATGTTTCCGTTCGCCATTTTTTGGTGGTGTTGTTTATTTGCTTAGCACTGGCCAATACTTCCGACACCAATTTTCTCATGTAAGAAAAAAGGGGTTTTACCCCCAAAATATGTTAAATAAGAGATGAGCTTCGACAAACGGAAATGGCGCCCATTTTACTTCCCTTTTGGTTTGGGAGATCTTTTCCCTTTTCACTTTTACTTTGCTCCTTTACACTACTGTTATTACGTTGTAACAATGAAGCTGTTTTGGTTGTATGTATAAAATAAATAACACAAAAAACACAGGGTTTCTCAATGATTCCGGATCGTAATGGTATGGTAGAATTTAGTGTAATGGTAACCGGTCAAAAAAAAGGTGCTCCCTTCGCACAAAGTGGGGTTAAAATCGAACCAGTTTTGGGTGCACAAGTTTTCATGTTTTTCTGTTATACCACCGCTAGTTGTTATGATGGTGTAACAGAAAGGATAATGCCAATAAATATAGGACATCTTTACCTTTTCCTCCAGTTACCTTACACCGAAGAAGAAGGAAGTAATACTCAATCATCAATGAATGTTTTACCTTTTTTTTCGTTGTGTTTTTGTTTTACTCCTTTCTGGGTTTTGCGTTAAATGAGGTGATTGAAACAGACGATAATGTGTTCATTGCGGAGTTGCTGAATGGTAAAATTTAATTTGAGTTAAAATGAGCTTTCGGGATTTTTGATTGCCACAATCGTAAAGTAAAGGAAAGATTTTTCTTAGCGTGCAGCATAATGTTTGGGGTTTGGTTTTTAATTAAATTTTTTGAACATGTGTCAAGCGTTTGTTTACTATTTATTAATTCATAAATAAAAAACTATAAACAAAAATGATTTATTTTGTATACTTTAAAAGAATTTTAAAAAGTAGCAGAAAAAACATAAAGTAATCGATATTTATCTGCAAACATCAAAACTTGCATTATGGTACGAATTTTCCACCAACATTTTCCAACCCAAAAAGGAAACTTAATCCATCACACCAACAGGTATTGAAACGTTGTCTTTGTTTTGTTCCGTACTATTCCTTACCTTTTGTACGCATTGTTTGATTTTTCCCCTAACACTGAATGGGGAATTTTCCACTGTACAAGAAATTAAGAATGAAAAAAAAACACCCACACACAGGTTGCTCTTTAACCTTCCCCTTAACGGTTTTGTTGCTTCTGCTCCATTTTGTAAAGTGAAATAGTAAAGTTCAAACAGGGAAGCAAAAGGTGGCCTAAAAGGTCGCGTGCCAGGGTCTCTTACGGTGGTTTCAAATATCACTATCACTAGCCGCTTATGCCGCTTTTGTGGGAAATTTTCCTGGTACCAAACAAAAAAAAAAAGGGGGGTGAAATTAGTCTCTCGTGAGAGACCCTCGTAAAAGTTGAATCGCAGCCCACCCGNCGCACAAAGTGGGGTTAAAATCGAACCAGTTTTGGGTGCACAAGTTTTCATGTTTTTCTGTTATACCACCGCTAGTTGTTATGATGGTGTAACAGAAAGGATAATGCCAATAAATATGGGACATCTTTACCTTTTCCTCCAGTTACCTTACACCGAAGATGAAGGAAGTAATACTCAATCATCAATGAATGTTTTACCTTGTTTTTCGTTGTGTTTTTGTTTTACTCCTTTCCGGGTTTTGCGTTAAATGAGGTGATTGAAACAGACGATAATGTGTTCATTGCGGAGTTGCTGAATGGTAAAATTTAATTTGAGTTAAAATGAGCTTTCGGGATTTTTTATTGCTACCATCGTAAAGTAAAGGAAAGACTTTTCTTAGCGTGCATCATAATGTTTGGTGTTTGGTTTTTAATTAAATTTTTTGAACATGTGTCAAGCGTTTGTTTACTATTTATTAATTCATAAATAAAAAAAACTATAAACAAAAATGATTTATTTTGTATACTTTAAAACAATTTTAAAAAGTAGCAGAAAAAAACATAAAGTAATTGATATTTATCTGGAAACATCAAAACTTGCATTATGGTACGAATTTTCCACCAACATTTTCCAACCCAAAAAGGAAACTTAATCCATCACACCAACAGGTATTGAAACGTTGTCTTTGTTTTGTTCCGTACTATTCCTTACCTTTTGTACGCATTGTTTGATTTTTCCCCTAACACTGAATGGTGAATTTTCCACTGTACAAGAAATTAAGAATAAAAAAAAACACCCACACACAGGTTGCTCTTTAACCTTCCCCTTAACGGTTTTGTTGCTGCTGCTCCATTTTGTAAAGTGAAATAGTAAAGTTCAAACAGGGAAGCAAAAGGTGGCCTAAAAGGTCGCGTGCCAGGGTCTCTTACGGTGGTTTCAAATATCACTATCACTAGCCGCTTATGCCGCTTTTGTGGGAAATTTTCCTCATAACAAACAAAAAAAAAAGGGGGGGTTGAAATTAGTCTCTCGTGAGAGACCCTCGTAAAAGTTGAATCGCAGCCCACCCGGGGGGTGGATGGGAGGGGAAAATATTGCTAAAGAAAAGCTGGGGCGGAAAAAAATACTCACAACTAGTGACTACTCCTGGCGCTTGTTAGTTGCGTTCCCGTTGGGGGTTCATTTATTGGCCCCACACATACACCGACAAAGGGGTTGATATTTTCTTTACCCGACAGCCCGACCAAGTGCTTGCGGAATCCTTGTGCACCCCTTTTTTTCGAGTAAGTACCCAGACACATGATGCTTTTTTATGGGGGAGTTGGGGGGGTTTACTTTTGTCATGAGGACGCGTTTTGTTGTGATATTGGGCCGCAAAAAGGAGGAAGCAAAAAAAAACATGGATCGGTATGAATTTTACGTACCGTTTCGGCAGCGTTTGCGGGTATGACTCCTGTTTTGTGGTTTTTATTCGCTATTCACAGGGAACGAATTTGCTAAAGGTTTGTCTATCAGATTGCGTTCTACCTCGTTGTTGTTGGTGGCTTTCTATTTTTTTTGGGGGAGTTTGGGACAATTTTGTGGTACGCAAAACTGTGCCTGCATCGTAGCAGAAAAAGAAAGTAACTGCTAGTGCGCCCGTGGTTGTGCTCATAAAAAGATTCTTTCTTCCTTTTCGGGTGGAAAAGGATTGCGGAGAATCCGACGCGATCTACAGTACGTAACGTAACTAGGTGGCACAATGGTGGAGTATGGAATATGTCTGAAAAAGTAAGAATGTTTCATTTATTTATTATTTAATTATGAAAGCTTCTACTTTATAAAGGGAATAAACATTTTATGATTTCACTTTTTCCATCAAAACAAATTAAAGTTAATTTTTTAAATTTAGCTTTAAAATGCTCATGAAACGTTTGAGACAACTGAAATTGCGTAGTGATTAATACACTACTGTTTACTACATTTCGTTACATCTTATTGCAAAGAACTATTATACGTTTAAAAATATGGTGTTATAATTACAGATTATTTCAAGCAATTAATAATTTTGAAAAACATTTAGCATTGATCTGAAAAATTGAAATAATATAAAGAATATTTCAACTTACAATTTTTTTTTGTAATGTATTTTCTATGTCTTTGCAATGTAGTAACATACAAATTTCGTTTTTTTACTTTTATGATTTAATATTCAAAAACACATGTGGAGATAGTTATGCTACGCACTGTACAGACGAGACAAAATTTTTTTTTAAAAAAAACCTGCGTCCTATTTTCCCCATGCACACATATATGTCCTTGTTGCGTACCCGTCTGCCACTGCCAGCTACACAGTCAGAACCATTTTCCGGCCTTTGTTTAAGTTTAATTTTCCTGAAGCTCATGCTAAAAATGACAGCAGTTACGAGCAAATCGCAATTCCCATGTCTTATAAAGGAGCGTGTATGGATGTGTGTGTGTGTGCTTGCTACTAACATTTTCCATTTCGTAAAGGAAAAATGGTACATCTTCTCTCCGGCTCTGGTCTGGTGCAAAACAAAAAAAAACAACCCCAACAGTGGAAAACTCCAAACAATGGAATAGAATAACGGCGCGAAACAATCGTGCCAAAAAGGAGAAAAAAAACATCCTTCAAGAAAAGCGATCCTTAAAAAGAAGGCGAAGCAAAATGAGAAAAGCAAACAGTAGAATGTTTTTGTTTTGGTTCTACCGTAACCCTTTCACCCACCGAGCCCCGTGTGTGTATGTTTCAAAAAAAAAAAAAAGAAAAAAAAGGCCGGAACTAACAGTTCCAACCATTGTTACCGTTCCCACACGCATTCACGGTCCTGGCGGTTCGTGTTTGTTCTGGCAAACGGTATTATTGTTGTGCTTATAAGCTTTTTAGACGCGGCTACCCTTTTCTTGTGGTACGTTTTTAAAAGGTTAAGACATTCTTTCATTCAGCCAAAAGGGGGGAGACTTTTGTAAAGAAAGAATGGAAGAAGAAAAACAACATTTACGAAAGGTAAAGTAGGGATGTATTTTTTCCTTCAATTTTTTTTCCTTTCGAAGACGCTGCGGGTGGCGTTCGCGCATTAAAACTAGAGGGTGCGTTTACCCGTCCGGTTCACTGTCAAGGAAAAGCGGGCTTAAAATGCGACCCAACCTTGCTTTTGCCTGCTGGTGTTGAAGCGAAGAAAGGCCTAAAGGCCGGGTTAGAATGGAGAAAAGAAATCCCCCCAAAAAAACAAATCTGACACTTGCCAAAGAACGAATCTTTTTTAATTCAAGCAAGGTAAGATTTTCTCAACCGGTGTGTTTGCCGGGAATGTAGTGTAACTACGGACCCTTCAACCTTCTGGTCTGGCAAATGCCTGCAGGATAATCGTTTTAATTAGTTTTTATAGGTGACCCTCGTGGTTAGAAATGGGTGTGGAAAACTGGAAACGCATTTACTCGAGTGTGTGTGTGTGTCGAAGGTAAAATGGCCACCGCTAAAGGTTAGCCATTGGCATTGAATGCAGCTCAAAAGGATGGTTCTTTAATTCAAGGGAAGATTTCCTGTTTCTTTTTTTGTTGTAAAACTTTCTAACAACAACATTCTTGATTCTACCCCAGATTCTCATTCAACATTCCAAATCCCCTCTTTATTTTCCCTCTCTCTCTCTGTTTGTCTGTGTACCATTTTCAAAGTCATTTCCATTGCGTGTGGCGCCGGTTTTATGTTACGAGACACCCCGGGTCCGCAATTTTCTAGCGCACTCGCTTGTCTATCTCTAACAAAGCTCTACCCTCCCGGTTTTTGATAGCAAATTTTCAAAACCCCTTTTTTTGAGCTAAACGTTGGGTACATTTTGCGGTACCCATTAGAGGTTTTTCGGGGTGGTTTCGCTTACCGAGCGTCCACGCTCTGTCCGTGTGTGAGTGGGGATAGGAAACACAGAAAGGAGTCGTGCAATTCGAATATGCGCCACTTGGTTAGGGGGTACCGTGAATAAAATTGTATCCGAAACCGGGGGATGTTGTGGAGCGAGACGATGAGACAGAAAGGAAGCAGAAGGGCGATGGGACGGAAGATGGGAAGGTATGGTCAAATCGACCACGTCGCCACGTCATTCGAGGGTAGATCGATTGAAACCGAACACCAGTCGGTGCGCTCCCCGTCCAATGGCAGGCAACAGCAGTGGAAGGAAATGTGAACCAAACCACCTTTTTATGTGGCTGCCTTTGAGAATTAAAACACGAATTAAACTTTTGCACCACTGCAATGAACTGCGGTGGTTGTAGATGTATGTAGACAAGTCTTTTGAAGAAAAAAAAATGAAAAACGGTTTTTTTAGAAAAGAAAATCGATTAAATTTATTTATCTGTATTTCTCTATACACGTATCTTTTATTTAAAAAAATAAAATTAAGGTATAGAATCATGTTATTTAAAAAAATCGAACATTTACGTAGACTTTTCTTGAAGTTTAGAATTTTTAGTTAGAAATAGCTGAAAAAAAATTAAAGTGCATAAACTTGCACAAAATCAAGCAAATTAGCAATCATATGCCATTAAAAATCATTGTTAGTAAGATTCCTCGAATAAACTGTTATTAATTTGACAGACGAATAAAATGGCTGCGAACGGAACGGCGCGAGAGAATCATGGCTTTCTCGACAAAAACTTCTTAAGCTCTCTGCCAATATTGAATGAGATTTTTCAACAATAAGATAATTAAATAAGATTTTTCAACAAATATTTTTTAATTAAAATAATTGAATTTAATTTTCAGAACTCTTCTTCTATTTATCAAATTTACAGAAAAATTATTAAAAATTTTAAAGCATTGATTTTTTCTCCCCTTTATATTCTATCAACCGGAGACTTTAATGTCAATCAAACAATATCATTGTTTTTCTTGTCTTTCTAAAGAGGATGAAGCTGTAACAATTTCATCTACATGTTGTAGACAATCATACCAATTTCTGCCATGAAATACACCGTTGGATGGTGTTCCAATCTGTTTCCAATTGTCCATCGAAGCGTCAGGAGAAATGCATTTATAACCAGCCAATCTTCCACACAATCAAAAATGGCACACACATAAACCTTCTGCTGGGTTTTCCGTTGTCTGACTGGGTGAATTTCAAACAAAAACAAAAACCAAAACCCCATAACGGCACCATCATAAGATGTACACCGCCCTGATGCAACGATGGCACGATGGGTGAATGCTGCTGTGTGTTGTATCCTTCTGCAGAACAGAACGATATGTTGTTCGTATCGCTCAGCTCGTCCATGTAGTGACGATGTTTTTGGAGCTGAATGTATGCTTATCTTCGCTCGTACGTGTCCACTATCGGTGTTTACAACAGCGTGCAACACACCGGGCCCGAAAACACTTGCGCTCGTAAAATATTGAGCAGTAGCAAAAACAAGCATCACCTGTGCATAATAACCTTGTCCCGGCTGATTCCACCACCCCAAAAACCTGTGTGTGGCAAAGGGTGAGAGTAAGTTTCGATCTGTGAGGGAAGCGAAAGGATATTCGCTGGGATAATGTTGGCTGAATCGGCTTCCAAACAGCGTTGGTGCGCACGTGAGTGATATGCAGACACTACTCTATGGTGGGGGATGGAATGGGGCTGATCACAGTCTCACTGTACCCCAAAAAGTCATGAATAAAATATGTTGAATGCATTTTTAATGCATCGCTGAAAGGTGGGGGAAAAATGGGGTGAAAATCGGGAGCAGACCAGGCGGGTAGATCAAAATGCAACAATACACCACAGAAACATTGAAATGGGCATTAAACGGTGGTACGAAAAAAAAGAAACAAATTGGAGTTTTTGCAACAACAAAAAAACGCCCAAAAAAAAGCTCCCCATTTAAACGAAACATTTTTTGGGGAGTGAACCATATTTTTGATATATTGAGCCACGGGAACGGAAGAGGCGAAAGGAAATGTGCAGAAGATAATAAATAATGAGGTGAGACCATGGTGACGAATGGATCGTTACCAAGTGAATGCACTTTACGGTGAGGTTGGGTTGGGGTTTTGTGTCGAACCCCTTTCACCGATTTTCCCTTGTAAGGGATGAAACTTTTTTTTTTGGTAATGGCAGCTTGGGGTGGAGATGTTTTTTTTTCTCTCCGTTTTGTTTGACTTTACGATTAATCGTAAAAATAAGAGCTTGCGAGTGTTGATGATCGAGATAAGATGGTGGTGTTTGATGGAGATAATGCTTTTTAACAACGACAACCAAGCAGTTTTAAATGCATAAAATGAAACATTTAGCATATGTTATAATTAATTTTTTTAGGTAAATAAAATTATTTTTTTTAAATATATTTTACGATGAACAATCAATTAAATGACAACTGTGTTTTAGGGCACCTGAAGTAAAACATAATCAGTTATTTGTTGAACATTTCATACACAATGCACACATACAACTTACCCTTTTAATAGGGGCTACCGTTTTTACTTTCAGCCCATGTACATAAACCGTTTTTGTTTTTATTTTGTTCCAACAACCTTCCCCCCGATCGGCGGTTATTATGTTTAATTTTGTGTCATGTGAGTGTGTTTTTTTCTCTCTTCTAGTTTTGTATGCAAATTAAATGCCCCTTCTTATTCCTCTTATTTTATTTTTCACCTTCACCCACCCCCCGTACGGAATGCAATTCGATGCAACTCCCGGGGAGTTGCAGCGCCCGTTGAACGCGAGACAATAATTTGAATCGAGCGCGACGGTGACTCAATCCGGTTCTTTGAACAAAAAGTACACACAAAACAAAGCAACAAAAAAAAACGAAGCTGCCTTTGCCTACACCGTTTGAGTCTCTTTTTACCCTGCCATCGTTTGTAGGTTACTTTACTGACTCACATGCACCGCACACTTGCTTCCCGCAAAGTCTGACACTGCACAAATTTGCAGCACACGAACCCACACAAACTGGTCTCCCCCTTTTTCAATGGGGTGTACGATGCAATTCAACCACCCCTTCAATGTAAAGCTTCGGACGGGGGTTTGGTTTCGTGTGTTAGTGACGCCAGGTTGGCGTGTAGCCGAATGTGTACGCGACTGCCGGTGAGTGTACCGGCTGTGTATTGGGCAAAATTTTCGATATACATCCCCAACCCTATTTCGGGGATGAAGGGGGATGATGTGTGTTCGCAACAGATGGTTCTAAAATCGATCCGTTGGGCCATTTAGCGATAGCAGGTGGCGGTAGGTTTCCGGCCGGTAGGCTTCCGACGTTACAGAAATTATCCATTCGTTTAGGTTTTTAGTTGCCCCCAAAAAAATGGCAACAAAAAGCATTTGTAGCGCCCGGAATGCTTACAAACGGATAAAGGGAAGTCGGAGGACGAAAGTGGAAGTGGTTGGGATTTTTGGAGTTTTTTTTTGTTCTGTCTTGGCATAAGCAAACCATAACTACATTTTAACTCCTGTGGCCAAAAATCGATTTTTTTTCTTCAAATTGAGCTAAAGGGCTGTGTTGGCACAGGCTTTTTGGCGTCAGGTTGACGTTACCCCGGTCCCCCATTGCAGTACATGAAGTTATGGGTTCATATTTCAGTGTGTAAGTGGAGGGTTTTATACAGCTTTTTTTTTTGTAGATCGGAGCGAAAATCCAAAGTCGGTCGATTTCTTTTGCGAAACAAAATCTGCAATCGTTTGCATCTTTGCAACTCCATCTGATGGAAAAAAATTGTTTCATTTTTTTATTATTTTCATTTTTGTAAGCTACACGATACTTTGTGTCCTACTTTTACAGTCACAAAAATAGTTAAAACATGAACTTCCGTTCGATTTTGGTACGATGAAGTATAGTATTTATAACGATCACCTCGTTAGGGCTTTGTTTTTAATCAATTGCACTTTGGGTATTTGTCTGGATAAATGTTTAAAAATTTAGTCTATTTTATTAGGAACATCCTGAACATGAGATTTACTTTTGTAACACTGCACACAGACAAATTGTACCATAATTGGCAGCACCTGTAACAATATTTTACTACTGCATCTCGAAAAATTTTGCAATTGGGATTTAAATACCAATATCATATTCAAATAATATTGCTTTTTAATAATTTGTAAATCTTTGTACATCATAATAACTATTTAACTATTGTATTATTATGAGCGGGCGGCCCAGTAGTGTATCTGACAAATGGCACCGGTTCTAAACGACAGAACCTGGGTTCAAAGCCCATCATTACCGTCTCCCCGTAGCAAGGACTAACTATCCGAAATAGATGAATTATAATACATCGGGAATTGATTTCACGTCAAAATTAAAAATGCATCATTCTGAACTTTGTATGAATTTTTGTCAAAGTGAATAATCTTTTAAAAATGAAACAAAATGGTACATGAATTAAGGCTGGGCAATAATACTCAATTCCTCTGCAAAATATTTTTATCCTGCCATTTGCACGAAACTTCCCACCGTGCGCAATGGTATTGTTTTTTATTCCAGTAGTCCCCAACGGATTTAATCGAGTATAAAATTACCTACAACGATTAACGATCGTAATGATTATCATGGTAAAACTGGGGCACGGTGCATCGCGTTCTACTGGGCCATATGCTGCAGCCGGTAGTGATACTTGTTTTGAAGAGAAAATTGAGCACGATTAAAAATGCACTCCATCATCGCATCGTGGTGGAAAAAAAAAACCAAACGGCCCCAAACACCTACCGGGGGAAAAAGTAATCGATCCGCAATAGTAAGTCGTGTGGAAAATCGCAAACAATCAATCGGCATGTTCAATCGGCGTTCCGGAGAGAGAAACAAAATTTTCACACCAGCTAATGGTGCTGGATGGAAGCCTGTACGGAGAAAGGAAAACACGTGTAGTATTACATTTATTCGTTTGCAAAAAAAGCCAGATGAAGATAAATAAAATAGAAGGGAGAAAGGGGATAATCCGGATTCGATTTGCCTTTACTAAGGTTATTTCGGGCTAGGATTTAATAAAAAATTACAATCAATCGTATTAACACCGGGACGAATTGCATTGCGAATCCTGTTGCATTTGGCTGGATACAATCTCTTGCCATAAAAAAATACACACCATCCAGGCTTCCAAGAAATGGGAAATCCATCCATCACACGCGTCAAGCTTTCGCGTCGTCCTCTAACTCCGGGGTGTAATAAAATGTAAAAACGCCGAAAACCGAACCGCTCCATTCGGCACTGATGCTGGTGTTGGTACTAGGATAAAATAAATATTAGGCAACTTTCCCTTTTTTTAATGAAAATGCTTTCGTGGTCACGTTATTGGATGATGGGTAGCACGAACACCCTTTCGATTTGCTCACTTCCTGAATTTTTATTTCTTTTTCATAGTTTTGCCTTTTCCCTTCCCGTTTAACTAGTCCTATATACGGTGTGAGGATGAAGCATGCTTTTGGCACGAAAATTAAGCTTTACATTGGAAAGGGCATAAGGTCCTGTCCTGCTGGTCCGATGCGATGCGGTTCTCGCGCTTAACCCGCACATCGAAATGCTGGGGAGTTGAAAAGTTTGTAAGTGACGGGTATTACATCGGCCTAAAAAGTGGTTAGTGTGGTTGGGATGTTTTTTTCTGTCCATTTCTACCCATTTGGTACACTCTCCAACAGGATAGGGAAGTTGAGATATGTGAATATAAAATATGAAAATTTACACAAAACCAACCAAACTCCACCTTCCCCCCGGAACACTCGGACCGTGCAACCGATGTTGCACCATCATTCATTCGCAGCTCGTAATGCAGCTTCACTGGTTTTTTTGGATGAGGAGTGGCTTTTACGCGGTCGTGTCATCAGCCGAAAATGTCTACCACCACTACTAGATTTACCCGGTGGGTATGTATGTATGAGAATGTGTCCTTCGGTGGTTGAAGAGTAGTTTTCCAAATGGTATTTCATCCAACCATCGAGCTGGGCTGGGCGGTTTCACTCAGGCTTCCCTTCGTCTTTCACCCCTTAACAAGCCCCGAATAATGCCTACCAGCAGGGGTACAATTTTCACACACATAAAGCATGCCATTTGCCAGGGCTTTAGTTGGTAGTAGTTTTTTTTTTAACATAAATTTTTATTACATCCTGCAAGCGTGGTGAAAGTGTGTTCTGCATGCTCTTATCCATCGGACCCAGGCTATCGGAGGTTTTCCGAGTATTTCTAGTGCTGGTGGGTGAGTTGTTTTTTTTTCTTTTTAGTTGTTGTTGAGCTTGTGAACCACCAAAATATGGAGATGAGAAGCCTGAAATGAAGTGCTGCGGTTTTCGCGATCGTCTAAACGTTGATATGAAACGTACCGCCATCGTCCATCCGAAAAACCGAACTCATATCCTGTCTGTAGCCCGTTCCGGATGTTCCGGACGTTCACACGAGGACAAGATCCATTGTTTGGAAAAATTCGTTGTGTCTGGATGGGACTCAGTACGTCGGTATATCCGCGTGAAGGAGAATTCTTTGTGGACCAACTCGTGTAACTGGAAACGGTACTGTATGGTTCGTATTTACATTTACCTCCATTTTGTACCTCGATCCATATGGGTTAGAATACAGTTGGTAAAAGGATGTACACTACTCCTCGGTCTGAGACAGGCTAGTCTCGGTCAGTTTGATTACCGCAATTTCGTGTTTTTTTTTTGGTGTGAGAAATGCACAAGTCATCACCTTCATTACGGTATCGTAACTTTGTTTTTCTTTACAATTTTTACACAGTAAGAAAATGCCATTTAATCATTTTCTTTGTCACTGCCAGGTATTTAAAAGCTTGAGTATATTTATTACGAGTAAAGTAAAAAATTGTACAGAATAGACAACAGATGTCGCTACTAGGTTGGAATGCTATTGTCATTTGTCAACAACTTTAAATCGAGATGCCATCTTGAGGATTTTATTCTCATGCTTTGTCATTTTACTAAACTAGAGGAGATCTAGATTTTGTGAATTCTGAAAATGTTACATTTTGTGTGAAATGTTTCTTCTGCTGGCAATTACTACAATTTGAATCAAAAAAACAAGTATAAATCATTGACGTTTTGTTCCAGTTTTCAAGTTTTCATGTTATTTTAGTGCCTACCTAGCAGATGGTGAAATGATAACATTTTTGAAGTACAATACCACAAACTACTTCGTCATCATTCATTCAGGTGCTTCTCGTGCATAACCATGTTTTCCCATCGGGGACACTGGTTATGCTTTTATTGCTATTGAATGGTTGCAAAAGCTCAAAGCATACATGGCCCAACGGGGTTTTCATCGCTCACGGGCAAGCAACAAAACAACATTTCCATACTTATGTATACCCTTTGGCCCCTCCGATGACCTAATGAAGGACCGAAGTCAATCTTTCAAACCAACGCCATAAATGGTTGGTTCACAAAAATGGCAAGACTTTCACCCGGCCATCATGCGATGTGTTCGGTGAAGTGTTGGTTGTTGTTGGCTTGCCGTTGTTGCCCCGGCTATTGCCGAATGTAAGCAATTAGCATACCGCGTCTTCGGAGCAATAAACTCAGTCACAAAGCGCATGCTGCAGAAGGTTTGTGAATACTTTGGTACCCTTGTCTTCTTCCCCTGTTAGCCGTCCAAAACTGTGGTCGCCCCATGAGAATGAGAGTTCGACCATAGGTGGAGAGCAATGTCCAACGAATTCTCCCCTCCTCACGGGAGTTCCAATAGCCCCCGAAGGGTGTTTTCGAAGGAATGTTTCTTATTTACAATGTGTGGCAGGTACGGTGCAAGCAATCAGCGGGAGATGGCGAAGGGATTGCAAACATAAACAACACACTCCCTGCTGTAGTGCGACATACTACTACCAACACTACCGTGTGCACTTGCGTACAGCCGGAATGGGACTTCGATATCTGAGACATTGCAACATTCAACCAGCACTTGGTGCTCTCCCGGGGCACCAAAATACCGAACCTGCTGCGAATGGTGCTCGGTGTACTATCTTATCGCCGCTCGCTATCTAAATCACTGTCTTGTTACGCCATCGAAGATGGTGTCCCCACTAAGCGGGCTTAAACAGCACGTAGCACGGTACCGCGGGCATTGGAATAAAGATTTGATTCCAAAAAAAAAAAGAAAAAAAGCAAATTCGGAACCAAGCTTTGAAGTTGGAATTCGTGAGGGTAGTAGTTGCTTACACTACCACCCAACAAATAATACTTCCCTCCCGTTTGAATGGGAAGACCCCGTTGATCATTAATCACCTTGCCGGTGAGAAGGTTCGTATTTGACAACTCTATCGTATTCGTGAGCGATAGATGAAGGTTTCATCGAGCTCACCAAAACCCTGGCTGAAGGTAACTTGATGTACGGAACTGGAACCGGGCAGGTTTTGTTTACGCTTCTAGCGGATGAGTCATTATTCGCGGCCTTCCGTTGCTTGATTAGAGCGCGGCAATTAAACCTGTCTATCGTGCTCGCAAAGTAGAGTCGTAAGTCTGTTTCTTGGAATTCTCGCGAGCAATCCAATTGACAGTGTTCTTCCATCTTTAAACGGTAATGATTCACCGCGTGCAATGCGCGAGTGGACGTGATTCGCTAACGATATGTAAAACACGTGTGTTAGGATGCAATTGACGGTTTAAAAAGGCATGTAACAAATCGCCATTTTGCTAGCTTGTAATTATTCCAAGGTTTTTTGGTCAAGTTCTAGACTTTGAAACAAATTCTCATGGG
The DNA here is from genome assembly GCA_016170015.1 of Anopheles longipalpis. Taxonomy (NCBI): domain Eukaryota; kingdom Metazoa; phylum Arthropoda; class Insecta; order Diptera; family Culicidae; genus Anopheles; species Anopheles longipalpis. The sequence goes on from CM028106.1 coordinate 25,946,894, forward strand.
ATATCGCTGCAAGGGTATTCCGATACGAACGATTTCCTGTGGATCACCCAAGAACCTTCCACGGAGATCAGTTTCAGAGGTCAACCGAGTGTATGAGTGTTGGTGCGTGTTTGTGTGTTCTTGTGGTCACCACTCACTTTCTCATGCATTCTTCCATGCACATGGTCGCATCTTGCATCAATTATTGCGTTCGGAGGAACTGATTTTTTTGTTCTTCAGTTTTATCCATCCACCTTTGTATCTCTCCTCATCTCGTGACAGCAGTTACTCATTTAGCCCTACCCCGGGAAGCCCTACAATATGCGGGGTGGCCTGTCGGCGCATCTTTACCACTTGGTTCATTGTCCTGCGTTTATCCGTCCGTGGGCGGAACAAGTCACTCTTCCCAGACGTAAGGGTTTTGCTGGTAAACGAACACATGCGTACGGACGCACGATTGCAGACAACAATCGGCCATCTTTTGGTGCGGTTTTTCGAACGTATTTCTAACCCCTACGCATTTAACGTATAACGGACGCCCGATAGGAAGAGCGAGCGTACCGAAGAAGATACAGACCCCCATGTCTTACGATCGAGGTACCTCCCATGGTCGTTCACTATTCCGGGTGCATCTTCAGACGTGACTTGCCTTTCTCTTAACCAGGCATCATATCTGCTATGGGTTGTTGTTGTTCAAGATGGACGTCGATTTTGTCGGCTGTGTGGCGTACGTGGCGTTTACATTACCCATTGACAAGGTTCTGTAAATTGGTCTGTCACTATGCCACCACGTGGATGGTACCATCCAAACACTTCTCGGTACAAAACTGTCCCAGTGTGTATGCCCACTTCTGCCCGTACCAAAGCCCCTGTTCGGTAGGTGCTAATCGATCGAAAATTTTCTCCCCGAAATGAAGGAACTAAGGCAGCGTGTTCGGGTAATTTGTTCAAACGAGGGAAAACCTTTTTTTTTTTTTGCTCTCATCAATGAAGAAAGGAAAATCTTCCGGCCGGTGGTAAACAGATCCGTTGGCTCCCTTTCCTCTTCTGCCATGTTGGATGCCCGGTACGAATGTCGAACCCATAGCCGGAACCGGCACACCGAACCGAGATCGAGTTTTATTAGCCCTTCAAGTTAGCAGGCGCTTAATGAGCTTGGTTTTGGCGTAGGGTAATGTGTTAAGAGGTCACGTACTACCTGCTCCGCTTCATGGTGTACGGGCAAACAATCGTAAAAAGCTACGTACGGCTTCCATGGGTACCGGCACGGTTATGTGGAAGATGAACATTCGCGCGTACACGTACGCTTGCTAGGGGTTTCGGCGCCGTAAGTGTACAGATCTTGGAAGAAAACACGGGCCCTTTTACGAATTTTGTCCTCATCCGTGGTGCGGTGGACTAAAGTACGGTAAGAGCAAATAGACTTAGGGTTTCGTCGTTTCGTACGTTTTGTTGTTGATCGATTGTGTTGGACGGCGGGTGAGGTTTTTCGAACTACGTGTTCGAATTGGTGGGCCCGTTCGTGACGAACATGTGTGAAAACCCTACCACCCTTGGTTGGTCCTTACATTGCTGTACCGAAGGCTTTCTTGTTTGGTTAGTTGTTTTTCCTTTCAGAAAATAGCTGTTCATTAGAACCGGAAAGAAAATGGGGATCGATCTGGCAAATATGACTAACTGGTTCCCTTTTTCGCCGGTGTATCGAGCAGTGAAGCCGATCCACTTTCCGCTACTCTAATTGCTAAGGTTCCCCACCCGGAGGCTGGTGGTATCGAGGCCGATACAGGGCGGTATGTACCATCGTTGGCGTGTTTTTTGGAGTGAGGATATTTACACACATGGAGTGTTTGTAGGAGCAGCAGCTTTTTTCGTCACTAATATAGCACTTAAGCGCTGGGTGACGAAGCAATGAAGTGAAAATTTCTTCCAGCAAGGAATGTCTTCGAACGGGGTTGATAACGGGCATGTTGTTGGTGTGTTTATTTAACTGCTGTATTGAAAACATAAATATCAATACATGCGGAGATAAACGATTGGGCGTAATGTTTGTACAAATAAACATTTCTGGAGTTAAACAAGTCTATGTTACTAGTTTAATAACAAGAACTTCCAGGAATCTTAAAGGGTTAGTTGATATAATTAGAAAGATGTGAAAGTTGAATAATATACTCACCTTAATAGGAATTCTTCTTTCCTGAAGCAATTTTTGAGTTAAATCATCAATAAAATTAAAGTGATCCGACTCCGAGACATTCCGGAGTATACTCTGGAGAAATTCAGAAGAAGAATCAGTTCAAATAACTGCACCCGGCCTCTAACCGAACTTGAATCCGGAGTTAAGATCGGGGATTATTCCGGAGTTAACATTGGATAAAGTACCGGAGTTAAATCTGGAGTATTCCGGTACCAACTCTGGAGTAATTCGGAGTGACTCCGGGGGGAACTCCGGAGTTCCCACCACCACATTCAATGTAGTTAATATTTCATTTCAGTTATGAGTTTCGCACATAATGATTCGTAACACCACGGGATTCGGTCCTGACGATAAGTCTTTCGTCAACAGACAGACCAACGCTTATCGACCAAAGCGCAAACATTCCTACCAAGTCCGAGAATAAAGATAGGGCAAACTGTTGAAATGGGCACATATCGCAATAATATGAATCAATCAACTGAACCATATTTGTTGCCACTGACTGCAACATAATGCAATACTGTTGCCGTCCAAGTTCCATAGCCAGTTGGAAGCACAATGTTTTCATATTTTCATTGATTTATTTGCAAAATGTGTATGCGTCATGAAAATTGATGTTAGGATTTTCAAAAGACTTGTTTAAAAATAAAGAACTCGTTTGTATCGAAAATGAATACATTCTGATAGAACAACATTTAGGAGATACCACAATGAAACCAAACAATCGAATCATGCAAAAAAAGAAGTTTAATTTCAAAACATCGTTTTTTTCATTTTGTGCACAACCATCCGCTAACATGCACCGGGGCCAATCTTCGATTTGCACTGCTATGATTGAACGGCTATGATAAATCGAAATTCAATTAGCAACACGTAATCATCGGCCATCGGTTTTCGTAGCTAACATCACAACCACCACCACCACCGTCATCATTATATTTGCTCTCATCCACATGCCAGGACAGTTTATCATCAGCCACGTCAGCATCACACGGTTGGGCAAACAGCGACATGAAACTGCATCGATTGCATCGTTCCTATTCGATCGTACGGTTTCCCGGTCAAATTTTTGCTAGCCTTTGCCCGTTTGCCGGGGCCAAATTGTCCCCGGGATAATCCGACCCTAGGCTAGCTCGAGAGATTATGTCGGTGGAGCCAGTTTGGCGTGACGCGTGTGCGGAAACGGTTGACTAATCCCGAACGATCGAACCGTGCTGGGTGTGTGTGTGTGGTGCAAAGCGTTTTTTGCTTTGTTTCATTTCATGGGAAAATAACATTTTCTGGGCCCTGATGATGAACGGCCAAACAGCTCACGTCGTACACGGGATACGGGTTGATGCGAGGATGGATGGCCTCACGGAATTTGAAGGTGGTGAGCTATCAAATGGAGTGTGTCTATGGTTCACCGCCAATAATGATTTGGTGTATAAATTAGCTTGTGGTGTAGAGTGTGTTGCTTTATATGCAGGCTACTTGAAACAGAGGTTGATTTTAACATGCAGCTGATAATATAGTACGCAGAGAAAGTCCCACCAACAAGACTTTAATTTGAAAATTAATAAAGAAAGTCTTTTCCCAAACATCAATCCAGTTGGTATCAAGTATAATGAGCAACAATTTATTGTTTTTTTACATAAAACAAAACCCAAAACAAAAACCGAACTCTTAAAGACCCAAAGTGCCAACCGTCCCAAAAACCTTAAATCGCACTTCATTACATCGTCCCACTGTCAACTGGTTCGAAAATTAAATGATCGTTTTCTCGTACCCTGTTCAAAACAAACAAACACCGATCAAAAAAAAAACACCGACTGCTTCTGGGAAATGGATTTATAGCCTCTTTCGTACGCTTACAGCATACACGGGACACGCCAGTTTTCCCGCATTTTCCCAAAATGCATAAAAAATTCAGCAACAACCTTTCAGCAAACTTCAAACTTCCGACGTCAGGTTCGCTTCCATCGTACCGGGATTGGGGCACGCTGCTACACCAGTTCCCTTCCACCCAGCAGGCAAAACTTATTCGCTTTTATTTGTTCTGTTTCTGGGGGCAGTTTGTACCGTTCGAGCGTAAAATTGATTGTCGGTTGAAAATTAAAATTGACATCCTTTCCAACAAAGTGTTGGCCACACGGTTGCCGCAGAACAAAAACAGGGAAAACCGAGGGAAGTGTGTTTTAACGAAGGCAAGCAAGATCTAAAGTTTAACGATTGTTTTGCGTCGGCATGCGATCCACCGCGGCCTGTGTACCGGCGTGGCCGATTGGGAATCGAAATTTTGCGCGACCAAAAGGGACCGAGCGTAGGACGTTCTAGGGGAAGGATTTTCGTTGTGTTTTTCGTTTTTTTTTGGTCAGAGCAACAGATTGCTGCAACAGTGTGACCTGACCTGGAGGGGTGAGAAATAGATAGGAATGAAACAAGAAAGCAGAAAACAATATTTGCGTGTCGGAAGACACCCTGCCAGTGGATGGTACACTTGAAACCATCATCCACGCCATGTTTTGTCTCGCGCTCCTGCCCACGCGCTCCTGAACGGAACAAGTTATAAGCTGTTTTACCGGCTATCTTGGCGTGGAAATGGTTTTGCTAGCCATCTTTATTTTCAACTCCTTTCGACTGTTCAGGGATGTTGCGTGAAGGAATGAGGGTTTTATAGCCCTACCGAAAGTGCCTGCCTGGCAGCTACATCCAGCTTTTACCTTTCCGGTGTGGCTAATTATTGGGTACGGCGTGTCAATCACAGATCCTACCAAAAGCTGAAATTGGGAGAAATTATTTATACTCATCCGGTTGTTTTAAAAATAACACAACATGATGATCAATTTTTCGTGTCTCGTAAAAATTCGCGCCAAAAAGCGAACGCTAAAGGGGATGAAAAGAAACATACCAATTTCACCGGGACGCGAAATGCCGGCATCCATTTGTCCGGTTTTGTTTGTTTGTAAACCGGTACACCGGTACTCCGCAACCCTCCGCCACTCCTTTGCGTGGTGATTGAGTAAAAACCGGTTTTACGATGGTTTTTTTTTTTGGTACAACGATCACCATCCACGCGGCTCAGCGTAGATCGCGATCTTCGCTTTCAATATTTTTCATCCCCTCCGTTGTAAAGGGGTCGGTAGCGATCTCTTCGCGCACGTCGTTCGGAAGCATGTATTGGTGAGAGATGTTGTGGGCATTCGGGCTGATGTGCCTACTTTTGGTGTGCTTTTTTTTCTTAAAGTGCTGGTTTTGTTTTGTTTCACCGGTGTGGCGGCTTGGATGATGGAAGATCGAGTAACCTGTTTTTGTGTGGAGCTCACCAAGCGCGAGTTCTGACGCGGCCTGACGATTACATCACGTTTTGAACGACCGTTGGGCTTTTGGCGGGAAAGTGTCACGTTGCAAAAATAAAATGTTTGTCCAATTACGTCATCAGAGCAGCGTGCTGCTTTGAAACGAGGGGTATAAAAATGAAGATTTCTTGTTTTTTTTTGAGAATAATGGTTGAGAACAAAAATGAGGAAAAATAAAAATAAATTTTTAAGTAATAATAAAACTAGCGACCAAAATAGATTACACAAGTCATCGATCAGAGAATGTTACTTCTACCGAAATGATGTAGGAAAATTGATATTTTTTTGCCCGCTAGTACACTGTCTCTAACGACCTGGATTTAACGATTCGGCTCAAATTCGTAAACACGCGCACACGCAACCGTCGGTCCTAGGACGGACAAATAACGATAGCCCTAAGCCCTTGCCGGATTAGGATATTCGGCCAATCCTACGCCGATGAGATGTTTTTCTACCCAATCCGACACCGCTAGCAGCCAGCCAGTAAGTGAGCACAACCGATGCCAGAATCAAAACACCATTCTTCGTCCGCGTGTGCTTCGTTTCCCGTGACGACGCGCAATTTTATAGACGTATAAGACGTTATTTATGTGTGCGTTTGGGTGATTTTTCCGACTTTCTTCTTGGACTTGGATAAGCCGGTGGCTCGGTAACGCTTATCTTTGAGAATGAGAGAAAGAAAGAAACAAACAAAAAATGGTGCGTTACATGGGTTTTTGCAATGGAAGGCAAAGAAACATGAGCTCTCCATCTCAGTTTTCCATCTTTCCATATGGGTGTATGTTTTTGTTATTGTCGCTTTTTTTTCTCGCAAGTACATCCAAACAGAAGGTGGGATTGTGCCGGGGCAGTGATTGTTTAGGGTGTGGGTACACGGGAAATTGATTCAATTTTCCCTGCATCTCCGTTACCGTGTTGCTCTGTGCAACCTTGAACCGCTTCACGCAAACAACATTGAAAAGATGAATAAAAAAATAAAATAACACCGGATCGGATTATCCGCATGTTGATAAGGATTAGTATGTGTGTGTGTGNCAAGCGCGAGTTCTGACGCGGCCTGACGATTACATCACGTTTTGAACGACCGTTGGGCTTTTGGCGGGAAAGTGTCACGTTGCAAAAATAAAATGTTTGTCCAATTACGTCATCAGAGCAGCGTGCTGCTTTGAAACGAGGGGTATAAAAATGAAGATTTCTTGTTTGAGGAAAAATAAAAATAAATTTTTAAGTAATAATAAAACTAGGGACCAAAATAGATTACACAAGTCATCGATCAGAGAATGTTACTTCTACCGAAATGATGTAGGAAAATTGATAATTTTTTTTTCCCCGCTAGTACACTGTCTCTAACGACCTGGATTTAACGATTCGGCTCAAATTCGTAAACACGCGCACACGCAACCGTCGGTCCTAGGTCGGACAAATAACGATAGCCCTAAGCCCTTGCCGGATTAGGATATTCGGCCAATCCTACGCCGATGAGATGTTTTTCTACCCAATCCGGCACCGCTAGCAGCCAGCCAGTAAGTGAGCACAACCGATGCCAGAATCAAAACACCATTCTTCGTCCGCGTGTGCTTCGTTTCCCGTGACGACGCGCAATTTTATAGACGTATAAGACGTTATTTATGTGTGCGTTTGGGTGATTTTTCCGACTTTCTTCTTGGACTTGGATAAGCCGGTGGCTCGGTAACGCTTATCTTTGAGAATGAGAGAAAGAAAGAAACAAACAAAAAATGGTGCGTTACATGGGTTTTTGCAATGGAAGGCAAAGAAACATGAGCTCTCCATCTCAGTTTTCCATCTTTCCATATGGGTGTATGTTTTTGTTATTGTCGCTTTTTTTTCTCGCAAGTACATCCAAACAGAAGGTGGGATTGTGCCGGGGCAGTGATTGTATAGGGTGTGGGTACACGGGAAATTGATTCAATTTTCCCTGCATCTCCGTTACCGTGTTGCTCTGTGCAACCTTGAACCGCTTCACGCAAACAACATTGAAAAGATGAATAAAAAAATAAAATAACACCGGATCGGATTATCCGCATGTTGATAAGGATTAGTATGTGTGTGTGTGTGTGTGTGGGAGGGGAATGGGGGATGAAGTTTTGGAGCGTAATGGAGATTTGGGCTTTTGGCGGAAAGTAGTCAGAAAAACAGTATCGATCGACAGAATGTTACATACGCACAAGAGAATCCCTTCGTCATCTTGCTTGACCCTTCCGTTATTTCAATCGAAGCGGTTCGGAGCGGGATTAGTTGGGTCTCGAGCCGCACAGGATCCAACGTAAAATAATGTCTGAAAAATCGAACCATCTTGACGGCTAACGAAAAAGATACTTGCGACGGAGATATTTATTTTCGGTGAATTAAGACCAAGAAATCTTGGAGTATAATCTACCCTCTCCAATTTCCTGCAGCGAGCCAAGGGTTAAGTGCTGATCAATCCCGTACAGTCGCTGAGGTTAAGTTTCTGTTTTTTTGAGAGGAAGGATAAAATATCTTCCAAAAACATCCAGCTTTTCTTCGACGGCCTTGGTAGGCTTGGTGGTATCACTTGCTCTTATCTGATCCGGGAATCGAGATGCTTGCTCTCGTGCCTTGTCAAGTTAATACATGACAAACAACACGAAAACAACGGAGCCACAATTTGGAATCGACCAACATACTGCACAATATACATGCTTTTCATTTTTCCCCATCATACTGTGCTGTTCCACGAAATGCTTGAATCGGCTGTTTTTTTTTGCTTATGAGTTTTCCTTCCTTCCATCATCCAAATACAACCGTCCTCCCGACTATTAGTGCTTTTTTTCTCTCTCTCTACTGCGTATGTAACGTGGACAATACAGCATCCTTATCGTATATCCTTCCCCTGTCTGTCAGCTATTTGGCAGCTCCATGACGCCATTGCGGCTAGTGGGTTCTCCCCCTCGCACAACGGATGGTATCGGTTTGTGTTGGGGATGTCAGAAAACGGATTTCGGAAGAAAGTACGGATTTTATCGTACCTCGTAAGCTTCCACTAGTCCACAGAACGAGCGCAATGGCCTAGAAACACACTGTACCGATGAAGTTTATGAGTTGAAGGTTACCCAGATCTGTACCGAATCGGATCGAATCCGTGAATGTGAGCAGGAAAAGAACGGACTTCGCTTGCACTACACTGAACCATCCTCCTCTCACCGAAACGTCGTCGCAATCATGTAAAACCATGCGAGTAATATGTGAAAAAATGATGGTAAGTTATTTAGTACGTCATCGTCGGGAAGAATGGTGAAGGAGCAGCGCTAGCAAAGATTTGCTTTTGCAGCCAATGCATATGAACAGGCATAAAAGGGCTTTGAGGAGAGGCTTCCGTCAAAACTGCGCTCAAGTACGACGACAAACTGGCTCGAACTGTCTCGTGCATGTTCGGTGTGTTGGGAAGTGATGTAAATAAATAATGAAACATTGAGAGCAAGTGCTCACTTATTTGTCCCTTCCCTGCAAGTATATACACGGAAGGAGGTATATGGTGACGGTTGATGATGCAGACGGATTACATGCGGCCCAGAAGTTGATGACGAGTACTACGTAACGTCAGGAGGATTACAAAGCATGATCGTTAGCTTTAAGGATGAGAAGGAACAATCCTTCGGCAAACATCAGCAAAATTGCTTGAAGAATTAATTTTCCTTTTTTGTGAAGATTAGTTTTATATTATATCTCTATGTACGTTTCTTCATCAACAATCAAGTTACATTAAATTGTTGAAGAAATTCATTATTTCTCTTAGAAAAAAAATCTAAGTTATCTAAGCAGCTTATTACTTACCTTTAGTAGGCGACAGACGATCGAGGTAGAGGGAAAAAGAACTCAACAAAATAGACTCCTTCTATACGCTTATTATCCACGCTACCTTGAACCAAGCATCCCCAAGAAACGTACAATCCGCAATGACCGCAAGGCATAACATAGTTATCGCGCTTATTTTGTTCCATTTTTCTTTCCACCCCCCTGCCCGGTAAGCCGGGCCCAGGGCCCAACAAAGCAGCAATGGGGTTCGCCTCATTTCACCTACTCTAATGGCCCCGGTAAAGTTGCTCCCGGGCTTTTGCCACGTCTCTGAATGGCGGAAATCATCCATCCCGTCGACATTGAGCGTGGAAATGATTCTAACCGCAGGGTGGCACAGAGTTTCCGCTACTTTTTTTCTCTCTCTGTTGCTGTTCTACATCTCCCTTTCATGAGGTGGTTTATTCTCCAGCAGCACAGGTTTATGCTTGTGTTTGTGTGTGTGTGTGAGTGTGCGAGTCCTCAAACGTCCACAGGCCCGGCTGCAAATGGCACACGCAAATAATGCCATTTCCATCCTTTCGGGTTTTGTGCCTTGTGGCGGTCGCCGGCATCTCTGCGTCACCCCTTTTTTTCGTTGCTCAACCCCAACATTTGTCCACTCCTGGCAAGAGCAGACGAGCGAGTTAGGCGCAAAAAAAGGCTCCAAGAAAAAGCGACAAAGCCTGGACCGCGTTACCGCAGAAGGACCTCGACGGTGGAAGAAGTCAACACTCTCGGTGCCATTGAAGGATATCATATTTCATCATCCTTTCGCCGGTTGGTATATGAACTTTGCGTTCCTTTCCTCCTATCCTTACATACAAACAGCGACATACACACATACACATGGCAAAATGAATATTCTTCCACACAAAAGAACTTGGAAAGCATGGAACTGGTTGGTTGTTTACGGTGTGTGGGGCCGGGGGGAGCGCTTTGTTTGCGCGTGAGATGTCGACTTATCCCATTTTTGTTTATTCACAACTCACACAATTTTCTCGTCAGCTTCGCCATTCCATTCCGCTGCTGGTGCTNATGGAATTGGTTGGTTGTTTACGGTGTGTGGGGCCGGGGGGAGCGCTTTGTTTGCGCGTGAGATGTCGACTTATCCCATTTTTGTTTATTCACAACTCACACAATTTTCTCGTCAGCTTCGCCATTCCATTCCGCTGCTGGTGCTGCTGCCTCTATGGTGATATCCTGCGGCTGGGGACTGGTTTGAAAAGATTCACTTTTCCGATTCCGACGATAACCAACCGTGCCTGACGATGATGGCCTGTCGAGTGTCCGAGGTAAAAGGGTGAAGTATGGTAAAGAAATCACTTTCTACACACGTCGCACACGTCTAGCGCGCCCCCTGGCGAGTTGGTTGCGGATGGTTTGGAAGTTCACTGAAGAGGCCCATTGGTGGAGTTTGTGATTCTTTTTTCCCCCGCACCATGAACTCCGCAAAACATTGTGGAGTGGATGTGTGTGTGAGCCTGGATGACTTCTGTTTCTGGTTTCTTTAACAATGAGAAGGAGCTTGAGTTTCCGCGAAATACAAAACGTACGCGTGGACCATGCGGACATGTGTGAAGATTACCCTCCAGGGGTGCAGGGGGTGTGAGATGCTTCGTGGCCAAAGCGGATATTTTCTTTCCAGCCTTTTGGACACTAGCTAAGGAATGGAAGACAAAAGCCGTACCCTCCATATGGTACCGGGGACGTGGAAGAACTCTAAGTAACAGACTTTGCAGATGATGTCGGTGTCCGACTTGGAACGTGACGTTACTTTTGCTCCCGTCCCGTGGCTGCTTCCTAGAGCAGCGCGTTGGTAATTTCTTACTTCTGCCATGTTGGTGGCCAGAGACTGGTAGACAAATCGTACAATTCCACCGTATGAAAAGCTTAATAAAATCTTCAGATCTTGCTAGAGTGATGACCAAGACTTATGAAACAATTTCCCGGTCTGTCAAGAAATTATTCTTTATCACTTGAATTACTGGATAGGACAACATTCGTCTCGAGAAATGCCGTTAGGAAATAACTCCTTTCTAATGCTAGTTGATGAGTTGCTGTTAAAGCCACGGCTTTCAATCTTTCTCTTCAGCACACAAAACTACCAAGAATGCTTTTGCCCATCACGTAATAAAGTCGTCCAATTCTTTCTCGATTTAATTACATGCCAATACCGGTTGGCATTAAGCAACCGCTAGCCGTTGTTGTTGCTTTTCGCTTGCTCATCCTCTTCGCCTGCGTACCGCCGTGACCCATCGGATCAGGTCATCACTAGCCTGAATAATGATGTTAATTTTCTGCATCTTTTATAGTACGCCTTTTTTGTTGTTGTGTGCACGTTCACTCCAGCGGTACGGGAGCAGTTCCAAAAAGTGAGCAATATTTAGCCGTCACGAAGTCGGCTTATCGTTCCATTCCCCCAAAAAAGAGCTAATGGAGGGTACGTGTTCCGGAGTGCAAAACTTAAGCATGTAAAAGCGAAGGAAGCGGTAGGTATCGCGTATCGGTAAGCCATTCTGCACGGGGGTTGATTAATGTCCGTGTGCCTTCCGGAGCGTGATGATGACACTCCAGGACACTTGCCCAATGAAAGTCACGTTCCGGTGGCAAGGTGTGTGTGTCTACTAGTTGTGGATGCTGTGAGCTTTGGGAAACTTTGCAACTAATACTTTCTTGAAAACTTAATTTATCATTAGAGGGTTTTCTATAGCAGTGGGTATGGACCCGGTATCCAAGACCAGGAAATATCCCCATGAGCTTGCGTCAGATCGGGTGGACTTTGGAGACTTTCTCTGCTCTGTGAAGGTGGACAACTTGTGTACTGGTGTAGCATCAAACGACATTATTCGTAGTTTTGAAGCGCTCCAAAGAACGTTTCTAGTTGATGTACTAACGATAGGGCGGTAGAGTACTGCTGTCTGAATGACGTTGCTCGTTGTGGATTATCCCAGCAAGATACATGACGCTCGGGTGATAAGAAATCAATTCCACTTGTACTTTTCCCACACTGCTTTGTAAGGTTACCCCAAGGGGAAAAGGGTTCTCGTACGAGAGAGTTCAGCACCGATTACAACGAACTGACCCCGGTTTTGCTTGCTTCTTCGAAGGTTAGTCCTCCCAATCGGGACGCTCATCTTTTAACATCATCGAACACTACTCAGAAGTCAACCAAAAATCGACCCCGTTCGTGATAGTCTAGTTCTGGTGGGTCACATTTGCATTCATATCGCACCTTTTTCACCCGCTTCGCTACCATCACTGCTGCTACTCCAGCACTTTGGCGCTGGTAAGAGTGTGCCGAAATTACGATCAAAACTTTTTGGCACACGAAAAACTTCAACCCATCACCATTACGGGGAACGGACGACGTTCGGTCGACGTTTCTGTTCGGTGTAAAACCTGGTACATGATCATCGCAAGACGACGAATTGATCCACCCGGTGAACCGTATTGATAAAATCTTCACGAAAGCACGCGCTCTCGGGCCAGTGGCTTGGCTGTTGGCTGGAGCTTTCCCATTTTGGGTTGGAAGTTTCGTAACAACACTCCACAAGACACACACACACATACACTCCGATAAGGAATCGCATTTGCTTGGGATTTTGGCCATTTAACCGTACCTCCTGCTGCTCTCGATTGACGGTTTGCACCATGTTCCGGTACGACAGTTTTTGGTGCTCGTAGCAAAGCTCCGTACCGATAAGCGATTTGTTGATAGAATGTTTCGATAACGCGCAGCAGCACCAGGGGTGGTATAGCTCATCAGGTGGAACACAGTGCACCACAAAAAGGGTGTTGCGGGGATAGTATGGATGATATGGTTGTGGCAGTCGACATGTCTCCGTCACGGAGCGGAGCGTGTTTTTGTGAGATATCGATAAACGGCAAGCAAACACACTGGCTGACGGCGGTTGATGGAGTCTTAACTACTTTTCAGGTGTGTTTTTTTCCTCTTCTACTTGCTACTCCAAGAGGTACAGACACACGACCGCGATCGGTGGAATAAGCCACGCTCGTTGAAGCATTTCCCATTCGGAAAGAGCCGCGCCGTGTGTAATCTGTTACACAATGTTTAATTTCATCGCACTTGGCGAAGGTTGTCAATTCTTTTCTGCTTGATTTGTAAGATGTTTGCAGAAGCGTTTCATCACGTTGTAGTTTTTTTAATCATTCTGTTTGCTCCTCTTGAGCTGTTTGCTGTAACATATTGGTAGATATGGTTATCATCTTTTCATTGGGAGGTATTTTACATGTGCCTTAAACACTTTAACACCATTTATTATTGTTGCCAATGATTTAATATTATTCTTTTCATTTCTTGCATCTTTTTTCTGTTCTATTAAACGAACAATTATTTTAATTTAAATGCAGACGACAATAGGCCACTGCTTCCCTGCACGTTTCGGTTTCGAATTCAATTACACCGGCGTCAGTGGCTTCCCCATTACCGTTGTACATCCAGTTCCAGCCAAAACTGGACGGTCTCATGCCCCGGCTACACATTAGACCGAGCAGCTCTGGGTAGAAGGTAGCGAATAAATATGCTACCTTTTTCGGCGTACGACGCGCGCGACGGAACTCACTCATCAGTACCACACAATGGCGCTGCTCATATGAATTGTGTTCGCCTTCCTGTCGCCACGAGTGTCATTACCGTGTCCGCAGACCGGCTAGAAGCACACGGCGCTTGGCTAAGTGATTTCTCAACAGCACGTCGAGTGCTGGCCCCCGGGTGAAGATGACGCTGATGATGCCAGCCCGGCGGCAAGAATAATATATCGATTGTATACGGTAGCTTGCCGGTGTCCTTCCGGTTGAAATCGCCGGGTCCGGTGGAGGTGTTTGAAGATCGTTTGGTCAAACGAAGGCATCGGAATGAAGGTTTCTTCTTTTTTTGCTGATTTTCTTCTTCACATCGCAATACGCACCGGGGGTACCGCGTGGTTTGACCACACAGTGGCGCGATAAAGAATATGGCTGATGCATGCAGACGATGAAGTTATAGGGCTCGATATTGGAAGCAAAAAAAAACGGTTTCAACTATCAGGAAAGCTAAGAAAGACATGGTTGGAAGTGAGAAAGCAAAGAAGGCAAACCAAGTCACGGATGCAATTATGTGCACTCACTGTGAATAGAATGCAAGTACGTGATTTTGCAGTTTATCGCACTGCCATTTAAATTTATCTTCCCGGCCCAGACTTTGTGTGGCCTTGGGTCCTTTTGGGATTGCCTCCTACACACACACACATACACCCATAGACAGAAAGAGGAAGCAAGGAAACAGATAAAAACCGGAAGCGCTAGCCTGTTTTCCTTTCTGCTTGGGTTTGATCTGGCGCCCAGGAGACCATTAGTGGAAGAAAAACCCGCTGGAAGTGTGTGAAGCTGTGATAAGCACGATGAGGAAGGAACTGACCAGTACACATGCCACAATGTAGGGATGAAGTAGATAGAGGCATGATAAGCGGAGGAAAAAGGCACGTTGCATCTGTCAGCAAAAGTTTTTTTTTCCTTTTTTTTGCTTCAGCCTTCCTTCCAGAGTACCACTGGTGCATGGTTTTTACACCTCATCCTTACCACAAGGCTCGCAAATGATATTGATGCGGTTTACGTGCCGATTAAAATTAAACCTACTTGGTACTACGGGTGAGGAAAGGATTTTCCTGCCCAATGTACGCGGATCGATCGATTGGCTACGGTCCATAATTTGCACGTAAAATACAGCATGTCCAAAAAAACGGGAACGCCGTTAATTGCTCCGAACGGGAAGCTTCGCCGTCTGTCGGTACTCCGTCGCCACCACGTGTTGGGTAGCCGGTGAAGGCGTACGGTGAAATGGCGAACAGCCGTTAATTTTTGGGCTGTCGTTTATCGGTGTTTGGTGTGAATGCTTGCAACATTGCAGTTGGCACTTGATGGTCGATGTGTCGAAGGTTCCAATCATTTGTTAATTAACGTATGAGGACGAAAGGAATGGGTTTTTTGCTCATGGAAGCAGGCAGATAAGAAATAATGTAATGGGACATAGTCCACTGTAAATGGATTGTATTTTTTTTTGTTTCGTTTGAGAATACACTATTAATAAGGATGGAAATGATAATGATTATTATTAAGCCGCAATTTGTGTTGAACAATTTGGTGATGTATGTGGTAACGGTGCTGGTCTTTACACGACAGGTTTTTGTGGTATCAAATCTCATCCATAGGGTGTACCGCTGAACGTAGAATTTACTATGCTCCGCACGGATAAATAAATTCAAGGAAAGCCAGCAATAGCAGACCCAAATATCTCTCTTCAGGTTTTAGTGCAACATAAGAGGAAGAAAGAAGAATCACTATACATTAAAAAAAAGTAACAAATTTGTCTGATTTTTCATGTGACTACCCCGCCACCTGCTAGTTGGCCAACCTATCAGTAATCAATGTATACCAAGTTATCTGTATACTGTGAAAATTTGATAGCTTTATCATATTATGTAGTGATGGGCAAATGCTAAATTTTCCCGGATTCAGAGTAATCCGAATCCGAAACATTCCGAAGTATACCCAGGAGTAACTCCGGCATTGTTAGCGACCGCAGGGAGAATCCGGAATTACAATCGAAGATGGTTCCGGAGTATACCCTGGATGCAGTACCGGAATTTGCTCCGGACTAATCCGGTATCAACTCCGGAGTAATTCGCACTAAACTTCAGAGTTACTCCGGCTTAAACTGGAGTAAACACTGCTAGGTAACTCCGGAGATAAATCAGGATTAATCCGGAGTAATTCCTTCAAAGTCTACTCCTGTTTTCATACATCGGAGTTGGAGTAGATTCATGAATCCATACCGGAGTGTCCACCACTAATTATCTGTGGCCGTTATGTCCATAAAGGCGAAGGATCCTTTATTTTAATTTTGTTAAAATCGCCTACCTCATTCGGATTTACAACAAAATCAGCCATTGTTGCTAACTTCATGTCGGCCGGATACGATCGTGAAAACTTTTCAAAGATTCTGGCACGTCTGAAGATTGCAAAACCCTCCTTTCGAAGTCTAGTTCAGGCCATCCGATCGTGTCAAGTGACCGGAGGAACTGACAGTGGTTCAGACGAAGAGCTGATATAAATACGGGCACTTCCTTGGTATGGTGGACACTTCTTTGGTAAGGTGACCTTGCGTTGGATCAAAAGGTTCGTTATAATCGACCTAACAGTCAAAAAATATTTGCCCAAAACAGATGTCGTATGGTAGCGTGAATCGTAGACAACAAAGCCGATCCACGCTGGTTGGAAAATCAAGTGAAGTGGTTGTTGGTCCCCAAAACAATGTACCTTCCAAACTTGCCGCAGATCAATCCGATCGGAAAATTCTGAACCAATATACAGAACGATGATATACAGAAGAACGATGAATGATTTGGTAAAAAAGACGACATACGAAGACGTATGGTGGGGCGGCAGGTGTCTGTGTATGAATGAAAATGAAATAGATAAAATAAATGTTTTATTCCTATCAAAAGGACGGCCAAATAAATTGTGATCTTTCGGAATTTGTTTTTAGTGTAAATACCATGTTAAAGTCAACATTCCTAGGACATAATATGGTATGGGTTGCTTCACACTGAACTCTATCCAGTTTTGCTCTGTCAGTTCCTTTATATAAGAAACCGATCTCACCACCTTTTTGGTTGTTTTCGAGATTAATCAGCAACTCTGTTACATTCTTGACATCGTCAATCGGCCATCTACCGTCACCCCTGCCCCTAAAAACCCCCGTTCAGATCGATTTAACAGCCCAACCGCTGGACGTGACTTAGAATTTGCACAACCACATCGGGCCGTACCTATCGCTCAATTGTCCTTCACACAACCCCCCAAAAACCATAACTCCATTTCCGCCCCTTTTCCCGGCCCGATAGCCAAGCGGCAATGTGTGCAAATTGTGTGCACAAATCGGTTTGTGGTTCGGTTTTATGGCGATACGCAACTGTAGATGCAAGATTTATTGACTTGAGCTCACAACGGTCGACCACACCACCTTCGAAGCCACAAAGCCGGCACAAAACACCATCCACGGGTGGGTGGTTTTTGGGCTTACTCGTACAGGGAGTGTTGTTGGTGGGGAGTGCAGGGTTTACTTTTGACGCTGGACGCTAATTCAACCGGACATAATATGGGTTTTGCGTTAGTGGAATGCGCGATAAAGGCGCGCGCGCGGTTTTCAAGTGACCTTTCGGGGTTGGGTGGGAAGCTAATGCCACACGTATAAAGAGATTGAATCTGGTGTGGTCCAATATGCAGTTGCAGAGTGTTGGTTAGCCTTGTCCTAACTGTTTTGGACCCATTCGCTTTGCAATTGTTCTACACTTAGTCCTAAATTTATCTCATAAATCAGAATGTGCAACAAAAATCCTGCCCATAACTGTAAGGTGAGGAGGTGAGGGCTTTTCCTTCAACTGCAGCTGCAGCTGATAGTCATTTTTATAGAGTTGTTTACGGGAAGCTGGCAGCAAAAACCTGACCACTACTGCCCCTCCGCTTTGTTTTCTACTCCAGAAAGTGAACCGCGCGTGTGTGGAGTGCAAAAATCGCGTTCGCTGCATACTTAGGACCATGTCATACAAGTGCCAACATTGTGCTGGAACGGAAAAACCTCCGTTGGACTATTTCCACTTCCTGACTTCCTTCAAACAAAACCGGCTCTCCAATAGTGGCAATGCACGCACCGCCCCAAAACGGGAACGAGGGCACCAGGCACCAGGCGTTATTTACCGGATGCGATTTGTTTCGCGTGCGGTTGCATTCTTTTGCCATCATGTTCGCGTGTCTTTGTACGGGCGGAAATGTCGATCGTTTCGAACCGGTAGCAAGTGCATTTTCTGCCGGCACGGGTTAGTCATCTCAATGAAAAGATGCGTCCGTCTTGTGGTTGGGTGTACCGTTGATGGAATCCGAATGTTTGTAGCGCTATGTCTTAAGCAGCTGTGGTGCTGTTGGTGATGAAATAAATCGTTCAGCTAGAATAATATACCACGGCCAAGGGAAGATATCGTTTCTGGATCTAATTTGGTGTGTTCGTGGTGCAGATGATTACCATTATTGACGTGATGAGTGCAATTGCGGAAAGAAGTAAATTTAGTCTATGTTAAAGTTTTACTTAAATTGTTGCTGGATAAATTGATACTTATTTGAATAATTTGTATCATAATGGAAATGCTTTTAAGTGACATTGTAACCTTTTTCTATTTTTTTTAATATCAAAAATTTTTTGAAAGTTATGTATTTTAATTTCGTTACGCATTGTTAATTTAAAAAATATACTGTTAAATTTTGTTAAACAAATAATTGGGTAAAATGTTACACTTTTTGAAAGAAAATTAATCCAAAAAGTTATAAAATATCAAAAGAATATAATTTCTTTACAAAAACTACAAAAGTAAAAATTCAGTATTTGGTGGGACTAACAAAAAATTGTTCGTTATGAGTTTTCTTTTTTTTAAGATTTCTAAGAAGAAAAATATAACACATTTTTCTGATTTGCTTCAGCAATCCCTTAGGAAATATTTCCTTTTTTCTTGTTACTCATTCTACCTTCCCATTCCAAGTCAGGGAAATAACCATCTCAAAACCCTTTCCACATAATTTAGATTAAGCTTCGGATTACAACGATAAGCTTTAGCATTAACCATGTTGATATAGACAAAATTATCCCTCCGTTTCGGCATCATACAAGCTTCAGTCCCAATCGCTCGATCCCTTCAAAGCACGCATACACACTAAAAACAAAAACAATTAGAAACTACCATTTAGGTCACTTTCAACCTTTTCTTCACCGTTGGTGCAATGTTTTTGCAATCAAATAATGCAGATTTGGCACTGCATTGAGTGCGCATAGGAAGCAAAGAACAAAACGAAAAATTGGACCATCCACTTTGATTTCGGTAGACAAAAGTGACCGTGATAAAAGAAGCGAAACAACCCAGTTTTGACCTCGCAAAAAGCGAGATGATGCTGCCGCGTCTCCCTCCTAAACGCGACGATCCGCTCGGCAACAAAGCACAGATGGTCCGCTGCTGCGCCGGGAGGATCAAGTAATTACTTTAATGCTGCAATTTAATGCAAACACACTTTAGTTTTGCAGCTCGGTACCATCTCGGTACGGATAACTCGGAACGGAAGAAGTTTCATGCGGTCGATTGTTTCGATGCGCGCTCCGAATTGGTGGTTTTTGTTTTGCCGCAATGCTGCACGAACGGGTACGAGTCTATGCTGAGACGGTCGACGGCGGACAACGAGCCAGCGTCCCAAAATTGCATATACACACATTACCCCCGACGATGGCGGAAGGAGGGGACGTAAAAAGGGCCAATCCGCGATGGTGGCGATGAAAGAACCGTTTTATTTCGCTATTCAAATGAGGATTATCGTTCCCAGACGATCTGTCGGTGTTTGTGTGGCTACACTCCACCAATGTTGACCGTACCGAGGGTCGTTATGTGCAGTTATGTGCGGACGCACATGATGATGGACGCGTTTCGGGGTTGGGATATGAAAAGAAGGTCAGCCAAGTGGACGAAGTTTCCACCGTCCCGTGGGAGGAAGCGGGAGGGATAGTGATGATGGTAAGAAATGCGCACATCAAGATCGACGCGCCGGTCTAAATTGTGCGAGGTTGGATCTTTACCTTTGTTTGTGTGTTTTGCAAGCGTTTTGTCTGCGCGTCGGTAAGGCACAAAAGGCGGCCCCCGCGGACACCAGTGGAAACAATTCATGCGGTTGATGTGGCTGTTGATGAATCGGCAAACATGTTTGGTTTGAATTTGGTGCTATGTTGCTATGTTTGCCTGTTTGTGACGATCTGCATGTGGATAGCCACGAACGCTATCGGGAGGTAATTACATAAAACAAGTTCAAACAAAGTTAAACAGCTAATGGAAACTTCGGTTTGCAGTGTTTGAATTGTTTATTTGTTTCGTTGTTTACCTTTATGAAGTTTTAAACTTAGTAGAAGTTGCTTGTTTTGCTGTAGAGCAATATATTATATATGCTATTTTTAAATTATGGATTGAAAATAATTGACTCATTTGGCCGATTTTTCATACGTGAACCCAGTCTTCCATTGAAACATAGAGTATTTATTCTTCTTTTTTAGCTATTCTTTGGTGCACAGAAAAAAAATAACAATGTGATCAGTTAGTTTTGATCAGCAATGGCAAAATTAGTTAGACAATTCTTTTAAAATCCTAAAAAAGGCAGGCATCACACCGTAACGAATCAGATTTACATGTTGTGAGTCTCTGAAATAAAAAGAAAAAATATAAAGATAAAGAACGGCCTACCCGTATTGCTAACAAGTCAATCTAAATGTATATAAAAAATCGGTAACCAATCGCACAAAAAGTCCAACAACATGTTTTACAACAAGTGTTTTAACCTGTCCGAAAACATGTGCTTAAACATATCCGACAACATGTCTGTCAAGAAGTGAGTGCGATCACTTGTTGAAGTGATCGTTCAAAGGGACGATGTTAATTCTGTAATACATAAAAATTACAACAAATTAAATAATCTGAAAACAGATTGGGGAAATTTCTGGAAATGACCAGAAACAAAGAACGATATTCCTTGCTTTATAGAACTAAACCACAAAGAACAAAATTTACATAAAGCTAGTAAAAAAGTGAAGTACAAAAAACACACTCCTAATTAGTTGCTCGAAATGCTACAAACAAACTAAACGAACAAAAAGCTAAACAAAAAAAAAGAGAAGAATAAATTTGTAACCAAATGACATAAACTTCACCTCCACCAAACCGGAACTGGGGGTGAATTTATTTTCCATCCCGTTGCACTCCTGCTCCGATAAGCATCCTCGCTGGCAAAAGGTGATACGGATTGGTTCGTGTGCGCCAGCAAATTGCTTCCCATTTATCCCGAGGAAAAGCCACCCCCCAAAACAAAACAAAAAAACTGCAACAACAATTTCCAGCAAAACCTTTTCGCAGTTTAACCCCCACAAGGTGGAGGGACTCACCTTGTCGTAGTGGAACGGATGGAATAACAGAACAAGGGGGAAAGGTGCAAAAGGGGAAAGTTGAGAAAATAATGTCATGGCCAGTTATGTTAAATTATTTTCTTTGACATGTTAATGCAGTGTAATTTGATACAGAAAGATTTTGGTCCGTTTGGTCACTGGTCCGTTAGTGAGTCGGAGTGCGTCCTGAGAGAAGGACTTTCGCTCGACATATGGGGTAGCATTTTTAGAGCTTTTTTTTTGTTTTTAGAAGGAAAAGGTAGCAATCGGACCAACGGGAACCATGTGCTGTGGGAATGGTTTTCCTCTTCATCAACCCAATCAAAAGCGAGGTTGAAGCTTGGGGTTTTGTTGGTGTTTTAAAGTGTTCCAGAAAATCCATACCAAGGCATGTGGACGTTGCTGCCGTAACAACCTGAAGTGCTGCAGGATTACAAACTCATGGTTGGAGCATTTCTACCGGTTTAAAGTACCCAAGGCGATCACCTACGGGGTAGTTTCATACAAAGAGACCAACACAAGTTGTGTGAGAAAATGAGGAAGATGGTTCCATTGGAAGAAGGATACATCCTTCTTGCCCAAACCCAATCATACCATGGCAAACAAAAGCAGTAGCAATGACTCACTGACCGTTCGTTGTCCATTGCAGGTTTACTGTACAGTGCACATATCACTAGACAGTGAAATAATAATAAAAAAAATCCAACAAACACACACAAAAGCTCCCAACAAAGCGTCCAGTGGTACGCGTTCCAGTTCGTTTCCGCTTCCGAGTGGGTGCCATTTTCTCTTCGCTTTTCTTCACCACATAATGTGTTGTGCATCTTTGTATGTATGTTTTTTCGCTCTCCTTCTATTTTCTTTCCTCGAATGAAAATGAGGAACAAAAGCACAACTCACGAGCACACACACGGTTCGTTTGCTGGCGTATCCTTTCATTATGCACTTTTCGGTCGTTTCGCTGCTGTGCTTTTCGTTACGCCAGCCTTTGGCGGGGGATGTATGTGTTTTAACTCACGTAAGGATGCAGCGTTGAATGCAAACGCGTTACCGGCAGTGTAATAAAGGTGCCGCCATAGAACGCTGGTCATTATCACGTCACAACTGACTTCATGCACCGTACACCGCACTGTGCGTCACGTAAAAGAGAGAGAGAGAAGGAGTTTTCGGGGTGTTTCGAAATCATCTTAGCGAAACAAGGATTTATGAACCGGGCAAAAACCCGAGGGTGAATAAAAGTAGCTCTTGATTTACTAGACCTCCCTCCGCGACTCGTGGCTCCTATCCCTTTTTCACGATTACCCTTCATTCGTGTATAGAGTGATTTTGTGTCTGATATCTCGAATTCGCTAGTTCTAAAAAAAGGGACCAACGAAACTCTGCCCACTTTCAACCTCACGCTAGCAATTAATTAATAATCAAGCACAATCGTAGAAAACGTTAATTGATTTATCATATTTATTATATCAGCAAACCAGACTCGGCTGGTACGTGAGGATCGCTCATTGATTTACTCATCAAACCTGGGGTGGGATGGGAAAATCGCTACATCCACATGGATGCGCGGGAAGGTGGGTGCGTGCGTGATCGAAGGAAGGCAATTAATTAGCGAAATTTTGATGCCACATTTTGCCGCGATCCCACACTCACCCTACCCCCGTTTTCATCAGATTGGTGCTATTTAAATAGTTGAAGCTTGTTCATATCTTTTTTTTCTCATCGCTCCAAATTTCGATGCATATATTTGTATCTTCTAATTATGGGACGTTTAGATAAAGGGGAGGGCACAATTTCCTCTGCAGTGTTCACAATAATTATTTAAGTGTGTGATTAGTTATTGATTTGTGGGATGGGAACGAAGGGCATTTTGTTGGAGACTGGGAAGGGATAGAATTATGTCGAGCTGGATGAATTATTATCAGGCATCTTTCGTATGCATTTTAGGTGCAGTATCATATGCTAATGTTTACTATAATAAATTTCCCATCATTCAGGTCTTATGCTAATCTTTATGTGTGATGTTTTATTAGATGCGTTTCGGTTCGTTTTTTTTAAAATTAAATTCGTTTAAAAAGAAAATCCCACAATCCAATTTAATTACTATTATAAATTGGTACGATAAAACATCTTATCTTAACACAAAAAGGACATTATTGTATTCGTTTATGCTGTAGGTGCTCAGGTGAGTTTTACCTCATCTAATTAATTTTAACACCTTTAATAGGATTTCTACCCAAATCCAACCATCCGAAGCTCCCCACGAAACTTCACCCCAGGTTTCCTTTCGAAGCTTCCACTTCACAAAACTCACAGAATCAAAGGGTTGAATCGAAACGATGCAAGAAACTACCCAGCGACCATTTAAAGCGACGAGATCCGCCACATGTGTTCTGACAATTCTGCATCTAACCGAGCAAAGCCGGAACTCAAGCTTTTATAGTACACCGAAGTGCACTAACTCTGCTGAGACGAAACCATGCTCTTCCTAAAAAAA
>CM028106.1:25980582-26025425 GCA_016170015.1 Anopheles longipalpis
ACCATACCACGAAAGGTATACATAGCCATTTTCATATGCTTTGCAACGCGTGCGGTACATATCGAAGTAGTATGCGACTTAACCACACAAGCATTTATCGCCGCGCTGCAACGTTTTATTTCACGTCGCGGAAAGGTTAAGGAGTTGAATTCTGATAATGGCACAACATTCAAAGGAGCGGCGAATCTTCTTCATCGGTTGTATCAACAACTGAAAACTGATGCCAAATCGCGCGAGCTACTGTTCGACTGGTGTGCTGTGAACGAGATAGTATGGAAGTTTATTCCGCCGCGTGCTCCTCATTTTGGCGGTCTGTGGGAAGCCGCGGTGAAATCAGCCAAGCAACATCTCATGAAGGAGCTAGGGTCGACCACAGTGATGTATGAAGATTTTCTAACGTTATGTGCGCGGGTTGAAATGTGCCTTAACTCGCGACCACTCACGCCCATTCCGAATTCGCCAGATGATCTCGACGTGTTAACACCTGGCCATTTCATCACGGGATCAAACTTCCAATTGGTTCCGGAAGTAGACGTCAAGGAGGTTCCAGACAATCGGTTAACTCACTGGGGGCGTACGCAAAAGCACATGCAAGCTATCTGGGCACGGTGGTACCCGGAATATCTCCAACAACTCCAAGCCAGGGCCACTAAGGTGTGCAAGCCGCCGGTGCAAATCGAGATAGGACGCGTAGTAATTTTAAAAGAAGATCACCTCCCACCAGGCCAGTGGCCACTGGCCAAGATCGTTGCAGTGCACCCCGGTAAAGACAACATAGTGCGGGTGGTGTCATTAAAGACGGCACACGGAAAGATCATAACCCGCCCAGTTGTTAGAATAGCTTTGCTCCCGATGTCTGAGTAGAACATATGATATTAAAATAACGAGGTTATTTCAAGGTGGCCGGGATGTTAGAGCAAGACAAGTTGCGATACAAGTGTTATGCAACTTGTTCCATAATACTTGTGTCAACTAAGAACGTAAGCAAAATGTCAAAATGTTAAGTGGGAAAGATATATTTTTTGACAATTACACAATTACACAATTACACAGTTACACATTACAACAAGCGAAGAGAACACGTGAAAATAAAATCTACAGTACAACGGCACAAAGGAAGCAGTATTTGCTGTTTTTTAGCAAATTAGAAATACCAGAAAATCCGAAGCAGTATCCTGCGTCAACAATAGGTCTTTCACAATTATCTATAATTTGCGACAAAACCGCTCCTAATGCAAAATTACTAGCGTCGGTAGTCAGTATGAATGGTAATTGAAAATTTGGATAGGCAAGCACTTGATCCGAAGCGATTATTTGTTTAAGTTGTGTGAAAGCCTTCTCGTATTCGTCATCCGTACGTAATATTGTTGCGCCTTGTTTTAAATATTTTGAAAGTGGTCTTGTCACTTTAGCATAATCTTTTATAAATCTGCGATAGTAGCCAGTAAGGCCTAGAAACTGTTTAATTTCCTTTTGATTTGTTGGCAATTTCCAATCAAGGATTTTTTTTATTTTATCGGCGTTGGGCTTAATTCCGTGTTGGGTTATTACATGTCCTAGAAATTCCGTTTCGCGCTTGAGAAATTCGCATTTGTCTACCTGGATTTTTAAATTGAAGGATGCTAATCTTTTTAAAACTTTATCTAAATTATCCAAATGAGACGTTAGACTAGATCGAACCAATGTATCCTGCTAATACTTTATTTATTTATTTATTTATTTATTTATTGAGATTGGAAGTCTGCCGTTAACCGGCTAAACAAGACGCCATGTACATTATATACCCTACTGAAGATAACGTAATCTCTCCCTGAATGTTGTTAAGTTTTCGTGGAAGTTGAAGTGTTCGAATAACATGTTAAATACTCTGGACATAGATGAGATCGGATCATTTGCTCCATATTGCGTATTTCTGAATTCCAGGTATATGAATTGTCTGTGTCTCGATGAAAGCCTGTTGACATTTAAATTTATACGCTCTAATATCTCTGGGGCATCTATTGTCCCACGAAGTATGCCTGCCACAAATAACGCTTGACAATTTCTTCGCCTATTATCCAAAGACTCTAACCCGAGCAAAAGGTAGCGTGACCGGTAAGGCGGTAAATTATTACGGTCACTCCAGGGTAGTTTTCGTATAGCGAACCTAGTGAATTTTCTTTGGACGGATTCTATTCTNAGCAGTATCCTGCGTCAACATTTGGTCCTTCGAACCGGATTTCTGGACACACAAACTGCTAATTTGGGTGCATCGAGGTTTAACCTCAATCACGCGTGTCGTAAGTGAAGTGATTTATTATCCTTCTAATACAGTCTGTATTGTAGAAAAATCGTTACTATTCGCTGACGCATTGAAATGGCCACTGAAACCAAGAAGACCCAAGCGAAGATTGCGACTCTTCGTGCCCGTGCTCAGATGAGAGCCACAGAAGAATTCATGGTTGGTTTTACGGAAGTTAAAAGCAACCAAGTGGTAGAGAGGTTAGCGAATTTGGAGTCGATCTGGAAGGCGTTTGAAGCGGCCCAGTCCAAACTAGAGTCCCTTGAGGAAGATGAAGAGCAGCTGGCCGATTTGTTCAACCAGCGCAATGAGTTCTACAATAAGTATTGCGAAGCCAAGGGATTCCTAACCTCAAATCGACCATGTGCTCTGTCTGCTCCGGATGAAGTAGAGCCGGGAAAGATTTAACACGTGGCAAACGTGCGACTGCCCAAGTTGGATTTACCAACATTCGATGGTAACACCACAGATTGGATCAGCTTCAAGGACCGATTTGTGTCAATGATTGACAAGGCTGAAGACATGCCTGATGTCGTGAAACTGCAGTACCTGCTATCAGTGCTGAAGGGTGAAGTGGCGAAACGATTCCAGCATGTGCAGCTTACGGCAGATGGTTACAGCATCACGTGGAAGGCACTGCTAGATCGGTATGACAACAAAAGGATCCTTAAGCGTGAATATTTCAGGGCGCTGTTTTCCATCCCACCGATGAAGAATGATGCGATTGAAGAGCTTCGACGAGTGTCTGACGAATTTACTCGACTAACACAAGGAATGAGTGCGTTAAGTGAGGCTTTAGTACACTGGGATACACCGTTGTGCAATCTACTTTTTTATAAGTTAGATGGTAAAACCTTGTTAGCTTGGGAGGAGTATACCAGCAAGGACAAGGAAGACGTGTATGTCAAGCTGCAAGAATTTCTTCAAGGTCGATTGAGAATTCTTAGTGCTACAGCTCAAGCATCAACAGAAGCACAAAAACCAAGTTCGAGTAAACTAACCAGCACGAAACAGCAAAGAGGCATCGCATGTGTAAGCATGGCACCATCTCCCGTGATACGGTGTTACGCTTGTTCACAACAACACTACTTGCATCAGTGTGAATCGTTTAAGGGCATGCAAGTGGCACAACGAGAGGAGGTAATAACATCGAATAAGCTATGCCGGAACTGTTTCCGAATCGGACACATCGCCCAGCGATGTATGTCGAAATTCAAATGCCACAAGTGTCATCAACGACATCACACATTGTTACATGTGGACACAGCGATGCAGAATCCAACATCAGACAACATTGTAGCCGCAACTACTGCCGCATCGGGAAAGACGACCGTCCTATTACAAACAGCATTAGTGCAGGTTGTGGATGACAATGGCAGATCGTATGATGCAAGAGCGCTGTTAGACTCTGGATCGATGTCCAACTTTATCTCAACGGCTCTAGCAAATCGTCTTAGTAATCGCAAACGTCATGCTAGCGTTTCTATTGTAGGAATTGGACAACGAGAAAACCACATACATGAAGCGATGGATGTAGTCGTGTCGTCGAAGACTCAGAGGTTTAGCACAAAACTCAACTTCCTTGTCATAGATTCTCCAACAGCACAACTTCCAACAATTGAAGTAAACACCAAGGAATGGAGAATAGAAGGACTATCACTAGCCGATCCATTTTTCTACAAACCAGGTCAGATTGATCTAGTAATTGGCGGAGAAGCATTTTGGGCCATTCACACAAACGAGCGAATTAGTGTTGGATCGAACAAGCCTGTATTTGTCAACACTAAATTTGGATGGACAGTTGCTGGAACGACCTCAGCTACAACTCAGAATCGTCACGTGTCAACAAACGCAGCAGTTAGTCAGGACACGTTAGAAACAACCATCCGNCACATTCTGGAAGGTACAATCGAAAGAAAGAATTTGCATCGGTTCAGATAAACCTTCTTTAATCAAAACGAAGTTTGGATGGACGGTTGTCGGATCAGTAGCAATAGAAGGCCAAGGTCATCCGTTTTCGAGTAATCTAGCGATTGGATCTAAAACATTGGAGGCAACTCTTCAAAGATTTTGGGAAATAGACAATGTATCACCATCAAATGTTGATCAGCAAGATGATAATCCGTGTGAACAACTATTTTCAACCACAACTGTTCGAAATGCTGAAGGCAAATTTGTAGTAAGATTACCCAAGATAGACAACCCGACTGTTATCCTTGGTGCATCAAAGGGGATAGCATTAAAAAGATTTGCTAATATTGAACGTCGACTGCAAAGAAACCCGAAGATGTATGAGCAGTATAAACAATTTCTGAAGGAGTACGAAACTTTAGGCCACATGGAAGTACTAAGCGATGATCTTCATGACTCAATACCGCACTGCTATTTGCCACATCATCCTGTCGTGAAAGAATCTAGCACCACAACGAAGGTCAGAGTTGTTTTTGATGCTTCTTGTAAAACGGAGTCAGGGTATTCGCTAAACGACATACTACGTGTGGGACCGATAGTACAGAACGAGCTGTTCTCAATCATTCTTCATTTTCGAACTAATCCCATTGCTCTTTGCGCTGACATAGAAAAAATGTACCGACAGATAGAGGTACATTCGGACGATCAAGCGCTTCAGTGTATTGTGTGGCGGCCTGATGCATCGCAAGAAATTAAAGGTTATGCCCTAAAGACTGTAACCTATGGTACTGCTTGTGCGCCCTTTCTAGCAACTCGAGCATTAATCCAAATCGCAAACGACGTAATGGAAAGTCATCCACTAGAAGCGAATGCCATAAAGAATGACTTTTATGTAGATGATTTCTTGTCAGGTGCGAGCGATGTGCATACCGCAATTCTCCTACAGCAAAATGTCACGCGCTTACTAAACCAGTATGGGTTCAGCTTGAGGAAGTGGGCGTCGAACGACTCACGGGTGTTGGAGAACATTAAGGATGAAGATTTGGCGTCGCCAAAGGGTCTGGAATTCCTACAGGACAATCCTATCACGACCCTTGGTCTTGTATGGAAGCCCCAAAATGACACGTTCTGCTACAACATAAAAAATAACCCAGTGCCCATCGCAAACACCAAGCGTCAACTTTTATCTTCAGTCGCTCAAATATTCGACCCGCTGGGGTTAATTGGACCTGTTGTATGCAAGGCTAAGCTAATGATGCAACAAGCCTGGAATATCATTGATGCAGATACGGGCAAGTCGATTGATTGGGATAAGCAATTACCGGCGAAACTGTTAGGGTCGTGGAAACCATTCCAACAAACGCTTCATCTACTAAAACAACTCCATATTCCTCGCTTCATCTTTGGAATCGATAGTGAAAATTGCGAACTGCATATTTTTGGAGACGCTTCGGAACGAGCCTACGGATCATGTTGTTACGTAAGAATCAAGTCTAGCCATGGTATTGCTACGCATCTACTAACCGCCAAGTCCAAATTGGCTCCCATCAAGTCACATTTCACCATAGCAAAATTAGAATTATGTGCTGCTTTGTTAAATGTTCAACTATTCCAGAAGATCATCGCAGCACTACGTTTTGCTCCTGCTTCGGTAACATTTTGGAGCGATTCTACCACTGTATTGCATTGGCTGAATTCATCACCATCTCGCTGGAAGACGTTCGTGGCCAATCGCACATCTCAAATCCTCCACACTACTAACATCAGTCAATGGCGTCACATCGCGGGAGACGCCAATCCAGCAGATGACATTTCCAGAGGTATGGATCCAGCTGATATCATCTACTCATCAAGGTGGTGGTTTGGTCCAAAATGGCTATCTGATACGTCCGAAGCATGGCCTACTAGCTTATTTTCAATCGACGAAGGGACAACAACTAAAGAAGAGTCGCGAAACCCTACAGTCACATTTATGGCTACTGTCGCAACAACGTTCTNTCAACTATTACGAAGCGGACGTTGTTATCATCTGTTGCAAAAATATTTGATCCTTTGGGACTTGTAGGACCTGTCGTATGCATGGCGAAACTACTAATGCAAAGGGCGTGGACAACAATCGACTCGACAACGAAGAAATCCATCGATTGGGACGCGAATCTACCAACGAGGCTCCAAAACGATTGGAAATCCTTCCAACGAACGATTCATCTGTTAGAAGATCTTAACATTCCACGATTCATTTTTGGCAACGAAATGTTAGAAGGTTGTGAATTTCACATATTTGGAGATGCTTCCGAACGTGCTTACGGTTCCTGTTGCTACATACGCGTCAGTTCGAAGTCAGGTTTCGTTACTCGTCTACTAGCGGCAAAGTCCAAGTTAGCTCCGGTAAACTCTCATCATTCGATCGCTAAGTTAGAACTATGTGCTGCATTGTTGAGCGTTCAACTTTTAGTCAAGATTTCGACAGCACTTAGATTCAACCCCACCAACATTAAGTACTGGAGCGATTCAACCACAGTCCTGCACTGGTTAAACGCATCGCCGTGTAGATGGAAGACGTTCGTGGCAAATCGTACTACTCTAATCCTAGACGCCACGAACATAAAACAATGGAGACATGTAGCAGGAGTCGATAATCCGGCAGATTATATTTCTCGAGGTGTAGAACCAAAGGATCTGCTCTATGCTGAAAGATGGTGGAATGGACCATCTTGGCTCTCGCTACCAGAAAATCAATGGCCAGAAAGTCATTTCGTCCCTTCAGAAAATGCTGAAAATTTAGAAGAGTGTCGTAACACTGCCGTGTTGGCATTAGCAGCAGTTGCAAGCACCTTTTGCGATGAATTGTTTGCAAAATATTCATCATATACTAAACTACTTCGCGTCTTCGCATACTGTTGTCGACTGTTGGTGAAGTTCAGAAATCGTAAGGGAGTGCAGCTTTCTAGTGAATTCTTGGAGGACAATCGGAAGTGGTTGTCAACGGCTGAGGTACAATTTGCAGAGGTAAACTTATGTTTACTACACCAACAACAAATGTTTCCGGACGAATTACATTCCCTGATTACTGGGCAGCCTGTTACACGATCATCGCAGCTGAGATGGGTCAAACCAATACTCGGCAAGGATGGACTAATTCGTATTGGTGGCCGTCTTAATCTAGCAACTCTTCCGCCTTCGACTCAGAATCCTATAATCTTGTCCGCAAAACATCCATTGACAGTCATGATCGTTGAAGCATGTCACAGACGACAACTACACGCTGGTCCGCAACTCATGCTTGCTACGTTGAGGCAGAAGTTTTGGATTATTGGCGCAAGAAACCTGGTTAGGTCGGTTTATCATCGATGTGTTACGTGTTTTAAAAAGAAACCAACCTTCATCAGTCAAACGATTGGTGACTTGCCGAGCAGTAGAGTAACTCCAGCGCCTCCATTCTCTATTTCCGGAGTGGATTATTGCGGGCCCTTCTTTGTCAAGTTTGGGACTAGGAAAACCATACCACGAAAGGTATACATAGCCATTTTCATATGCTTTGCAACGCGTGCGGTACATATCGAAGTAGTATGCGACTTAACCACACAAGCATTTAACGCCGCGCTGCAACGTTTTATTTCACGTCGCGGAAAGGTTAAGGAGTTGAATTCTGATAATGGCACAACATTCAAAGGAGCGGCGAATCTTCTTCATCGGTTGTATCAACAACTGAAAACTGATGCCAAATCGCGCGAGCTACTGTTCGACTGGTGTGCTGTGAACGAGATAGTATGGAAGTTTATTCCGCCGCGTGCTCCTCATTTTGGCGGTCTGTGGGAAGCCGCGGTGAAATCAGCCAAGCAACATCTCATGAAGGAGCTAGGGTCGACCACAGTGATGTATGAAGATTTTCTAACGTTATGTGCGCGGGTTGAAATGTGCCTTAACTCGCGACCACTCACGCCCATTCCGAATTCGCCAGATGATCTCGACGTGTTAACACCTGGCCATTTCATCACGGGATCAAACTTCCAATTGGTTCCGGAAGTAGACGTCAAGGAGGTTCCAGACAATCGGTTAACTCACTGGGGGCGTACGCAAAAGCACATGCAAGCTATCTGGGCACGGTGGTACCCGGAATATCTCCAACAACTCCAAGCCAGGGCCACTAAGGTATGCAAGCCGCCGGTGCAAATCGAGATAGGACGCGTAGTAATTTTAAAAGAAGATCACCTCCNGAATGGAAAATGGTTTAGAAAGCGAATGTGAATCCTGCAGCCGTTAGCGAGTCAGGCTTTTGGTTGGACGGTTGAACGGTGGAGTTGTGGCAAATTTTGAAACATTTCAAGCAGCCAAATTTTGCGCTTGATTACGTTATGGTGCGAAATAATGTTACCAACCGTGGTGCAACAATACGGGATTATGGCGAGTTCCTTTCGCCAGGTGGTTGCGATGAGGTTTCTTTCCACAATAGCTTCAAACATCAAACGAATCGTTCACGAAATTCCATTTTATAGTGGTACGAATTGTTCCATTTGCCTGCTAAATTGGGCTTCACTATCGGGGGACGGTCCTGAGCTGAGTTGATGGGGATGGGTGTCAAAAATAGCATTCGATCGAAATTATTGTTCGTACGAATGGGAAACTACTGGGTGAAATGGCTTAACTGTCGAAACCATTGATGAGGAGTAGGGATCGGGCACGTCAAACATCTTCCCAGAACCCGGCGGCCACATCAGCCACCATTCGACGTCTTCGACTTCAGCGTTCAGAGAGGTGTTAATGATAGATTATTATCCAATCACTCCAAAAGCGCATTATTTGCCGCGCACACAGCACACAAATCTTCCGCGCGTGAGAGTGATTTCTCCCCCCTAAAACGACGCTTTGGATCGTCGTAATCGTTGGGCTCCAAAACCAAAAACGTTTTGACGAGAAGTAGCAACGAAAATGGCGGGAAGGTATTGTAAGCGTTGCCGAAAATCCAACTAGCGGTTCCGTACGCACGTCTACGAAACTCGCAATGTTTACCTTTTACGGGTGCTGCAATCGATCGCACAAACGTTTACTTACACTCACACACACACACACACCCTGAACCGTTTACATTAGAATCACCGAAACGGAGACTTACCCCGCAGTGCCAGACGAATGGCGATGAGAAAGAAATAAAAGTCGTCTCACCACGGCCATCGCCTGGCAATTCGGTTTCGATCGATGAAAGACAGATTCTTGTTGGCAACCACCCCTCCCCACCGGGATCTACACGGTCGACGTAGCTTTAATGGATGTCGTGAAAACCACCCCAGCACAGGTCACAGGTATACAGGGAGCATCGGTCCTAGGCATTATTTAGGTGAACTTTTCAACCAGCCACCACAACTGAAAAGCGAGCAAAAGCTTCCAGTTTCTGCCTATTTTCTGGGTGTGAAAGTTAATTTTGATATTTTTTAAGCTGTCCACATTGAAAAAAATCAACGGCGATAGAAAGAACCTTCGGCTACTTATGCTAATGTGCGGCAACATAAGTGTTTGTGTGTGTGTGNATTATTTAGGTGAACTTTTCCACCAGCCACCACAACTGAAAAGCAGGCAAAAGCTTCCAGTTTCTGCCTATTTTCTGGGTGTGAAAGTTAATTTTGATATTTTTTAAGCTGTCCACATTGAAAAAAATCAACGGCGATAGAAAGAACCTTCGGCTACTTATGCTAATGTGCGGCAACATAAGTGTTTGTGTGTGTGTGCTGTGGCAATGAGGATGCGGAGCGATAATGTTGAAACTAAACGGGGCAACAAATTGAGCGAAACAGATTGATCATTCACGGATCATTTCGCTTTCAATTTGCATGCTCCATTTTCTTTTTCGACTAGTAAAGGGAGAGGAAAGGGGAGAGAGGGAGCGGCGGGTGTTCTTTCGTTGACGGCAGCATGGAGAAAACGCTTGTTTTAGTTCTTTCTTTTTCGTTTGATTTTCTCTCTTTACTTTGTAATGGCAAGTTTGATTTTGTACACGTGAAGCGGAGAAGCTTTTATTACTGAACGGTTCTGATTAGCTGTGAACGATATTTTCGCGCAATAATGGAAAGGAAAATTTCAGCTGTGGTTTGGGTTTTTTTTGGGACTTCAATGCCTCTAATATAGTATCAATTTTAACATTTTTATAAAGTTTAAGGCTAGCTTAGGAACAATTCAACTCAATAATGTGATGCCATGGTGGACATTTTAACTTTAAAATTTTATTTGGGCAAGCAGTTGACAGCTCGTTAGTAATTTCGGAATTTGTCGCAATGTGGATTAGTATTTAAAAATAAAGGAAATTAAAAAAAAAACATTAATGTATTAAAGTTAAAAAAAATCGTAAGTTTGTAATTTTTCCCATTTAAATATGTAATTTTCAACAAAAAAAATTTATTTTCAATTAACAAGTTTGATTGATTTTGCCATTCCTTAAAATTTCAAGTACATTACTTAAAGCTAATTAAAGGGTAAAATCAATATTTTACTATATTCACACACTAAAAGCTTCGAAAATATTTGTAAGAAGTTCTATTGAAAAGCAAACAAAAAAAGAACACCTTCACACATTTGAAATATTTCAATAGAAAACTCAAACATCACGCCATCTTGCAATACAGTGACGGCAAGACTAAACAATAACCAAACACGTACCAACCCACACACTCACGCATGTACCACCGTTTTAGACCTCATCTAGCGGAACGCTTGATTGAACGTTGATTTGCATAAATATTTCATTACTTTTCGCTTCCCGGGCGATGGGTAGGTAGCATCCATCCTGCCGTGGTGAGTAAAAAACCAAAACCCAAATGTACTCCCATGACGCGGGGTCCACTTCGGATGCGGTTTTCACCTCTCCCGGCCATTATAGACAAATGGTATGTTTGGTTTGCTTATTACACTGTTCCGCGAGACTCGCTTTTGTTTTTGCCCGGTATCGATTGTCACTTGCTTGGTGCTAGTCGAAGATGTCGGAGGGACGTTTGTAAACATGTTCCGTTGTGCCGTTGAATGCGAAGCTCTCTGCGCCGCAAATACGCACAAATATCCCCTTTTTTACACACCGGGCATCTGTCAATGGTTTTTTCTTTGCGGGTGAAGCTTTAGTGGGTTCCGTTAAGCTTTTCCACCGAACCGCCGAACGCTGTTTTTCCTTTGAAGAATGAAGCAACAACAAAAGTGGCACAAATAGAGAGACAAATAAAGGAAAGGGCGTCTCGAGACGAAACACACATTACGGCGTGCAGGAATTTCTCATCAACTTCCAGTTTGACGGCTAACAGGGACGGGCTACCCTTATCCCGGCTGCATTCTGCACGAAGCATTCCTGCTCGATTCCAGCTATTCCTGCCGCCTATCCCACTAGACCAATACTCGATCATCATTCGATTGGGTATCCTTTTTGCTGAAGGTTTTTTCATCTTTGCTTGCTAGCAAGAGTCGTGTCCTTCGGACAAAGCGACAGAATACAGCTCCCTCAGAAATCATTCGTCTTTTCATTCTACGCTCGTTTGAAGGTTTATTCACTTTCTTCTCCTTCTAGTGAAAGGAATAGAACCGGTGGGTGTATTTTCTTTTTTTCTTGTACTATTTTCCGGTACCTTTCATTTCTTGCTTGCCCATCGCACACAGCTCGACGGATGCTGTCGATGTGTTTGTGTGCTTTTTTTGCCTCCCTCTTCTTCGATTACGGTTACGGAAAAATTTGTTTTCGAGCCGGAAACGGAAACAGAAATGCAAAACAAAATCAATCAAAATGACAAATACGATTTGGCCACCCAATCCATCCCTTGTGTTCCGCCTTCCCAAAAGCAGGGGGTTCTCTCTTTTCTCTGTTTTTTTTTTTTGTTATTTGCCCTTCCGGACAAACATTAGTAGGCCTTTTTTTGTTGCGAGGGAGGGTTTGTGCCACTGTGCCACTGTGAGACGCTTTTCGCATACGGTGAGAAATGTCAACAATGGCGAATACGAATAAGGGAAAGCTTTCATTTTTCACTTCTTTTTCTTATATATCAACAACAACAAAAAGGAACATTCTTGTGGGTGGGTTAAAGAATGCTGCAACCCATCGTTTGGTTTTTTGGGGGACAACAGAAAGAAAGAAAAGTGGAGAGAAAAACGAGGGAAACGGTAAAGTCTCATAGGGTTTTCCTTTCTTGCGATCGGTGCTACACCGAGGACAAATTGAGGTTAACCGATGACGGTTAAATTTTAAGTTGCCGACCAGGAATTTGTCTATTGGTTGGATGGCTGGTGTGCTTACGCACTGTGAGTTTGACGCTTTTTTGAAGACTTTGTGGAATAATGCCATTTAATGCTGGATAAATCAACGCTTCATTATTGGGGGTGGTCAATTGTTACCAACAGAAGAAGAATTTTTTGTTAAAGAATAAAAAAAGAATAAAAAACGATATTGGTGAAAATTTTCTTGATTTTTATTAATATCTTTTCTGTATCCAAAAAAACTCTCCAATAAATACCTCTGACATCCTGAAACGAGAAAGCATCTTGAAGATTCGTTTTTCAGTATTTTAAACAATCAACGACGCGAACCGTCTTTCATCAAATTCATCACAACGAAACCATCAAAAAGAGATGATTGACATTGATCCTCAATAAATGATGGTCAATACATCCTAACAATGCGCTGTGCTGAGATGGAGTGATTTGTTTGAAATTCCAAAAATCCTTCGGAATTTCTGAGCCATTTTTTGCTTGTTTGTTTGCCTTGACAGCATCATTTGACTTGCCATAAAAAATTACAACACTGTTCCATCTTCCCTTCTCTCACTACATTATATAACCATCGCCAAGGCGGGAACTCTGTCACAGTGAAATCTGATTTTACTCACGTAGCAAACGCGTTAGATGCATTGTGCAACTTATTCAAATAATGTGTCGTATTCTTTTTGTTACCAGCGGAGGTTGTAATCTTCATGCGCCACTCGGTGTTTGAAATGCATGTGATAAAAAACACGAACTTATGCTCGTTACTCTTCTTGAGCGAGGGCTTTTGTGTGTGTGTCCGGGTTTTCCTTCCTCTCCGGTGTATGACTTTATGACCCACGTTTTGCTATGCATCGACTGTTCTTAGCAATTGCAGCATTGCTCAGTGTTACCGCTTCGGGTTTGCCAACTCGGTCGAGAATGTCGATGTTTGTTTGCTGTGGTGACTTTTTTTTGTGTGTGTATGTATGTTTGTTGTTACTGCTCTTCTACTTCTTCCATTTTCGCACTCCCTTCTCAAACACTTGTCACAACTGTGCCCACTGTGCAGTGCAGCGGAGTTAAAGAAGCTTCGAACTGCTTAACTGCAATCATCACGTATCCAGAGGGCCCTCGGGTGGTTTGTGTGGTAGGAATGTGTCCGGAGGTCCGGAGCAGCAGCCAGCATTTGCCAGCTAACCATCGAATCACGTTTCGCAACTGCACACTACCTACTCTACCGTTCGGGCCCGACAGTCGTCCTTGAGCGACTCCACACATAGACATCCTCGCAAGATGCTGCGAAAGTTTATGAGCGTTGTCTGGTGCTACGGCCAACCAGTGGTAAGGTGAGCTGATGCTGCGGATGTATTTTCGCGAAAACATTCTTCCCAGGCCGTTTGAAATGCGGGGAACATTTGAAGGTGGTTTTGGCCGGTCAGCTGTGTAGCGAAACGAGCTGACTGGGCTCTAATTAGGAAGGAGGCCAAACGAATCAGCAGTATCTGGAAGTCATGTTCGACAAACAAAACCTGCTCAATTCCCTGGCGAGTGTTGGTTTGTGTGTGTGTCTTTTGCTCGAACCCGTTGCAAACAAGCCGGAATCACAAAACGGTAGCTCGATAATGCTGATAAAACATCTGGATCTGGAGGAAGATTTACAGTGCTTCTGAATATGTTTTTTTGTTATGAAGTCACGTGTGGCTTTATCTAAACCGAAAGATACCAGTAGTAAAATGTCTTATTATAGTAAGCTACACTAAACAGCAAATTTTGTCCATCAATCTACTACATTCCATAGTCCTATTGGATGCGCTCATAGCTATGAGTACGGTCGGGGATCCTGCCCTACAAATAAAACGGACCGAGTTCAAACACTTGACAACAGATGCACATCTGCACATCATGTCTCTTCGTGAAGCCGAACTCGAATGTTTCAGCTTACCCAGCCTTATGGGATTTGTGCAGAACATACTTTGGGTGTGCTCGTTTTGCTTCAGGGAATTAGGTTTTGTTTACGGTTGACTGTTTTTCGTCCAAGCTCTTGTCTAGTATTGTCTAAAGCAGGGAATATGCTTTAGATTTAATCACATATAGTATCTTTTGTGCCTTGATGAATATTAAATGAATTGTTTGGTTGCAGGTTTAATGTCTCAATTTGTTATAAAGTTGTCATCTTCTAATGGGGTTCTTTCATTATTTAATACATATCCTTAGTCATTTTGATTAGGTATTTTCTTCAATTCAAACAAATTGCAGAAGACGCATTTCCAAAGATTTATTTTTTCCATACTAGTAAAACTTAAATTTAAAATACAAGACTAAAAATACCTCGAAAAGAATACTTTTCGTAGAATGGCAAGATAGCAAGACATTCCGCGTTATCAGCATCGTTGCTCACCACACTCGTCTGCTTGACGTAATGGCCGTAACCATTTCCAATATCGTACGTATCCGTATGTGCTTGCAAAAAAAAAACAACATGGTTCCGGTTTAATCTAATCTCTTTTCGGAGAAGTGAGCAAAAGACAATAATAAAAGGCAGCAGGATGTTTAACATTCGGAACAGCGAATGTTTGTGTGACGGCATAAAAACTTCACAAACCATTGCAAACCATGGATGGCTGCATGTGCCATTTATCGGGCAGTTGGGAGTTGTAGAATGTTGGTATGTTAAGTGATTTAAAACTACGCTCCTATCAGTTAAGGGGAACATAGATTGAGCCGATTTTCTGTGGGTCGTTATGCATATCTTTCTTTTCGCAGTTTTATTTTCTATTTTTAAACCAAGTTTATTTTTAATACATGTTAAACTGTTTGTTTTGTGAGTTGTAATAATTTTTCTTGATTTTTCTTAATTTCTTACTCACTAAACAGCTAACTACGTAATTTATCTGCCTCTTTCAAGATTTATTTTATTTATTATTATCACGCAGTTGAAAAGTCAATCTTTACAGAAATAGAGTTAATGTCCATAAGCGGTTAAGACAACGGATTTTTGGTTATTAAAGCAATCGTTTTTTTTTCATGAGACCATGGAACATCCTCTCCAATATTAGCTTGCAGGATTTAGGAGCTCCTATAGTTTCTGGGTTCTGATCAAGTTGCACTAAGTACAATGTGTAAAGATATATCTGTAATCCTTCGGAATTAATTCTGCTAGTTGAATTCAGTTCTGTTCAAAGGCTTCTCAATACTCACATCTGCAAAGGTTTTGGTGGGCCAGTCTTTGATTTTTTTAAATATGAACGAACCTCAATTTTGAAAACTGCTAGAACATTGGGTTTTTTTCAAATCTACTTCGATGCATACTAGTAAAGCTTAAAAAAATTCGAGAAATGGATCCAGCTTTTCACTTGCATTCAAAAATTCGGAAAAGACTCATTTGTTTCGAGTTGTGCTAACGTTGGACTTTGAAATTTGCCTTTCTTTATCGGTCTAAAACAAATCTATTTTTTTTAGTAAAAAGGATTCCAGTTCACGGAGTTCTGAATCACAGTTAGAGTTTCTGGAATTCTAACTTTACGGTAGTAAAAAGCAAGAATTCGATCAATTTATTCAAGATTCCATAATCTTCTTGGGGTTTCTTTCTTCTACAAAATGGATGATCTTCTCAAACTTTTGTGATTGAATAAAATTTGAAAAAATGAACCCTTAATGTTAATTTTAACCAGAAAGATCACTGAAATTGCACATCGAGCTAAAACGACAGTCATATTGAAGTGACTGCTGGACGAAGACTACTACAACTGCTATATTACTACACTGAACAACTCCGTTAAATGACCCACCGTCACTTGCGATCCATTCACCATTCTCGCGATCGCATGACTAATGTGTCGGGATGGTTCCATTCGAAATCAATTACATAAGAGCATTATTTGCACATACAATCGATACATCAAAGGACTGTTTTTTTTTAAATTCCGTTGCTGTTTTAGCGTTACTATTATTCCCCTCCAGCGGTGCTGTACAATCCTGCTCTGTGCTGCCTTGTTGTGCGCTTTATCTCGTCACATTCGCCAAACAGTGCTGACGGGCTGACCGGCTGGCTGGACTGGTAGCTTGCCTTGATCATATCTAACCGATTGGTCATCGCCGGGACAAGATGTGCATCAAGTGTCGTTGAGCATGTGCGCTTATGTGTGCGTGTGTGTGTGCCCCATTGGCTTCATTGAGAACGTGTTCACTGCAAAACCATGCAGTGCCCAGGCGTCATGCATCATACCATAGTGTTACTATCGAGGTCATCCATGTTGTGTGGCGCGAATGGTGGCCGATTGCAACAAACAACAGCAGTGTGGTAGGGACGAGAAGAAGAAGAAGAAGAAGAAAAAAAACTGCACCACAGCCACCTAACGGTGGAGTGTGAGAACTGACGCTGGCGTCACTTGCACTGACATTGTG
Organism: Anopheles longipalpis; assembly: GCA_016170015.1. Lineage (NCBI taxonomy): Eukaryota > Metazoa > Arthropoda > Insecta > Diptera > Culicidae > Anopheles > Anopheles longipalpis. The sequence goes on from CM028106.1 coordinate 25,997,384, forward strand.
TAAAATAGCTTCCGAAGCGTCGGCCTAAGGGACGGCTTTTGTATCACCACGACAAGGGCGTAAAGATGAAGGAGCTCGGCTGCAGCTGACAAGAGACAAATGAAATGTCGGTTAACAAGTTTGTGAATGCAGTTACGTGGCAAACAAGCAAACAGAGGAGTTGGGGTTTTAAGAACGTTTCCCTTTTTTTGTTGCTTTCGACTTTGAAAATAGCTCCAGTGGAGTGAGTGGAGTTTTGAAAAAAAAAGAGAAGGCTTTCAAAACCCATTCTATCAAATTGTCTGCCGAGAATGGAACAGTACGAGCACGATAATGGAATGCACTTGACGTGGGGCATGCACAATTGCATCCGTGTGCGGTTGTGTAGCGGCGGTGGGCATTTTCCATTCATGTCGCGTACGATGCCTAGCGGCCTGTAACACCCTGTGGGTGTCATCATTTTTCCATCTTTGGATCAATCATTTGCGAGTAGTGTGCAACACGTGTGACATCGGTTGGAAGGAGGTTGGGAAAAAAGGGGAGAAGAAATGCCAATAGAAAATGAAACAGTTTGTTGCCGTTAGTCGGTCGGAGAATTTTGTTACTTCATGCGTTACACTTCGCCTGGAATGTAATCGGTCACACATCGGGCTATGAGTCGTTTGATGCTTTTGCATTACCAAAGAGTGCTGCAAGCAAATTGCAACACTGTAGTGGTTGTTGTTTTAATTAGGTGTAATTTATACGTTTATTAAACTTCCCTTGAAACTCTTCACACAAAACCTTTCAATTGCTTCCTCTCTCTCTCTCTCTTGCGCGCTGTCTCTGTTCGAAGGCAACTCTATTTAAAACATTCCTTCAATGCAACTTTGGCATTTGCAAAATTGGATGCAAAATTCAGTTCATTGGCGGACGCATTAGTGCAGCATTTTCTGCTAGTACGGAAGCATGTTTAAATTGTAAATATTTACCCGAAGTACGAACCCGCACGGTAAACGGTTGCCGTTGTTTACCAAATAAAAACACACTGCAAAACAACCGTGCCGTTAATGTCACTCAATAACCGAAAGGGCCTTCCGGTTTTTTTTGGTGCTTAATTATCGTCTCATCAAGAACAAATTTTGCGTCATTTGCGTCTGTTGTGAGGGATTACCTTGGGTAGGAATGTTGCTTTGAAACGATAAAGAATGTTTCTCATTCAGTGCAACATTCATCAAAGGTTAATCTAATTTAGGCAACATGTACAATGTGATTTCTTGTGCATAGTGTATCAATCAAATCAATTCACAACCAGATGTGATTGATCCGTTGCAAATAGTAAAGATATTAGCCTCTCTCCTTGTCTGTCTGGCATGTGCAATAAATATTTCAGCAGCGGGGCTAGTTGTGACACCAGTCGAGAGGAAATCAATAACATCAGTTTGGCGCGGTATCGTTAAATGTTTGCATTCGACGTAACATGCAACTTGGTAAACATCATTAAACAGTGCACCATCACCAGGTGCAATTTAAACTGCACCTAGGTGTGTGTGTGCGGTGTATTGGGATGGGTTTGGGTAACCATTTTCAAAAACACACGAAGCGAAGGGTTACAAAAAAAAATCCGGTACAAAATTATACCCTCATCGTCACAAAATCAACATCCACCTTTGGTTTGGGGGAAGGTTCCCGTTTTTTTTGCATATGAAACATTTCCGAAAATTAACGTGCAGTTAATGAAGTTTGTTCGTGCGAACATTTTCTGTTGTTGAAAGCATAACAGATACATATAGCTAACCCCCTTTTTTGGGGGAGAGGATGGTTTGTTTGCGATTTGCCGTTTGTGTATATACGGGTGTGGGTTAGTTTTGTGCTATTTTATCGATGTTGACCAGTTAGACCAGTGTTCAGCACCAGATAAACAACGACGTGAACTGAAGTGTCGCTAAACTTCGCGAGAATGTGCTGCAATTGATTAGCTGTTTGTTTTGGCAAACATCAATGTGTGATTGGAACAGTGGAAAATGGAAGATGAGAGTTTTATGTATTTTTTTAAATTGTCATCACAATTTGCTAGATTGTTTTTTGAAAGTTTAACAAGGGAAAACATAAATAGCATAAAATTGTTGCTTGTGCAACAGGATTCTTTTTTATTGATTAATAGTTTTGTGTGGTCGAGCTTTTGAACGGTTGTTTCGGACGTTGAATTGGCAATATTTGCTAGTTAAAAAAATATTGGATAGTATTTATAGACTTTGTGAATATAACTTCAACTAATTTTATAATATAGATGACTAATCTCATCAACAAAAATAAACGTCTTAAACATTTTCGTGTAGAAACTAATGTTGATTGAAATTAATTTCAAGTTATCAAATTTTTGATACTCATGAAACAGGTTTTTAAACCTTTTTTTAAAGCAAAATCCACCTAATTGCATTTGTTATATTCATTTCTTCATTTGGTTTTTCCAATCATTCATTCCATTGAAGTTAAACTGTATGAAGTTTGCAGTAGCTTCCCAATTCGTGATATTGTCTTGCAAAACAAATATTTCAGTCTATTAAACTATCCATTTTATTTAATTTTTGTCTTTATTGCTCGTTAATCATCAAATTATAATGCCCAATAGATGAATACTAATGACCAGTGTTTGACCAACATTTTGCATGTTTTTCACCATCGTCTTAAGTTGTCTTCCAGGCACTTCCTGCTTAAAACCAAGCAAAACCATCTGCTACTCTGTAAAGAAAGTGAAAACTTGAACCAAAAAAAAAAAATCCAAACCTACCGGTGTGGATAATATATAAAAATAAATTCTCGAATATATTAGCCACACCAAATGATTAGAGATGCTCAAGAGGCGTGAAAGCCTTGCGTCCCATTGCGTAGACGCTTCTCATCGGCGTTGGTTGGTCAGTTGTGTCATACCAACGACACTCTGTCTGTTTTGCTGGAGTGTGTGTGTGTGTGTGCGCCATGCTCAAGTATTAGCATAGATGAAAGGAAAATTATGCAAATGACCCAACATCACTGTCCCACCGCACAACACTCCCTTTCACGTGCCGGGTCCAACAATTTTGATTGTTTAAAGCACTTTTTGGCTTCTCCAGTTGACAATGTATTCATGTTTGTGTGTGTTATTTTTTTTGGGGGGTTTGGTTTTCTTCTTCATCCCAGCTTCAGTAGGTTTACGGTTCTTGTGCGAATTGAAGTTCTTTCTTTTTTTTTTATTTTGTCAACCTTAGTTTTGCGATACTTCCTCACCGTCACTTATTAGGCGAAACCATTTTTGTGACACTTATAAGTGCCTTGTTATGTGAGTGTGTGTGTTTGTATGAGTTTAGCAAATGTGCATAAATAATGTATTGTATGCTAAAGAGCAAGCATCTTTTTTATTCTACGGAGACATGGTTCTTTCGCTTCAGGAAAGCAAATCATTCCGATGCGTCAAAACAGTTCGTTTTGGCAGTTCGATACAATCAAGAAGGGAATGAACATGGGAAGAGAGAGAGAGAGAATTTTTGTTGAGTATATGAGAACTTACGTAGATTCTTTTTTTACATCGCTGACTTCTAAATCCTCGCGTCTCCACCGCTTAGTTCATCCCTTTTTCCCGTAGGGGCTGTGCACGTGTGGATGAAGCATCGGGGTCGAAATAATATTTATATGCTAATTTAATAGTCAGCGATTTTTTTTTTGTTGAGATGCTCAGCCTTAACCACACTCACACACATCGTTCCACCATACTAGCTGCGTTGTTGTTAGTTATTAAGTTTTGTCATTCTGCCGTTTTTTTTTGTTGTAGCAATTTTTTGTGACGCTTATTTATTTCCACTTCCAACGTTGAAACGACCGCTAGAACACTCCTTCTGGTCGCATTTAGGTGCGCATCAACGTTCCAACGTCGGACGCGACATTCCAATCAATACGCAAAACAACGTTCGTGAGTGAAACAGGCGTAGGGTGACGCTTGCTGAACCAAACGCGAGCGACTGTCACCAATGTCAGCAATTCATTTTTCAACGCACACCATTCAACGGATGCCGATCGTCATCGGGCGCTCGGTGATCGATAGAATCGGATTCATGATGCGTCACCGGTCCAGCCACAACCACTGAGGGGCGGGAGGCCGTCATCGTGGTTCGAGATGAAAGCGAATCCACTTTGGCGTGTGAATTTTCGCGTCGCTGCGTATGCTAATGGCAGGTTGGTTGGTGTTTGCTAATGCCTGGGTAGGCAGTGGGAAGGGAGGCGGACGCAACGATGGCTTCCCGGGGTGGTACGGGAGATGCTGAAGTTGTCGTTTGTGGTGGTGAATTTGTGCCTGGATTATTCAACACTTTCGCACATGGCTCATGGTTTGGAACGGTGGAAGGATACGGTGAACGGCGTAGGGAAATTTGTTAACGAATGTATTTATTGGCTCGATGTCCTTGCTGCTTTCGGGATGGTTTGCTTGGCCCGTAGGCCCGTGGTACGGGATCGTGCTCGGTCGAAGTGTTGGCAAATTAGAGATTATAAATTGACGGTTCGACTCCGGCTGCTCCGGTTCGAAGTGGTACGGGGCTGGTACGGCCAAAAAGCTTCTCACCGCTTGTCGGTCGGATGCTCATGGATGGAAAGTGGATTTTGCCGAGGGAATTATTGTTATTGGCCGTATGACGTTTGAATGAGAAGCGCTTGTTTTTTTGGTTGGTTGGTTGGCGCGATATTGTGAAATAATGACACTTTTAGCGAACGATACAGTGAGTTTATTATTGATAGGCATTTGAGCTGAAGAGAGTGGTTGTTGTTTGTTTATTCAGGAATGGTTCAAGTATTATCTAAAAGGTTTTATCTAAAATATTTGATGTTTATTAAGATTGTTCATAGTCAATTGGTGTTGTTAACTTTTAACAGGAAATGTTTATAGAATTCCAAAAGATACATGTAGGTCCTTACATGACATTTTTTCATTGTTTTTTTTTTTATTTCTACTTCAATTCTATTCGCTTTTAGCTTTGTTTGTTTCTTTTACGTTATTTCTCTTGCTATCTTGTTCTTTTTCGTTCTTTTTTCGTTCTTTTATATTCCTTTTCGTTCTTTTTCATTACTTTTCGTTCTGTTTCTTTCTTATTTTACTTTTCGCTTCTTTTATTGTAATGCGTTTGGATTATTTCATGAGACTTTTCTTTAATTTCCTTAATTTCTAATAAACAGTTATTAATTACTGTTTGTTGCCGTGTATGCAAAGTGTGTTTGGAGCTATTTTCAATGGTTTCCTTTGCGGAACCGAATGCACCTTTTATGGTCGTTCCATAATGCTCATGCTCAATGGCCAAAAAATCGTTAAAACTGGAAGAATCAAAACGAAAGATCAATCAGACGATCGAGTATCGAGTATTATAACGAGAAGAAGCTCAACAAAAAAAGCGAATCAAATTAATCTTAGATGTAAGATCGACTGGTAGATCATAAGGCACACCCTATAGGCCACGCTTGCACAAACTCTCCGCATTTGCTCGCATTCATTTACACCAATCAACCTTTGCCACACGATCCCTCTAGTTGACCCGTACTCCGTAAACCACCAAAAACCCACCAGAAGCTCGTACATCAATTGCCCGGATCGGCATTAGAGATAATTAACATCCACCTCACCCCTTAACCTTTACANCACGCTTGCACAAACTCTCCGCATTTGCTCGCGTTCATTTACACCAATCAACCTTTGCCACACGATCCCTCTAGTTGACCCGTACTCCGTAAACCACCAAAAACCCACCAGAAGCTCGTACATCAATTGCCCGGATCGGCATTAGAGATAATTAACATCCACCTCACCCCTTAACCTTTACATCAGGATCCGATTAATACCGACAAGTTATCGCCCGCATGGGGTACGTTCTGTAGGAATGGAGTTTCTTTTACCCAACATTCTGTCGCTCCCTCATCGGTAGTTTTGCTATTTGCTACCCACGAAACCAAGCAGTCATCCCTATCTCCCGGATCACATTACCGCGAACGGCATTTGCCCGGTCGTTTTCTTGTAGTCGGAAAGTCGTATCCCGGCACCACTATTATTGCACCTTTGGCTGTGTGACCCGCGGCCCCGAAAGCGAAACGGTGTGCTTTCCCTTTGCTAAACACGATACGGTTGCGTTGCGCTTAATTATGATTGAAGCGATTGCCCCAAAAGACGCACGCAACCATCCGCGTATTCCATGGTACGCACGATGTGGGAATTAGAATTGCGTTTAGATTTTAAACCACCCCACCCACTCGGCCAATTCGCGTTCGCTTCCGGGCGTAGAGAATCAGCGGCCAATCATTGGCTCTATTAATATTACATTGTGCAAGATCGTCAGGAGAATGTGAGGTTTCTTCGGCAGAACAAATTATGTTTCACATTGTTGCACATTTTAGTTTGGAATGTTATTAGAATTCGGTTTCCCCGGAAGGTTCTTCGCGGTTCCAGGGAATGTCAGGGGGAGAGTCTGACTTCAATATTAACTCCACACATTTGACACGCATTTTCATTAGTGCTTAACTGATTGAAATTATCTTGTAAGCCATAAGGATACGGTTTTTCATTGCCGGTTGCAAAATGTCCACATTCTGTGGGTTCGTTCTTGAGTGAGTTTAAATTATACGCTCCGGCTTCAAGCCCCAAGACTTTCCCTCAAGACTTTCGTTACAAATGAATGCTATTTACACCCAGTGCGGTGTATTACACCTAGAGACCCTGTTACCCACCCCGTTACAGAACCATCAACGCGTGGCGTCACAGAACCGCCAGGAACGACTGGAACAAATGTTTTCCTATTAGCGGAACCATTAGCGAAATGAGATAACGCACTAGCGCCACGCACAACAGGAAAATCACCTTCTCCGCTTTTGGGAAAATCAGCCCGGTCATGCATTCACGCACATCCGACACGAGCATTCCGTTTGCGCTGGAGATTTGGTGCGGGCGGTTGGGAAATTCGCTTGATCCGGTTGATCTTCGCAACGATAGGTATCCACCCTGCTGCCGTTCTACACATGGTGTGCCGGCTTTTCGTCACCAGTCGCAAAGACACACACAAACAAGGTTCAACGATGATGGCCACGATTCCAGGATAATTTTATAGTTTCCTGCGGTTCATGTGGCGCGCGCCCCGCCTGCTAAAGTCGGGAAAAGTCGGGGGGAAAGCGGGCGTAATTGGCAGTATTGTGGCTTACGGTCAATAAATTAACTATTAATTGTATTAATTTCGGGTGCTACCGATACTATCGTCGGTACCGGAAAAACAGTCCAGACGTTCGAAGATCGAGTTTATCGGTCCTTGAAGGGATTTAATCCGTCGGTTGGTTTTGGTTCAATTCGATGGCCACAAAACCCCCTGGCTGTAATTTTGGAGCTGGAAAATTCTATATCCCGCTTATGTTTTTGGGTGGCTGATAAATGTGATGGCATAAAGTGGCACTACTACACGACGGTTGTAGCTTGCACCGTCTGTCTATATCCAGTACCAGCGAAAGGTCAATTTTGTGTGGTCAAGAATTTGTGTCGGAAGGATAGCTTGGTCCGTGGCAGGGATACGGGATACTGGCAATAATTAATGAGGCTACCCTTCTCGGTTCGGTTCCATACTCCGTACTGGAAGAACTTCATCTCCAGGCGAAAAAGGGCCGTACCATACCCGATGGGACACGAATGTTGGGGATGGAGGGAAGATATATCATCTTACTGCCACAGCAAATGCGAATCCGAAAGGGATTGTGCCACCCGTCATGGACGGGTACGAGCTTTTCACGCTCCAGTTCGGTAATCAGATAAAGGCTTCATTAAAGCAATAATTCATTCGGAAAACCAAACCATCATCCGGCGCATTCCGGTGCACCAAGGGCTTCTCCGTACGTCGTCGTTCGGCAAATGGGCGAAAACTCTAAATCAGTCCATCATCTCGGATGTCCGGTCGGTCAATCAATCGGGGGAGAGCTTTTTTGTTTTTGCCAGCACGAGCAATGAATAAGCGAACGAATGTGTGCAGTTCGGCTGACTGGCCAGTGTGCCAACAGCAGGACCCGAGATGTCTCGGTTAGAGTCTTTGATTGTACGCTTCCCAATGATTGCGTCACCGAACGACACTACCCCAACGTCGATGGCAACGCTTTGCCTAGGCAATTAGAACTCGGTGTTATGACCTCCGGTTGTGTTCGGGGATTCGAGCCGTTTTTTTGCATTCCCTTCCTTGTACATTCCGAGAGCAATCATCATTTTTCTTTGCTGTAATCGATTTCCGAGAGCTCGTTTCGATCTGGTTTCTCGGAGCAAAAAAAAAAAGAGGATGGAAAAACAATTTGCACTCGAATCGAATTGCGATACACCAGTGGCCGGTTTGGATGTTGTCACTAGTGTTGTCGGTAGTGTTGCATTTTTTGTTCTTCGTTGTTGTTGCCACACTACGGATTCCGTTCATCAGCGTGACGTTTTAGAGAGGAAAAAAAACTCCTACCACCATGGCGTTGCGTCAGATGCTGGTTCACCCGAGGTGACGCTAGGGTTAAATTGGAACCGTGCAGCAAAACAGGGAGCGACAGCATTAAATATGATTTAATGACACGATCATGAATAAATGCATTTTGAAATGCAACCATCATGGCAATTGCATGTTTTGATTGTGAGCATACCAGGAATGCATGCGTGTGTGTCTCTGGCCGCTCGAGAGTGAGAGCGAATAATAATCAAATAATCATTTACAAATTCTCACTCACTCGCGAACTCATGCACCAGCATGGGCGATGGTGAAGTATGTGGTGCCGCATTAGCACCATAATCGGTTAGTGCTCCTATGACCTCCATGCATTCCGCACCGATTCCGCTGGCGGTACTTTGCCCGAACGAACCATTAAGTTATGAGCAAGGACTGGCGTCACATTAAACGGCCGCTCGGCTTAGCTCTACAATCATGGGTGCATGTTTAGAGCCGTGCATAATTGGAGTGGCAAATGGCGACGAAATTGTGCCACGAATTGAATGGCCATCTCGTGCTCCGTGCCTGTTGCAGGTTTGTTCGTTTGTGCACAAACTCATTTGCAACATGTAGACCCCATTCAGTTAGAAAGGGAAATAGAGGAAGCAAAAAAAACATGCACAAAACAACACTAAAATCAAATCACAGCGTGTACACACACCTGCATAGTGCTATGGGTGCATTAAATTGCATTATGAGAACCGTACGTGTGAGTGTTATGGGATAACAACAAAACAAAAAGTATACACGCGGTGCGAGACAGTAATAAAATCAGCATTAACGCGGTTACGTATCGCGGTCACAGCCAGAACAATCAGCACGGCCTATACATATTCATCCGTAATCGGTAATCGATCCAAAAAAAACGAGTGATCCGGTGCCAATGCACGAAAGGTATTTTAATGCATCGCGCTATGCTAATTATGGTCTCATCAGGTGAGATACAGATACTAATCTGTGGTGCATCATCATAAACTAGTAATGTTTTTGAGTGATTTTACTTACTTGTTTATCAATGAAAATGTGCCTGCAAGCGATTGAAATAAAGTTTGAAATTAATACTCCCCTATGGATATCCATTTTCAATTGATAGTAAACACCTCTGCGTAGCACATTGTCCGTCTCTCTCTCTCTTTCTATCTCATCATCCTCAACATCTACTACCTGTCAATTGTAGCTGTCATTTATCTGTCATAACAAAACGGGAAGTGTTATACCGATTAGTACAGAAATAGCATACCGTAAGCAACAAGCTCTATTTTGATGCGGAGCATAAATAATACTACTAAAAATCGATGCCAACGATCGGTTTGCAGTTGATTGAACCGGGTCGGTGATTGTATGAAAAATGGGCCAACTGCCAACATCGGCACCTAGCTGTTGCACCCAATAATAAATCCCTTCCGCCACTATGTCACAGTGCTCCGTAGTGTTGATCCGCACCGGAAATGCAATGATGCTGCACTCAGGCCCGCTTCCCTGTAGCGTCCGTCCTGTGCCATCCACAATGGCACCGTAATGATGATGATAATGGTGTTGAAGTCCTCGGACGCCTTTTCGCCGACTCATCAGTAGGTTTGGTGTATCGCCAGCTGATGCTCTCGTTCGTCTCATCAGGCTTCTGCAGGGTGCCCGTAGTACATCGGCTAGATGCAGTAGCCGTGGAAAGTGGCATGACGGCATTTTTGCACTATCCACCGTCCACCGGTGGGTAATTGAGTTTATTAATAGCTTTGCTCAGGGGCCGGTCCAGCAAACACCGGTCAGACATCAAGTGTTGAAGGTGGTACTCGCTCATAATTGTTGTACTGGACAGGAGTCGTCACCCCATCCAACGATGAAGATCTGTGTACCGGCGGATGGGTGGCTTGAAAAGAGAAACGGCAAAAATGGCAATCGTGCAACGCTTGTTCAATTGATCAGTTTNCAGACATCAAGTGTTGAAGGTGGTACTCGCTCATAATTGTTGTACTGGACAGGAGTCGTCACCCCATCCAACGATGAAGATCTGTGTACCGGCGGATGGGTGGCTTGAAAAGAGAAACGGCAAAAATGGCAATCGTGCAACGCTTGTTCAATTGATCAGTTTAAATTACCGGCTAAAAAGATGTACGCTGGTGCGGTACACGCTACACTACGGTTTCATTCATAACATTCTCAACAAACGGGCGCGTTCTTTGCGATGAATCATACCGATTCAGTGCCGAGCGTAAATGGGTCACAATTAGATGGATGCGAGATGCGAAATTGCGCTGCCCTTAAACAGAATGACCGCGTCTCAAGAGGTCAGTAACGATAAGTGTCTCCGCGTAAAATCCAACCCGTGGGAGAAGGGAAAGAAATCTTTCCACAAACTCCCCTCATTTTAGTGCTTTTTTCCGACGATATGGTAATGGTTGTTATACAGCCGTGTCGCATTTTTCGGTACCTTTTGAATTTCATTTTCTTTAGCAAAAGCGCGCCCGTTTTATCCGCCCGGTTCCGTCCGTAATCGCTGGTACGGGCACGGTAAATTACAGTACGGTGCTGATAATTGGTAATTAAAACAGGGTGAAAAGGCGTACGAGAATTCATTCGCCGTCTGGTGGTGGTGGTGGGTATTAGTGTTTGTTACTTCTTCACTGTTTCTTGATACCGTTCGCCGGCCATACAGCAACCGTGCGTGGAGTGGATGAGGAAGCAGAATAGTCGTTTGACCTCCACCAGCGAGCCACGAAATGAATGCCGACATCCCGAGATCCCGGCCAGAAGGATCATGATCTGGCATCGTGTATACCGGGAGCCGGCATTCCGCTGCCGGATGATGGTGGAAGAATTTGGTAAGCAGTGGGGATTAATTGTGCTCAATTTAAATTGAGTTAATGGTTGTATTATTTCTGGGTTGCGCCTCGCGCAAGCGAAACTTTAATTAGTTGATTTTCTAACGACCATCGCAGCCGGAGCCGTAGAATGCTTCTTTTTGGGGTGTTTTATTGATGCCTTCCACGATTACACCGATAGGCGCTAATCGTCCGAATAGGAGGGTAGGGAAATATTATTTTTATGCTTGATGATGCAAAAGAAGTAATTCCGGCATTGGTATTGGTTTGATCGTTGATGCTTGACTGATGAATGATATCGTCAAGTGATCTGATTGCCTTGCATTGTAGCCTTAGTGGCTATATGCTAATTTTTTTTTGGTTCAAATTTTGATGTTTTTGGTCAATTCCAGTTGTAAGTTTGTGTGTTATGTTTCTTTGAAGTAAATCCATTCAATAAAAAATAAGCAAATAATAAGGCTTCATGAAGTGATAATAGACCTCAATAAAATATCCAATAAGATTTTTGATCTTATGTTTTGAAGAGGTTGGAATCTTAAGATTAGGCACAAGGCCTGCACAAGGCCTACACAAGGCCTTAGTATATAGTATATGTGAAATGATGAAAGCATAAAGGTTAAAATTGGTTAAATGACATTATTTCAGTATATGTTACTGTCAACGATTGTACGCGATATCTGCATAGTTCAAGAAGAGGACATACAGACCACATGTACATTAAAGTAAGGATCTTTAAAATATTTCACAACTCGCAACATAAAGCCGTATTATCATTTCATTACAACTATTACGTACTTATACATAACTCTACAATTCCCATAACTAATGTCTACCATCATCAGGACATAGTTTCCCTTCCCTGCCCTTAAACATCATCAGCAAAACCATAAATGTCGGCTCGTCACAAAAAGTTGTACAGTATAAATCAATTCCAATTCCAAAGTCCACCACTTCACATATGAGCCGTACCTTAACAATCTCATTAAAGGGGCTTTCTTCAAAGTGCTCTACCATGCAACCACCATTTCCCTCACCAACCGGCAAAGAAAAGTTTGCACTTTTCCACCTAAGCCGCTGTGTGCTTTGTGCACCAAAAGTTTAGAATTATAGCCTTCAAGTGTGATAAAAGAGCTACGCGAAAACTTTTGCAAAACCAACGGTTTGGTGCAATGGTTGGTGGTGCTCGTAGTAGTAGTTGTTGGAGATGCATTTTCTACTGCTGCAAATGGTATGGTGTGGACAAAAAACGCTATCCCCAACGTTCCTGGGTAGAGTTGCGACCCAGCCTAGCAAAACATCGACCCATTCCCGGTAAGTTCATTCACTAGTGAGTGCAATTGTTATCAATTGAAGGCAACATCACCAGCATCGTCGGGCATCGTTTTTGTAGCTGGATGGAAAGTAAAAGTGGATTGGCTGGTTTGGTTGTTTCATACTCCACCACATCCTCTTCCTACATCAGCCGGGAGAAGAATGTAGTCGAAGAAGTTCTTTCCATCTAATGCAACTTTCTCGTTCGTCGAAAGCGGAGAGTTTGAGATTCGTTCGTTGCAGCTTCTTGACTTTGTTCTTTCTTTCCTTGCAGTTGTTGCAGTTGTTCCGAACGATTACCATACGTACAAACAATTGGCACCAGTCTACCAGTTGTGCTTGCTCGCTTCCAGCACCCGTCGGAAGACGTTTTGAGTACGTCGTGGACGACGACATGTTTTCACTTTTTGCAACATTCTGATGCACACAACAAGGCTAAGCCCTGGGAATCACTTATTCTTAATAACCTTTGCGCCGTCGATGCTGTCGTCGTCGTTCTCTTGCGTCCGCATACCATAGCACCCATGGACTTGGGCGCCTTACTGCTCAATATTTCACAGCCATGTAGACCATGTTCTAGGGAAGTGAAGGATCCATCCCGTCAGCTGCATTCTGCATGTACCAGCAGTGGAGCGTTGTTTGCTCAACAAGCAAGCTGCACTAATGTATTTGAACGTTGAAGATAATTTATTGTTCCACTCGTCGTCAGTCCCGGCGTTTTGGGGTGTAGAATATGGTGTGCAGAATTTCACCACCAGAAGAAGCCAACCCCTTGCCGTGTTGGAACCGGCAGCAAACGCATCGCTTGTGTATGGGTGAGTGGTTGATTTTGTGATGAATTAAAAGTTGCTCCTTCACATGCACCTCCTTCAAATGATGATTTTTCTCTCCAAGTATGATTACGACACTGAAGTGTACCAACAAAAAAAAACATACAGAAGACGTATCGTTAGATTTTGCTTCACTTAACCTTACGACTCCAACGGCAATGAGCTCCGTATGACTGTGAAGTCGTAAAAGAAGCGCAAACAACCTAAACCACCGTACAGAATCACCCGACGGGGTCTTCTGATGTCATCGATGAAAGTTTTTTTTTCGGGGAGGTTTGTTTCGTTAGCCAACGGTGGTTCATCAACGGATCGCTCTGCATATGGAGCTAGACACCGTGACTCGCGCTCTGTGTAGTGAGTCACCTTACCCAAGGAGTCCGTCGCATTATCAATTGACTTCTGGGTGTTGTCGACCTCGGCGCTTCATTAGACATGATCGGTATGCGAAAGAGAATTGTCACCGTTCCAAAAGGCAACGTACCAGACGTTAGTTGAATGTAGCAATAGAATCTTTAATCATGGCATAACCTCATAAAACAATCGCGCGCTTGTTACGATAATATGGGGAGCAAGTTTTTAGGCAAGAGGAGTTCTACGGTATGACTCAAACATATGTGGGTTGAAAGTGTTCGAGACACAAGTAAGTGGCAGGGACTTGTGTTAGAGCTTGGAAAAAAATTATCGTCCAAAACCGTCTGACCTGGCCGTCTGGTCGCAGGGGGATGCAGAGGAACGAAGGTGATGGAAAACATTTCAAATATGCCATTGTTGTTACTGAGACATTCGCCTCCTTCGTCATTTACCGTACCACACCACAAGCGCCCCTGTCCCCCACTGTGAGATCTTAATCATAATAGTTGATGTCATAGGCGTTGTTGGAAACATTGACCTTATTTACATCGTGTCTGTCAGACGTATGTCGTACGGAGATTGCAGCATCCAAAGTTGCACGAGCACTCGTCAGTCATTGTAGAAAATTATTTTACAAGATATTTTACCCTGCTTCATGTCCATCCAGAGGGAATTTGTCCTGTAACGGCGTGTGCATGTGTAAGCACCTGCTGCTACATTCCTATCCAACACGATCCAACGAACCTACCCGGAGGATGGAAATAATTCTATATGCCATCCATCTCGTGCCATTGGGAATACAGTGGTGATAAGAACTCCAACTCCACCTTGTCACACCACAACCAAGCATTGGGGGGGGGGGGGGGGGGGGGGGGAAACGTTTCACATCGAATTAATACCGCAGTTACCGCATTGTGTGTGCCCGTACGAAAGCGGTGTGTCCTTGCAGATATGAATCCTTCAGTCGTTCCCTGTTGGGAGATGCGTTTGCCCAGATTGCAAAGCGGCAAACCATATGGATATCCGGCATTACTTTAGTGTAACAAACGCCCCCGTACCGGGTTCGATCGAGACGAGAAGCGTACACTTCCGTCCGTCTCTTACATGTGTAGCGATTCTTTGCCCTTCATTTATCACCACCAACCAGCAAAGTTGGCGTAGTTGGGTACAACCTTTCATACACTTTCAATACATCCTTTCAATTTCCAGTTTGTGCATATTTTATCTAATTCTTCAAGATAACAAAACCAAACCCAAGCGTCCTATATTCTTCCGGTAGATGTACCTCACAGTTGGGGCTTTTGTACCATTGGCATGCTGAAATAACGTAGCCGTCGATTTGAATAAAAACAACTTTCTCGACGACGCTGAGGACGTCGCAGCACAGCCGGTGCAAGACGGAACACCGGTTCGACCGTCTTACGAGACGAGCAGTGACACAACAATGGAGTACTTCTCCGGTCCTTGGTATTTTGATTGCAGTCTATTGAAGCATAAATGCATGTGTGGCGGGTAGTCATACTCATCTAGCGGGCTGGTCTCGGTCCCGGCCATATCAGGACTCGCAGGGCTGGAATGAAGTTCATTGTGATATTGCACTCTCGAAACAGTTTTCGCTTTGCTCCTTCTTCATTCTCCATTATAGATTTTTATCCCTTCCTTTTTTCTGTTGCTGGTTCGTGTTTTGTATCCACAGTCTGCGAAAGCGCGAGTTTGTCATTGTGCGGTCGATTCCCCCTCCCGGGTTGGGTACGGCAACATCCCGCACATCCTGAATGTGCAGCATATGAATGCCTGGGAGGCTTCTGGCAAGGAGTGAGTTTTCGATCAAAAATAACATAATGCACTGAAATATCTTCCCGTTCCTGTCTGCGCTGCTGCCCGGCTTGTTTGGAAGCCGTCCCACACCGTAGACATCCGGAGTTCCGGGGTTGTGTGATTTCACCATACAACCCGAGAACTTACCGGGGGTGTACTTGTGTGTTGTTAAAATTGGTTCCAAATTTCCTCTTGCTCAAAGGGGAGCAAGGGAGAAAAACACATCACCCGTACGGAACCGTTCATCAAACCATCGATACTGATGGACCACACCTAAGTACCTAATGCACCAGACAACTTCAACCGAACGTTGGATGTCCTCAGCAGACATAATGGAAGTTATGGTTCCCCGGGCTACTTGCAAACACAAACCCCGGTCCAATATCGCCCACCCAGTGCAGGCGCATCATTTTTTATTATTATGTTAATCAACATCGGTAGAACTCATTCAGCATGCAAACGGTCCCGGTGACTGGAGACTTCTCAGTTTTCGGTGAAGATTGTGGGTTCAAGAGTCTTTTCGCCCCGAGTCGCAACCAAACCATAAAAACCCGCCACGGCTGTGAGTGCTATTTGGGGGTCCATTTGTGTTTTCATCCTTCCGCTCGGTTCGCTCGCTTCGAAGCTGAGCAGCATTGATGCAAATGATGCATCTTGTGCAACCGGGGACAGTGCGCTCTGGAGTGGTCGCGAAAACCGGAAAAGCGTAAAATAACGATCCTCTCTCGCTACACCGGGCAACTGCTTGTTGACGAAGTTGAATTTGCATACCGATGGCAAACGTTGTGCGATACACTCTCTGTCTCTCTGTGTGTGTATGTGTTGCGGTCGATCTTGACGACGTTTGCATCAATGACACACAATCAGTGAGCGATGACGGTATAGTGCGCCGATGAGGTAGGTTTGTCCATTCTTCCAAATCTTCCTTAGATGAGCAAAAGGGAAGGATTTTCTTCTTTCGAAGCAAGCTTAAAATGAAGCTAGTTCCGACCGTTGCTGGATTAGAATATATTATGAAACAACCAAACAGAACCGCTTAAACGAGTTTCTTCGTACGAAAGCATAAATTGCTTGTCACTTATTTAAAGCACATTTTTCCGCTCATTCACTGCTTCAATTGCCACTTTAGAGTGTGATTCGTGAATGGATTAGCTGTGCCATATCGGAAGCTAGAAAAGACGATTTTTTCATCTTCTTCATTTTTGTCCACTTGAATCAGTCATGATTAAATAGAGTCGAATAAAAATGCAAAACATTGCAAAATGGGGAGAAATATTTATTTAAAGCACATCCACATTTTTAACGCTACAGTACCATTCCCGCTATTTGAACGTTTGTCGCATTGCACTTTTTTCCGAAATTATAAATGCAACAAACTAATGTAGATTAAGTGTTCCCCCTTCCGTTTCGGATGTTTGCAACGATTTTCCAAACCAAAAACCGATGCCGAAACAACGACGACCGAGGTAGCAAAGATTTGCATTTGCCTCGGGAAGAAAATGCTACAGAAATACAGATTAAACATTCAAATTAAAAGCACCGAAGGGAAAAAAGGGATGGAAAAAGGGAAGCTATAGAATCAGAAATAGTTTTCCTTTTATTTAAAAAATGAAAAGTTCAAAATGTATTCAAACGGGGAAACACAATAAATAGCAAAAAAAACTATTTGTTTTTTTTCTTTTAAAAGCAATTGTTTTAAGGATTATTTTTATTTAATTAAACCACCACAAATCGGGTGGATGGAGCAAAAACAGCTTAACAAGACTTCCCAACCCGCCGTCAAAGCTGGAGGAAAACTTTCAAAAACAACAGCAGCTTTTGCTTGTAAATAGAGTGAAAAGTTTCCTTGCGAATTTACTTACTGACAGTTATTATGCCGCCAAGGCCGATTAAAAGTAAATCCTTTTGCGACAAAGTTGACAAGCTCTTTGAAGGTGAGGGCATATAACACACCCACAACACCCGCACGTAAACGAACCCCCATCGATTAGGGGGATTTGTTTAGTTTTGGCAACAAAAACCGGGGCTAAAGCAGTACCTATGATAGTGCGTATACTCCCTCGAGACGGTGTGTCTCAGGGCCATACATACGGCAATCAATTAATTGCCTACTTCGGCGCGTATCGCGTTCTCGCACACGTCCACAAATAGCACATCGTCACACATATTCATCACCGTTGCCTATTCATTTCAGCGGTGGGTTACTAATTTGCATTGCTAATCTTGTTTCCCATCATTCCGCTTCTTTTCTATTTGCAGGTAGGTGAGTCACGCGCCGGTATGATGCGAAATGGCTGCCTTAGTTTGCCGGTCCGGTGACAACCGATTCGCAAAAGTCGACAGATCTCGAGCAATACAACCGTCTTGTGAGACGCTGCGGACTAGAAGAGCTTCCTATTTGGATGGCGTGAGTAGTGCGGAAATCAATCCTTGTCGTACTCTGTACATACATACCGCTCTAAGGCTCTTGTGAAGTGTTTATAACAAAGCCAAGATAAAGGATAATCAGCTGGGTGGGAGAAGGGAAGGTGTGTGTGAGTGTGTTTTTGGAGGCAGCATGGATATGAAATTAATTTTGTACTCCTTCTAATTAGCACCGACTGTTGGGAATCGATTCCACATTCTCCCGCTTTGTTTGAATGGATGGGTTTCTTTCTGTCTTTTGAGTTGGCTGCTTAGCACGACGGACGACAAATTACTTCACCCTTACCAGGCGTGTGTTTCGCGTGTTTTGTGTATGCGCGAAAGCTTCCAAATTCGAAACGAACAGATTGGCCATGCTGCCTATTCGACGAAAGCCACCACTATCCACTTGTTGTTGTGTGCTCCGGGGGGGAAAAAGGTGGGCCATATTAATGCTTCTGTGTTCACGTGCGGACGTGCCCGGACGCGACTCTCATCTCCCTCTGTCTCTCTCTCTGCCACAACGTACGTTTTTGGGTACCATCTGTTACGCGAGTTGGTGTTTATGTTCGCCCGACCCTCGCCCAGGTTCTTTGCAAACCTCCAGCATCATCCCCTACGTTTGATGTAAGGATTCACGAGTGTAAACAATATGGGCGCAAAAACCTTGATGGCTTCGCTCCACATTTGATAGGCCTCGGGTGAAGGGTGGGTTTTTGTAAGGGGGGGGGGATGGTTTTCTCACAAGGTGGCAACAGAAATTAACTCCCAACACGTACCTTTCAAAGCTTTTCCCGCTTCAAGCCACCCTGATGCCTTTGTGCGTCTTTTCATCATATCCTTGAAAGATCGCGATACGGTGTCCCCATACTAATGTGTATCCTTTTTTTTTACTCACGGCTCGCTTTCTTCTTCGAGAGGGTTGTTTTTCGCGTTTACCTTTGGCAGCATCTTCAATCAGGCGCACGTCTTCATCTGCACGTTTGCAATTGGAGAGTGAGTGAGCAAACAGAAACAAAAATTGGCGTTCGCCTTCGAAGCGACGTGTCCAAAACCGGGCATCTCGTCGAAGTTGAATGGTCTATCTTATGTTTTATTATCTTAAAAAAATACTTCCACCTCGAAAAGATAAAAAAAAACAGTCAAAACGCACCAAAAAGAGGTGCGAAAGTGAAATAACTGTCCAATATGTGCGTCCCTTTACGTACACAAAACTGAAAGAACCCCATAAACGAATGCACACGAACAGGTTGGGCCACGTACCAATGTTGCACGTACGTTTTGGTGCTGGTCGTTATACATATTTCCCGCTTTCTGGGCCGAAGCCCAGTTCCTATCCCGTTCCTACTCGCTTACCAGGTTGGTTGAATTAAGGTTCGTTACGCAAAATTTGGCGACGTGCCTTGCGGTTGGATTGCTCTTATCCTGCAAGCCTGCTGATAGAAAATCAATTCTTGGCCGCGGACGAGCACGAAGCACACGAAGTATAGAAATAAAATAAATCGAACTCAACGAACGTCGCGTGGGGATGGGGTTCCCAAAGATGGTGTAACGCACCTTCCGTGCAACGGAGGATCTTGGTTTTGGCCCTCCAAACACTGTACAATGCAAGCCGAGCTGAACAGACCGTTTTGGATGGGGAATGAATTTATTTTCCCATTAAAAATTTTATTAAGTTTTCACTGTTTACCCATCCATCGGGTGAAGGGCAAGACCGGTGAAAGAACGTCGAATTTCTCAACAGCATTTTCATCCTGCACGTTCGATTGACGCCTTTAAAAAAAAATGGCTGCCCCAGAGAAAAGACGCGTACCCCACTGCTTGTTGCGATGTTGAATAATTCATTTTATCGCATGTTGAACTTTCCTTCCGCTTCATTCGCGCGACACACGGCCGGTTTGCTGGAAGAAAAGCACCGAAAGCCTACTTCTTAATTACGCCACAGGGAAATGTACCACTAACCTTCCTACGTGGGACGTTTGTGAGGAGTTCGTGAGGAGTTTCCGGGATGCGGAACTGTGCAAACGTAGAGTGCCGGTGGTTCAGCTTCACACACAAAAAAAAATACTGAGAAGGAAGAGAAGTGTTCACATTATGATTGTGACGGATTCATCAACGATGAAGTAATTGAGAATTATTATCGTCCCCATCGGGATGGAATTTATTGCATACTTCCTTTTTCGGTTTCCTTTTCCATCTTCTTCGTTGGTTTCTTTGACCAAAAAGAAAGAGTCTTTCATATTGTGAATCTATGAATGATTCAACATCGGTAGCAAAGTGAATTATGGCGAACTTGGAACAAGATGCCATTAGGAACAGGGAGGAAAAAATCGATTGGAATATATTTTCCCGGTGTTGAAGTGATTTTGATTTTCTTAAAAGTGCAACATTTTCTTCACCTTCAGCCGATTGCAAGCGGTATGGGTGAGTGAGCCAATTTCCTATTAAATTTTAAACTACCGCAATTAAGCGATAATAAGTGTTTCTCAAGTGCAATCCATACCGTTTTGCGACAGGCAAAAGTGCATCCGAAATGGTGAATTGGATTTTTAGATCGTATCCATCTTGAGGTACCCTGCTTTTTTACCCTGCTTAACGTCTGTTTGTTTTCTACGCGTACGAACGTTCGATCAACCGATCATCATCAACCATAAGTTGATCGTTTAGAACGGAGCAAAAACAACATCTCATCCATCTCGCACACACGACTGGTGTGGAATGGCGTCATGATCGTAAAAGTTTCGCACGGCAAAAGGAATCGTTATTTGCATTCGCCGAGGCAAACCAGTCTGCAGGCGCGTATGATTTAAATCGTTCCGCTTTTAGCAAAACCAGAAGCAATGTGTAGAATGGAACGGGTTTTAATGTTTTTTTTTTGCTTGTTGTTGTGGTTCGTGTAGTGCGCCTGAACCAAGAATGGCAAGAATGGCACCCGGTTTTGTGTGATAGAATGTGCATAAAAGAAATATATTTATGGAAATGAGAATATTCTTACCACTTTGAACATGTGCGGGGAGTTTTGTCTCTTCCTCCCTTGCAACTCCTTTTGTGGTGGGTCAAAAGGGAGGAGGAAGGAGTTGAGATGGAAAGTGAAACGACAGGTTCCCTCGTTTGTTGGTGGTTTTGATTTGGTTGAACAGATATCCACTTTCTTTAATTTGTACAACATTAAATCAACTGTCACTTGGTACAATGTTTAGCTTTTATCTGTTCTCTTTCCTTGTAGAGATTGTTTCACTTTCATATGGAACATGTGGTGTACAAATGAAAATGAAATTGAATACGAATCATCATGCTACGGAGCACGGGAAATTGTAGCGGATGCACCGACAACTTCAAACCCCTCGGCAAAGGTAGAATAATGGTAATAATCCGTTGCGAGATTGAATATTTCGTGGCCGTAATTTACTTTCCCATTGTTAACTGCATTTAATAACTGCCACGGATAATTGCATTACATCCGACGCGATCCGATGCATTCCCGATTCTCCTGTTGATGCTTTCCATGGTCGCTCCCGGAAGTGCAGTGCCTGCCGGAATGATGCACGTAAATGCTACATTGCTGCACAGATCTACACTCCTTTTTGCCACTTATTACACATGGGCGGACGAGCGCGTGTATGTGCACAATACAGTTGGATGGAATCCTATTAAAATGAATAATGCAAACAGCAATTTGTGTTTATCTTCACCTGGATGTAGGATCTGGGAAACAGGGACAGAAACGGCATATATTACAAGGGCTCGGCTGCAAGGATAACGGCAACAGAGAGTGTTCCGGGTGCGTTGGGAAATGCATCAGCAATGAAACATGATAGGACTTCGGTGTTCCGGCAGAAAAATGATTCGATTTTATCTTGTCACTATTACTTGACTGAATCGTACAAATCAAATACACATATTATGTTTAGTAGTAAATAATCGCAATGCGACTTATGAAATATTTTAAAAATTCTAAGTATTACAATTTTTTATTTTTAAAAATTAATCTAAAAATAGAGTGGACCGGCGAAGATCCGGGATCTTGACTCATTAAATCCGTGCAGAGTCGCGTACCAACGAGCACGAATAATCGGCATTCCACTTTACTTAACAATGTTTGGAAAATCAGTTCAAGCTCTCGAAGAAATTGGAGGCATTTAGGATTATTGAAGTTAAAACTTTCTGAGTGGAGTTCACGGAAAGTGGAGACTCACGATTGCCATAGGCGAGGATCATCTTCTGGGTAATGTTTGGATTTTATTGACTAAAACCTCCAATATCCTGGTCAAAGTATTTCCTAGATACTAGCTATATTTTATTCCGGAATGCTTAGTGTAGCTGTTTTAAGTCCTCAAGACAATGCCTTTGCTCCTTGATGTGAGTACTCCGTTAAGGTAGGCAGAAACGTCACGTAGGTATGAACACGTCAATGCATGTCTCCCTGACATCTATACATTCGCTGCAGTGTGCTTCTTGGATAAATCTTAGCTTTTCGAGATGACCCTGGAAGAAGCCGTTTCCCAATTTAAAATTGAATGGTGTAGAACCCGACCTCTCCAACATGGCGTAAGATCCAACATGGCACCTCCGCAATGAGTTGGCAAATCCAAAAACCGTGGGAAGATGCATCCCACTCATGTGGCCTTAGTTGAATCGAAAGTTTACGTAAATGTTTCCTTATCGCCCATAAAGTAGTCGACGCCCATTCTCCGACACTTACGGCAGCTTCGAGCATACTCAAGGATCAACAGATACATCGGTATCATTTCTTCCGAGCATTTTTGAAGTTTTACTACAAAATTCTAAAAAATCTATGAAATTCGTTGCAATTAAAAGTTCAATAACAGAAAAAAACTACAATCACTTCCCGTTGCTTTCACCATCACATTGGTAAAGGTGTCAAAATACACCTGATAACTATTACCGTATACATTCACTGAAGAGTCCATTAAAAGATAAGCTTTAAATCGAAATCTACCCACCTCGTTTAACTGAACACATTCATATCGGATGTACTTTCCCAGAATTCCATCGCAATAAACACTCGTTCGCTTGTAAAATCAGGCTTTTCTCGGGATGGAATTAAGTGTCCTTATATGTTGCAGCACACGTGCCTATCTATCACGCTTTCCCCTTTAACGTCTTACATCTTTACGCGATGAGTTAATAAAATATTAAACCATCAATTTGTTCAATGCCAAGTGGAATCGTTCCGATTTAATTTGATGGTAAAAGCTTAAGCCGTTGTTGTTATTCTATGCTTACGGAATGTTTTGGTTCTTTGTCCTGCACTTTAACTTCGCACTCAAGTTGGGGTAGGTTTGTTAAGGCTTGAGTAGAATGTTTTCCAATATTTTTTTGTTCTTGGTTTCAAGCGAAAGCTTTTGTTATCGTTGAAGCGTTTCAATTCCGCCACGCGTTGATGGAAATGGAAAATTCATGCATTTTACGAGAGGCAGCCATCGATAAAGGCAACTACAAAAAATCCGATTCCGGCCGGTTTTTTCCGGTTTCCGGGCCTGGGAACTTCAAACATCAAACAGCATCGAAAAGAATGTACTTTGTTTGTGTATATACATGAAGAATGGGAAAAATCAGTGTGTTATATGTTTGTATATTTTTTTCTTCTCTCTACATCTTCCATAGAAGTATCGCGTTCTGGCAACGATGCGCCACACTTGACATTTACCGGTTGACTTCTTTGAGCAGCAAACGAACGAAATTGCCTTCCGAAATGTTTGCCTGAATGGATGAAACAAACAAATGTCTGACACAGTAGTCTTCAAGCATGAGCAGCTTTAAACATTAAAAGAAGCAACAACTACTCCTTGTTGGCTTATGGTCCCTTAAGTATCTTTAGACCAGTGAAGATGGATGTGTAAAAATTTAAAATCATTTTAAATGAAAGCTGACAACCATTCTTTTTTTTTTGGGGGGGAAGTGGACGTGTTGATAGTCTCGCTGATGTGCTTAATTTACCTTGTAATCGCCCTGCACGCGATAATGGGAGGATCATAAAGACTCATTTTCCACCCAACCCCCGACAAAATCCCCATGGTCAAGACTGGCCAGTTTTATGCATGTCCAAACAAAGCACGTCTTATTTTTCGTTTCGTTACTTACAGGCTTCTTCCTCTCACAACTTGGCTGTGGTTCACTGTTGCACGTTTTGTTTCTCCGCAAATTTCCAATTAAATTAGATGAAATTAAATTTTGCATCCTCCGGCGGCACATGCGTTCGGGGATCCCGATCCCGATGGATGTTGTCGGTATTTTTTTTTCTTCTTGTGAAGGTAAATAACAAAATAGAAGAAGCAGAAAAAAACATAAACGAACGAATACCGAGTCCAGTCTTGGTTGTGCCTGGGTGTAGGCAAATCGTCAATATTTGGTTTTGGCTCGTTGCTCGTTGCGTAGGCGCATGGAGAATGTTTCAGAACCAATGCCAGCCAAACCGACGCGTCGGAAACGGTTCCAACCACTGCCCGTATCCCTACAGAACCGGAAGCTGGCCGTCCCATTCACTCTCAATTGAATTTTATGAATCAACATTTCTTCTTTTTTTTTTGGCTGGCGTTGTTGCTGCCACGCTTCATCTTCTCGAGATGGTTCTTAAGCGATGGCGTTTGAGATCCTTGAAGTTTCGTGATGGAGTTTTTGGTGGCTTCTTCTCCTTCTGTTGTTGTTACTGCTGCTCTCCTTTCGGCTCTAAATTGAAATTTCACCGGCATAAGTGTGTTTGCCTGGTCGCGAGATGTCAGCTTATCGGACGTTATCTTTCGCTAGTAGTGGTTCGTTCCGTCGAACCACACTTCCCTTTAGAACGATGAACGGTTGTTTATTGAATTTCTTAAATTGATCATCTAAATGGTGTGTGTGTGTCTGTGTTTATTTTTTTTCCTTTTCCCAAATGCCTCGCACATGGAGCTTGGCTGAATGGAGAGATTTTGCACACAACCATTTTGTTTTTTCCCTCGCTCACTCTCTCCACGCTTTATCGTTAAAATGAAACATTAAAGATTATGGTCGCGCTGTTGCGATCGTGGTTAATATTGTAGGCTTTGCCACTAGACAAACGACTCATTAATTGATTGATTGCGAAGAGGCTTACACGTTGAGTGTACTTAGCAAATGGATTGTAGCAAGAAATTAAATTATTGGATAATATATTTATAGTTAAAAGCGCGGAGAAAATAAAATTCATGTACGATGTAAAGAATATTTAAACAGTTCTATCAACCATGCTACAAAATGCTACTCAAACAAAACAATATTTAAAACCATTTTATTTTCATATTTTATTGCTACCAAACTGTCCTTCCCAACTAGCACAGCTGCGAAGTTTACTCTCACCTGTGTTTCACAACCATTTCATTAGCCAAAATTGTGCTCATTTTGCTTGAAGTGAAAAATTAAAAACTTCAACTCGAGCAAGGATTGTGTGCGGAAAGGTTTGAAAAAATTTGCAATGAAGCATTGCATAAGTAGCTATCTCATTACAAAGAGAGCTTTTTAATTGCTTACCTCTACAATATTTATTTTCCGCCTTTGCTCATCCACAAAACGGTACCTGTTACAGTTGCATCTGCATTTGCAACTGTTTATTTGCATCTTTTTCAAAGCTCAAATTTATTGTTATGAAAGGGAAAGAGCAAGAATAAAATTGGAACTGCACTTTAACGAATGTGCTTTATGCATCACTACTGAGTGTAGGCTTTTATTATTTTATATGATTTTTATTGTTTTTCCGTGCTTACACCGTATAAAGACTTACAAAGTAAACTATCTTTGGCACAAAGCGACAAATAGTGTTATGCAAATGCAGTTTATATGATCAAACCAAGAATGCATTACATCTCTCTCTCTCTCTATCTCTTCTTGGCTTAACGACCTCTAAGATAACGCCGGCAATTTTTGGCTTACTATACTTATTTTACCACGTAGCCTGATAGTCAGTGCTTTCTACGGGGGAACGGTCCGGATGGGATTTGAATACGGTCCTTTCGTGTGGACCGGTGCCGTTTATCACATACTCCGCCCCTGCATTACATCAAACTTCATGATTACCCATATTCAATACGTAAACTCCTCTCAAATGCAATATCAACTGTGCACGACAATTAAGCAATTAGGTTGATATCGATTCATTGGTTAACCACTGCTCAACAGTTATAGCACTGATTTAAAATTTTATGTTACCAATTACATTTTTTTAAGTAAAAAAATAGTTTTCATGTACATGTCACTATCCATTGCGGGGAAGATAAAAAAAACAATTACTATCGTATCGATGTCGATTGTAACCGCAGTTCGAGGTTTGATTTGGTCAGATTTTGGTTTGAACTATTTCATCCCGATACCGGACGGTGTGGTAATGTTGTGTAATGGGGTTTTGGTGAGGGAACTAGTCAAAATGGCTGTAAATAGGCAGCTGATACGGAGTTATTTATTGGTCGTTGAAAGTATTTGGTATTTGGGGTTGGTTTTATTTGTTGGTCTTTATCTCAGAATAAAAAGCAAATGTAATTTGCATTATTAACAGGATTTATCGGCTCATTTGTAAGGATACTGGGGTGTAGGATACTTTAAGTTAGAAAGTTAAAATTTTAAGAAAGTATTCGGCAACAAATCGAACAAATTCCAACGATGAATTGATACCAGATTTTGTCAAGCTAATGGATCTGCTTGTAATTTTTTATCTGTTGTTAGGTTAAAACAGGGGTTGGCAAAGTCCGAACCACGGACCAATTCCGGCGATTTTGAACCGACCCTTGAGAAAATTTTTATAGGCCTCACGTAGAACACAAAATCCAATTATCACGATAGCAGATTAGTTTTAGTCCTGCGAATCGAAAGCAACACCAACTATGTCGTATTTATCTACATTTTTTCGAAAAATAAACATCTAAATAATTTCTTGGGCAGTAAACCCTGTATCTAAATGTTTCAAGATTTGTTTCAAGAATTTGGCCCACAGTTTCAGTTTAATTGTTACTGTCAGGCCCCTTTTGGTGAAAGCCCTGGGGTCGGCCCTGGGTTCAATGATCTTTTCGGAGTAATTCTTGAAAATTATTAGCAATTCTATGAACTTTTTGGAATAACAGTTTGAATATATGAGATAATAAAGTATTCTCTGATTTCTCTGAACATTAAAAACAAATAAACAGAATTTCTGCCGGCATAACCCTGACTCCTGGGTTTTAAGTCAAGAAGAATAAGAGTTTCTGAGTATGGAGAAATAAAATAAGCTAAAATTTATTATCCTCCATATCCATGGTTCATCGCCATCGCCATGGTTCATCAACAACTCAACTGCGCAAAGACATCGATTGACATTCTGCATTACTCTGCGAATTATGAGTCTTTCAGTCACCAATAAAACTGAAGCATTCTTCCGACTTTACCGGACGGGGTGTTCGTTGTGGTAGCTCAGATGGGATAAAAACCGAACTACCAGCGCACACTCTGTTGCATAGCTGCACTTCAAGCTACGGAGCATCATCCGGCGAGGGTTCATTCTTGCAACAAGAGCGCACGCGGGATGCAAACGTTTGCCACATTCATCGCTCTTACAGCATCCAAAAAAAAAACACAACAACTCTCAAGAACCACTCAAGGTTCCAAGCAAGGTGTGAAGAGTAAAGGCTTCCCACTTCCACACTTCTTTCCGATCCCACCTCAAGGCCACGTTTTTGAACGCACTACAAAGGCTACGTACCTCTCGTAGTAGAAATAGGATAGCAAAGACCATAAGAGTAAGATTGTATCGTCGCTCTTGAATCCCCGTTAACTGCATTAAATTTTCCACTGCACCACACATACAGGATTCGATGGCGACGGTGACTTCCGCACAGACTTGCTCACTTCCGCTTGTGTCATCCCACATCGGCGTCGGGGCCGGGTTACGCGTTGCCCGTATCGCAGCTTCCGCCTCATCTAACAACCACCGGGTGTGCATCATTTTCACTCGAAACATACACACTCCAGTGCACTTGGTCTTGTTAGCAAAACGTAAACGGACCCTTAGCCCGCACTCAGACCATCCCTGTCCAGACACCCGCACCGCGGG
>CM028106.1:26025769-26089899 GCA_016170015.1 Anopheles longipalpis
GTGCTCGTAAGGAGCTCTTCCAAGTGGCGGGGTTTTTGCTAAATCCTCCACACCGTCTCAACGTGAAGTAGTCAACAACGTGCACATCCAGTGCACGGATTTAGCCGAACGGTTTTGAATGCGTTTGCCCAGCAAGTGCGCCCAGAAATGATGAAGACATCCGTATCAGGCCGGTGGAAAAAGGAAAAACAACCCAAACAGTTGAGATAGCACACCGTTACTGGACGTGTGCTGACGTTGAGCTTTGCGTAAAGCGAGCGAATATACGGGATGCTTAATGCGCTTTTGAATAGGAGACTTATGGAGCTAAATAAATCCTCGATGCAACACCATTATGAGATCATATTCTATTTAAACTTCAACTTCTTCACTTCTTACGGGTAAATGGGTGGGACACTCGCGTGTCTTACCACAGCGCCATCCGAAACTGGTGCATCTCGAAAGACGATAGTTTTGATTAGTTTCGTCGCCGCTTTTTCACTGGCGCACCGAACGGAGACGATTCCCGTGGAAGGGGGAAAGTCTGATCTTTCTTCATCTTCTAATAATCCGCTCTAATTATCAGTTATATGAGATCGCTTGCTAGAATGGGAAAGTTTCCCCGGGGCGAATGTTCGTCTTGCCATTGCAAAATTCAGACAGTTTAAACAGCTTTTTTGAATGTTTAGCCTTCGATTTAGGAATGTTTGAAGTTCTGCGATAGAAACGTAATGGTAGATGCGTTATCTTCACCTCTGCCCGTATTATACCACGGTTGTACTGTGTTTTGGGTGTAAAATCGGTTGATTTTGGCGAGATAAGCTTTGTGTGAAGAAAGAGATATAAAGGTTAGATATTACGACGAATATTAATTGAAGTTTGAAGTTGATAATTGTGCTGTGGAAATAATAATTTATATTCTTACAAGCATTCTTGGAGTCGGAGTTTCCGGGTATACTAAAATAAATATTCGAATTAATATTTATTGAGTTGTGTTTTTGGTGTTTAAAAAGTTGTCCAAAAACTAAGTGCACAAGTGCACCATAAACAAGCAATAGTTTAACAGTTAATAGTAAATAAATTCAATTTTATTGTTATCGCGCACCAAATATCCAAAATCCTCCAGGGAGTGTAGCATTAAAGTAATCCACCAAAGTATCGGATAAAGTAAAAATAAACTATTATCACCATCACTTTACCAGGACACTCGATACCCGGGCGGGAACATAAATGTTCGCATTAAATGGAGATTATCCGAAACAGTATCAATAACCCTCGTTGCCCGGGAGTGTGATTGCAGTAATGAGTGCAATTGAGCCTGGCACAGGATATTCGTACGCGAATGTGTGCGAATATCCCCCAACGTGCTATGGACGGGGAATCGATAGCAATGGGGTGTCCTACATGGGTAACCGACCACAACCATCGGTAGGCCCCTTCGATAGGATAGACGGAAGAGTCAATTTGAAATGCAAATCGTGTGTACATTGATCGGCTCAAGCAATTAAAACTATTGCATTGTGTTTGTGTTTCTGTGTGCTTGGGTGTGTGTACTCCGAATAGGAGTAGTCGTAGTTCAATTTTATGCAAATCTGTATTATTGCTTGCTATATGGTAGTCTGTGTTTTTGCTTCATTTTCTTCAATAATAGAGAGTGTACTTCAAGCACATTGAGGACAAGGAATCTTTAAAGTAAGAGATATTACTTATTCTGCAAATATTTTTTTTGTTATACTCCTCGGAATTCTCAGTAAAAATAGCATCCTTTCTCTTGAAATCAAAATCGTTTCATTGTGATCCATATTGGAAGAGTTGTCGACCAGGACCACAGAGTTACCTTAACAGGAATTCCCATTATACTTACATTTCCCAAGTAAATGTAAACTAATTTTCATCCATACGCCCTGTACACACGCCACAAAGTGTAATAAGTTTTCCAACCATTGTGAAACAGGTTTCGTACATCATTATTCGTACCGAACCATCGGCAAGTCCTTTTACCTACGTGGATGCATAGCATCTCTACGCACGCATTAAAATGGCCATAGCTGCTTCACGGTGAACAAGCGTCTGGTGTGAAAGTTTTTGGGGCCTAATTGAATTTAGGTACCCGTACCCGTGAGTCCGCATTTCACGTACGACGTCCTTTTTGGCTAACACAATAAATCTGCCATCCGGTGTACCATCGGTCGGCTGATGGGGCGCAAGTGCATGAACGGCTGACGGCTCAAACTCAATCTGACATGCGTGCTAGAGAGGTTCGCAACACTCAGGACACCTTGTGTTTTTTACTCTTCCTGCGTATAACACCTTTTCGCCCAACATTTTCATAGCTGTTTGTGATCTCCCTTTGGGGGAATGGGTCATTTGCCGGTTCCGCCGGTTGTACTACTCGTGGTAGATGTAATGACCTAATTTTTTCTCCTTCAAGGCTCTTCAAACACTTCACCAGTTCGGCACCATTTAACACACACCCCATCACGAACCCGTTCCGTAGTTGCCCCCGAAAAAAAAGGCACAAAAGTCGCCCTCCTGGAGTGGAGTGTCCTCTTCACCTCCAAAAGGTGCCTCAGAAAAGTGGGCACCACCCACCCACCGCCAGGGTTGGAGAGCGCAGTGTAATTGAAAGTGACTGGCTAATTAGCTTTGCTACATCAACTTTGCATTAATGTTGTGTGCGCTCTGTACGCTCGTTCAGCCGGGTCGCGGGCACGCTGTGGATCCTGATCTCACTGTGCGATCCTTTTATGCTACTCTCACCCGTACAGTACAATGCACCGCTAATGGAGTTTAGCGTGTTTTGTTCTATGTTTTTTTTTCTCTTCTATTTGTTTATTTTATTTTTAGTTTCCCCTTTTCGATCCATCTCATTGTGGTAGCTTTCGTAGCTTGGCGAAACGGAGGGAGGCGAAAACAAAATGCAACACCGGAAATGCACTGATCAGTCGTCACCGGGATATTGCCATTTGGAAAATAGCTGCAAAAAGGGATACATTTCCGCTTGCCGCTTGCCTTTGTATTATTCGCTTATACATTTGAGTGGAGTCTGCCGTTGAAAGGAGAGGGAGAGGAAGAGCGGTGACGGGTATCATGGTGACCGGAAGTGTGGTAAACATTTCACGTTTTGCCAGTTCTTTATGTTTCACCCCTTTTTTTCTCTCTCGCTACTTAGACAAGTGGTTTGCTCGCTGTGACTTGAATAATTATCCGGTACGTGATGAGTCGAGGAAACACTACAGCGCCTAAAGAAGATATAGCGGAAGGATATAGTTTTTATTTCTTTTGCTGTTTTGTTGTTATTGTTTTTTTTGCTAAACATTTTTTTGTTTCGCTTTTGCTACAGCTGCAAAGTGCATGTAATTGACAGTTGCTTTTGCCTGGTGCTGTACAGATCGGTTAA
Source organism: Anopheles longipalpis (assembly GCA_016170015.1). NCBI lineage: Eukaryota > Metazoa > Arthropoda > Insecta > Diptera > Culicidae > Anopheles > Anopheles longipalpis. Next base: position 26,029,149 of record CM028106.1, read on the forward strand.
GCAAGAAGTGGGATTAATTTACTTTCTATCTGTACTGCTTTTGTGTTTGATTTAGAGCGAAGCAAAGCGGTAGAATGAAGGAATGTACCCTTTGTTTCTTACTTTGTTTATTTCTTGTTGTTCAAGAATTGCAATAAAAAAAAAGATCATTGGTATGAAAAACCATGTTTGCAATGAATGCTTTACATTTGATGAATTTGCATGTCTATTTATCTCCTTTTTTCTTATCCTTTGTATTGCTTTACTAGTCTTCTCTTTTTTCTTTTTGCTTTGTAAAAATCCTTTTTGCTTTTTTTAATTTTTTTATCATATGTTTAGAAATTTGTTTTTCTCTTCTTTCTTTTTTTTGATAATTATTTCAATTTAGTTTTGTTTTCTAAAAAAAATTCTTTCTCCAAAATCTCACGCCACTTTACCGTTCGTTGCTTTAAAACGCTTCACGCTTACACTTGATGCTGACGGTTTTCATGTTTGCCTATTAATTGAAGTGTTTTATAATTCGTTCCACCGCACCCCAATTCGGTCCCGCTACAATGCCATGGTGACAAACCCGATTCACTCGAAAAAACACATGCGTATAGAACAAAAGGGGCGAAACATTTTTACCACGGTGTGACAGACAAATTCCCGCCAGCAGCGGGTTGGTTTTTTTTTTTGTTTTCCCATCTTTCGCTCATTGTTATTTTATAATTTATGCGCCTCTCCCGCAATACACTCGCCCTCCACCCTCATAGTTGAATTAAGAGGTTTTTTTTACGGTTTGCATTCCAATATAGCCTGAAGCGTGCACGCATGCACCCACTCATACACGCATGCATGCTCAGCTAATGGGACAATAATAATATTCCACGTGTACAATTTTGTTGGTGTTTTTTTTGTCGATGCCAGCTTCCAAGCAGGGAAACAATTTAATAGGCACATTTCGTTGTGTTTTTGTTTTCATGAAATCTTTCGGTAAAGCACCGACAAGTGTAGTGAAAAGTGCCACAAAAAGATGGGGAAGATGGAGAAGGTTCTTTGTTATTGTTTTATTTTTGTCACATGCATTTTGTTGCTGAACAATGTTTTGTTTCTTGTTACGCTTAGCGACGAAGAGAGGAGAAACCGTTATCTTCACCCCGGCACGGTTGAGTGAAGAAAAACAAGAAAATCGTTCAATGTACCGACTTGAGCGGTGTAGCTTGTTGAGCCAAAGCATATGTTTAGTGTTTCCGTGATTATATTTCTCGGTGGTCGCTCTCCCTCCCCCCCATGCACTGCACTCGAGTCGTTCGTTTGCATCAATCTTGCATGGGGGGGGGCAAAGTACTTTGAGCGTGTTTTTCTTGCGCTTTTAATCTCCCATTCACCTGATGCTGAAGGTCGAACCAGACGGTACACGGTGCTGCCATGGTACGGTAGCAACTGTTTTCCGACATTAATATGTGACACGGTTGCATGAGAAAATGGTTGTTATTACAACGAATTAAACATAAATAGTGAACCGGTATGGCATGTTTTGAAAAATATAAAATGCAGCTTATGTTATGTCTACTGTATTGCTGGAAGCTGCAATGATAAAAGATGTCGCTCGCTGCATGTTTCAACGGTTTGTGTGACAAACTCGATACAACGCACGGCTACATGAATGTTTCATTTGAAATATCTTTACCAATCAATCTTCTTGCTTCCATTCTTACCGCTCTAAAATGTATGTGATTTTGTAAGCATGATTGTTGTACCAGGTTCATCTATATTTTGGTTTTACCATAGTTCCCATCACTCATGAAAGCTAAATGAGCTTGACCGGAAGTGTCGCATATAAATGGGATTAGTTTTTCTAGTAGCCTAGTAGAAGGAGAATAAAAAATATATGTCATCCTTTCATAATGCATCCAATCCAGTGCTCCGGATGATGCACAATACACCCGATGCAGCGGGTTATGTGTGTTAGTTTAGTTTTTATTATCCATTTTCCATCGTGTTTCATGAAGCATCGTGGGAATTCCATCCTATCGCTTCGATGATGAAACACTCGTGACGCTTCATACACGAAACGACCTTCATGCTGATGGGAGAGATAAATAGAAAACAAAAAAGAGAAGAAAGAAACAAAAATTGCTATCAGCAGCATCCCTTTACTGTTGGTGGTTTCCGGTAGTGTCCTTCCATGTCTTTTCCCTTTTTATTTTTTGTGGAGAGAATAAATCGAGGAGAAAAGCAACACCATTAAATTCTAACACATCGATTGCATTTTCAACAGCTGCAACTGTAGCAGTGTGAGGAAGAAAGGCAACACACACACCCGATCGGCATGCCATCCGACAAGTATGATCGAGCTTACGGGACACGAACGATGGACAAATGCGTACAAATACGATAACGCTCATAAATTATTCAACGGCAGATGATTTTGAACGGACACAAGTACATCAACACACACATTCATGCACATACACACGGCTATATAATAGAAAACTGCATCCGGTGCAACGACGGCATTCCCATATGGACTGACCGGCGCATTCGGCAATAGTCTTCCTGGGCCTGGCAAGTGCATTGGTTGATAAATTTTAGATTCTTTTGTTGTTTGTCTTTGCTTGCAAAAGTGTGGCGAGGGATAAAAGCTTTTGTGTAGCTGCATCGACGATGCGAAAGGGGAACGAAAATGCACCGACGAGATAGAAAAACCACTGCAAACAATTGAACTTGAACTAGTTTTGCACGAACAAAACCGGAATGTTGCATCGGTATACATTTTCTAAATGATTTTTGTTTCTTTTGCACATTAAAAATATTAAACTTTTAGTGTTTAACTTCTTTTCTTGTTTCCTTTTTTTGCAAATAGTTCATTGGTTATTGATTCATGTTTTATTTTTTTTCCATGAACTTTGAGTATTTACTTATTTTATTAAATTCTTATTTTAAACTCGAAGTTTTAAGGAAAGCTTTCATAACTTATTTTACAACTTACTTTTAAAATCTTTTAGTTCTTCAACATTTATTTTCCTAGTTCGCTTGTTTATTTAATCAATTATTATTAAGTGTGTATATTATTCAGTTTTGGAATTACTTTTTATGCAGCGTTCCTTTGCTGTTCAGAATTGATTCTTTTTAACTTTATTGTTTGTTATCGTATAGTAATTTTGAAAAATGTGAGGGTGAATTACTAATTTCTATTCTAATATTTCAATTCATTACAATTTACAGTAATTAGGAAATTTCTTTTGTTTTTATTTCAATACTTGAATACTTCTTGCAACTTTACATCAACTAGATGAAAGTAATGGGTTTTGCCTTTGTTATTGGATACATTTTTTATATATATTTTAACTTTTTTTCAATTCAATAAGAAAAGAAGAAGAGATGATTTATTTGCTTGATGTTTTTAGTTTTTTTTATTTCTGATTATTATTTCATTTGGCTATATTTTTACTACTTTTTTAATAAATAGACCAGTTTATTGTCTTTGATTTGAACTTCATCAACATTTGGTTGACGGATACAGCTTGAACCTTAAATTGATAATAATTTAAATTTTCAGTTTACGTTTATGAAGTTAACTCATAAACTCTTTGTACCTTTTGTATGTTCCTGTCAATAATGTTTTGAAAAGAGATGCCAACCGATTGTGACACATACAGTAGCACACATGTTTCAATCAATCGATCACTTTGACCATTTCGGGTTGTTCCCGTCTGAGGGCGGGTTTTCGTTTCCTTTCCAAAGGACGTTTCGCGGCTGGAACACATCCCATTCAACTACCGATGAAACTAATTGAACCAAATTCATGACCAAACAGGCATGTGTCCTGTTTTTTGTATGTATGTGATAGCGTGTGTAGAGAGTCACCAATCAAGTTAGGCAACCGCAACATGACTCCCGAACAGGCGAGTTGAAGCTGATGTTTTCATGTGAGAAAAATGGAAAGTAAAGGTTTGACAAAATTATAAAACACAAAAAAAAAAGAAAATGTCGATACACTGTTGCAGTCGGTTTCCAACCGACAGGTTTTCCCAAACTCAATATTCGCTGTGAAAAACGCCCAGGTATCCGGGGGCTCTCTCGTGTGTTTGTTGTGTTGGTTGTGAAATTTTCCAAAAATTCGAAAAATATCACGTTCCCCAGCGTTGCGTCAAGCATGGAAATATGCAAAACTTAAAGCTGCCGTTTGGTGGCAGAATCGGTTTTGAGGTTGCCCTTTAGGGGGAGAAAGAGAGGGGGGAGTGTTGCACCTACGGCTACAAAACAGCTTTGCCTGAAGTTCGACATGATGGCAACCAAAATCTGTCTAACATGCACACGGCATCCGGGGGTCGTGGTTTATCGAAAATCGAATAACGAGCGATAAAAATGTGATTCGTCTGCGTATGTTTACGCCTGCCAGTGAGGCATTATTGCATCGCGAGTATGTTTATGCTTTTAGTGTTGAAACGTTCGCGCAAGCGAGTTTTTTTTTGTTAAAGTTCATATTGTAGCAAAAGATGAATCGCTTCATATTAAGCGCAACGATAAATTATTTATACATTTACTCATGGCGCGTAGTTGACTCATATTATTTATGAAATCAAAGGTCGATAGTGTGTGAATCATTTACTACGAAATCGATCATGAAAAGGGTGGCATTGTTGATAGTAGGGTTTGTTGTTGTTTGCACAAGAAAATAAATATTTGTTCATCATTATACAAAGCAATTATTGCTGTTTCATTTAAGAGCATAAGCATTTGTATTACTGAACAAAAAAAAATGTTTCCTTATCTTTTTTAACTTTTTAGACATTTTTCTTCGAGTTAAGAAAAACAAAAATAAATTCAAATTTAATTAAGTATAAAATTGTAAAATATTGAAAAACTATTTTTTTAATAGTGTAATAGCAAAATAATATGATTTTTTTTAAAGAAAATAAAACAATTAACATCGAAACCATGAATTTGAAACGATCTACAGTGAAACGACATCAAACAAGACACGAATAAATTAAACATAACCACGTTCATGGCACAACCCCATACACGTTGCACATAATCAAGCTTTTAAAGTTAAATTCAACGTGCGGTTCGGATGTCATCAACAAGCGTGTGTCACTTTCGGTAAATAGAAACCTAACGATCACATCCATTTTGTGCTGGGTAAGCCATCCGTCCATCCATGCTTCGGGCATCCGATTAACCGCACCATCCCAACCAGTTCCATTACTCATACAACACGCAATAATAACGCATTGATGAATGAGGCACATTAGGGAAGGCCTGTTTTGCCACCTGTGCATACGCGCCCTCGGTCGTTAAGAAACAATCGAAGAAAGCGTCAGTTGATTCGCGTCGTAGTTTCCTGTCACAATCGGAGAAAACATAATGCGTTGCTCCGTGTCCGATGGTTTGTTTGGTATGCAGCCCGTGCAAACAGGTNTTTTGCCACCTGTGCATACGCGCCCTCGGTCGTTAAGAAACAATCGAAGAAAGCGTCAGTTGATTCGCGTCGTAGTTTCCTGTCACAATCGGAGAAAACATAATGCGTTGCTCCGTGTCCGATGGTTTGTTTGGTATGCAGCCCGTGCAAACAGGTGACACCCAAACGCACCGTACACACATATGCTAAAGGATGCAACATAAGTCATGCAGTGCCGATTAGCATATAACTCCTTCGGGGTGGCGGGGAGGTTTTCATGGGTAAAAGATTAGAGTGTTCCGTGGTGTTTGTCGATAGTTTAACAAACTATTGACACCGTTACAAACAGGCTGGTCGGTGGGTTAAATCCCTTTTTTCCAGCAGCAGACGGAAAGGGGAGGCTTCGACTGTTAAACAGCGCTTAGCAAAAGGTGCTAAAACCGATGGGCTGTGATGTGGTGAACTGTCCCTAATAAAGTGAACCAACTATGAGCGGTTCGCTTGTTGAATGTTTGATTATTTATCTACCAAAAGCTCATCGGTTCAATAGGGTTTTTTTTCTTTTCTCTCTATGTCTGGTTTATGGGATTTCACTTCCATTTGCTTTATGTGATTCCCGGCCGAAATGCACTTTACACAAAGAAGAGGAGGTACGATGTGTAATCGTTGATGCACGTGTTTGCTTCCCGTGTACACTATCCGACCAAAAATCAAACATTCGTCAACGGCTCTTCACAATTATGGGACGGGTTTTGTGGTGGAGAAGGTGTGCGTTGAAGAGCCGTCCAGCAAACACCGAAGGCTCCGGTACCAGTGGACCGATCATCAATCTCAATTTGGCAATCCGATTGCGCGAGCACTTCAGGCTTACGATTGAAGCCATGAACACCCGTGCCCGGTTTCGTGCCTGTAATATGTGGCACAGAAACAAATTTGGCACCAGCAAAAAGTACATACGTCACATATGTATGTCCTGTGCGCTAGGACACGTTACCGTACCACTTCGATGGGCGGAATGGGAAAAAAAAGTTTGTTTGCCAAAAGTTGACCGAAAAGTTGGGACTGGTTGGAAGCAGGTTGACAACGATGCTTGTAATTCAATAAAACATTAATCGAAAACATATAATAATCGATGAAATTTTATTCGTCCTGACGTGTCCATCAATCTTTCGCTTTGTTGTTGGAAATCGATCGATCGCAAACGAGCGAAGGGGGGAAATTTGTTTTATATCCTTTTTATTTCTCTCATTTTCTCTCGTTTTCTCGTTGAAAGATTTTTAAACGTGAAGAATAAAAAATGATACTAGCAATTTGGAAAAATAATAAAACATCAAAAATCAAACAACGAGTTGAAACGCTGCTAGAAAGAATTCGTTTTTCTCGAGTAAACGAAATAGAATATGAACAACATTTTCACCCAAATAGGACATTTTCCTATTTGTATCGTGCACGTTGATAAAGAATGTACGCATTATCCGTACGCATAACCATCTTTTTAGGGGGGTATTCCAATCATAAGAACTCCGGCATTGCTTGTCCCGCCATTTTCCCGCTCTGGACAAAATGTCAACCGAATCTCAACATCGTCGTCCCGAAATATGATGAATTGGTCCCATCTAGATGCGCGCACATTAAGGGGTGGTAATGTATTACCTGTCATCAGTGTGTGTCACAGCAAACCAACCGGGAGGGTTTGGTTGTTGGGTTTTTTTTATTCGGTTTCTTGGAGGCTTTCCTTCTATTCCTTAAAATCGTGCCTTGTTAGGTTGCCCTCGTCGGGCTTTGTGTAAAGTGCGGTTGCTTGCTTAAGATTTCCACCAAACCGAAGATGATTTATTTCGTTTGTGTGGTGCAAAATGGGGCTTTGCTGATGTAAATGGGATAATAGCTTTGCGATTTTGCTACAGTGCGTGACATAACTACGGTGGTATTAAGTTTTTAGCGAATCAAAAATCATGTTGAAGATTTAAAAAATAATTCACGTAATTATGGAAACATTGAAACAAAATTTCTTCCATTATTTTGTCAGATGTTAATCAATACATATTAATTCTCCAAGTTACAAAAACGCTCTAAAAACGGGTTTTATGATATCTACAATCATTACAGGGTTATGGAGGGTAAAAATAACATATTCTCCGGGTTGTAGTTTTATTCGAGCATATATTAGACGATTCTTCTTATGGAATTATACAAATCCCAAAGCAAAACGTTCTCATTTCTTTTTAAATAATGCTTTTATCATCTTTTGACTTATGACCATAAACTGTATACATAATATCATACTGTCTTATTTATATAAAAAAATAAAAAAACTATTAAATGTTTAAAAAGCCAGTACTCTTATAGTTACGCTAACGATTGTAAAAGACTGGTGGTAAATGAGAGTAAACCGCTTTAAACCAAAATCGTGTATCAATTTTACAAATTTTCCATACTTTAAATCAAAGTCGTATCATTTGATACGTTACATTTCCCCATCATTGCTACATAGTACGCGTTAGTTTGGAAATATATTGTAAGACATATTTTGGCGAATTAATCATACTTCATTCCTTACTCTTTGGAAGGAAAGAAAAAAAAACTCCCAACAGTTCACACACACGGAACTATTTTTGTCCCCCCAAAAAACCGACAGATTGTTGCCACCTTCTATCGATCAAACTCGTTCGAAGCGGACGGGAAAGATAAACCAATTACAGCTACTTTGGTACATTTGTTTGGAGGTTTCCTGGCTGGGTCCCAAGGATCCCTGTGTATGCACGAACATCTTTCATCATCGTTTTTCGCCACGGTAACTTTTCCCCCACCCGCAAGGAATTCTTTTCCTGGTACAGTTCACCCATCCCCGTTTCCGGTCAAAATGTCTTCACACGCGGGAAAACCATCCACAACAACACATTTCTTCTCGCGGTTCGTTGAACTTATCCTCCAAAACACAACCTGACGTTCCATTTGCCGGCGTTGTAACGTCTTCTGACGAACGTTTCGTCCTTCCAGTTTGCAGATGCGATGCTGTGTGTGTGTGAAAGCGTGCTTTTTTAACGCGAAAGAAGCGTTAGGTAGACAAAGTATTAGAACCATCGCGTGTGTTTCGATCGTGTTTTTTCTGTATGTGCTCCTCTTTACGACAGCTGAACCGAGTGATAAACGTCAACTCAATGCATCATTCATGCTTCGGTTGGCTTTAAGTTAGACTTTATTTTTTGCTTTTTTCTCTTTCTGATTCGCTCGCTCCTTCCAGAATTCCTGGAGGCTGGAAGCTGTAAAGTAGGTTACGTTATGTGTGCCACATTTTGCAGCCATGCGAAAACGGAAGGTATGAAGGTCGTCACGATACATGATGGAATTTATTTGAACGTCTTTATGCTTACCGTCTCACCTCGTTTACACGGTGTCCCATTTCTGGCTGGTAGGGCTAATTTTTGCCTTCCCCGTTGGGGCCACCGAATCTGCAAAGTAAAGCGTGCCCTGATTGATCATCTTATAACGTGAAAAACGATGAAAAGCCAAGCTTGTGTCTGTCAGGTGTGAAGGAAATGTTACACGACCGTACCGAATGTTATGAGCCCATTGAGAAAAAAAGCATTAGTCAATATTTTTGGCTCATTTCTAGGAAATTGTAGAACTAGAAAGGAAACATTTAGGCAAGGTACAATTTTCCCAAAAAAAAACCTTTTTAATATCCTTTTTCCCGATACTTAAATGGAAACACCGGAATCAGTACACATATTAACATTAAATCGGCTTACATCATCGAGTGTTTCTTTTTTGTTGTTGAGTAGACTTCAAGGAATTGATATATTTTATTGAGTAATATTTTCCATCTGTTTACTCGAGATAAAATAGTGAATTTTGAATAGTCTAAGAAAATCTCCAATACCAAGAATTAAATTGGAGAGCATTCTCAAAAACTTAAAATTCTTCAATTGTGAAATTCAAACCACCTGAACTGCATCAGCTTTTTGCAAGGGTATGCTTCACAAAACGTAGGAAATTAAATATAGAAACCCATTTTCCAGCAGATGCATTCTATTCACTAACACCGTTTGCCGGGAAGCATCTGGAGAAATGACAATGCAAATAAAAAGAATGCGTTAACAGTCTTTCTTTGTCCTTCCTTACGACCAAATCTTTGTGTTTCCCACTTCTTCCAAAAGCCCCCGCTGGATTGTTCTTTAAAACCTTACAAAACCTCGAAGTTATCTGTACGTCCAAAAAGTGACATCACAGCTACGTTTCACTGGACCAGTAAGAAGCAAGGAAGTCATCCAAAGGGGTGGTTGGGACATGACTTTGCCGCTTACGATTAGATGTCGTTTCACGCGAGACCTCGAGGGAGATTTTGTTCCTTCGCACTGGTGTTTCCCCTTGCTGGGAGTACCGGAGCACAACTGTCACCAGCTTTTCTGTGGTGCTTTCTGCCCCTGCCGGAGTCAAGCAACGCGTCGGAATGGTACCACCGAATGTCCGAAAAGTTGGGCGAAATGTTTTTAATACGTCATATAAATGCACATAGCAAATATGTTTCGGCCATACATATTTATAAATAGATTTCCGGCACGCGGCTTATGTTTCTTTTTTTTTGGCGTGGATGTGGTCTCTAGTGCAAACGGAAGGCAGAACTGTGAAATATATTTTCTTTTGGTGAAAGAATTCGAAACATTTCCTTTGACAGTTTGGGGTACGTAGTGTGGTATTCATCACATCATTGTACAAGTGGCATTACTTCCTGAATTGTTGTTACACAGTATATCTTGTATGGCTTTATATAATATTTATCAAAACATTTTAAAGTAAGAAAAAAAAATATTATATTTATAAAAAAAATATGACTTTAAAGCCTAGGTCCCACTAATTAGAAGACAAATGGTCGGGTGTTATTCTCATGATTAGGTTATTTCATAAAATCCTTTTTATTTACAAGCAATACCAATTTAATAAATTATATTTTAAAAATACGAAAAAATAATTATCCATCAAAATATTTCACTGGGTGTTTTTTTCAATGAAATAAATTTATTAACTAGGTTTTTAGTACATCGTGGACACAGTTTGTTATTTCTCCTTCTTCCTTTCCTGACACTAATTGCCCATCACGTATTCATCCAACGCTCTCGTTATGCTGATTAGCGGAAATTTTAATTTGAAATGATGTAAACCAACCGCTAAGGGTGGATTTTGCGGTACGCAAGCACGGAATGCACCCAGCACCGGTCGATGTGACGGTGCTAATAAAGGGGGAAAAAATGGGAATGGAGAGAGAAGAAAAAGGAAAAAACAAACTACTGCATCCATCGTTGCGATGTTGTTGATTTAACTCTCCCAAGGTGTGAGTACCCGGTCCCGTCCTATCCTACACGAAGGCCATATCATTATGCGATATAGGTTCCGGTCGGTACCGGGTACCATTTTGCCTAGGTGACGACGTTGATGAGCTTTCTTACAGGGTGGAAGATAATTAAGTTTGCTTTTTTTTGTGTGTGGTACGTTCTCTCTCTCTCTCTCTCTCTCCCTCTGCTCTTCCACACCTTACCCGTTCACCGTACCACCGTAAAAAAGAGGGTCGCCAAAAGCTTCTTTCTTCATTTGGTAGTTCCGGTTCATCTCAACGCTTGTAACTTCCTACAACGAATTTCCGCAACCCGGTAAGCTAATGTGATGCAAGCTCACAGAAAGGTGTACATGTGTTTGTGAGTAAATTACTGTATTCTTTATCCTTTCCACGAAATCTCGATCCCCGAGGAAAGGGATTCTCGTACCTCACGTGTTTGAGGGGAAGGCAACGGTAACCAGAGGCGAATGTTTGTGAGGTATGGTAGAATTCACGGTGTTCATAAGGGTGAAGAATGTGCTGTACATCGTAAATGTGTGTTACACACCTTGATCGAGCCGTGTGTGTATATGGACGATGAAGACGATGATGATGATGATGAGCTCGAGTGGCACGGAACTAATAAATTCCAATTAGCTGTAACACATGTAATTATGTGCATATATTCGTTATCCTTTGCAGGCAAAGGCTTTGCAATATATGTATGTAACGTGTGTATATATATTTGTGGTGGCTTCGCTGCTCGGCAACGCGCGAATCACTTGATAGGTATTTGAATGTTCCGCAAATTGCGTCAGCATATGAATTTCTTATTTTGGAATGTTAAGTACCTGCTATTGATGAACGGAAGCGCAGTGTTTGAGGTGTATTTTGGTTGAAATCAATGTTTCCAAATAGGTGTTTGATGCCTTGTTTAACGTGATTACGTTAAGTGTATACATATTTATCTACTTATCAATTTAAAGGTCTGGAATAGTGTTAAGTAATGAAGAAGCCCAAGAGGAAATATTTTTAATTATGTCTTCTACAATCCTACAATTAAGTATAAGTTGTAGAAAATCCCTTGAGTTTCTTTGTTTAGAAATGGAAAATTATCCATTCCGCTAACACTTGAATAATCCTAACAGGTAAAGAGGTTCTCTTTGTTTCCTTCTAATCTTTAGTCCCTTAAGCACCTCAAAACAAAAAAAAAACAAAAAAAGAACAAAATCGGAAGCATTCTAGCATCAACCACAAAAGGCCACCCAAAAACACCAGCTCTCTGGACACATCCCCGAACATATAACATGTAGCTAGAAAAGTACCGAAATTTGCCTAATTCCCTAAACTACAGGGCATGTGTAGTGAAGTTTCCCGGTTTCATGAGGAACGAAAAAAAACTTTGCTCATCTTTTGCACCCGTTGCAATGTTGTGTGTTTGAACCACACAAAATATTGCTAGCTTATTTATAAGCAACCGAGTGTGTCCTCCGTGCCGGTAGTATACAAACAAAACGTAGCATAAGCACAGTGTTGTGATGCTTGTAAATTTTTCCCCTTTTTTCATATGCAAGGGATGCGTTTTTCCGTCCCATTTTCCTTCCGTTTGCGTGTGCAACCATGCTTTGGCTGCACCAACTGAAATCGGTGTAGCTGAAAGCGCCTGAAGGTAGGCAAACAGTAGAACAACTGGGGAAAAACAGAAATAATGTTGCTAACAAAACAGCGACTCTAATCTAGAAATATGAATTTAATTCTGCACATTTTCCAACTTCTTGTGCATTTTTAGTGTGCGTTTTTTTTTTGTTTAGTTCGTTCCAAAATGTGCTCTTATGTGGTGCGCATAAATAATAATTCGCTACCTCGTTCTAGGACCCAAGCGCCGGGCTCGGACCTAGCAGCGAACACGTTCGGAAAAGGCAGAAAAGCGAACATTTTTCCTCTTCGCTGTTTCCGCATGTGTTTGTGTCAAATCATTCTTTCATCTTCGTCAGCTTTTGTGTATGTCTGGCTGGTTGCTGATGATGGCACAGTGTGGCAAGTTTTGCTAGACGTAGACGTTTGCAAGCATTTCACCGGCAAGGAAATGTCTAGCTTTCTTTTACCGACCATGAATAATATTGCAATTTTTCTTCGTTTATTCCGGTCTCGGTACAAGACGAACGTCTTTCGGAGATACATCCTTACCGAAGTTTCATCACCCATTGTTCGTTTGCATTTGAGGCACATAAGCAACAAAAAAAATAAGGAGAATGAAAAGCAAATGCTCTTTTAAAACCTACCACTCCGTTCCGTTCTTTTCCCTGGGCAGGGAGACAATACCGTTTCCAAACAATAAAACTTACCGTATACTTGTGTGTGTGTGTGTGATTTTTTTTTTGCGTGTTTCTCAAATACCAACTGTACGTGCATATATGTTTTGAGGTGGTGAACAATTTCAATCCTAGATATGAGGATGCAAAACTCGGCAGGCTTGAGATGTCAATTGAGAAAATGGAAGCGTTTAAGCAAAACGATGGTTTGTGGGAACTGATCTAGCTCTAAAACTGGCTCAAAAGTGATCACTGAAAAAGCTTTTCTTTGTTACCGAAAACAAAATAGTAAAATAAAGAAAAATAAAAAAAGGATATTTTTTATAATATGCATATCCATTAAAATGATCTTTAATAAGAGATTTAATATTGAAATTATATATATTATAAACACATATAATTTTTTTCCATTTTTTATCCATTCGAATATGCTTTATGCACCTTTTACTTATTTCTTAATATTTTCTATTTAATTTCAGGTACGTCATAAATCATTTTTTCGATCAGGGAAATAAGCATCCTCTGCATGGTGCCCCAACAAAAACCCAACATCAAACGTGTCATCGCTCGCACTGGTAAGTGACACAGAAGCCACCGGGAAGCCCTTTTTGACGAAAGCTTTTAGTCAAATCCGTTATTATTATGCCAATGCAAAGCGGAAGTGACTTTTTTTACAATTTTATATCTTCCTCGTCTATCCTCGTCTATTTTGCCCCCATTCCACGATCTCTTTCTGTCACACATTCACCTTCGGAACAGCCAGCACTGAACGATGCATCGGATTTTATGTGTATGACAAAGTGTAGTGGAAAATGGTAGAGAAATGAAGCATAAATCCTTTTCTTCCTCCCGTTTTTTTTTTGCTATGTTTTCGATGCATCCACAAACGCATACCGACGACATCCGTAAGCCACCACGACAGGCGAGCTGAAAAGTTGGTCCCTGGTGTTCCACGACCACGACGCGATGGGGAGCACCAGCTCTTGGTGGGAAGGTTTCGTCTCAGCCATCTGCGCCAAAGAATCTGAGCTAGCTGGCATGGGAACCACCGGTTGGGGAATGGAAAGCCATGTCAGAATCGGGCCACGTTTGGGGTTTTTCCTTCTCCTCCCGTGCCTCACGAAAACTTTCAACTTAACAGACAAATAAATCTCTTCCTTCCGAATGCCAAATCGACGACCCGACGCCTACACCCAACACCGTGGTGGTGATTGGTGGTGTTGGAGTGGGGCTAAAGGGAGAAAGCGCAGATGAAATGCTTCTTGCCGGTACGGCCATTTTTCAGCTCGAGCGCATCCGACCGGGTGCCGAATTTTCCGAATCGATTTTGCACCAGCATGGAAAACCTTCAATGGCCACACTGGATGGCATGGTGGCACGGTGGGAAGATTTTATATTCGGCTTCGTTTTTCCCCCCCCCCCTCGGAAGGTAAAGAATGGAAATGATTGGGTGGTTGAAATTTTGAAGGTTTTCTAACGTCGACGGTGAAACCCGCCATCTTACGAATCGATTTCGCTGGAAATAGTTTCTTTATTCGATCCTGCTTTCCTGCCGCCTTGTAGAGGAATGCGGAAGAGCTTCCTTTTTTTTGAAAATCAAAAAAATAGGTTAAGACGCAAAAGGGCTTCCCACACATAGCCAAACTAGCAAAAAACCGAAAGAAAGCTAGAAAAAACAGAAACCTCGAACATTTTCTTCTACAAGCCGTGTTTCTTGGCATCACTACGGTGCTGGAAACTGTGGGAAAAACTATACCATCTGTTGTATTTTCCCTTAGGAGAGGGGAAAGAGGAGGATAAAAGGGGGATGCAGAATACCGAGCTAAAGTTTGGGCAAAATCTTCGAAACAAAATATTTACTTTTGCCTGCTGCTTCCGTCGCGTGGTATTTATGCAACAACAACAACAAAAAAACGGTAAACTATAAGAAGAAAACCCACTTTCAGAGGAATTCATAAAAAAATGAAGAAAAAGAAAACAAAATGGAAGATATACAGAACGCTGGCCTTATCATTCACCATGAAATGGTGTGATGAAAATGGTGAAAATTTTCTCCCAATGATGGTTTTCTGCCATTTTTTTGTTTGGCCCGGATGAAACGATTGCAGGCAATCGAGTACAAGCTGTTCTTCTACAATGAATCGATTTGTGCTTGCAAACTACTGTCCAAAATCAAAGCCAAAAATCCCCCCCTCCTCCAGACTTTGCCTTGGTGGTGGGAAAATTTAAACCACTCCAGATTGGCTTTTCTTTTTTGGGTGAGAAATTTTGTTTGGCTCTCTTCTTACTGTTCCGTTCCTACACTGTTCGATAGCTCGTTCGGATGGAATTCTCGGGAATGATGATGTGAACACGGTGCTGATTCAACTTAGACTAATTTCTATATTATACATAATTCACTTACATCTATCCTAGTTCCCTATTCACATTTACATATTTACATTACACACATACGCACAAATTATTACTGAAATCTAATTGCCTAACGGTAGGCGCCGACATTCCCGCCCACCAAAAAAAACGTTTTTTTTTTTAAGTTTCGCTCCGCTTATTTTCATCTATTGTGTTTTCTTCTTCATGTTTGCTATTACTGTCAATGGGAAGGATGCATATTCTTGTTACAGGACGCTTTACTTCTTTTGATTGTGCCGTTTTCATTGTGACTACCCTAACCACACCATCCGTACCGGGATGAATATCTGTTATTCGTGCTAAAGGCCATTTCAGAGGGGGTACATTGTCTTCGCGTATTATCACTAACATTCCAGGTTTGATCTCGGTTGCTTCGCCATTCCACTTGCTTCTGGCATGGAGCTGTTGTAAATACTCGGTGCTCCACCTCGCCCAGAAGTGTTGCAAACGTTTTTGTACCACGCGCCAGTGGTTTAAACGGTTCTCCGGAATGTCCTTCAATACGATGTCAGGAATAACCTGCAAATGGTAACCAGTAAGAAAGTGACCTGGGGTTAGTGCTTGCAAATCAGATGGATCATGTGATAACGGTGTTATTGGCCGAGAATTCAGGCATAACTCGATTTCTGCCAACAACGTCACCAAATCTTCAAACGATGTAGATGCTGTTCCAAGAACTCGCTGGAGATGGTGTTTCATGGACCGTACAGCTGACTCCCATAGACCTCCGAAGTGCGGTGCACGGGGCGGTATGAACTTCCATTTGAATCCCTTGTCAGCACTCCAGGTAGTTACGGCTTCTCGATGGTGGGTTGATTGAAGGAGCTGGTACAACTGGTGCAGTTCATTCGAGGCGCCTTTAAAGTTGGTTCCGTTGTCTGAGTATAGTTCTGATACCAGACCTCTCCGAGCGACAAACCTTCTTAGCGCGGAGATAAATGCAGCCGTACTCAGATCCGATACAAGCTCCAAGTGCACTGCGTGTGTCACGAAGCACACGAAAACTGCCACAAATGCTTTCGTTGCTGCTACTCTGCGATGCCTTTCTTTGACGTAAACCGGACCAGCATAGTCGACACCGGACACTGCAAATGCCCTGGCCTCGGTTACTCTGCTCGGAGGCAAGTTTCCCATGGGTTGATTGATGTGTTTTGGATTTACCTTAAAGCAACGCATGCACTTGTGGTAAACACTTCTAGCTACCGATCTCACTCCTATGATCCACAAACTTTGCCTTATGGTGGAAATCATCAATTGTGGACCCGCATGTAAGAGCTTTAGATGATAATGCTGTACTAACAAGCTCGTTAAACGGTGATTTTTCGGGATAAGTATCGGTTGTTTCATGTCGCTATCAAGCTGTGAGTTGGCTAAACGTCCGTTAACACGCATTAGGCCTTGATCATCTATAAACGGATTCAAGAACCGTAAGGGAGAAGTTCTTGGTACACATTTCTTTGCTAACATTGCCTTAAACTCTTCTGAAAACTGATCCTTCTGTGCAAGCCGATATAAGAACTTGTCAGTTTCTACCAATTCTTCCGTACTTANTACAGTTGTCCTCCTGAGATCGTTATTCAGCATTCAGACCGTTGGGTTTCTTACTGTTTGGCTCCTCCTATCCGGTTCGAAGGACCAAATGTTCGATAGCTCGTTCGGATGGAATTCTCGGGAATGATGATGTGAACACGGTGCTGATTCAACTTAGACTAATTTCTATATTATACATAATTCACTTACATCTATCCTAGTTCCCTATTCACATTTACATATTTACATTACACACATACGCACAAATTATTACTGAAATCTAATTGCCTAACGGTAGGCGCCGACATACACTTTGCTATCAAAATGCGTGTTTTTGTGTTTGTTTAAATGCCTTATCTTTTTTGCTTGTTTGCGGTTGTTTGTATGTGTGTGTATGTTTAAATTGATTTATGTGTTGTCCGCTTTTCAAATCGTTCCATTTTCCACCTATACACCACAAAACCCACTGTGAACGAAGCGAAAGGGAGGGAAAGAAAATAAATACATACCATACCAAGGTTGTTTTTCCCCCTGGCTTAGCAATCCTTCAAGTCCTCCACGCCAAGAGAAGGAACTTTAGAACTCACGAGCAAAACCAAGCAACGCAAAAACCGAAAGCGAAAAGGAAAAAGGTGCGTCAAAAGCATGCCAATTTATACTATATTCATCCTTCTACTTACTCGTATAATAACTCGTCCCGGTAGCGTTTACTTTGATTTTTTTCCCCGGGCCCAGCTGGAACACAGATCAGGAGGAACTTTCGATCCATTAGAGAAATTAATTTCCATGATTGGGTGTTTCTCGGTGTATAGCGGCACCGATTCTTCGTTCTTTTCGAGTGTACGAGCCGGTTCATCCTTTTCACCTACCCGTTCCGCTGAATGATGATGAGCTTCAGCAACACGGAAGATGAAGGTTTTCTCGAGCGGTATAAAGTCGTACCGGACGAATGGACGAAATATAGCACTTGAGCAGGGCTGTGGAGCTTTTAGGTTGAGGCGCTCCTACTCCTTAGCATTAGAGACGACAGGCACAGGTGGATTCAATCCGACAGGATGTTAACACACGTCTTGTGAGAATAAAAAAAACGAACTTTGAAATCTCCTCTGTGCAAGAATGTTATCCGATCAATACGTTACCGCCGATTGCAAAAAAAAGAAAGGAAAAACCGTACTATGATACTTCAAACCGGGAAAGCTTTCCGAAGTGAATTTCGCTGGTAGAAATTAGACCGATAAAGGAAGCATGTGCTTTGCTCACCCACTAAAGATGCTGCGGCAACCGTTCTCTCGGTGGAATCATTATGTTACCGTTTGCTTGCCCCAAACCCACAACTACCACACTTGGTAGTTTCCACTCGCCATTTTCTGTTTAAATGGCTGTGCAGCATTTTACAACCGGCACACACAGAAAACCGGCAATTCCACACCAGCAGAATGTGTTCGAATGAAACCATCCAAAAGTACCGTCAAATGTGTTTGGGTTAATGAATATTAACACCCAAGCAGCGGCAGTATGGTGGCCACACATTGCGGATAGCAGGCAGCGTACATAAAAGTCTCCGAACCCGGCACCGGTTCATCCGGTATGCTGGAACTGGATCCCGCTTTTCCCGTGCGCGGCTAGGTATAATGTTACCCAAAGGTTCCATTTCGTACGTGCCCATACACTTGCTGGCTTCGTTTGCATGCGTGGGGCGGGTTTTCACGCGGGCGGGTATTGTTCGAGGTTGTGGGAAGCTGTAAAGATTATTTGTACAGCAGCTTGTACGTTGGCTGCTGCCAGGGCCAAGGCATACACTACCGAGACGGTTCTAATTTAACTTTCAATGACGGTGAAAGTACTGATGCTGATTCGATTTGCTTTTTGGTACCGGTGATGGTTTCGCATCGAGAGTGATCTTGGGTTTTTATTGTGTGCGTCCGGAATGATGTCATCTTATGTAAATTTGAAGGAACTTTTTTTAAATACAATCTGCAGGTTTGAAACTAGGAACAAAATAATTTGTTTGCTTTAAATAATGAAGAATTTTTGTTATATATTCTCTCTTAAAACCTGTCATTACTATGGGACATCAACAAATATCGTTAGTCTCAATGCTTGGATACAATTCCGAGACAAGCACTCTATCCATATCTGACAAGAAACTCAACGTGGTTTAGAACAATTAAAATGTCTGGAAAGAAATCTGATTCCAATACATGAAGGAATAAAAAAGGAGCTTTATAAGATGCACGACGGCTAGACTCCAGGGTATTGGACATTCCAAGAAAATGGCACTGGAAGACCCAGCTCATTAGGTGGCTTTCGATTGTGCCAAGGTTAATAGAGAATTGAACAATATTTAGATGAGACCGAGCGTGGCGGTTTCTCTAGACAGACGCAGTCAACGCAACTAGAGAGCATGGCATGGGCTTTTGATATACCTTTTGGGTTGGCAACAAGCGACTTAAAGCTCATTTGCTTCAGTTAAAGAACTGAAAGAATTGTAACGATGAAGAAGAGATTACAGAGTAAATAAATATCTTGGTCTCTAATAAATACTGCCTTCAGAACTTCATGACTCTGAACATGGAGAACTACTTCTTTAAAGAAGCCTATCAATGGACATTAAAAGATCTCAACAATAATGCTCTACTAATGACGTAAGATTAGCGGAAGTTTGTTTTTCCACATTGTTCTTATTACAAGTTGTTCATAAAAGCCAAGGCAATTGGTATCCTTCCTAGATTAATACCATTTTCCCTGCTTTTAAAAGCCAATGTTCCAATCTGCCAGCTGCCTTCGGTAATGCAAAGCAGAAAGAAAACGATGTGTTATCTAACTATTACTGTACCACCCTGAGTGTTATATGCATGCAGTTGTCATTTGGTTTCACACCGTTAATGGCAGATGCTAATGGTACCAGACAGCATTAGGTTGGCAAAAGGAAGAACTGCAAGAAAATTGTAACACCACAACCGGAAGTATGGTTTGCGCCAAAACATCAACACGGAAGACGACATGCTCATCTTAACTTCGATGACGATGAACGGGAAAAGGTTGGACGAAAAACTACTTCAGTAACCGGGCGACAGTAGTCAAATGCTCCGTACCTAGCTTCCTAACCAGCAGGAAGCAAACTGTACTTTAGATCAAGCTGATGTTGACGACAAACCCGGGACGACGACGACGACCATGATGGCTGATGATGACGATGATGATGCAATGGAAAGCGTGTACTTACATTCTTTGGTTGGAAGCTTTCTGGCTGTGTGTCTGGTGCGGTTATGCTATCGAAGCTGACTTACTGGCATCTTGAGGCGTCAGTTTGAGCGCGGGGTTTTTGGGTGATGTGGGAAAGTAAGACGACGACACACTACCCAAGCACATCACACTATCCCATGTAGAAGCAGCAGTAACAGTGCCGCAACGGAATTTAAGGCAAATATTTCAATTAACAACATGATGCTCAAGAAAGTGCCTCCTGCCATCACGCCCCACACTGTCCATCTTCTCTTGCTGGTGCAAGTATCTCGGGTGGTGCTTTTTCTCTCCTTTAAGGGAGGGTTTGTGCTACCAGTGATTCAACTTTCTTGCAGCGAACGGAGTGAAGATTACAGAAGTGGTAGTCTGTGATTGAGCTACACAAAACCCACCAGGATCTTGGGCATAGGGAGCGTCTGGAGCGAAGATGTATAATGGTGGTTGGAACGGAACTCTGCACAACAGCTAAATGAGTGGAAATAGAAGGGAACGTTCGTTGGCGGATAAGTCCTTCAGTGTTCCGAGTAGGAAACAAGCTGTAGTTAAGAAAACCGATTCCGTTTTTGGAAAACGAAACTTCCAACCGAGTAGCTAGCATTTTTGCCTCCCTTCTTCAGTGGAGCAGTTGTCTTCGAGAGTAGAAAAACAGGAACTCTGCAACCACCACTAGACAACGCTGTGAAGCAGAAAGGATAAAAAGAGCGTTCGTAAGATGATGATCATTTCGATGGTTGCCATTTTCGGGGTGATGTGTTTTTGCACCATTCCTTTCCGAGTGTCCTTCCCAATGGCCAAAATCGCTTAAAGAATAAACAGAACACACACACAACCCCCGCTTAATACGTGTCCGCTACGTCCATCCAACCATCCAAACACGGTTAAAGTTCATCGTTCATCGGTGTGTCATATGTGACGGAGGAAAATGGAAGATATGATGATAATTAAAGGCTGCCCTGGCACGAACAGCCCACCAACAGGGCCCCACCAAAAACAGCACACAAACTCAATAACATCAGTATCGGTGGATATTATTGGTGAGTTGAAGAGGTTCTCAAGTATTGATTAAATTTTCTGCCATTTTATCAAACCATGCTCGGAAGTGAAAACACATAAAATACACACACGCACACATGCCCACTCTGGTCCACTTCATATGCCCTTCCGAGCCTTTTGCTGTTTGACTGTAAATTTTCCAATTAGGGAACGGCTTTTTTTTTCTTCTTATTTGAGCAGAACGGCCAAAATTGTGTCTCCTGCTCTGCTATCGATGTTCACGTTTCGCAAACGGGTGCCATTTTGCTGTAGGTCAGCACATCGTTCCAACATACGGCACGCTTGTCACTGTGCACGATGAAATATAGATTAGAAAGGCAGGACAATTTTCTTCTTTGATAAAGTTACTCCAGCGTATGTGTGTGTTTTTGCTCCCCTTCTTGTTTTTCAATGGGAGGTCATTTTGAGTCGAGTTCGCTATTCAGTAGAAGCACATAATTCGATTTTTCTTCGATGAAACTCGTTATTATGCCGTTTCGGAAACTATTCCGCTCTATGATGAAGAATGTTTCGGAAAAAAGTTTATGTTGATGGACAAACACAAAAAAAATATATTTCCAAACATATGGATCGATAGTTTCGCTAGCTTGTTGTGCGAAACGACGCTTTTCCTAATTGAATAGAAGTTGGAGTTTTTTTTTTATTTCACCCCATCCCAATTGCACTAGCTTATTGAGTATTTCCTTTGTAGGAACCTTTTTCAGTGGAAAAATTGCTCCCCACAAAGAAAAAAAAATGAAGTGAAAATTTTGCACAGTACCGGTGCTGTTTATTATCAGCACATTATTCAAATTTCAATTTTCCACTCGGTGAGTGTTTTATTTCCACTTCTTTTTTCTCTTGCCGTCGAAAGGTGTTCGATCGATGACACCCGTGGACTAAGATTGAATAAGTTCGTATCGTTCTTTTATTTAGCAAAGGGGGAAGAAATGAAACGGGGCTGTAGCAAAAACCAGCTTTTCCCACTTGTTTTCTGTGCTTTTGGGGTGAAACAAAGAGTTTTCCTATTGTAAAGATGAATTTATTACAAACTTTTGCTTTTTACTGCTGCTGTATTACGTTTACTTCATACTTTTTCGTTGGTGATGTGATAGTTAGGGATTTTTTCTTCTCCTTTTTCAGCATTGGCAAATGGTTTTGTTTCTTATTTTGTTTTTCATTTTTTGCCTTTGTTGTTATGGTTTTGCACACTTTGGGATACTGTGTTTTTTGTTGCTGTTGCAACAGTTTCTTTGGATGTTAAAAGAAAACTGTCAGTTCAGTCCATCGTGTTGCGGTAGCTTCAGAGCTCAGACAGGCTGGTGAAGTAGGAAGGGAGAAAAAACCAGCAAAAAAATGCGATCGTTCGTAGGGATGACGTTTATGAGAACCAGGGGACTTGTCAAAGTGTGTACCATCACCACCACCATCACCACCGTGGAGATTGCGCAAAAACGCACCGAAACGGTGGGGAAATGAAAAAACAAACCAAAAAAAAGTGATAGAAAACAACACCTAAGCGAATGGGAAATGTGATGGAAATGTAAACAAAAAAAAGGAAAAAAAAACACGAAAAGAAAAGCGAATCATTTCTAAGAAGCGCAGCAGGAACCGATGCTGGTTAGGTTGTCCAGGCAGAAAAAAGTAAGCAAAAGCAAATACGAGACGAAAACAAAAAAAATTGAAACTTTATGCAAGAAAAGAAAAAGCACAACAAAAAAAAAACGAAGGAGAAAAAAATACAAAATGGAAAATAATATAATTTTACTACCATAAAAGGCGGAAATTGTAACAACCAGCCCTTGGGGACACACCGGGCGTTCCAGTGTGCACAAGACAACAGAGTAAAGAAAAGAAATACAATAACCTCCCAAGCAGAAGGACATCCGACCATAATGCACGCACCACAGCAGCCGCATTCGCGCCAAACAGAAGGTACAAGGCGTTTGGGCAGTGAAAGGTGAAAGAAAACACAACAAATAAAATGAGGGAAAAATGAGAAAACTTTTACACGCAAAAGAGTCACCTCGCGAGGGACAAAGCAGGAGGAGATGGTGTGGTCTAGATCCAACCAAAGTACTGATGATGTTCTGTGTGGAGGGGTTGGGGAGAGTTTCATTTTTTTATTGTTGTACATTGCATCTGGGTTGTCGTTTGATTTGCTTATTTCCTTGTTCGTTTTGCTTTGAAGCTTGTTTGAAACATTTTTACTTTCTTCCTTTTTTTGCCACCGGTTGGTATCCTTACCCAGAGGGAATGCTTTTAATGCAAATTGTAATCCCATTCGGTTATCCGGCGGTTATTACACAAGCCATGATTGGTAATGAACCCTATCAGCCGTCGGAATTATACTTCCTGAAGTACCGCTTCTTCTACTAATTATGCTGCTTGATCATACTGCTTACACGGTTATTAATCAACCAGTTTTGGGGGACGGTTCCTGTGAAATTGACACACATTTATAAATGTGCGGTATGGGGAAGAAACAAAATATTCCCCATTCTAATGAAATGTATCACTTTCATGGCAAAAGAAAAATGGAGTAGCGGTGCAGAACTCTCACGTACAGTCGCTGACAAGATGAACCATTTGATTGACGGGTTGCTTTTCAGGGAGGAAGAAAAGTTAGTTAGCTTCCGCTGCCGGTGCAAGTCATGCTGGTTTTCAGACGGACAAGGACAGGTGTGAAAATCGGCTTGAACCATCGTCGTCTCGCAAGCGTCTGTCACGTAAGATGTGAGTGTGTTTTCTTTGAGTTTCATTTAGTTTTGGGTTGTCGATCGATGGGTTTGGTCGACGGTTTGGAAACTGTTCGTACGAGCGGAATGAACGGTTTTATTTTGCTCGTGGTGTACAGTGGTGTACGTAGTTGTGGCTGGTTAGTGGTTTTTTGCTATTGAAAGTCTAGACGTTGAATCGATCAGAGGTAGTAGTAGGATTTCTTCTCCTCTTTACATTTATTATGTAGAATGAAAACCTCAATAGGCTTGGGTCTTCAAGGTCTTCTGGTAATCCTTGAACTGATTTACCCAAAGCAGGATAGCGTATTGTCGAGATGGGATTTCACACCATCCA
Source organism: Anopheles longipalpis (assembly GCA_016170015.1). NCBI lineage: Eukaryota > Metazoa > Arthropoda > Insecta > Diptera > Culicidae > Anopheles > Anopheles longipalpis. Next base: position 26,053,438 of record CM028106.1, read on the forward strand.
TGTATTCCATCACAGGAGTAAGATTTAAGAGACCAGATAAAAGGCTAAAAAGCGCACAGAAATAATCTTTAGTAAAGTATATAATATTCAAGAAAAACGATGTCCTATCGCTACATGTCTGAATTACTACAGTTCCAAATCTTCTTCTATAAGGAAGTCTCCAAGAAACTTCATTATCGAATGTTTAATTCATTCTTTCTTCCGTTTAAGTTAGTGTTCTCGCAAGATATGCGCGACAGTCCGGTAGTTGTTGAAGGAATTAATTTCCGTTGTTAATTCTAGTCTATGAAGTATTCAATCCTCAATATTGGGTGACTTTTTCGTATAGTCAATCTCCTGAAGACTCAAATCTTCATCTTGATGTACTGTTGACTTCTTATACATATCATCGACTCTGCTACTTATCCGACATTAACTCTTATTACCTATTTGGTAAAAAAGTGAGCAAATCTTCCGTACACACCTGTTTCGTTCGACCAAACACATATGTTCACATTCCCACTCGAACTGGGTAACTTTCTACCACGTGGCGCTTCCCCAGCGTGGCGATGGCTGGCGAATGGAATCCGAAACGATGGCATGGCATGTTACAGGAAATGATATTACCATACATTGCACTACGTGACATGACTTTACAAACGGAACTTGCAGTAACACACCGGCGAAGAACTACGGGAGTCTATTACAGCCACGTTCACGCCACCGTAGCACCGTCCAGAGCCTTTTGTCTTCCTCCGTCACTCGTTCAACGTGTGTGTGTGGCGGGAGTTACGATGATGTGTTGCAGCACGTCAATATCAGGAACGGGTAAGCGAATGAAGAAAGAAACACAAGAAGCAAAAACATAAAATTCTTCTCTTGCAGTGCATAAAATAAACCCGAAGCATGTCGTTCGTCATATTATTCACCATAGGGAATGGATCGTTACAATCAGTAAAAATTACAACCAAAAACTGTTATGCATCTCATACTAATTCGCATCTCAGTTTGATATTTCGGGGTTTAATGTGACATCCAAGCACCAGCATCTTGTTTGTTATTTTAGTAATACACGATGAGGTGTTCTTAAGTATAATGGGTTCCAAGAAGTGAGCTCACCATCATTGTTTTACACAGACATTGGCAGCTCCAAAAGCAAGCCTGCAAATTGAGATATAATTCGCTACTTACACCTCGAGGACATTCACGAGAAAATGCCACCTTTCTGGCTAATCGACTCACCCATCTCGTATTACTAGTTCGATCGGTCTGATGAAGTGCGCAACTGTGCAGGTACCCTTAGGGCTAAAGGAGAGTTTAGTTTTAGCCTAGAAGCTCCCAAGAGAAACGCTTGCAATATTTTTCGGCCATTTTGTCTACATTCTGCCGGTACCATTAGCCGTTTCGTGTGGAGGCCACCTTTTTCGGAACAGACGGGGTGCACAATGTCACTTTTACAGCGAATGAATTATGAATGAATTCATTCCACCTTAATGGACTCCTTTTTTCGGACGATTCGCCAAATCGAGCGTGACCGGTGGTAGGTCGGTAGCCGGCCAGTACTGAGCGTCGTTGCTCTGACGTCGAAGACGCTCTACTGAATCCGTGCGTCCTTCAATTATTGCCTCAGGCTTTTCGGTTGTGCCANAAGCATGTGCTTTGCTCACCCACTAAAGATGCTGCGGCAACCGTTCTCTCGGTGGAATCATTATGTTACCGTTTGCTTGCCCCAAACCCACAACTACCACACTTGGTAGTTTCCACTCGCCATTTTCTGTTTAAATGGCTGTGCAGCATTTTACAACCGGCACACACAGAAAACCGGCAATTCCACACCAGCAGAATGTGTTTGAATGAAACCATCCAAAAGTACCGTCAAATGTGTTTGGGTTAATGAATATTAACACCCAAGCAGCGGCAGTATGGTGGCCACACATTGCGGATAGCAGGCAGCGTACATAAAAGTCTTCGAACCCGGCACCGGTTCATCCGGTACGCTGGAACTGGATCCCGCTTTTCCCGTGCGCGGCTAGGTATAATGTTACCCAAAGGTTCCATTTCGTACGTGCCCATACACTTGCTGGCTTCGTTTGCATGCGTGGGGCGGGTTTTCACGCGGGCGGGTATTGTTCGAGGTTGTGGGAAGCTGTAAAGATTATTTGTACAGCAGCTTGTATGTTGGCTGCTGCCAGGGCCAAGGCATACACTACCGAGACGGTTCTAATTTAACTTTCAATGATGGTGAAAGTACTGATGCTGATTCGATTTGCTTTTCGGTACCGGTGATGGTTTCGCATCGAGAGTAATCTTGGGTTTTTATTGTGTGCGTCCGGAATGATGTCATCTTATGTAAATTTGAAGGAGCTTTTTTTTAAATGCAATCTGCACGTTTGAAACTAGGAACAAAGTAGGTTGTTTGCTTTAAATAATGAAGAATTTTTTTTATATTGTATCTCTTTTTAAAAGATTACTATGGGACGTCAACAAATATCACTAGTCTCAGTACTTAGATACAATTCCGAGACAAGAACTCTATCCAAATCTGACAAGAAACCCAACGTGGTTTAGAACAATTAAAATGTCTGGAAAAAAAATCTGATTCCAATACATGAAGGAATAAAAAAGGAGCTTTATGAGATGCACGACGGCTAGACTCCAGGGTGTTGGACATTCCAAGAAAATGGCACTGGAAGACCCAGCTTATTAGGTGGCTTTCGATTGTGCCAAGGTTAATAGAGAATTAAACAATATTTAGATGAGACCGAGCGTGGTGGTTTCTCTAGACAGACGCAGTCAACGCAACTAGAGAGCATGGCCTGGGCTTTTGAAATACCTTTTGGGGTGGCAACAAGCGACTTAAAGCTCATTTGCTTCAGTTCAACAACTAAAAGAAATGTAACGATGAAGAATACATTACAGAGTAAATAAATATCTTGGTCTTTAATAAATACTGCCTTAAGAACTTCATGACTCTGCACATGGAGAACTACTTCTTTAAAGAAGCCTATCAATGGACATTAAAAGATCTCAACAATAATGCTCTACTAATGACGTAAGATTAGCGGAAGTTTGTTTTTCCACATTGTTCTTATTACAAGTTGTTCATAAAAGCCAAGACTATTGGTATCCTTCCTAGATTAATACCATTTTCCCTGCTTTTAAAAGCCAATGTTCCAATCTGCCAGCTGCCTTCGGTAATGCAAAGCAGAAAGAAAACGATGTGTTATCTAACTATTACTGTACCACCCTGAGTGTTATATGCATGCAGTTGTCATTTGGTTTCACACCGTTAATGGCAGATGCTAATGGTACCAGACAGCATTAGGTTGGCAAAAGCAAGAACTGCAAGAAAATTGTAACACCACAACCGGAAGTATGGTTTGCGCCAAAACATCAACACGGAAGACGACATGCTCATCTTAACTTCGATGACGATGAACGGGAAAAGGTTGGACGAAAAACTACTTCAGTAACCGGGCGACAGTAGTCAAATGCTCCGTACCTAGCTTCCTAACCAGCAGGAAGCAAACTGTACTTTAGATCAAGCTGATGTTGACGACAAACCCGGGACGACGACGACGACCATGATGGCTGATGATGACGATGATGATGCAATGGAAAGCGTGTACTTACATTCTTTGGTTGGAAGCTTTCTGGCTGTGTGTCTGGTGCGGTTATGCTATCGAAGCTGACTTACTGGCGTCTTGAGGCGTCAGTTTGGGCGCGGGGTTTTTGGGTGATGTGGGAAAGTAAGACGACGACACACTACCCAAGCACATCACACTATCCCATGTAGAAGCAGCAGTAACAGTGCCGCAACGGAATTTAAGGCAAATATTTCAATTAACAACATGATGCTCAAGAAAGTGCCTCCTGCCATCACGCCCCATACTGTCCATCTTCTCTTGCTGGTGAAAGTATCTCGGATGGTGCTTTTTCTCTCCTTTAAGGGAGGGTTTGTGCTACCACTGATTCAACTTTCTTGCAGCGAACGGAGTGAAGATTACAGAAGTGCTCTAGTCTGTGATTGAGCTACACAAAACCCACCAGGATCTTGGGCATAGGGAGCGTCTGGAGCGAAGATGTATAATGGTGGTTGGAACGGAACTCTGCACAACAGCTAAATGAGTGGAAATAGAAGGGAACGCTCGTTGGCGGATAAGTCCTTCAGTGTTCCGAGTAGGAAACAAGCTGTAGTTAAGAAAACCGATTCCGTTTTTGGAAAACGAAACTTCCAACCGAGTAGCTAGCATTTTTGCCTCCCTTCTGCAGTGGAGCAGTTGTCTTCGAGAGTAGAAAAACGGGAACTCACCAACCACCACTAGACAACGCTGTGAAGCAGAAAGGATAAAAAGAGCGTTCGTAAGATGATGATCATTTCGATGGTTGCCATTTTCGGGGCGATGTGTTTTTGCACCATTCCTTTCCGAGTGTCCTTCCCAATAGCCTAAATCGCTTAAAGAATAAACAGAATACACACACAACCCCCGCTTAATACGTGTCCGCTACGTCCGCTCCAACCTTCCAAACACGGTTAAAGTTCATCGTTCATCGGTGTGTCATATGTGACGGAGGAAAATGGAAGATATGATGATAATTAAAGGCTGCCCTGGCACGAACAGCCCACCAACAGGGCCCCACCAAAAACAGCACACAAACTCAATAACATCAGTATCGGTGGATATTATTGGTGAGTTGAAGAGGTTCTCAAGTATTGATTAAATTTTCTGCCATTTTATCAAACCATGCTCGGAAGTGAAAACACATAAAACACACACACGCACACATGCCCACTCTGGTCCACTTCATATGCCCTTCCGAGCCTTTTGCTGTTTGACTGTAAATTTTCCAATTAGGGAACGGTTTTTTTTCTTCTTATTTGAGCAGAACGGCCAAAATTGTGTCTCCTGCTCTGCTATCGATGTTCACGTTTCGCAAACGGGTGCCATTTTGCTGTAGGTCAGCACATCGTTCCAACATACGGCACGCTTGTCACTGTGCACGATGAAATATAGATTAGAAGGGCAGGACAATTTTCTTCTTTGATAAAGTTACTCCAGCGTATGTGTGTGTTTTTGCTCCCCTTCTTGTTTTTCAATGGGAGGTCATTTTGAGTCGAGTTCGCTATTCAGTAGAAGCACATAATTCGATTTTTCTTCGATGAAACTCGTTATTATGCCGTTTCGGAAACTATTCCGCTCTATGATGAAGAATGTTTCGGAAAAAAGTTTATGTTGATGGACAAACACAAAAAAAATATATTTCCAAACATATGGATCGATAGTTTCGCTAGCTTGTTGTGCGAAACGACGCTTTTCCTAATTGAATAGAAGTTGGAGTTTTTTTTTTATTTCACCCCATCCCAATTGCACTAGCTTATTGAGTATTTCCTTTGTAGGAACCTTTTTCAGTGGAAAAATTGCTCCCCACAAAGAAAAAAAATGAAGTGAAAATTTTGCACAGTACCGGTGCTGTTTATTATCAGCACATTATTCAAATTTCAATTTTCCACTCGGTGAGTGTTTTATTTCCACTTCTTTTTTCTCTTGCCGTCGAAAGGTGTTCGATCGATGACACCCGTGGACTAAGATTGGATAAGTTCGTATCGTTCTTTTATTTAGCAAAGGGGGAAAAATGAAACGGGGCTGTAGCAAAAACCAGCTTTTCCCACTTGTTTTCTGTGCTTTTGGGGTGAAACAAAGAGTTTTCCTATTGTAAAGATGAATTTATTACAAACTTTTGCTTTTTACTGCTGCTGTATTACGTTTACTTCATACTTTTTCGTTGGTGGTGTGATAGTTAGGGTTTTTTTCTTCTCCTTTTTCAGCATTGGCAAATGGTTTTGTTTTGCACACTTTGGGATACTGTGTTTTTTGTTGCTGTTGCAACAGTTTCTTTGGATGTTAAAAGAAAACTGTCAGTTCAGTCCATCGTGTTGCGGTAGCTTCAGAGCTCAGACAGCCTGGTGAAGTAGGAAGGGAGAAAACACAGCAGGAAAAAATGCGATCGTTCGTAGGGATGACGTTTATGAGAACCAGGGGACTTGTCAAAGTGTGTACCATCACCACCACCATCACCACCGTGGAGATTGCGCAAAAACGCACCGAAACGGTGGGGAAATGGAAAAGCAAACCAAAAAAAAAGTGATAGAAAACAACACCTAAGCGAATGGGAAATGTGATGGAAATGCAAACAACAACAAAAAAAAGGAAAAAAACACGAAAAGAAAAGCGAATCATTTCTAAGAAGCGCAGCAGGAACCGATGCTGGTTAGGTTGTCCAGGCAGAAAAAAGTAAGCAAAAGCAAATACGAGACGAAAACAAAAAAAATTGAAACTTTATGCAAGAAAGGAAAAAGCCCAACAAAAAAACGAAGGAGAAAAAAATACAAAATGGAAAATAATATAATTTTACTACCATAAAAGGCGGAAATTGTAACAACCAACCCTTGGGGATCCAAGGACACACCGGGCGTTCCAGTGTGCACAAGACAACAGAGTAAAGAAAAGAAATACAATAACCTCCCAAGCAGAAGGACATCCGACCATAATGCACGCACCACAGCAGCCGCATTCGCACCAAACAGAAGGTACAAGGCGTTTGAGCAGTGAAAGGTGAAAGAAAACACAACAAATAAAATGAGGGAAAAATGGGAAAACTTTTACACGCAAAGGAGTCACCTCGCGAGGGACAAAGCAGGAGGAGATGGTGTGGTCCAGATCCAACCAAAGTACTGATGATGTTCTGTGCGGAGGGGTTGGGGAGAGTTTCATTTTTTTATTGTTGTACATTGCATCTGGGTTGTCGTTTGATTTGCTTATTTCCTTATTCGTTTTGCTTTGAAGCTTGTTTGAAACATTTTTACTTTCTTCCTTTTTTTGCCACCGGTTGGTATCCTTACCCACAGGGAATGCTTTTAATGCAAATTGTAATCCCATTCGGTTATCCGGCGGTTATTACACAAGCCATGATTGGTAATGAACCCTATCAGCCGTTGGAATTATACTTCCTGAAGTACCGCTTCTTTTCCTATTTATGCTGCTTGATCATACTGCTTACACGGTTATTAATCAACCAGTTTTGGGGGACGGTGCCTGTGAAATTGACACACATTTATAAATATGCGGTATGGGGAAGAAACAAAAAATCCCCATACTAATGAAATGTATCACTTTCATGGCAAAAGAAAAATGGAGTAGCGGTGCAGAACTCTCACGTACAGTCGCTGACAAGATGAACCATTTGATTGACGGGTTGCTTTTCAGGGTGGAAGAAAAGTTAGTTAGCTTTCGCTGCCGGTGCAAGTCATGCTGGTTTTCAGACGGACAAGGACAGGTGTGAAAATCGGCTTGAACCATCGTCGTCTCGCAAGCGTCTGTCACGTAAGATGTGAGTGTGTTTTCTTTGAGTTTCATTTAGTTTTGGGTTGTCGATCGATGGGTTTGGTCGACGGTTTGGAAACTGTTCGTACGAGCGGAATGAACGGTTTTATGTTGCTCGTGGTGTACAGTGGTGTACGCAGTTGTGGCTGGTTAGTGGTTTTTTGCTATTGTTAGTCTAGACGTTGAATCGATCAGAGGTAGTAGTAGGATTTCTTCTCCTCTTTACATTTACTATGTAGAATGAAAACCTCAATAGGCTTGGGTCTTCAAGGTCTTTGGTATGGCACTTCTGATTTACCCAAAGCAGGATAGCGTATTGTCGAGATGGAATTCCACACCATCCATGTACACCATCACAGGACTAAGATTTAAGTGATCAGATAAAAGGCTAAAAAGCGCACAGAAGTAATCCTTAGTAAAGTATATAATGTTCAAGAAAAACGATGTCCTATTGCTACATGTCTGGATTACTACAGTTCCAAATCTTCTTCTATTAACGGAAGTCTCCAAGAATCTTCAATATCCAATGTTTAATTCATTCTGTCTTCCGTTTAAATTAGTGTTCTCGCAAGATATGCGCGACAGTCTGGTAGTTGTTGAAGGAATTAATATCCGTTGTCATTTGTAGCCTACGGATTATTCAATACTCAATATTGGGTGACTTTTTCGTGTAGTCAATCTCCTGAAGACTTAAATCTTCATCTTGATGTACTGTTGACTACATATACATATCTTCGACTCTGCTACTTATCCGACATTAACTCTTATTACCTATTTGGTAAAAAAGTGAGCAAATCTTCCGTACACACCTGTTTCGTTCGACCAAACACATATGTTCACATTCCCACTCGAACTGGGTAACTTTCTACCACGTGGCGCTTCCCCAGCGTGGCGATGGCTGGCGAATGGAATCCGAAACGAGGATGGCATGTTACAGGAAATGATATTACCATACATTGCACTACGTGACATGACTTTACAAACGGAACTTGCAGTAACACACCGGCGAAGAACTACGGGAGTCTATTACAGCCACGTTCACGCCACCGTAGCACCGTCCAGAGCCTTTTGTCTTCCTCAGTCACTCGTTCTCTGTGTGTGTGGCGAGAGTTACGATGATGTGTTGCAGCACGTCAATATCAGGAACGGGTAAGCGAATGAAGAAAGAAACACAAGAAGCAAAAACATAAAATTCTTCTCTTGCAGTGCATAAAATAAACCCGAAGTATGTCGTTCGTCATATTATTCACCATAGGGAATGGGTCGTTACAATCAGTAAAAATTACAACCAAAAACTGTTATGCATCTCATACTAATTCGCATCTCGGTTTGATATTTCGGGGTTTAATGTGACATCCAAACACCAGGATCTTGTTTGTTACTTTAGTAATGCACGATGAGGTGTTCTTAAGTATAATGGGTTCCAAGAAGTGAGCTCACCATCATTGTTTTACACAGACATTGGCAGCTCCAAAAGCAAGCCTGCAAATTGAGATATAATTCGCTACTTACAGCTCGAGGACATTCACGAGAAAATGCCACCTTTCTGGCTAATCGACTCACCCATCTCGTATTACTAGTTCGATCGGTCTGATGAAGTGCGCAACTGTGCAGGTACCCTTAGGGCTAAAGGAGAGTTTAGTTTTAGCCTAGAAGCTCCCAAGAGAAACGCTTGCAATATCTTTCGGCCATTTTGTCTACATTCTGCCGGTACCATTAGCCGTTTCGTGTGGAGGCCACCTTTTTCGGAACAGACGGGGTGCACAATGTCACTTTTACAGCGAATGAATTATGAATGAATTCATTCCACCTTAATGGACTCCTTTTTTCGGACGATTCGCCAAATCGAGCGTGACCGGTGGTAGGTCGGTAGCCGACCAGTACTGAGCGTCGTTGCTCTGACGTCGAAGACGCTCTACTGAATCCGTGCGTCCTTCAATTATTGCCTCAGGCTTTTCGGTTGTGCCAACTTCTGCCCTTCCTCAGTTTGACGCCGCATTCCCCACTCAGCAGACAAGTTAATGGAAGCGAGATCCTTTTAATTTGATAAAATACACAACATCTCCAGCAGAAGGACAACCCCATCGCTTTTACCACTTCATTCCACCGAATCTGTGTCGGCAAACCTTGGGCAAACGTTTCTATCAATAGTATCCTCACCGGTGTTGCTCCCCTTTTGTCAAGTATAATGTTTTCCTTCTGCTTAATTTTGCTCATCTCTCTGGTAGCTGGTGCTACCGTTTGAACTGGTCGCCTCCGCAGGCAAAAGAAATCGTACCGAGATCATAAATCATTAACGTTGATTTATTCTCCTTTGCACTCCTTTTTGCAATCGAGGGAACAACCAATGTACAAGGACATAGATTTCCCATTTGGGATTCAGAGAAAAATGTTGCTTTTCAGCCGGCAAACGAAAGCATCAGGGAGTTCTAGAAGCTTTTTTTATGTTTTACTAGGAAATTATGTTACTTGTAGACACGTAGTACCCTGTCAAGAGTTTGTCATACTTTTGGATTTGATTCGATTAAATTTGATTTTTTTGAGCTGCATGTGTGGGTGATTGATTTTGAGCATGGTTAATGTGAAAGTTGTTAAAATCGAACTTTTGTTCAGCACTAGAACTAAGCGAGAAGCAATTTAGACTAGTAAAGTCATACGTTTTTTGGGGTTAAACAATTTTGACGTAGGTGATACATGTTTTAACACGAACTTCAATGACAAATTCTTGATAGTTCTAAAATAAAAAAGGTTAAAAAAAGGTTTAAAAAAAATTAAATTGTTAAAATAAATAACGGGTTTCTTCATGAATAAACATTATCGGACTTTTAGTATTATTTATGTTAATTCGTCCCACATACAAATTTTAATATCCAACTTTAAAATACATGCTCTCCATAGTTCCAACAATTTTACTCTCACCCTTTTGTCGTGCTCAAAATGAAAAGAGCTCTCATTAAAACATAACTTTTCACTTAATGAGTCCACATCTTCTACACGGTACCCTGGGAGAGATTTCGAACATTTATCCGTGAAAATATCTCCCAGACGGCAAATTACTTCATTACCATTCTAGTCCGAAAGAACCTTTTTTTTTCTCTACTCGTCAGATACAATTCAGCCACCAATATCATGTCACCCGAAACGTCCTGCACCTTGTTTTACGTGCAATCGCTCCCTGTTCTTCTCCGAATTGTTGACTATTTTGTCGTCTCAAATCCCTTCACGTACCCTAACGACAATTGGCATTAGGTTTAGAGGATCGTTCACACCACGCTACCGGCTATCAGGATTTTTAAATACAGTTATTTTCCTTCTCAGGCACGTCCACATGACGATTTTCCTTTTGGGGTTTTATTTTTTTTTTAATTTTTCCTTTACTGCCCATTCACTATTCGCTTGGCTGGGTTGGTTAAATAAAAATCCTTCTACCCTTGTCGGCTGGCACCTTTTATTAGAGCACGAGACACCCACCGGCAGCCGGGTAAAGTCATCTCAACGGAGGGGGAAAAAAACCTTCCAATGCAATTACCACCCGGGAGCACGTTTTTCGTCGAGCGTCATTTGACAAATGTATTGACTCTCGGTACCCGGGGTACTGGGGGGTTTTCACTCCACAGCAGTGGGGAAATGGTTTTACGCCTGTAAAAGAGTAAAAGCACCAATGGTCGTAAAAGTCAAACCGCAATATTGGAAAAACGATTATACGCGCACGAAAAAAGAAAGAAAAAAACATGTCCGGAGTGAGTAAGTTTTTCGCTATTGCTGTTGGTACTTTTCCGCGCCATGTTTGCGCGTCACAGTCAGAGAACGATGAGTTTTGTGCCTTTCCTCCCCTCCTCCCCCTTTTACCCCTTTTTTCCTCAACGCAATGATCGACAAACCGTGCGGTAATGGAAAGTGCCTCCGGAATGTAATAAAAGTGTGTCTGTGTGTATGCTTTATTTGCTCATCAAATTCATGCTTTAACTGACAGTGACAGCCATCCCCGCGCGTGTGTGTGTGCGCGCACGTTTGCCCTTATTTGAGGAAGGGAGAATTCATCAATATGAAACGTTTTTCACATGATTTGTGCAAAGAGTTTTAGCATATCTTAAAACCCCTTTTTCGTGTGGGAGTTTGCAAGTAATAGGAGCCACATTTAGATGTTAAAAGAGCAACAAAAGGAGAAAAGAAAACAACCACCCCAAAAAAAAAAAGGAAACACTCAGCATGCAAATTCAAACAATCATACTTCGGAACAGGGAACGGCAGTGAGTTTCATGTTTCCTTCTTTCTTTCTTTTTTTTACTCGTCCGAATAAATAATAAACATGTCCTACGATCACGGAGACAAGTACATGTCGTTTACGGTATGAAGTGTTTTTTTTTATTTTGCTTCTCTGTCCACTTTCTGTTTTCAATCTCGTCGGTACTGTTTGTTCTTTTCTGCTTAGCAGCAACGCAACGCACTGCTACGGATGCGTAAGAAAATTCTCCACGAAACATACAAACGGAGGCTGCCACGCGAATGCCGCTAACCAAACAGAATGTTGCTGTAATGTGAAGGCGAAACAGTAAAGTATTGCTTTGATATACGATCGCTGGGCCGTGTGCACATAAAACATGATCCTAGCAGACATTATATTACTTTTTCCGACTCTTTTCTTGGTCTCTGTGTCTCTCTCTCTTTCCCTTTCTCTCTCTCTCTCTCGTTCCCATTAAGGGGCGACGTAATGTTTTCCCTTGTACAGCAAACGAGCCACATGGGGGTGTAAATCGTTTCTTATGGAACACGTACACTGAATCAACGCGTGCCCCTTGTCTTTACCATTGTAGCACCAACACATACGCAACTTGGCTGGGTTGGTGGTTGTGTGGCATCGGAAAATATGAAGCCGATATGGGGTCGAGGGGGTGGAAAATGTTGCAAAAATCTCTGTCTATCTCTTGGGTGAGCAACCAGCATCTTGTCTACGCATCTCCGCCAAGAAAAAAGGGTACTTCTACGTACAGTGCACGGGAAGGATCACCATGATTAAGGAGTGACAGCAGATATCCCGAAGGGTAAGATGATAAAAAAGGGAACAACAACCAATCCCTCTTCTGCCGTCGACTTCTCCCCCCATTCCTTAAGCGCCGAACGGTATTGGTAAGGTCGTAAAACCATTAAGAGGATTGTTGAACAACCATTTCCGGTTTGACAATGATTCGATTAGCCCCGGGAGCAATTTATAGGATTTAAAAGTAAAAGGAAGGGAAAGAATTCTGTGCGAGTGATGCCAGTGTTTCTAGGTCAGCGCAGATGATTTATGTTGCTCCCCCAAAAAGAAGGCGAACAACGCCTTGAACGCCACATCCCCGGTTCTCTGAAGGATGCGTTTTACAAAACAAGTTGCCAGCCATGTTTATTGATGGAAGATGTATGTGTTTTTTGGTGTTCGGGTGGTTTGATAGTGTAATAAAAGTGGCAAGCGGACCGCAAATCACTTGTGCTGTAATTTACAGCCTTTGTTTTTGTGGCGTTTTAAAATTGATTTTTCACACTTTCGGGAGGGCACGGCAAACATTGAGGAAAATTTAATATTGTTAAGTCTATTTTTTAGGGATAAAACTTTAAGAGGTAATATTTTCGTCTTTCACCAAAAACATCATTCCTTTTCATACAAATGTATAAAAATAAAAGACAAGACGTTCTACAAACGACTAAAAATAAAACCAGATAAAAGCTCCATCACACACATGGCATTGATGAGTGGAACATCAATGAAGATGAGCGTACGAATGAAGCGACGGTACGAAAAACATGTCACCCGATGACAAATGTTATCAAACAAATCCTTACGATTCTCATTTTCCATTGAGCGTAACATCCAGCCCTGCACCAGCACGTTTTTGCTTCCCTTGCTTTCCCTTGCCCCATAAGGTATGTATGTATGTAAGGTATGTGAGCATAATTAATTGGATTTCAGTTTTATTGATGATGGCAGCATTTCCTTATCAGCCTTCTGTACCCATGCTCTATACATACACACATACACCCATGTATATATGTACACAAAGTGTCGTGCTTGTGCATAAAACCAAAGAAAAAAAACACGTTCCGTGAAAAGCTTCCATTCATTCCGAAGCGTTCTACTTCGGATGTGCGTATTAGAGCGAGTGGAACATCAGCTTGACCGAGCGAAGAACCGACACATTACGGTCATCGGATTTCAATCGACCCAGAATCGGCCACACAAAGAATACGCTGTCCGTATAGAGAACTTGGCCACTGGTGTCTTGTATTTTTTGTGCCGCTTTCATCCCCCATGTTGTCATCGCTCTGTCGCGGGAGAATGATGATGCTGATCGGTAGTGCTTTCATTTTTTTTCCTCCCCTACTCCGACTCCTTAATGCAGCATCTTGTCCCCTCAACCTGCCAGGCTGACCGGTGTGCTGGTTTGTTTGGGGGAGGGAGGAAGGGTAGTGATGACTGTCATAAATAATTTTACGGATTAGTCCGAAGGCATTATGCCGATTGAATCAATTATTGTTTGCCTTCGCAGATCATCGCACATAAATACAAGCGCAAGAAGAGAAACAGTGAATCAAACAAAGAGAGGGAAAAAAATCTCCCATAACCGAGAAGAACGTAAAACTTCTCCATTAGGGACAGAATGAAGCTGCAAATTGGTGAGGAGAAAAGAGGAAACGAACAGGAAAAGGGAAGCAATTTGTGAGTGATCACTACAATGAAAACTAGAATGAGGTAGGATGGGATGGGAATGGGAGAAAATATCGCCCAAAACCTTTGCATCATCCTAGGCATGACGATACATGATGTATTAGTGTCCAGCTGAAGGTTGGCATTAATCAATTATTAACCAGCGAAAGGTTTAATGTGTGTTTCTAGGACTTTGCTTCAATAAAGGCATATTTCACGCATTCCTGTGAAGGATTTCTATATTTTGAATATTTATGTATTTTATGAAGTAGCTTTTAGTTTTACATAAAAAATTCAAATTAAGTGTACAATTCTTACACCACGGTACAAAAAGGTTGAAAATAAAATCACATTTAAAAATATTATTTTTTCAAACGTCGCCATAGAACACAACATTTACACCACCACGCAGCAACATTAGTCAAAAGAATGAGAATAAAAAAATTAATGATTATCTTAAAATGAGAAAATTGTAAAGAAAACCTTCACCTGTGCGGTGGGACGTGGAAGCACCAAACGAGCGACTTGCTACCACTAAGCAGCACTAGAATAATGGCTACCATGTGAGGATGTGAAAAATAATGTTTACGTTTGGGAAGCCGGAAACCGCACGTAGACACTTTATAACACTGCTCTGCTAGTAATGTATATGACTAGGTAAAGGTAAAGTAGGTAAAGGTAAAGGTAAAGGTAAAGAAACATGTAAACAGTGGGGCTTTTTTCTCCTTTTTTTCCTCCAAGACATATCCACACATACGCGCATACACATAGTCACGCGTGGGCCATTTTGCAAAACCTCGATCCTGCAAGACGCATTCAAAGTGCCATGAAAAATGAATGTTAGAACGTGTGCACAGAACGAAGAAAAAAAACCCCAACCTCATATAAGGGTAAAAGGACATTCTCGCAGTGGAACTAACTTTGTTGCTGGTAAAAGTGTCTCATTATCGCCCCCCTTTTTTTGTTGTGCATGTTGACAGTTGGCTATGTTGAGGGAAGGGAAGGAATGTACGAGTGTGGTCGGAAGTACTTTCGTATGCAAATAGCGTTGTTGTACCAGTTCCGATGGTACGGTACCATGGGTTTTGAAGAAATATAGCGACAATTTGTTAGGATTTTTCCCTCCAACCCCTTTTCTCCCCCCAAAAACCTTCCTCGCTTACACCTTGCATACCGATATTGCTTGGTCGGGTAAGCACCGGAATAGGAAAAGGTTAACCGCAAGATGAAAATGGGTCCATTTTTTAATCGGCTTTAGAATGATTTTTTTTTGTGCTTTTAAAGAAAACAGGTATTTGAATTACATTTTTCAATTTAAAAAGATTTAAAAATAAAATCCTTTGGGACCATTTCATAATAGTTTTTAAATATTTAACCTGAAAAACATGATCAAAATTAAAATAAATTGTTCACAAAAAATATTCACTTTCATGATTCCACCTAGCGCTTCGGATGGGATGCTTGGGATAATCGGACCAAAATCTTGCTGACAGTTAATAAATCGTCCCNTGATTCGATTAAATTTGATTTTTTTGAGCTGCATGTGTGGGTGATTGATTTTGAGCATGGTTAATGTGAAAGTTGTTAAAATCGAACTTTTGTTCAGCACTAGAACTAAGCGAGAAGTAATTTAGACTAGTAAACACATACGTTTTTTGGGGTTAAAGAATTTTACCGTAGGTGATACATGTTTTAACACGAACTTCAATGACAAATTCTTGATAGTTCTTAAATCAAAAAGTTAAAAAAAGGTTCAAAAAAAGTTTCACTTAAATTTGTTAAAATAATAACGGGTTTCTTCTTGAATAAACATTATCGAACTTTTAGTATTATTTATGTTAATTCGTCCCACATACAAATTTACATATCCAATTTTAAAGTACATGAGCTCCATAGTTCCAACAATTTCACTCTCACCCTTTTGTTGTGCTCAAAATGAAAAGAGCTCTCATTAAAACATAACTTTTCACTTAATGAGTCCACATCTTCTACACGGTACCCTGGGAGAGATTTCTGATCGAACATTTATCCGTGAAAATATCTCCCAGACGGCAAATTACTTCATTACCATTCCAGTCCGAAAGAACCTTTTTTTCCTCCACTCGTCAGATACAATTCAGCCACCAATATCATGTCACCCGAAACGTCCTGCACCTTGTTTTACGTGCAATCGCTCCCTGTTCTTCTTCGAGTTGTTGACTATTTTGTCGTCTCAAATCCCTTCACGTACCCTAACGACAATTGGCATTAGGTTTAGAGGATCGTTCACACCACGCTACCGGCTATCAGGATTTTTAAATACAGTTATTTTCCTTCTCAGGCACGTCCACATGACGATTTTCCTTTTGGGGTTTTATTTTTTTTTAATTTTTCCTTTACTGCCCATTCACTATTCGCTTGGCTGGGTTGGTTAAATAAAAATCCTTCTACCCTTGTCGGCTGGCACCTTTTATTAGAGCACAAGACACCCACCGGCAGCCGGGTAAAGTCATCTCAACGGACGAAAAAAAATACCTTCCAATGCAATTACCACCCGGGAGCACGTTTTTCGTCGAGCGTCATTTGACAAATGTATTGACTCTCGGTACCCGGGATGCTTGGGGGTTTTCACTCCACAGCAATGGTGGGGAAATGGTTTTACGCCTGTAAAAGAGTAAAAGCACCAATGGTCGTAAAAGTCAAACCGCAATATTGGAAAAACGATTATACGCGCATGAAAAAAGAAAAAAAAACATGTCCGGAGTGAGTAAGTTTTTCGCTATTGCTGTTGGTACTTTTCCGCGCCATGTTTGCGCGTCACAGTCAGAGAACGATGAGTTTTGTGCCTTTTCTCCCCTCCTCCCCCTTTTACCCCTTTTTTCCTCAACGCAATGATCGACAAACCGTGCGGTAATGGAAAGTGCCTCCGGAATGTAATAAAAGTGTGTCTGTGTGTATGCTTTATTTGCTCATCAAATTCATGCTTTAACTGACAGTGACAGCCATCCCCGCGCGTGTGTGTGTGCGCGCACGTTTGCTCTTATTTGTGGAAGGAAGAATTCATCGATATGAAACGTTTTTCACATGATTTGTGCAAAGAGTTTTAGCATATCTTAAAACCCCTTTTTCGTGTGGGAGTTTGCAAGTAATAGGAGTCACATTTAGATGTTAAAAGAGCAACAAAAGGAGAAAAGAAAACAACCACCCCAAAAAAAAGGAAACACTCAGCATGCAAATTCAAACAATCATACTTCGGAACAGGGAACGGCAGTGAGTTTCATGTTTCCTTCTTTCTTTCTTTTTTTTACTCGTCCGAACAAATAATAAACATGTCCTACGATCACGGAGACAAGTACATGTCGTTTACGGTATGAAGTGTTTTTTTTTTATTTTGCTTCTCTGTCCACTTTCTGTTTTCAATCTCGTCGGTACTGTTTGTTCTTTTCTGCTTAGCAGCAACGCAACGCACTTCTACGGATGCGTAAGAAAATTCTCCATGAAACATACAAACGGAGGCTGCCACGCGAATGCCGCTAACCAAACAGAATGTTGCTGTAATGTGAAGGCGAAACAGTAAAGTATTGCTTTGATATACGATCGCTGGGCCGTGTGCACATAAAACATGATCCTAGCAGACATTATATTACTTTTTCCGACTCTTTTCTTGGTCTCTGTGTCTCTCTCTCTTTCCCTTTCTTTCTCTCTCTCTCTCGTTCCCATTAAGGGGCGACGTAATGTTTTCCCTTGTACAGCAAACGAGCCACATGGGGGTGTAAATCGTTTCTTATGGAACACGTACACTGAATCAACGCGTGCCCCTTGTCTTCACAAATGTAGCACCAAAACATACGCAACTTGGCTGGGTTGGTGGTTGTGTGGCATCGGAAAATATGAAGCCGATATGGGGTCGAGGGGGTGGAAAATGTTGCAAAAATCTCTGTCTATCTCTTGGGTGAGCAACCAGCATCTTGTCTACGCATCTCCGCCAAGAAAAAAGGGTACTTCTACGTACAGTGCACGGGAAGGATCACCATGATTAAGGAGCGACAGCAGATATCCCGAAGGGTAAGGTGATAAAAAAGGGAACAACAACCAATCCCTCTTCTGCCGTCGACTTCTCCCCCCCCTTCCCTAAGCGCCGAACGGTATTGGTAAGGTCGTAAAACCATTAAGAGGATTGTTGAACAACCATTTCCGGTTTGACAATGATTCGATTAGCCCCGGGAGCAATTTATAGGATTTAAAAGTAAAAGGAAGGGAGAGAATTCTGTGCGAGTGATGCCAGTGTTTCTAGGTCAGCGCAGATGATTTATGTTGCTCCCCCAAAAAGAAGGCGAACAACGCCTTGAACGCCACATCCCCGGTTCTCTGAAGGATGCGTTTTACAAAACAAGTTGCCAGCCATGTTTATTGATGGGAGATGTATGTGTTTTTTGGTGTTCGGGTGGTTTGATAGTGTAATAAAAGTGGCGAGCGGACCGCAAATCACTTGTGCTGTAATTTACAGCCTTTGTTTTTGTGGCGTTTTAAAATTGATTTTTCACACTTTCGGGAGGGCACGCCAAACATTGAGGAAAGTTTACTATTTTTAAGTCTATTTTTTAGGGATAAAACTTTAAGAGGTAATATTTTCGTCTTTCGCCAAAAACATCATTCCTTTTCATACAAATGTATAAAAATAAAAGACAAGACGAACTACAAACGAATAAAAATAAAACCAGATAAAAGCTCCATCACACACATGGCATTGATGAGTGGAACATCAATGAAGATGAGCGTACGAATGAAGCGACGGTACGAAAAACATGTCACCCGATGACAAATGTTATCAAACAAATCCTTACGATTCTCATTTTCCATTGAGCGTAACATCCAGCCCTGCACCAGCACGTTTTTGCTTCCCTTGCTTTCCCTTGCCCCAACGGAGCGGTAAGGTATGTGAGCATAATTAATTGGATTTCAGTTTTATTGATGATGGCAGCATTTCCTTATCAGCCTTCTGTACCCATGCTCTATACATACACACATACACCCATGTATATATGTACACAAAGTGTCGTGCTTGTGCATAAAACCAAAGAAAAAAAACACGTTCCGTGAAAAGCTTCCATTCATTCCGAAGCGTTCTACTTCGGATGTGCGTATTAGAGCGAGTGGAACATCAGCTTGACCGAGCGAAGAACCGACACATTACGGTCATCGGATTTCAATCGACCCAGAATCGGCCACACAAAGAATACGCTGTCCGTATAGAGAACTTGGCCACTGGTGTCTTGTATTTTTTGTGCCGCTTTCGTCCCCCATGTTGTCATCGCTCTGTCGCGGGAGAATGATGATGCTGATCGGTAGGGCTTTCATTTTTTTGCCTCCCCTATTCCGACTCCTTAATGCAGCATCTTGTCCCCTCAACCTGCCAGGCTGACCGGTGTGCTGGTTTGTTTGGGGGAGGGATGAAGGAAGGGTAGTGATGACTGTCATAAATAATTTTACGGATTAGTCCGAAGGCATTATGCCGATTGAATCAATTATTGTTTGCCTTCGCAGATCATCGCATATAAATACAAGCGCAAGAAGAGAAACAGTGAATCAAACAAAAAGGAGAAAAAAAATCTCCCATAACCGAGAAGAACGTAAAACTTCTCCATTAGGGACAGAATGAAGCTGCAAATTGGTGAGGAGAAAAGAGGAAACGAACAGGAAAAGGGAAGCAATTTGTGAGTGATCACTACAATGAAAACTAGAATGAGGTAGGATGGGATGGGAATGGGAGAAAATATCGCCCAAAAACCTTAGCATCATCCTAGGCATGACGATACATGATGTATTAGTGTCCAGCTGAAGGTTGGCATTAATCAATTATTAACCAGCGAAAGGTTTAATGTGTGTTTCTAGGACTTTGCTTCAATAAAGGCATATTTCACGCATTCCTGTGAAGGATTTCTATATTTTGAATATTTATGTATTTTATGAAGTAGCTTTTAGTTTTACATAAAAAAAAATCCATTTTTTTGTAGAATTCTTACACCACGCTATAAAAAGGCTTAAAAGAAAATCACATTTAAAAATATTGTTTTTTTTTTTCAAACGTCGTAATAGAACACAACATTTACACCACTACGCAGCAACATTAGTCAAAAGAAAGAGAATAAAAAAATTAATGAATATCTTAAAATGAGAAAATTGTAAAGAAAAGCTTCACCTGTGCGGTGGGACGTGGAAGCACCAAACGAGCGACTTGCTACCACTAAGCAGCACTAGAATAATGGCTACCATGTGAGGATGTGAAAAATAATGTTTACGCTTGGGAAGCCGGAAACCGCACGTAGACACTTTATAACACTGCTCTGCTAGTAATGTATATGGCTAGGTAAAGGTAAAGAAACATGTAAACAGTGGGGCTTTTTTCTCCTTTTTTCCTCCAAGACATATCCACACATACGTGCATACACATAGTCACGCGTGGGCCATTTTGCAAAACCTCGATCCTGCAAGACGCATTCAAAGTACCATGAAAAATGAATGTTAGAACGTGTGTACAGAACGAAAAAAAAAACCCCAACCTCATATAAGGGTAAAAGGACATTCTCGCACTGGAACTAACTTTGTTGCTGGTAAAAGTGTCTCATTATCGCCCCCCTTTTTTTCTTGTGCATGTTGACAGTTGGCTATGTTGAAGGAAGCGGAGGAATGTGCGAGTGTGGTCGGAAGTACTTTCGTATGCAAATAGCGTTGTTGTACCAGTTCCGATGGTACGGTACCATGGGTTTTGAAGAAATATAGCGACAATTTGTTAGGATTTTTCCCTCAACCCCTTTTCTCCCACCAAAAACCTTCCTCGCTTACACCTTGCATACCGATATTGCTTGGTCGGGTAAGCACCGGAATAGGAAAAGGTTAACCGCAAGATGAAAATGGGTCCATTTTTAAATCGGCTTTAGAATGATTTTTTTTGTGCTTTTAAAGAAAACAGGTATTTAAATTACATTTTTCAATTTAAAAAGATTTAAAAATAAAATCCTTTGGAACAATTTCATAATAGTTTTTAAATATTTAACCTGAAAAACATGATCAAAATTAAAATAAATTGTTCACAAAAAATATTCACTTTCATGATTCCACCTAGCGCTTCGGATGGGATGCTTGGGATAATCGGACCAAAATCTTGCTGACAGTTAATAAATCGTCCCACATTTCGCGTCCTTCCTCGTCCACACTTTACAGATTGCAATTTCCCATTAAAACATTTTTATCACCTTAGCCAAACTAAATTACGCGACTTTTGCGCCATTCCCTGGTCTGCATTCGGTGATCGATGCAGAACGGGAGAATGGTCCATGTTCCTTCCTCCATCTTGCTTGATAGCTGTGGCTGTTACCTGTATGTGTTGGTGGAATTTATGATTTCCAAACCACTAGCAACACTCACCCCAGAGCAGCTTCGTTTACTATCCTTGATGATGGTCTCCTTTGTGGGGTCGGCATGCTTACCGGAATGTGCATGTAGAGGGTGCATTTGAGATCGTTTAGGATTGTGGAGGCTGAATGGTTTTTTTTTTGCCATGCTCCTTGCAAGCTCTCCTGTAGTGTACTCCGGAACCGTCTGAAGATGCAATAAAGCAACCAATTCTGGTGGTTCACCTTCGCTGTGCAGCGTACCGCGCAATTACTGCTGTCCTGGATGCTCCAGCTTAATGGTTGAGCTTGTTTCTGCGCGACGCGGAAAAGAAATATGAAGCAAATAGGAAGGTTTCCAAATCTCTTTAAATAATATACGAATCGCAGCATTGCTACCATTGGTTCTGGGTTTTTGTTTCATTCGTCGATTTTTTTTTTCGCGCCGTTCACCCTCTCTCCATCGTTCTATTACTATTTTTTCTTCTGTCTGGACCAGTTCAGTTGGAAGCTGTTACCTTGTACAACATTTTACTCTCCTACACTCATCGGTACATAACCTCAATTGAGTAAAAAATGTAGCAAAAAAGCAAAAAACAACAACTCTCCCTAAAAGATGTAGTTGAACGGTAAACTGGAGAGAGAACAGAAAATCTCATCCTTGTGTACCAGCAATCGGTTTTTGCAGCTACCGAACCGGGGTCGGAGAAAGAAATAAGATTACGACCGTGCCCTTTGCTGATCTGGAGCAATATTTTCTATTGGTTTATAGCAAACGAGCGGAAACCCGTGGACTTTAGTGTTTGGCGCGGGATGAAGCAAACAGAAACGCTAACGCTTTTCTCCCAAACGTCATCGATGCAGTGCAGGAAATAACAAAGTTTGACTTTTTTTCTCTTAGTTTTGTTCTGTTGGCCGTTACCAGCCCGCAAAATGTCGAACTTCTCGCTGATGAAGGCAAAGCGTGGAAAGTGTAGTATACGTTACACGAAAATCGTTTCGTAACAAGTAAACGGTTGATAGGTAATGATTGGATAAAGCGATAGAGTAAAATGCATTGTGTTTTGCTGGCACCACAAATGGCTACTACCACTGTTCCGGCGTACCGGTTTTGTGTAATGAGGGTTTTGGAAAATATTAAATTTGTTCATATCTTGATAGTATTATGTTCAAATTGAAAAGATAAGGCAACTAAGGACAAGAAGTAAAATAAAACATAAAATTTCAAAACAGAAACCCTCTTTATATGCATTTGATACGAGAGACATAGATGAATTATAAATCATCGTTAAGAGGAGTTAAAAGATAGAGCATTGCATACTTTTGGGAGTTACTAATACGAAACATATCCTTATAATATTTTAATGTACTTATCAGTACATTTTTCATAAAGTATTTTTAATTTGATGTCAATAATAAGGATACATTCTGTGTTAAAAATAACAATTCTCATGGTTTCGTTCACTAAAAATCATGAAAAATTTGTGTTACGCCCAAATGTATGCAATTGTGTAAAATTTCAAAGTTAAGTTTTTTCATCTCTTTCAACATTTCAACATTTTCAAAATGTTTGTTTTTCATTTCCAAAACTGGACACAAAATAAATTTCCTCACATCGAAATTGGAATAGCTTTAAATAGATTTAAGGTTAGAATATTTCGTCCCATTTTTCATCACGAACTTTCACAACTGTTTAATGTTGTTCGAAAGCCAAACTTCTCCCCAAAACCGGCATTCCTCCATATGAACAAATTTGTTACCCATAATCTCTACCATCATCGGTTCCTTTTCAACATTTCCCTATTCCCTTGTCGGAACGTGTTCACTTTCCGTTTGTCTCCTGCTCAAAATCTCATCGAATTATTTGCACCTTAGGTGGTGGTAATGATTTCAACACAACAACACAGTCTCTGACCCAGTTCGGTAGCTAAGGCAGGTAGGGTAGATTTTTTTTCTCCCCTCACACCACTACAGCAACTGAAGGAATAATGATGAGAATGAAGCGAAGAATATTACCAATTTGTATCTACCAGCCGGTCCAATATCTAAATAAACAAGTAGAATGTGCCGAAAAAAAAACTTGAAGAAGTGCCAAACCGTTCTCCCTCCAAGAGCCGATTCTAGGCCGGGTATTGAGTTCCGGAAGGAAAGGAAGGAGAAAGCTAAAAATGCGAAAGATACCATGACGATGGCTTTGTGGCATCGTACTCGCAAGCCCAAAATTTACCCGCCAGCGATGGCCACCAAAGTTCCAGTGCAAGAAGTTAAAACTGGCTGCCAAATGCCATCTTTGCGCCACACTCCCGGTACGGATGTGCGTGTTTGTGTGCCTTTGCCCCTTACAAATTCAATTCCAGTTTATGTGGCAAGCTTAAAGAAACTGCCAGCAGCAGGCAGGCAGCCAGTAGTAGTAGTAGTAGCAGCAGTAGCTGTAGTAGTAGCAGGTAGCACTCGTAGCAACAACAGCGAAGGTATTTTCCAGTCCCAGCGGCAAAAGCAGCAGCCGGATTCATTCTGTTTCCTTGCGATTTTTTTATTCCTTTTTTGGTTTTCTTGTTCTTGGTGGGATTTCTTCTCCTACTTTCCATTACTTTTCTCCCCCCAGGGGAGAGGATGGCTACATCCTTTCCAGTTCAACGGTATCGTCTTTCTTGAGAATTTCGGTTCCCTAAATCCGGTATGCCCTTTTTGGGGGCAAACCTTCACGTTTTGCTACTTCTTCTCGCCTTTCAACTGGTCACGACAACTAACGGTACACACACAGATGGGGAAAACAGGAAGTAAGACACATTTCATGCCGGGATTCACCGCCCGGTTCAAGCATTTTTGGTCCAACCTTAGGAAGTGTGACGCCAAACGGGCACAATGACCTCGTGCTGAGTTGTTGTGTGTTGTGTTTTTCCCTTCTTTTCTTACGTTTTTGGGGAAAAGTCAAATTTGGACCATTTTGTTGTTGCCGGCGTATATGTATGTGTATGTCTGTAAGCGAGTATGCTTCCGGTGCTCTTGTGTATTGCCCGGTGAGCTCCAGGTGGCACACTAGTGGAATAAATAATCCAATCCCCCAGTCCCTGTTTATCTGTGAGCGTGTCTGCAACTGGCAAGTCTGCCGCCGGCACAACTGCTCACTGTGGTCGGTCGCATGGATGACAAGTCCTTATGATAATGTAGTACAGCTTCAGCTACAAAAGCACAGCACAATTACCTCCACGGGATTCTCGATCGAAGAATGAACAGAACTTTGTTCCTGATGCTTGTTTTCTTTCTTTGTCGACCCGTTGTAATGCCGAAGTTCATCCCACCGCTTGGCAGGTTTCGGGCTAGCTTTTTCCTGGTAGTGGGCGGTGGTATTGCGTTTTAGCTGCCTGTGCGAAACCTTCAAGTGGCTGCTCAGCACACTTCAGGGCGATTGCGTTTCGGTGACCGGAAGCTGAATTGTGGTTTGAAATGGTGGTTTAGAGTTTTTTGGAGGGATTTGGTGCTCATTTCGAAGTTTTTGTGCACTGGCACTACGGGAGGAAGTGGAAATTCAATTTCTTTCAGCAGAAGAGCCACAACGAATGTTTGGATTTAGCAGTTTCGGCACACGCAAAAAAAAACGCCAACTGCCCAAAGTGTGTTCTTAAATTCTAATCAGAGAAAAATGTCCATCCGCTCCACAAGGAATAGCATGGGTTGTTGTTTGAAACTTTGCTATTAACTCATAAAAAAAAACTTCGTTCAAACTTTCGCCCACAAACCACCCGCCACGTGCGTGGGACAACATTCTCGGATCGGCTTTTTCCTACGAACTCCATTAATTTCACTCAAGCTAAGTGCATGTGTTTGACTTTTGGTTAAGGGTAAGCTTCGTTGTTACCCGTTCTTTCTTNATAAAAAAAACTCCGTTCAAACTTTCGCCCACAAACCACCCGCCACGTGCGTGGGACAACATTCTCGGATCGGCTTTTTCCTACGAACTCCATTAATTTCACTCAAGCTAAGTGCATGTGTTTGACTTTTGGTTAAGGGTAAGCTTCGTTGTTACCCGTTCTTTCTTCAGTGAGCATTTTCTTACCATGGGAAAACCCCAGAAAACCTCCCTCCCGCCTTAAAATCGTGGCAAGCTGCTGGCACAGATTGCTCGCATTCTGCCCTGTGCCCTAGGAGAGCCGATAAAATATTCACAACATTCTGCGTACTGTGTGCGCACGCGGGTGTTACCCCACGCTGGTTCCATTCCATCCCGCCGTCGCACCAAGCCACGTTTGATGTGCGAGACAAATCCCTACGATACGGGAGGAAAAAACACCAAAACCTCTAGCATTAATTACGCCACCATGCACAAACTTTTACACACGTGCGACACACGGGTGCGAGGTGACGAAATCAGTTTGGTTGTACACGGTGGGTGAATCCCGTCGGGCATAGGTAACCGCGGGACACCAGCAAACCCGGCGGGAAGCCAACAGGCGGTACTGTTCGTGCATGGGAAGCAGCAGGCATACGACAAGAAAAAGCAAATATTAACCTGCGTGATTGCACACAAACATTGCCAATGTCAGGTGGTAGTAATGCGTGGAGTGAAGACCGGTCTCCGGAAAATGTGTGTTGGCACGCAAAAATCCCTTTTTGCTTTTCGTTTTCTTTCGTTGCATACTGTGCTCGCTACACGCAATTTGCTCTTCTTTTTTTCCTGTTACAAGGTATTATTTGTCCTTCACTTTCAATTCACGTGTGTACGTCAGCATGCCGAACCCTTACTTTCGTCCCGAATGGGGTTTATTGTGACTGTACCGAAAGGGTACAACATCGAGACAAACAACAGCGTTACAAAGCTTATGGTTGTATAATTTAAGTAAATGTTGATCCCAATTACTCTTTATACATGACAGTTTATTTATCAAAGCTAAGATTATTTCTATTAATCTAATTATTCAGTCATTTGATGAGGTAATTTTTAAAAACAAAAATTGAGCAAAACTAAAAGAGAACAAACAAAAACATTATGCTTTTCCCAAAAATTTAATACTATACCAAGTCGTTTGTACCTTGGAATACAAATAAAATGAATGTTGAATGTTGTTGAATTACTTTGTTCCGTACACGCCTGACAGTATGCAATGTTTACGACATAACAAGGACCTTAGTGAATCAATGCATACAGATTGTATACCTTAAGGCGTTGAATACTGAAGAACACAATTTTCGCTTGCACCATCGTTTAACTTTCTTTATTTTATCAGCAAAATATATAAAATATTTTCAATCTCTTTCTTGTTGCGATAAGCTACTGTCAGTGAAAAATGTGTGCTATATGCTTCATTGCACATGTCAATTATTTTGTTTAAAATTCTCTACAGTGTTGTTCACTGCAGCCAACGCTTGCTCTACACGAAACGTGGAATCAGCGTCCGGTCCAGGATAGTTAACTTTAAGGACTTTAGTGTCATGGTATTCGGCACCGTCTTAAGGTGCCACCGAATTATCCTCCGCGGCCCTTTTACGGTATGATCCGGAGATCAATGACCCTGGTGGATATCGATGGTTGCGAGCATTTCATGCGGTATTATAAAATAGCCATTTTATCTCCGCTTGCAAAAGCATCATCCCTATGAGACCCTTCGCCACATAAACATGTGCAACTAAATGTGTCTGCCAAGGATGAAAAACAAATGAGAGAGAGAGGTAAAACAAAACCCAAAAAAGCACACACACATACATATGTATATATACTTCAACACATGGGGAAAAGATAGGATTTTATATTTGAAGTTAGCAGCAAAAGCAACAAGAGCTACCCTACTGACTACCCTACTGGAAAAAGTCAAACACGTTCGTCTTTTCTTGTTCTTTTGACTTATCCACAGCATTTTTTTTCGTAAAATCCACCCAGCTTGGCAGGAAATTTTCGGTGGCTTTCCTTTTTTTTTTGCTTTTCGATGGAGCAAATTTTTATCAACTTAAACACCAAGCTTAACTTCTTGGTCGTTTCGGTAACGCTGGCTGGGTTGCCGCAGGGTTATCATTTTTGTGAACGAATACTTCTGTTTACTTTTCCACTTTTCTTGTAAATTAGCTTTGAAGTTGGGTTATTTTTAGGATGAAAAATGAAGGAATGTGTAGGGTTTTAGACGTGAGCGTACACATGGGAGAGATTCATGTTTCCGAAAGTATGATTCGTACACTTTTCTTCGTATCTTTTTCTTTATTTCTTTTGTAAGAAAATATGTTAAGCGTTGTTCAAACATGTTTGTTCAGTATTTTCTTAATTTGAATTAAATGTGTTAAATATATTTAAACATTTTATCGCATTTTTTTCAAAACGAATTTTGCTCATTTATATGTTTATCAAAACTCCCTCCGTTCATAACTTTCAAACTATTACAAACTACACCAAATCATCTCGATCGGTGTCAGAACCACCTTGTCTTTCCAACATGTGTTACAGAAGCATGAAACGAAATTCATCTTCGCCACACTTTACGCTGCGTTGCACATCAAAAGATTGACTGCCTCGGTACACGCATTCGAACTCACATGTAACATACTCCCTATCCCAGGTACATACGCAAGCATACCATTACTCATGCTCAAGATTGCTTCAAAGAGTTTTGCGGAACTTCGTTCGTCCTGTTTGCAGCCAGTCAGCAATTAAAAATGTATGTCCTGTCGGGAAGCGGTTCGAGCAGTTCAAACGTTACGAGGTACGTTTCGCCCTGCTGAATGATTGATGTGTGAAAGTTTGCGCTAACGTGCGCTCTGGTGACGTGCACGCTTTGATAAAGATGTAACAATGACACGGAAGTGGAAGAACTCCACGGTATAATAGAAGCTTCCGGAGCGGCATTTTGTCTTCGGTTTCTACCCCAAGCACACGCACTTTTATTTCGTCTTTACCCAAAACACGAATGGAAGGCACTGAATGGTTACCGATAAATTACTTTCATTATCGGAGATTCTTTCTTAACACTTTTGTGTTCTTTACCTACCTAATGAACCTGTTGGATGAACAACCCAACAGTGATGGAGGGGTGAGAAAATGGCTCCTTCCCCCCCGAGGGTTGCACAGCATTTACCGCTCGGGACAAGAATTATGACTGGCGTGCGTCTTTCATCAGCAGTTTTGAGCTAACCGGATTGTTTTTCCGCCGGGAAATTGAGAATTTGTGAGCATTTCCGTGAGCGTAACCGGGCATGGTGGGTGCGTGTATTTATGTGCCCATGGTTTTTGGGGGTTTTTGCCTACCTTTTTGCCCCGATTTCTTGCATGTTCTGTCAACGATAATCTGATGATGTATGATATTTCCGTTTCGTGCTGCTTCTGTGTTCGCCGTACTGTTTTGTGGTACGTTCTGCACCATTTGTTCGATGGGGGAAAAGTAGGCAAGCAGCAGACAAAAAAAAAGAGAATAGCAACAAATTGAACGCAAGTTAAATGTGCGTGCGAGTGCGTTGGGATTTTTTTGTGGTCTAGCTTTTTGTACGCAATTTCAATGTGCGATTTTATTTCCGTTCTATACATGCCATGGGCCTTGTTGATGTTAAATCTATGAAAAGCATACACACTCTCGCATATTTTTGGAACGGATCTATGACGTGTTTAGTGGTTGGATATAATAAAGCAACGTTTAACGAAATAAAACGCAACGCAAAACTCGGTCACCACCAGTGAGCTGTGCTGTTGTTGTGTTTGGATTTTTATTTTTTTACTGTAGCACTTTAATATAATTCTCTTTCAGGTGACGTCAGAGAAAGGCCCGTTTGGTTGAATGACACTGTTAACCACGAATGGGCGGCGTGAACCAAAATATATTATTGGTATCATTTGTTTGGTACATTATTTTTGGCTTAAAATTAAGTCACTTTTGCTTGGAATTAAAAAAAAACAATCCTTTTTTCAATCATTTATCGTGCTGTTGCATTTTAAATACGAAATGAAAACATTGATATGCAAACGTTTTTCAGGTATCGTCTAATTCCGCCTAAAAGGTATGCAATGTGCATAGCATACACATGTTAATCGTCTTATTTACACATTTCCAAGTTAAGATTAATAATTTCTGCTGCGTTTTGTACGCTCTGTGCGGCTTGGTTTGAATTAAACTTATCATAAAATAATATCTCTCAACTGTAAACATGCAAATATACGCATCTTGATGAAAACCGTTAGCTTGCCAATGGAAAATATCATTTCACAGAAAATTTACCTACCGCACACGTTCGAATTGCTCATTTCCTGCACCAGCTATCTGATGCTTCCTGAGGAAAATTTTTCCTTCTCTCTTGCGTCCATCCTTCCCTTCTCCACCTACTTCACCATCCTTACAATTTGCCACCGACAATTGCCATCCTCCACCCCGGCTATCAGACGGGAATAGGGAACGATAGCGTGTGAAGTTCGCGGGTGGGTAAAAAGATCCGACAAATAAGACGGCCACAAAAAGCCGGCAAACAACAAAACAGCCCAAACGCGACGCATTTAAGACGGGGAAGATGCGCGAGCAAAAGGTGATAAATTGAATATCCTTCCACAATTTGCACTCGTATTATTCTGAAGCGTTCGGGCGTAAAACTGGCAGCTGGCACCGTGTGGACCACTCCCGCAGGTCTCCACTGTCACCATCGCTCAGCTCATCGGATTCACTTCCGGTCCCTTCTTCTCCTTCTCGCCGAACACGATGGCCACCTTCATTCATCATTTCGCTTTGCCGCTGTGGTATCACCGTGAAGCCCGGACATCGTTGGGGACGTACGTACAGAGCGCAACCGGGGTGGGTTTGGCGACTGTGCACCCTCGTCACTGGTTTTCAACATTTTACACAGACTCAAAACTCAATTAAATTAATTGTTTCCCAGTGCGAAAAGGGAATATGCCACCGGCAATTTAATTTGCTTCTAAATGAATTTTCGTTCCAATGCGCACTTCCCAACANGTACAGAGCGCAACCGGGGAGGGTTTGGCGACTGTGCACCCTCGTCACTGGTTTTCAACATTTTACACAGACTCAAAACTCAATTAAATTAATTGTTTCCCAGTGCGAAAAGGGAATATGCCACCGGCAATTTAATTTGCTTCTAAATGAATTTTCGTTCCAATGCGCACTTCCCAACACGCCCAAGTGCAAGGCATCGAGATGGAAGTGAACATGAATGTATAACTGTATGTGTGTGCGAATTGTAGTTGGAGCTCTTGTGAGTGACAGATACGAAGCGATCACAAAACGAGTCCCTTTTTTTTGCTGTTTTCCAACACACACAGCCATACAAGCAACCACAAGTACATTAGGATGAAGGGCCTTCGAGAGACATTCCTGTGTAGATTGTCCTTTTCCTATTGTCTATATCCTTCCACAGAAACACATGCTAGCTACCAACTCCCACTAACCTCCTCCACCGATCTCGTCCTTCTTTAAAAAAAAGGAAATGAACGAAACGATGGTCAGTTTTTGTGGTTCCCATCAACCGTTTCACGTCAACATTATCCGTCAAATGTGTGTGAGAGCATCATCGGTGGTGTACAGCTTCTTCCGAGGGGAGGGAAGTTCCTCCTACAGCAAAGGACTTTCTGCCGGTGTATTCTTAATTAGATTTTGATTAATTACCGCAAGTCCATTTAAAAGTGCTTCCTCGGTTTTTTGGTCATTTCACCCCAAAAACTCGTTAGGTGCGACCACCTACACGAGAAGGATCCCCGGAACAGGGGCGGGAGGAGATTTGAAAATTAAGTTTACTCGAGAAAAACGATGCACGGTCCGGGGTGTTGATGAGCATCGCTTTCTAAGAAATGTATTTCGAGATGCTCATCGCTTTCGGGGCAAATCGTTCGATGGCATGCGATCAAATGACGATCGATCGATTATGGTTTCGTGCGGGAGTTTTTTTTTTAACTAAAATTTTGGATTCGTAGTTGTGGTACACAATTATTGTTCCCAGTTTTTAAGGGTTGATTCCTTTTTGGGGACCTTTTTGTTTAAGTCTTTTTTACTCACTCTCTTCTATCATCACTATTCAAACGAGCTTTCAGCATTGAAACTTTAATCGTTTGTTTCAATTTAACTCTTCACACTGTTTTAACATGCTTTTTTCTCTCTCACCGCGCCCTGAAACCTGGAACCATAATTTCCAACCCAATTTCCGTAACACTTCCAGCAAACGAAACTATCTTCAAAGCGGTACAGCGGTAGTACCCTCATTTTCTTTTCAATTATCAACCATGTAAGGAGCCATATTTCTCACCATCTAAAACATCATTTTCTGTTATAGAAAAAGTTACCAAACCCAAAAAAAAAATACCACCTCAAAAACCTGCATGCAACCCTAGGCATGTTGTGCAGAAATTATGATCCGCTACATTAACACCGAAGGACAGGGTGAGATAAAGTTTTCCAGTTTCCTAATCGGAGATCGTTTCCTGCAAAGAAGAAAGAATGGAAAAAAGCGTTCACTTCTATATAGGGGGAGAAAATGATTTTGAAAGAAAATGTTTTGTAAAGTCAGGGAGAGGAAGAGAGTGAAAATGGTGGTTCAGTGGTATGGTGAAATGTGAGTTCACGAAAAACGTTGGCCAAGTGGTGTGCATAACTTTTACCACTGAGACAAAACCAACTCCGGCAAGTGGTGAGATACTGTGCTACCGCGGCAATACTCTCTCCTCCCTGAGAACCTTAGTTAGTCTGCATCATTCATATATTATTTTTTTCTCTCTCAGTGTGTATGTGTGTGTGTGTGTGTGTGNAAACCTGGAACCATAATTTCCAACCCAATTTCCGTAACACTTCCAGCAAACGAAACTATCTTCAAAGCGGTACAGCGGTAGTATCCTCATTTTCTTTTCAATTATCAACCATGTAAGGAGCCATATTTCTCACCATCTAAAACATCATTTTCTGTTATAGAAAAAGTTACCAAACCAAAAAAAAATACCTCCTCAAAAACCTGCATGCAACCCTAGGCATGTTGTGCAGAAATTATGATCCGCTACATTAACACCGAAGGACAGGGTGAGATAAAGTTTTCCAGTTTCCTAATCGGAGATCGTTTCCTGCAAAGAAGAAAGAATGGAAAAAAGCGTTCACTTCTATAAAGGGGGAGAAAATGATTTTGAAAGAAAATGTTTTGTAAAGCGAGGGAGAGGAAGAGAGTGAAAATGGTGGTTCAGTGGTATGGTGAAATGTGAGTTCACGAAAAACGTTGGCCAAGTGGTGTGCATAACTTTTACCACTGAGACAAAACCAACTCCGGCAAGTGGTGAGATACTGTGCTACCGCGGCAATACTCTCTCCTCCCTGAGAACCTTAGTTAGTCTGCATCATTCATATATTATTTTTTTCTCTCTCAGTGTGTATGTGTGTGTGTGTGTGTGCACTTTTACTCCACCAAAACTTTAACTAAGCCATACTGAACGTGAAAGAAACCTCGAAAGGGTGGGAAAATGTAAACGAGAAAAGGAAAAAAACAAGTCTCTAAATGCCATAGGAAAACCACTGGAAATTTGAAATTATGCTTCCGGAAACGATTTTTACTGCTTCCCTGGTTCGGTTTTTAGCATGTTTCAGCCACCCCCGTACCCTACCCTGGATGGCTAAAAGTGGCTAAAGTGTCGCAAAAGTTTTTATTCATCGTTTATTTTTCGCTTTTAGTATCGTGTCGATGAGGGTTTCGTCGTTGTTTTTACTCTCTTTTCTCAAAAACCATTTGTTTTACTGCTTGTCCTTCGCATTATCGATGTGATGTGGCCGGGTTGTGCGTTATGCAGGGTGCATTTTTCCCATTGAAGGGAAAGTTTTTTTTCTCTCTGCTTCTTCCGCATCGTTTATCACTTTGTTTCATCATTCGACACAAGCATTGTGGACAATTTATGTATCATGCAGAGACACACATAGATACAGATGAAAAAAGCACAACAACGACAGGCTAAGTTAAAATCGGAATGGAAATTATAGCACTGCACCACTGTACCAGCTATCAATAAGGATAATTTAAAACTGTTTAAATAGAATTTCCTCTTGAATGGAAGCTTTCTTGTCGCTAAATCGTTTCCGCTTTGTCAAACAGATCTGTCTGTACGGTGTCTGGATGAGGTTCGGTGCAATGTCAGCTTCTTCTCGTAATTTGTGCACCAGTCGGTGCATCGACAGACAAAGCTACCGGAATGGCACAAGTATACTTTATTTGCATTTTTCTTCCTTTTTTTTGTTTCAGTAAGGAATGTGCACGCTTTGCAAACGAATTCGGTACAATTTTGTGTTGAAGAAAGTGCACAGCATTAAGCGAAAGTATACCGAATAGTGCGGGATCGTTTGCGCGAAACAATCCCGCAAAAACATCCCAGCCCAGCACACGGATGAGCTTCTGATTTTGCTTCACTTTCCCATTAAGCGCATTGTTTCCTTATTCCGAATTAAAAATAAAAAATACTCCACGATATTAGCTTTTTTTATCCTTCCCCCTGCACCCAGTGTGCTGCTCAAATTTTCCTTCCCTGTCTTTTTTTTCTGCATAAGCCCTTTTTTTACTTTTTTTTAAATACCTTTCATTTCAAAGAGAAAGGTACGGATGGTAACTACGTGTGTTTTTTTCTTCTGTACTCTTTTTCCTCAACCTGCTTTTGTTTCTGGGTGAGGGCTTGCGTGCCGAACCGTGGCCGTGGATATAGAACCTCGGCACAGCAAAGAATGAAAATTAATTGGATTTTTGTATTGAAATGCTCTTCCCGAACTTCAATTAAACTTTTTTAATAATTTTTGNTTCTTCTGTACTCTTTTTCCTCAACCTGCTTTTGTTTCTGGGTGAGGGCTTGCGTGCCGAACCGTGGCCGTGGATATAGAACCTCGGCACAGCAAAGAATGAAAATTAATTGGATTTTTGTATTGAAATGCTCTTCCCGAACTTCAATTAAACTTTTTTAATAATTTTTGAAGAGTGTACCACTCGCGCCCGTGTGCGCGTCCTCCAGGCAGCCCCAAGCATCGAACGAAGATGATGTGCTCTTGACGCTTTTGCTGAATCGTGCCGGATAGGAAATTTGACATTCACGACCCTTTCCTACAATCCTTCCTGATGGTGAAAATAAAAAAAAGAAAATCAGTGCCACCGAAAGTGAAGAATGCAAAAATTTAACCGACAAATGAAGCAGTACGAGACAACAGGGGGAAAATTTTTTAGTCAATGAAAATGTACTAATAAAAAAATAGAAATAAAAAAAGATGATCAGCTCTTAGTAGCTGAAAAATGAAAGATTGAAATGGAAAGCAGCAAAGTAGATTAAATAGTGTGCAGGTTTCGCTCTCCCTCTGTTTTCTCGGCAAAGATAAATGCATTTTAAATTAAACAACAGTGTCAAGGGACAAGCAAAAAAAAAGGTTGCAGCACAACAAAATTGCATGTGTATTGCTCGTTTTCTGTTAGTACATGCGGGGTTACTTTTTTATCTTTCTTCTCCCTTTCATAATTTCGAAACGGAAAATGATCGCTGATCGGATCAATTCCGCTTTTGTGTTTTTAATGTTTTTCCTCCGCGAACCAATCGTTTGCACAGTTTTAATAACATTTTCATGCAAATCGTTGCAATTAAAATTAACAGATGACACTGAAGTTGATGAGAGCGGCATTGAGAGGAAAGTATTATTTGCTCGATGCTTAAGTGTGTCGTGGAATGATTTCAGCCGTGCTGTAGAGAGTTGATGGATGTATATGAATTCACTATGATTTGTCTTTTGTTATTATCCTTATGCTCAGTTGTGCTCAGACAAAATATGAGTTATCAGTTATTTTTTAAAAGCTCTTAAACATTTTTTTATCAAATCTATTTCAAACTGAAAAAGTTAAAAATCGTGAGATACTTTGATATTAGAATACAAATCTAATACCAATATAATCGATGGAAAATCCTTTTCTGAGCTCAAATATCACCCAGAATCAAACATTCAGTTGACAAATCGCAATGTCAGATTCTTCGTGGATTGATTTTTGTACTGGAAAAAGCATTAAAGTTTGTGTCCTTCATCTAAAAATTGTGCCTTGACAATTCCAAAATAATTGTCTTAAAGAAAATCATCAGAAAAAGAAGAAGGTTCATTTATTTTGTTACATTGAATTCATTTGATTTATTTTTGCAGACATTATAAATTAATTCAAAAATAAAAATCAATATTTTTATAGTTTATTACAACAAAGGATTGCTTATATTAAACGATAATTTTGAAAACTTTCAACCAACACCACACATGTATCCATTTTTTTTTCATACAAAAAACTGATCTTCTATCAAAATTACGCTCAAACCGGAAGCAGGAAACGTTCCCCGGAAATGAAAAGCTCGCTCAAAGAAAATGGTGAGAGTTGATTTTTTTTTTCGTGTTGCACGAAAATGAGAATATAATTACAACTCACTCTTGCTGTTGCCGCACGATCATTTTGGGTGGTAAAACGCTACGATGATGCCGTAGCACCCAAGATACGATATTTAGAACTTCTAATGACTTCATTCAAACGAAGCACAAACCATGGAGACGCCTGGTAGCTCTGTAACGATGCACACAAACATCATGCATGTGTGGGTGTGCGTTGTCGCTAACAGGTTCTAATGCGTTGTGACGTCCTTCTTATTCTTCTTTTGCTTTCAAATCGATTTGCCAAAACGGGCTGATGTGGGCGGTGGCGCAAGGTGAGGTGAAAGAATAAAAGTAATAAAAATTTAAGACACCTCGTTAGCAGTCGTTTCTGTTGAAGGTGATGAGACCGGTTTTTGGGAGATATGAAGAAGGGTGTTCGTGGGTGGGTGGGTCGTGAGGGAGGGTGAGAGTTTCTTTTGAAGCTACCACCCGGTGGCGGTGGTCATAAAACCGATACGGTCGCCATCTCGACGAGTGTGCAAACATCAAACGGTGGGCAATTAATGTATTATAATGCTGCTGATGTGCGTGTGTGCCACACGTTTAGGGCGGCATCCGGGCGCATGTTTAATGATTCATTTCGGTAAGGGGTGGTAAAATTGGATGCCCTTCAATTTACATAAAATCCTGTTTACTGTACTGTGTCTTTGCGCTTTGTGCCAGGTGCTTTCGGT
>CM028106.1:26096866-26120359 GCA_016170015.1 Anopheles longipalpis
ATTCCGTACACGGATTCCGGATGGAGAAGCACATACTCATCGAAAAAGAAGACCATATTAAATGAATGTCTCTTTTCTACTCCGATCGACGCATGGATTGCGTGTACCAACCGCTACCCACCACGCAAGAAGCGTGTGTCTGTGTGTGCAAAGGAGTGTTTTTGACTTCAAAGAATCAGCATGAACGGTGCACGAATGCGAAATAAATTAATACCCCACGGGGTTGAACAAAGTTAGCAGCAATCAGGAATGGTTTTGTCAGCCGTTGACTTCAGATTAACAGAAGCGGTGAACTTTTTTTTTGCTGCCAGGACGTGTATGGCGAAAATATAAAGAACGGTTCCAAAACAGTCCAAAAGAGCAAACGAATGTTTTCAGAAACACACGAGCGGGGGCCGGGAGAGCAATTATGGGTTTTTATTTTCGGAATAAATTTTTGATAAAGGATTTTTTTGTGCTAGAATTGTTCATTTCAAATCAATGGTGTATGGTTCTTTTAGTTTGGTTATAATACACATGTTTTGTACGGCTGTGTTTAGTACTCAGTAGTACTTAGAAGTTCAGTACATTAGTTTGTCAATAGATGGCGCTTTATGTTTATTTTGTTCTCTGCTTCATTTTATACTTTTTTTATTTACTTCTCGAATTATTTATTAGTTTTGTTTATATTTTTTTATAAATTTGATGTTTTTTCACATTTCAATGATAGCAAATTTTTGTTGTGTCAAAATTATTTAACTCGAAATAAAATTAATCTATTAAGTTCATTTCTACCGCAAATAAATAAAGGTACTGATTTATCTCTACCTTTCAAGTTGTATGTGTACAAAAACAAAGGTTCTTTAGTCCCCAAAAAACAATTACAACCTTTTATCAACCAATAACAAAATACAATTTCGTTTCTAAAATCCATCGATTCTGCTTCACTCGATCGTTTAGAACAATTACCCATTTACGGTAGCGAAATATCAACAAACACCCAGTCGAAAGTGTCACCCCCAGGAAGGCGTTGTAAAGTTTTCGAGCATCGCTTTCGGTGCATAAACTTTATACCAATAAAATATCCAATCTAAGTTCCGATAAGAAAGTATATCCATTTTCATTGCCCTTAAACACACACACACACATTTTCTTACCCACAAAACACAATCGGGCAAAGATTTTTGGTTGTGATTTTGTGTGTGTGTCGTTTTCAGTTTTAAGTGGCAAAACTTTGCCCACTTTTCGGACTCGGTATACCATCATCCGACGCACAGCGTAGAGTTAGCGAGCCATGCCAGAAAACCGTTCCGGTCGTGACCGTAAAATTGCAATCATTATCATTCCTGGGACCCCCGAACGTTATGCTTTTTTCGGGGGTGAACTGTGGCGAGATGTGTGAAACACAGCAATCGCGTCCATTCGTCGGCCAGTGCCGGTTTTGCAAAACAAATGCAACCGTTGCGCACTGGTTGGCGGGGGAATAGAAAGTTTTATTCCCTTCCTGCAAGGGAAACGCTTGCCGGAAATTGGGTAAAATGTAGGGTAGCCAGCAAAAAGGGATGCGATTTTGTTTTGTCCAGTTGGTCCGTAATGAAAAGCTTCACCAGAGGAGCGTAAACACGGACACTCGTTGCTGCTCGTTTGATGGATCATTGTTTTTCAAACTAAACTTTACGTGCACATTGCTGCATAGGTGTATGTGTGTGTATGTACTAGGCCTGGATATCTGTTGTAGCCTGCGACCGAGTATGGTATTTGTAAATTAATTTAAGCAAATCAGTGTTTGTGGGTTAAATGAAATACCCTCTTAATGATGCGGTCTGTAGAACTTGCCCCATATGGATAAAAACGATGGACAGAGTGTGATAAAACACATTTCCAGGCAACGAAAGAGTGAAAGTATCATCAATTATATTAATTTTGTACATTCACAATAGAAAGTTACACTTGCAACAAATTTATTCTAATTGCAATGTTGTAATACATATTCAACAGCAAATAGGCTGTTGGCACGAGACACAAACCACCAGGAACGTAACGAAAATATAAATAAACTAACTTAACATTTCAAGTAAAATTGATTTAGTTGTTGCTTATTGTTTGTTCAATCGAGTGATCCGCTAAACAATCTTTTAGGTTCGCTGAACCGCACACTAGATGGCGCTAGAGCTAGAATGAGGTTCGGCGACGTTCAGCGATCGATGCAAATTGACATGACTAGATGCGAAAACGAGGATAAGTGTTAGGTATCAGGATGAGGATGAGTACCACAATTGCTTTTTCTGAAGACACTCATCATTTTTTGATGAACAAATTTAAAGAATTTATAATTTTTTTTCCTGTTAAGTTCGGCCTGGGCGTATCAAGTCATAAATTCTATTTTGAATATAATGAAATTTTGACAATGCGTGCTGTACACGTGCAAAATAAGAACATTTTTTTTTGGACAGTGTTAAAAGACTTAAATTTGTAATTGAATAATAATAAAAACCATTTAAATCTTTTTTCTCGTTCTAAATCACTTGTAAAAATCAGTCGCGACTGTATCATAATAGTTAACAAAAATAGTAAACCTCTTTTTCAGTTAAACATGCAAAGCACTTGCCAAAAAGGCTAAAGTAAACCTAAGCAAACGGCAAATTACAACATCCACCCGGAACGCTTCAACATCGAAGCAAAGTTTACGAGCGTTCTTACACAAACACAAACCACCATGCAGTGAGCTGAGCACGGAATGTTCCATCGTTCCATAACCTCGCTTCTCAGTCTTTTTCCCAACGCCATTCCCCAAAAAACACCGACCGACCAATAAAATCAGCAGTTTTATATCCCACATTTTAAGGTTCATTTACATTTTATACAACACTTCACGGCATGCCGGGCCACTGTTTGCAGAGCTTACAGCGTGTTCCTTCCGAGTGCTAAGGCGTTGCAGTTTGCATGGCTCCTTCAGGACTGCATACTGCAAACGTGCACTCTGAAGAGAGTGTACCTAGTGAACTAGCCAGAAATGGTTTAAATCTTCCATTTCATACCACTTTCTTCTAGCATGTACGTGTGTGTGATTCCATGGATCGGTGAAACTACGTGAAAATTGTCCTGTTTTCGTTTCAAGCGACAAAGCGAGAAGCATATTTTTCACCCATGTACTCA
This sequence comes from Anopheles longipalpis, assembly GCA_016170015.1. NCBI lineage: Eukaryota > Metazoa > Arthropoda > Insecta > Diptera > Culicidae > Anopheles > Anopheles longipalpis. The sequence goes on from CM028106.1 coordinate 26,100,002, forward strand.
CACGGGAAGTTAGACGGGTAGGTTTTTGGGTCACTTCCAAGAAAAGAATCCCAAAACGTGACAAATATTTCCCCGGGTTAAAAAGTAAAACGTGCCGACGGATGTTTTGTTCCCGGTGCTTATCGAGCAACGAACGCAAACGGGGGGGGGAAAACATTATTTTCGGTTACAATTTTTCCGAAGTGGAAAATATATGGATAAATGAAGAAAAGGGGATTTCGTGAATTTCCCCAATGAAGTGAAAGATAGTGTGCTTTAAATAATCATAGTTTTGAAAGGCAGAAAGCGCTGTAATAGGAAAAACTATTCTCATTGCTATAATTGTACCCAAGTGAGGAAACAAAAATGGAAAAATGGAGAAAACATTTTACCAGAAACACTTTCTCAGGCAGGCATCAAATGAAAGCTATTTGCGCCCAAAAGTTTTGTGTCCTTCAAGAGCGATTTGCAAAGAAGATTTCATTCACACATCCACTTGCGTTACTTTTCTGCATCCCTTGTTTTTATTACCAGCATTATTGCACTGCATCCTTTTTTTTGTTTGGCTCCAATCGCACCCACAAACATACCTTTTCGCACTAGCAGTTCTGAACAGAGGAAAAATGTTGAGGGAAAATTCATACCGTGAACCATTCGCACACCTTCGGCAAACCATCACGACGCCCAGCACACTCATGCTGGGAAATATTTCATTCACACCACACTAACCATCCTGGGCAGACGCTGACAGGAGTCGCCCGCTGACTTCGCTCGGTGTGCTGTCAAAACCGTGTGCACGTAGAGTGGAGCAAAAATGCGCAAGTGTGCGCATCAATTCTTTTACCATTTTATTGCATTTTGCTCCACCTGATGTGAAGAAACTCCTGCTGATTCACCCTCGGTGCTTTTTTTTGTATTTGTGCTTTACCCACCTGCTCAGGTGGATTGGGGGTGTTTGAAGGTTTTTTTCCCCATTTTTCTGTTTTGCCAACGTAATTCGCTTGTGCTACATAGTTGTGCACTTTAATCGAATGTACGGTGAATAGGAGTCGATTGGAGTGAAGAACAAAACAACTCAAGCCCCCGTTAGCTTGATCCTGTTTGCAAATGGTGAGAACACCATTCTAACACTCCACATGCACTCTTTCGCATGCTTTTGCACCCTTAAATTGTCTAGATTTGGCTGGAAAAGGAATGCTTTTTCTCGTTTAGTGCATTGTTAGGGCTGATGTATACTTTTTATTTATTATTTTGGCTTTAAGGATATCCTACAAGTAAATTAAAGCACATGAGGATACGCCGTACAAAAAACTCACAAGAGTTTAGATATCCAGACATTCCACAAGAAATAAAAAGAAAAAAAAACTATTCCATACTTTTTCACCTAAACTTCCTCCTTACAAATGAAAAGATTTTTTTTTCAAACAATTTGTATTAAAAATAAAATTATTTGTTAAATGTTGAAATAATGCTCATTTAAAGGGCTTTTAATTTGTTTAAGAAACCTAGTTAAATAAAAAACCATGATAAACTATTACTATTACTATTATTAACTATTATTAAACTATTACCTAATGCACAAATTTTGAGATTTTCACTCTCTCTCTCTCTCTCTCTCTCTCTCTCTCTCTCGTCTATTGCAACTTACGAAAACGAAAACAAAAGAATTATTTTGTCCTTTCCAATTTTTCTTATCTAATCGGTTTCAGGATCAACTTTGGTCTAAATAAATACCTTATCCTCGATTGTTACTTTTATCGTCATGATTATGAGTTACTTTTCAGAAATTTTTGAGTTTCTCGTTGCACGAAAATTATTTTATTTTGATGTCCTGTTTGGTAATAATCTCTGGAAAATCTCATAAATTAATCACAGTTCTAATTTGGTTCTGTTTCTTCATTGAAATTGAAATTCCCGTATGGTCCCTTCGTTTTTGCGTTGAACCTATTGAAGTAGTTATTTGGTTTGAAGTTTTTTTTTTCAGAAGTGTTATGTCGATCGTATTTTAATAATCATGCGTAGGTTGATGATAAAATACAAAAAAGGTATTGTTGACTAACTCGGCAAATTTTTGTTCTTCTATATAATTGACATAACGAAGCTAGGCTATGCTGATGATGATGACCTATTTTCAGGAAGACTCTCTCTCTCTCTCTCTCTCTCTCTCTCTCTCTCTCTCTCTTTCTCTCTCTCTTCTTCACTTAACGTTCACTAAGGTTATGCCGGTCATTTCTGGCTTACGAGACTTTTTTTATCACGTAGCCGGAAAATCAGTCCTTACAACGGAGGAACGGTCCGGATGGGATTTGAACCCGGTCCTGCCGTGTGAATCGGCGCCGTTAACTGTATTTTTTCTCATTGTCACCGTAATACGTAACATAAATTTTAATTGATGTAAACTTCATACAAGAATAAAATAATTAAATAATTATCTAAAACTTTTTCTTTTCCTCTGCGTCTATGTTTGTGTCATAGAGCCTTATTCCGCATTATTTTAATTTGCAACCCTCTACTGATAATAATTCTTTGCAAACGGTACTTAGTCATAGTGCAAAAGTGCAGCCAACTCGTTCATTACAAAAAATGTACTCCAATTCGTCTGGCCTTGCAACAACCGCCAACTTCCGCGGAAAATGCTAAAACCTTTTCTTCCCTTGTTTCGTGGTTACCACAGCACAAAACCCGTATGTTAATTGTACATTAGCAGCTTAAGTCACTCACGAGGCACTACACTAATTGCACGTACGTGGCATCCCTTCGGCCGGATGGTCTTTAACGGTCGTAATGAGTGTTTATTCTGTCGGTTTCTTCAGTTTCTTCAGCTTGTTGCATTCGCTTTTCAACCTAAAATAAGGTGGACATTCTCGTTTTCCCCGTGTTTGAGGCCTCGTTAAACACTTCACAGTTTGTGAATGTTTTTTTTCATGCTGTTTGTGGTCTAATAGTTTCAACAAAAATGGCACCCATTTTGTGGGTTGGTTGTAGTTGAATTTTTTGAACGCTGTTTTTGCTTCCCTTCTATTCTTTGGAGAGCATTTTGCAATTAAACAATTTATCATTTTTATTTTCAGCAAAACATTAATCTCCACCTACCTCCACGGTACCTCATTATTTGTGCTTTTGTTATGGAACGCATTGATGCATTTCGTTTGTTTAAGATGATTACCAGNCTGTTTTTGCTTCCCTTCTATTCCTTGGAGAGCATTTTGCAATTAAACAATTTATCATTTTTATTTTCAGCAAAACATTAATCTCCACCTACCTCCACGGTACCTCATTATTTGTGCTTTTGTTATGGAACGCATTGATGCATTTCGTTTGTTTAAGATGATTACCAGTTGTTTTTTTGTTTTGTATGTGTGCTGTAATTCTATAGCTTATGCATCCTTTTCGCACGAATGTTTGATAAATTATCATCCCGCCATACAGCGAGTTATAGCACCAGGAACTTTGCACCCTGACTTATCGCTGTCTGGCACCGGTTGGCCTAGTTCTGTGTGGGTGTTTTTTTCTTCATCCATTTCCTCATTACTGGCACTATTTTGTGCAATCCAATGCTTTGTCACTGTGGAGTGTATTTTATCCGAACATGCTACTCATTATTCTGCCCGTATTTAATGCTCCTCTGATGGTTTTGGCGAATCGTGCAGCGACAAAAAAGCGACATCCCAAAAATGCAAACAAAAACAAAACAAAAAGAGTTTGGTTTTTTGAGGGCAAAAATGCATGTAATCCAACGAGAATGGAAAACACACTGCAAAATGAGCGAAACCACAGCACTGGCAGCTTTTGTCGTTGGATAAAAAGCGAGCGAGTTTTTTTTTTCATTGATTCCAACCCCAGCCTCGTGTACATGACTGTTGGGGCGTCCTGTATCCTTGTGGCGCTTGTGACTTTTGCATTCTCGTCGAGAAACAAACCGGCCAAGCTGAACTGTGTCCAAAATCCAGATGATCGGTACCACCGGACAACCATTTCTCATTTTCCACCATGCTATTTATGCGGCGATATTGAATTATTACACTTTAACAGCATTATTTTGCGGTTTATAGCTGTACGCGGTGTGTGTGTGTGTGTGTTTTTATTGTTTCCCCGTTATCGGATTGGATTTTTTCTCCCCCCCCCCCCCTTTTTCCGGAAGTGCAACCGGGAAAAGAAGGATTACGCAGTATGAGTATGATTTTTCTGTTAAGTTTTTTTTTTTTATTTTTGTCGGCGGTCGGAAAGCATCAATTAAAAGCAATTTCGTACAATAAATTTGGGATTATTGTCTCACCGCACCGGTAGCGGACTGTAAAGGTGCATGGGATCAGTGAGCTTACTTGCTGATCTCACGGTTGTAATTCACACCCCATTCATACGGTGTGGGGCGGTGACATTCGACCCAACCCTTTCGAAGAACCCTTGGCAAATGTGCATCTGACTAGTGCAACGAGACATGGCGATGCAGTAATATGCCGTGCAATGTCGTTGCCGTAACAACCATAAATCAGTGCAATATTGATTCTAATCGCAATGACATGACCAAGCCCATCTAGCTAAAGGGGGTTAGGACTAGTCAAGTGGGGTGGNCCCGTTGCAAATGTGCATCTGACTAGTGCAACGAGACATGGCGATGCAGTAATATGCCGTGCAATGTCGTTGCCGTAACAACCATAAATCAGTGCAATATTGATTCTAATCGCAATGACATGACCAAGCCCATCTAGCTAAAGGGGGTTACGACTAGTCAAGTGGGGTGGTTGTCATTTGAGGGTTTGTTGTCTATTCTACGGAGAACATGATTAACGGAGTTTCGTCGAGGGATGAACGCTGCATAAACTATTGAAGACAAAGTTGCTCTCGATGGATTATTAACGTTGGTTGCTAAACTCTTCGTAACTGTGATTTTGAAGTTGAGTTTATAGAACAATTAATATAAATTTAAATTTAGCAAATTTATTTCTCTGGGGTGGCCCAGTTGTGTATGTGATAAACGGTGCAGGTCCACACGACAGGACTGGGTATCAAATCCCTTCCGGACCGTCTCCCCCGTAGCAAGGACTCACTTTCTGGCTACCTGGTAAAATAAGTCTTGATACGGCAAGGCCGTTCTTAACAAGAAAAAAAATTGTCAGTATGACTTCACGACTCTTGATTCGCATGCATAATATTTGTACAATTAGAGCTTATAGTTGCTTTTAATCCAACCATGGTTTTATTTGTTTGTTTTAGTTTATTTGTCACTCTTTTATTGTTTATTTTTCACTCTTAGTCAAACTTGCCATTAAGCAAATCGAAAAAAATAATATAAATTCATTCGTTTGAATGATTTGTTTTTTGAAAATAATATTTTTTTTAAATTGTTTTTACTTCAAATAATAAAAATTTCCTTCAAATAAACAAAGGAATTCTATTGAATTTGAACTCTTTTGAACACTTGAAATAAAAACTGGAAAATAAATCAGAACCAACCGCATTTGGAAAAATCGTTCGAAACATTTTTGATTTATTTTTTTAATTCGTAATATATCCACCAAGAAATACTATGTAGCTCCATTGGTGATACAATCATAATCACAACCATTTGCACCATTTGCTCCTAGCCCAGGGTTGCCCGTAGTCGTGCAATCTGCGCATCTAGCGCAGCAAGATTGAATTCCTGATCACGCGGTGGATTCGCACGGATCTCCTCGAGCGATTTCAGCACATGGTCCGGTACCGGTGGTTCCACCGGCAGATGGGCTCCTTGCGGCTGGAACCCGTACGTATCGGCATTGTATGCAACGCGATACAGCACACCGTCCGGCCCGGTGTACGAGTACTCACCGGCCGCATTAGCACCATCGTAGCTTGTCTGCTGTGCCGCAATACCGTTGCTCGTCTCGTAACGATAGTTGTACGCACCGCTCGGGTCGTGGTTATGCTCCTGCGCCAAGATGACAGCTTGCGACTCAGCCGTGCCGAGTACGGGTCCACCTAGACGCTTCTGGGGAGCAGCCAACACGACGCTGCACACCATAACGGTGGCCAGAATAAGCTGAGCCATGATTAGAGCAGAACGATAAGAATGTGAATTAGAATGTTGCGTCGCTTCACTTTTGCGTATTTTGCGTAACTAACCACCTTGCTGCACATCTTCACGTAACGCGTAAGAATAAAACGTTTCGGGACCAAACTGAACGAACGAACGAACTGACAATGACTGGTGCTGGTTGGTACACTTGTCGGCATCTTTTATACACACACCTTTTCCACAAACACATTCTCACACCCCCCTTGATGGTGGCTGCTGCTGCCTGCTGCCTGCTGGCACCAGTTACCAAATTATCCACCCTTCCATATTTTTTTTTCGCCCCAAACCCGGTACTCTGGTTCGATGCGAGGGCCGGCGGTTCCGTGTGAAGCTGGTTGCAGTTAGATTTCCACCCGCGAGAAGTATAAATCGCGCGCCTTCAACCTTTACCCGCCGATGAAGGCGATGATGATGAATTTTAGTCATCATGCGATCATCCAACCCGTTGTGCCGTATTTGACTTCTGCTTGTACCGGATCGCCACCTAGCGACGCGACGCGACTAGAGCATCTCGGTGGGGTTTCGGTTGCGGTGTCTAAAGTGACTAAAGGGGTTGCAGTTGCTTTGCACTGGCTGCACAGCTTCCACCGTAGCAAATTAGTCGATTAAATGTCACTCGCGTAAACACGCAATTTGCTCATGAGCCCAAAACGCGGCTCCGTCTCCCTCTTGAGATGGGCTTCAAAAACGCGTGGTCCAAAAATGTTGACCTCTTCGTCATAATCGTCGCGAGACTATTGTACGAACGTCTGCCAGAAATGTATGTGGCACAGGTGACATGGTCCAAGATTTGTCTACAGTTTTGTCTACCCGATGACACACTCATAACATTCACCCTTTGCGTGTTGCACCGGACGATCGGCACCGGTGGGTTTTTTTTGGGGTTGAGTTAATTTAACATCAACTTTTGTATCCATTTTGCTATGTGGCTTGTTTCGCACATCGTTACTCTCGCAACCTTCAGATATTAATCAAAGGGATCTTCTCCCCCTTCGTAGCTCAAAATCTTTTTCTTCACCAGCGCGAAGCCTCCAAAAGTTTGTTGCTGTTTTGGTACACTTGGTGAACGATTTTGGGAACATCGATATAACTGGGTGATTCGACCCCTACCATCTTTGCTCGTTGAACTTTACCCGTACCAAATGTGTCCAAAACAGATGTCGATCTAATGTCACAGAGGCTGGCAGACATAGTACACCCTAGTCTTGTCTCTCATAATGCGCTCTAAGGGTGGATGGTTTGAAGTAACACCGTGTGATATATTTTTTGAAAAATGTTTGACAGATCACCGTAGTGTGGAGTTCCCTCAAGAAGGGGCATTACAAGGTAGATCAGTGAAAAAAAAATCTCTGACATAAGCTTTGCTTGCATCAAGAATTTTGGAAGAAGAAAGGTCAAGATTTGAGGGAATTGATTGGTCTTTTGAATAACTCTGATGAAGGTTTTCTATTGCAAAATTGTGTGTACATTGCCATTTTTGACACTTAGACGTCTAGCGGCACAGGTGTCTCGTCAGTACCGGTACTCCATCAGTTTGGCTGAATGTCAAAGTTTGTTAACAAACGCAACCGTTTGGTAGCGAGTTGGTAATACACTTGTAGGTAAATTAGACAAGATTAGACTAATGAGTTCTTTCTACATTGAGGAAGAAAAAAGTATCAGAATATCATTTCTCGACCATCTTTACCTCCGTATCGAACCGCCACGAACTACCCAAACGTGATGAACTGAACTTTGAGAATTCAAATACAAAGACCGCCGACTGGAAAAGGTCGCGTGTGCGCGGTCGACTTCTTGTTCGTTCGGTCCCGGTGGAGCAAATGTCAAAATCATGTGAGGCCTCTGGGATGGAAGAGGTAGGAGAAGAAACTCGTAGATATAGATATAACCCAAAGTCTTCCGTCACCAGTCACCCCGTGCCCGTCAAGTTGCAGCTAATCGTTACAAATTGGTTTCGTCTCAATCGCACGCTCGCAATAACACTTCTGGTGTTCGTCTGCGCCTCTTATGGACGGATAGAACAGCAATGGAAACAAAGCAACAACAATAACAAAAAAGTCATCTTTTACACCCAACATTACATGAATTGTGTGGACGCGAGTTCTCGATTTTATTTACATTCTCTCACTGTTCGGCCTAAGTAAGTACGGCTCTAGAATCCGGTTGTACAGGCGATGCCGTCAAATAGCCCGCCGAGGGAAAACTGGCCACCCGGGGTTTATGGTTGGCCGTACCCAGAAGTGCCCGAAGCATTTATTGAACTATCGACGAAACCGGCCCACGATACGCTCGAACATCATCATCATCATCATCATCCCCGGCAGGGGAAGCATCTTGGTTGTAGGCAGGCATATTTCACTTTCAATTAAGTTACACTATTAGTCGGTGACCAATATTACTGGTCGTCGTCGAGCTTCTTTCTCGATTTTCGCACCATTGGAATGTTGCAAATCAATATCAACTCAATCCACCTTCACGACGTACCAAGGTGGAACAAGTTGATTTTATTCCACGCTTCTTCCATTCCTGCCCTTAACCTGGTACGGTTGTGGGTATCTGCAAAAACCCCGGGATTAGGGCATGGATGCGGGATTGCAAATTCTCTCACGGATCTTTCTCACTCCTCATCTTCATCATCAGTTCACGCCTTCCTCATCTGTTTGGTGGGGCCAGGGCCAACCACCTCTCCCTTGACTTCTACTGGTGTGGCGTGGGCTCCGCAGCATTCGTTCGGTCGAAATTAATAGCAATCGGCGGAGTGCAAATTTGTGCGCCGGTAAAACGGTACCAAACCAAATCGAAAACCTTCCTTACTGGAGTGTTGATGAACCACGATGGTTAGACTTTTTTTTCCTAAACACTCGGTTGCAGGATGACAAAAGCTGGGTGTGGAACTTATGAATTAGATTTGGTTCTGAAGCTTCTTGCGATGCTTTGCCGAATTGTATAATTTATTTTACATCTTACTAAAAAAAACTCAACTGAAAGAGAATACATGCAGTATGTGTTCTATATGCTTACAAGAAATGTGTCGATTCGGTGGTCGAAGAGAGCTACCACCCTGAGGCACAACATCCAAACATACCACTTTAATGGGAAACAGATGATCCCTCATCAGCTGCCCGTTAAAGAAAGCTTTGCCCCATTCCCATTCATCAGTCACCGTAACCGGAGCCATTTCACGACCGTGCTAAAACATGCCACGTGACATGCCTCCGAAAAGAAAAAAAAACAATTCACTTACGCATCCCGAACACGTTTCGGTAATTTTTGGCTGATATTATTTATTACCGTTCCGGTCTTGGGCGGGGGGAGCTTTACCGTATGAAGGAACCGGGCATTAGCAACCTTGCTTCTTGTCGGCTTTTTTTTTGCTGCTGCTGCTACTGCTTCTTTCAGGCAATTCTTCAATATATTCCACATTTGTACCGGGGACGTGAAAAACCCATTTCGTTCTTCTTGCATTTCTCTTCAAACATGGAATGAATTCCATCGTAGACCTCAGTTGAGAACGGTTTTCCGCATACAACAGTTAGTGAGAATAGGTGACGAAACAGAAACGGTCGGAATCCCCAATTCAACAATCCTTCACGATCCTTTTTTTTTCTTCCTTGTCTCTGTGTGTAAGGCTAAAGACGCGACAATACTACCGTCGCTTAGATTATGCGTATCCGTTTCCACTTCGTTCCGTTTCGTTCCATTTGGTTGCGTAAGTAGGTTGATTTCGCTTTACCGTTCAGTCTTGATCCTTCTTTTTTTTCTCCTCTTGGACGTCATTTTACGTGCACGAATAATGTTAGGATATTGGGCAAACGGGCCGTGCCGCGTGATGCGTAGGTCCAATCAAACGTATTTGGGTGGAAAATTCGATTTTCTTCACATGATAAGAGGTAAAAAAAAGCTAACTCCACATTTGCTGTTACTTGCTTAGAAAATGAAACATTAAGCAAAACAGTTTCTTTAATCTTTTATTACCTTTATTAAGATGAATGTATGCTTTTTGTTCTGTGCAGAACTTATTAGTGTTCTTTAAATCAAATTCCCTGGTTCTTTGCGTAGTTTCTTCTCCTAAGGTTCGATGGGTTCTACACGATCAATTAAAAGCAGTGGACGTACCATCATTTTGGTCGCTTGCAGTGACTCAAACGAACCACGAAACGTGTGCCATATGATTCCACCTCTTGTACTTTGCTTTCCAATTAAATACTTTGCGTTAAGATGGCTAGAAAATTCAGTTCAATAATTATTCCAACTCTTCTCATCCAAAAGTCGCATACTTACGCATCGTAACACTGCAAGAACCACCAGGCGCCATGATAAAACGTAGGACAATCGTTCGTTTTGTGGTCGTACGTGCTAAAGTTCATGCCCTTGTGTATTGCAAGCGAATTACCGGCCGTACCGGTAGCCTTTCCAAGCGTCTTAAGCACATAGTTTTCACCTTCATCACCGATGAGAAAATCATCATAATGCTCGTACGCCGTTACACCCTGGAAATCTTCCAGCTCGATCAACATCTCGTACCGTGGGCCCGAGCTCAGTATGCGATACAGTTTGTCCAGACCGAGCCAAAACTCGCCCCCGATGTCACCGAAACCGGCCCGATATTCCGTCCAGTTACGGTAGAAGTCAATCGTACCGTCGTACCGCTGCTGGAAGATGATCCAATCGTCACCGTAGGCGTGATTTGCGGCACGAGTCGTTTTGACGAAGAACGACCCATTCGTCTTACCGTCCGGATTTTGCATATACACCTGAGTGTTTAGTGCGATTTCCCGGAGCTGATGTTCGAGACGTGCCACTTTAATTTCACGTGACGTTGAAACATTTCCCAGCCGTTCGGACACATGCATCTGTCCCTCGCGGACTGCTTTAAGCTCGTCGAGAACTTCGGTACGTAGTCGGTCAATATCTTCGTTGGAACATTCCGGGTCAGAATTGTGGTGAATGTTGGGCGATTCTAATAGCTTCTCCTTCAGTATACTGATGTCCTTTTGAATTCCTTTTCCACATGAAACATTTTGCGCTTCACGTAGTTCTTCGAGCAGTGTATGGAATTTATCCCACAGATATTCAATGCTCTGATCGATGTGAAGTTTCAAATCCATCAGCTGTAAGCCCATCTGGGCAGAATTGATGGTAGACTCGGCGACTGATGAAATCGTCCGGAACGGGTGTCCAATTTTGAAGCTCGCTTCATAACCTTGGATCGCTATGCCTAAGAACACTAGAACCGTAATAGCTGCTCGTGACAATGCCATTATTAAATGCAACTTCTACGCGATAAAGGGTGAACCGACAGGCTTTATATAATACGCAGCTCTAAGGCGGCATCCACTTTCAAGTTAAATTAGTTTTCTTTTTGCCGATTAAACATGTAAACAATTTCCAAACACTGAAATTTAAACTGTTTTTGAAGTAAAGTTGATAAGTTTACTTCCTGCGAAATTAAATTAATCATAACCAACATTTATTTCATTTACGATTCGATCACAGTTTTGCAAACTGCTGTAATAGCAACCTTCACAGTTCTTTCATTCTGATAACATTTTATCCTAAAACAACTAAATACACGAAGTGTTGGATAGCAAAATGGGACGAAAATTAATGACGAAAAACGACTCGCAACTTGCAAAACTTCAAATTTGAAAAGTCATTCGGCAACAATTAAAAGACTGTCCTTGTATAGTTTTCTCAAGGATCAAGGTTTCTTTCGTGCTGCATTTTGCTCAAGTGTCCATCATGATACGGTTGTTGATAGGAAGTGGTTTTTGGAGAGAAAAATAAAACTTCTTTTGTTTTTCTCAACAAGTTTGCTGACACGCTCAAGTCGCATAGACACTTAAAATATTCGTAGAAGCAAATTGTCGTCTGCGCTGTAAGACACAAAGTCACCGAAAGTATTGGCAACTCGATCGATGGTTGTGTATGTGTGTTGGTTACTAAATTTTTCATCATCTTCCCTCATTTACCGTCTTGCAAAGGGTAACCTTACGGTTCCGTACGGTTAAGATGGCTGTAATGAACACCTTTTTTTGTGTTTGTTATCTTCAATCGCACGCTTTTTATGAGTTATTGCCGTTTCAGTTTTTGCTTCGTGCTTACAATCATATTATTGGATGGTCCCCTTTCGAGGTGTTGATTTATTTCGCTTTTGATGTTGAAAAATTGGTTCAATGTGTACAGAGGGAAGAGTCAATTTTATCTGCGTTGAAATACTGCTGCGTACTTGAAAAATGCTTAATTTTAAGCAAACAGTACTTGTGTTGTACAGGCGTTTTAGGGGAATTTCTCTCAAAACTTGTTGGAAATAAATGAAAAAAATGTTTTCAATATTTATGCAGAAGACTAACAAATGAAAACTTCCTTTTAAATTAAGAAAGCTAGAGGATGCAAACATGATAAAAACATCCATAAGGATCGATCCTTTTTCACCATCACTTAGAGCAGCTGTTTTTTTTTGTTTGAAAATATTACTTTTCATTTTGTTACTTACTGCCTGAGTACAAAACCATCGGTTCGTGGCATCTGCCTGTCATGGCGTACGGAAGCAAACACGATGCATGGCGGAAAAAACCAAACGTTAGTGTTCAACAATGGAAGTTGGTTCCCGGTTCGATGAACCGCGTAACACACGGTTATAAGCCCTTTTGGAAGTGGGAAAAATGTATTATATCCGTTGAACCAAACTTGGATTTGATTATGTTAAATAAAGCTAGAACGGAGTGCACGAAAAAAAAACAATTCCCATTCCATACAAAACGGGAAACAAAGTATTGTTCGGAAACGGTTTTACCACTTTTGCGTCAACTGTTTGCTGATTATGATTTGATACGGTCATTTCAGCAGCTGGCAAAGGAATGGCATTTTTCGTTTGTGTCATTTTCCTGCCTTTTTTTCTTCATTTCCCATAAGGGATGCAAAACGGTATTGTGAAAAATAGTACTAATAATGATGGGTTTTCCTTGTTTTTTTTATCCACTTCCACTATCATTTCCCTCATTTTAATGTATCCTATACGTGGGTTTATGTGTGTGTGTGTCTGTTTGAAGTGGCAACCAACTGGTTGCTTCTGTGTGTAGTGTTCTCCTGGCACCACACACATGAAGCTCATGCAACGATAAAGCTCTGCCCAGGCTCTTCAGTGCCACTGCACCATCATCCATGAAGAATGGTTAAAACGTTTCCTCCGCGTACTCAGATAGCTTACCACCAACCCCTTTTTGAGGCCCCTTACCACCCTCCCTGCCTCCCACCATCCCTTGGATGGAACAAACCGATGAAGTTTCCTTCTTCCCACCACGCTCTTTTGTTTTAGTCCCTTTTCCATCAACATTACCTCCGGTGGCAATGATCGGGCTGGATGTTCCGCTGTGGGCATGATAGGGCACGGCCACAACCGGAGAAAACGATTCCTTCCTACGTTCATTTCACCTCCGGTGCTCATTTTCCTATTCCGGAACCGTACGATGATGACGTTTTTCAGTGCTCATTTTCCATCACCCTTATGTTGGATGAGGGGAAGGAGCGAGGGGGAAGGGGTTGGAGTTATCGTCCCATCCGGACACACTCAGACACACAAACACACTAACTCGTCCGGAAAATGGTGCACAGATCGCAAAAAAAAAACGGGGAAGCCCGTTCACCGTAACGTGCGGAAAAGGGGCTTTATAGGGACGATGGGAAGCAATAGTAGCATTATTATGAATTATTGTATGCTCTATCATAATAGAAAATCATTTCATATGCAGTTTGCGTTGCTTTTTTCCCCTCCTCCCCCTCTCCCAACTCGCTCTCAACGAACCGTATAAGCGTTGGAGAAGGAACCATTTCTAGTTGAAGGGTTTCAGCTGGATGTGCTTGTAGTGATTCATTCTTCTGTTTCAACTTAAACCTCTGCCGATGGTTTGCTTTTTTGTGAGACCAAGACAGAAAAAAGGCGACCAAAAGAAAGACTATGAATGTATGACGGCACGAAAAAAAAGTTTGATGGATTTCCTCATTTTCCTTGGCAGAGAGACACATCATATAGATTGTCCATTTTTCTCTGCCCATTCGAGCGTTCAAATAGACATTTTCAAAATTATCGTTTTTTTTTGTTGCGTTGTTTTTGCTTCTCCAACTTCGATCAAATATTTAATATTTCTCGCACCCTAATGTCGCATGTGCACAGCTGTTGTATGGTTTTATTCATAACAAATTTAATATTATAGCGATATGGAAGTATATTGTGTATACCGGTACGTTGATCATCCTTTTATCCAATCGAAAGCTTACCGGAAAAAAGCTTCCACGTACAGCAGCAATCAGTCTTTTGTTTTTGCTTAAACGGGCGTTTTGGGGAGCTTCACTTCGATCGTGTAGGATCGGGTGGAAATGGGAAAGATGACAGTTGGCCGGGGAGGGAGTTAGTTCACAGTGGGCTTTGATTTATGTTTCTTCATTCGTCGGCTTGTCTTTATAGACCCATGCGGGAAGCGAAAGCAAAAACAGACAACGAGGCACAGGAATAAATAAACGAGGCTGCTTTCGAAAGCAAAACAGATCCCTTCGTTTTTTGACGAAACAAAATATCTTGTGTCTGGGTGAATGTTTATGTTTCTGGGAGATTTTTCCGATGCCTGCTCCCGAGCAAAAGAGGCGTAGGTGAGCAATCATTATCATAACGTTTATCACAAAACGTTCAGCGTATGGCGCGTTCTTGGGTGGGGTGGAACAAAAAAAAACACCCCCAACAACAGCACGGTCCTGATCCGATATCTTGCCTAACTTCAACCCAACTGCGCCGGAGTTCAAATATTTCAATTCTTAGATGGTCTTGCTTTAACCAGCTTTCTATAAAAATAGACACGCTTCGGATGTGGAAAGTTCTACCAGTGAGGAAGAACAATATCAAACAAACGCTGTGTAGAGCGGCATACGAGTAAAACACACCATATTCGGGGCCAAAGGTATCATTTTCTCGGCGATGAAGGTTCCATGGAGGTCGGGCCCGTATGCAGCTTTCCCATTCACGTGCGTCACGTTTGATGGGTTTTTCCTTTAGGAAAGATGATGTACTTAGTATTAATAACGCATAACAAGAGATGGTTTTGCGCTACATCAAGGGTTGCCAAAAACGCCGTGTGTGTGTGCGATATGTTAAACCGGTTATTTCAGGCTTTCTTCAAATCTGACGAAAGGATCAATGTTATGAATATCGGATTTACCGCGAGTTAAGACAAGTGCCTTGTTTTGATGAGTATGGGAGGATTTTGGTTGATTTTTGCCGAAACGACTGGGCTTAGTAGGTTGTATTTTTATTGGGTAAATAATATGTACTGCGTAACGAGTTGTGAATACATTAAGCAACCATTTTTTAAACATGCACAAAGGCAAAGGTGAAGAGTGAAAATAAAAGTGTATTAAAACACATAATTGATGATGGGCAACTAAAAACAGAGTAAAATTATTCCATTTTTATATAATTCAAGTCTTATGCATCATTATCAATAAGAGATTTTTTTTTGGTTCTTAAGAACGGCCTTACCAGCACCAAGAGTTATCAATAAGAAAAAAAAGGTATTTTATTTTTTAAAAAATATGTAATTATTCACAAAAACAATTATTCTACATTAATTGCTTCCTTGCTATTTATTATTTACTTCTTTGTGAATCACTTTTTTAATGATTTATTTTTCTATTTTGGGTTTTTAACTCTTGATAATTTATATTTTTAATTTAATTTGAAATTTATTTTTTTATATCTATTTAAATGGTGATTGGCGTAATATTTATGTATAATATTTGTTTTATGAAATTATCGCCAAATTTCTATAAACTTTCTCTTTTTCGAATTTGATTCAAAACCAATACTTTCATCTATTTGCTAGAACATATGCACTTTTCTCTTTTTAAAAACAAATCGATTCACTTATCAAATGAACAATCAGTTTATCATGCTATTACTACTCCCACCAGCTCGTCTATCGTTGTACTGAAATTTTTCGTAAACATTATACAAAAATCTCACGCATATAATCCCCTCAGTACCGATAAAAGTCATTTCTGTGAAAACATTATTCGACGACCACGATATGCCTGGTGGTATTATTTGAACGAAATTCCCTAGTTTGAACACGCGCTGAGCGATCATGTTGTGGATCGATTCACCGTACTGTATATTTACTGTTCCCCTTAATAACGATGCGTTAAACGAGTTCGGTGAGTGGAAAGGTGATAGAAAACCTTGGAATTAGTTTTTTTTTGTCCGTTCCATAATATCGCGAGATAAATGTGAATCCGTTCGATACCGAAAGCGCTTTCGAACATGAGGATTGTATGTGTGTAAAGTATATGCGAAATGCCCCATTTGGCAAACGCGGTTTTTCACCACACAATTTGCTCCATCGGTGACCGACATCGGAACGCGATCGTACGTTCGAATGTAATTCATTTGTTAACATAAATTAGAGTGAAAATATTCCAGCACGGGAATAAATTATCCTTTTGCTAGCGGGAAACATAGAACGAATGCAGTGGGCACCAAGCACGGAAGTTCTGTTTCTTTTTCCACCACCAACGAGATCCTTTTCTAGTGACGAAGTGCAAAAGCGATTGAGAGAGAGAGAGGGAAAACCCACCCCATACCATACTTTATGTAGAAAACGCGATATGAAAAAAAGGGAAGGCACAAAAACAAGGATTTGTGCTTAAATGGAAAATTCAAAGGATGAGGCCGGACGAGTGTGAATCCTTTCCTAACAATACCTACGACACGTTTCACAGATTCACACCCGCACCCTTATTTGGGGTTTTAGGGGTTGTTCGGGGAAAAATAAGGGGGAATGTTACGTAGAATAATTCTGTCTGGCGACAAAATCGTTGTCACTGTGTTTTTTTTTTGTTGTTGCTTGGAACCGCTTAGCGGTACCACACTGTTGTCCTTTGCAGAAAAGTGGCACCGACCCGAGGAAATGTATGGGACATGCAAGCAATTGCATACACACGTAAAAAAAGCTATACTATTAGCATGCATATGCCACATTGTGTGCCGTTGGTTTGTGTGTGTATTTGTGTTATTCTGGCTCCGGCTCTCGGCAACAATTCACCCACCCGGCCATTCCAATTTCACCTGGTTTTCCCTTCCTGCTCGGTTTATGCGACAAATCAGGATGGAGAGACGAAGGAAAAAAAACACAGCACGAGCAGGAAAGGTCAACGAATGAAAAGCATTTTTATCACCATGCCACCAACAACCACCTCGCCTACTCCCTCCCCCTTCCTCTCTCTCTCTTCGAAACATCCCAATTTTGCATAACCCTGGATAGTAGTAGTTGCATCATTTTAATTGTTCTTACCCCGTTTTGTCACCCACCCCACTTCGGAGGCTGTGGCCCTTGTGTCATAACGCTCAAACTTTCACGGTACTAGTCCCAGTCTTGTTTGTATGTGTTTTGTAGAGCGGCACGGTATGGTCCTTTGCACGTGCGAATTGGTACAAATTTTGCAACACGCTTTTAATGCTTGCCAAATATCTGTTTTATTTGTTCTGGTGATCAACGGTGCATAAACTGAATGCTTCACACGCTTTTTTAAGCGTGTGGAGAAAAGTGGAACCACGCTGGTGAGTGGGGGAGAGTAGTTTTTTTTTGTACGTTGGTTGGTTTTGTTTTTGTTTAATTTCAGCTGCTCGTGGTAGCAATGTTTTGGCTGGTAGTTTTCATCTTTCAGAGCCAGAGTGAAGCTGTGTTTGAGTTAAAGCTTGTGTTCTGTTTTGTGTGAAAAACGAAAATAAAAAAAAAACAGCAAAAGGAGGGGGAATTCGTTTCAGTCCTGATAGCGAATTAGCCTCAACGCCTTCTCCTATTTTTTTTCTTTCTTCCCTTTTTTTCGTACAAACCATCAACCAGTGCATAAAGTTTTTGGGTGTACAATCTAGCGAATGCTAAACAGGATACAAGCTTCTGTGTCGAGTGTCAGCTCAACAAATGGGCTAGACATATTTAGCCTGGTAAAGGTTGTTTAACTTTGCAAATTTTTGAAACGAACCCGCTTTCCCTATTTTCCACCTTTCAGCTTCACTTTGAATTCCTAAAAGGGATGAAGACCTGGGGTTGGTGATAGGTGGAGAGATTGGTCTCTCACATCTGCTTGGCTTTTTGGCAGGCGATTAATGCACTTGGAAGCTAAAGGATGAGGTTCGAATAAAGTTTGTAAACCACGGTACCTTACCATACCAAGCCGTACTATGTGAACGGTCAGAACTGAACACATCAACCTTCAGGGCCCTGATGGCCCCTGCACCGTAACGACAAAACCGAAGGTGGCGAATGCTGCAAACGGTTAAAATGTGCAAGCCATATAAGCTGGTTGTTAGATGTGAACCTGTCCACATTTATGGAGGCGTGTGGATGGTACAGGAACTAACTTACATCAATTTAATTTCGACAGCCACTTTTCGCCTGGCCGACCATCCGAATCGGTGTACCGGAACTGGTACGTGGTGCACAAACAAAAGCATGCCCCATGTATTACATCCTGCAATATATTTAGTTTTTCGACAACTTTTGGCAGGTATTTTGATGGATTTGTTGGGCGTGCCTGCAGACACTGAAGGTGGCAAAAAATGTTGACGGTAGTTTAGGAGATTTAATGAGATAACACATGCCACAGGATACGACATTAATAAACAAATTAACTGAAGCAAAAGTATGAGCAGATGTAAGTTATTCACCGAGGGAGAGGGAAGGAAACAGAGTTAGTTATGTTAATTAAAATTTTTCGCTCTTCGTTACCTAACATCATGTCAGAAAATTCATTGCTGTATGGAGAGATATGAGTTCTCGAAGCTTGAGATTTAAGGGATTTTTGGTCAGATTTTTAATTCATCATAAAGGTACGAAAAAATACAAATGAAAACATGAATGTTGTTCTATTCAATCCTCGTTAATTTGAATTGATTATTAGTTTAAATAAAATATTTGTTAGAGATAGAAGCCACTGAACGAGAGATTCGGGAATTTTAGGCAAGCACGATTTATTTGCTTTTCAGCGCGTCTTTACGTGCGCCAAAATATTAGTCCTCTTCTCTACTCTTCTAGCTTGCTACTGCTCTTCCTTGACCTCTCACGCACTGCCCTACTATCCCACACTCACTCTCCCTCGTATCGCTCTCTGCGATCGTGAGTGCTGGGTCCCGCTGACAACAAGTGTCGGAATACAGCGGTACGCATGTATTCCAACAATATTATTGTTTATTAAACTTCTTTAGGTTTTTTCAAAACGCAGCACACTAAAGAAAAGCATATAAATTGGAAAAATTACGCTTCATAGGCCTGAGTAGATCAAATATTAATTTTGAATTTTGTTTTCCTTTTAAAACTCCGTTGGAATAGATAGCTTCTCATGAAAATACTTCTAATGTATGCATATTGACAGCTTGCTTTAACGTTTACGACATAAATATTGACTTTCTATTTGACCGTTTCATACAGTGTATGTTCTGGGTGATCAGGGTTGTAATTATTTTAATATCATATATCGAAATAGCATCATTTTCTTATTATTGAAGCTCAAAAACACATACTAAAAGAAGCTTTTTCTTTTTCCTTTCCAGGTAATTGTATTTTCCAATGAGGCGCCATCGTCCGGCTACAATCCAAAAACCCAACATAAAGGACCATAGAGTACAAGTATAATGTACCTACCTGTAGTGTAGGCGAGTTTTCATAATGGTGGAAAATTATTCCATCGCTTCGGGTAAAGGTGCAACAAAACAACAAACGAAACACACAAAGATACTCGCTGGGCTCCGTTCTGAAACGTTGGACATTCAAGCCTAGTTTTCCGAGTACCGGACAAAAGCGATATGATCATGTTCACATTTGAGGCTTTGATCTACTGCTGGTTTGGTATGCTTTTTGTACTAGGGTTTCCTTTTTTCTCTTTTAATTCGTTTAGAAAAGAATGAATAAGGTCCGTAGATTGATGGAGAAACGGAAAACATGTAACAGAAATTACACAACATCGCAGTAATTTTCCACTGTTCTAAATATGAACTTTTGTGCTCATTACATTCATTATAATTTACATGCTTCATTGTCATGTGTAGCAATAACTTTTCCTCCGCACCATTATTTTACCCGAGTGAGCATGGTGACAGTTTCAGAAAATTAGGTCAATTGCTAACCGTGTCTCGTTCTGGAAGCGTTTGAACTTAGTACCAAAATGTACTACCCACACCAAGGTTTACTAAAAATGCTACACGGCAAAGGCAGCCAAAAGTCAATTTACCGGCACGTGCTTCGTTTGGGCCGGAAGCGTAACTTGTCATATTTTTTTTT
>CM028106.1:26121820-26165123 GCA_016170015.1 Anopheles longipalpis
CCACCATCCTGTTGACAACTTGCGCATGTCCTTCGGTGGAGACAGATTGCAATGAGCGACCGTACAAACAAAACTCGAACCATGCCAAGCGGTTACTGCGGTGAACTACCAAATCCGGGAGATTTTTATATCCATCCCACCGTAATGGCCATAAGCCATTGTTGCGGGGTTTTTATTTTTTCTACGTGCGTACCATTTCGTTCCCAATAATGTCGATTGAAGCAAAGCTAGACAAATGACCGCATAATATGCGTGTGTGTGTGTTTGGGATTGAGGAAAAAAGGTGGAAAAAACAAACCACCATATCGAATCGATCACACTCATCCATACGGATGGCAATGGCATTTTTGCTTTGCGGATAAGAAGATATGAAAACTACACCAAAAGAAAAAGGATTTGTTCGGTCGTTAATGGGTATATACGCACATTGGTTAGAAGTCTTGTTTTCAACCCGGCTCACGGTTTCGTGCGCGGGCGCGCTCCCTACAGGGTGCCAGGTGCCAGGCGGAAACTGCGTGTCATGTTGCACATAAACACAGTTTCGTTACGCGAATGTTTTTTTCTTCACCACCACCACCAACACGACAGCTGGTCGCCACGACCGGAAAGATGATATACTTTCTTCACTGATGTTTTTCATCTCCACGAAGGTAAGAAACAGCCGTTCGCTTTTCTTCGAACGGAACTTCTTTTCATCCTTTGAACTTGTGTTGTGTTTCGTGCTTTGTTTCTTACGATTTCGCCGTAAAACGAATCACTTTTGTGCTTGATTTCGGTGGCGTCATGTTTCTTAATGCTGTGTGCAGCTTTTCACTGTTATGTTTTTTTTTTATCAGATCATCTTTTTCATCATCCTGTACAGTGGCTCCGTTTTTTTTCTATATCGATCGATAGCGCTTGTCTTTCCACACGTGTCAGAAATGCGCTGCGCGCTTTCACTGCTTGTCACCAACCACCAACGGTCACTGATTATTATTTGATATCCACGACGTACGACATTTGTGTAAGCTCACCATTCCGACCGCATAAAAACAGGCGCTCTTCCCTGTTAAAGAAGAGCTTAAGATGTTTGATCTTATGGTCTGGCCGAGCCTGTTTCGATCAGCGTAATGTAGTACCAACCGTGGCGGTGCAGGTTTTTTGTGTTTCGTTCACCACACGATTTATGAGCCGATATCGTGATTTGGGACCATTTTATGAGCTATCCTAGTTTCCGGGGGCTTACTGCTTCACGTAAATACGTACGTCGCTGTTTACTGCTGTACGAGTAGCGAGAAAAGAAAAACTGAAACATGAGAAATTTTGTGTTTATTTATCGATTGTGTACACCTTAGCAGATGTTTTGATGAGCTCTGTGGTGAATTAGTAACGACCTGTACGGGAAGGTAGAATGAGGAATGATTTTTGTTGTTGTACTAAATATAAATTTCTTCCAAAATGTGGAAGCAAATGGCTTTCTCAAGACCTTTTTTTAATTAAAAGACCTTGAAAACTGTAAAAACCGTTTGTGCTATCCGCATATTTAATGCATATAAATACTTGAGTAAATTTGTAATTTTATTAGTCTTTTCAAAATTCATTTGAAAATACTGATAGTTGTACCTTGAAACTACCGTATTTAACGTTTTGAGTTAATACAGGATGTTCGAAATCAATTTGACTGTTTGCAAGGAAAAAGAAAATCAATTAAATTTGACAAATTAACAAAATAAATTACAG
This sequence comes from Anopheles longipalpis, assembly GCA_016170015.1. NCBI lineage: Eukaryota > Metazoa > Arthropoda > Insecta > Diptera > Culicidae > Anopheles > Anopheles longipalpis. Next base: position 26,123,540 of record CM028106.1, read on the forward strand.
ACAGAATAAATTATAGTATAATCAACAATATTTTCTCAAAATAAGATCGATTAAAGATTGAACCCTGCTGCTGTGGACAAGCTGATGCTGCTAATCTTCGTGGGAAGGCCCTCAAAAAATGTTTTAATTTTATCAATTAGCTGGACTTTTGCATCGCACTGGAAGAGCGATAGGTACAAATATAATCCTTAAAGCTTATCTTGAGGAATTTGGAGGCCATTTTTTCCACAGTGGTATGGCAAGTCGCCATTGCTGTTCTCTAGCCATGGCTGATTGTCTTTACTGTATTCAAGGAACATTAAACAGCAGTTATATGATCCTGATTTGTTTGCCCGTTAATAATTATCATTTGTATATGAAGCAATAAAGATTCAAACTTTTAAATTATTATTATTAATAATAATTTTAAATCAAGTTTCTTTTTTTTTACTTGGTTAGAACGGCCTGTCCGAATCAAGATTTATTTTACCACATAGCAGGATAGTCAGTCCATGCTACGGGGGGACGGCCCGGAGGGGATTTGAACCCGGTCCTGCCGTGTTTACGGGCGCCGTTATCACATGCCCCACCATTTGGTGCCAAGTTTCTAAATCTGTTACTTTTATTACTCATTACAATCACTTTAAAACGCTTATAACAATTTTCTTGTAACGATTTTGTGTTCATTTGTAGCATTTTTCTTCACTGCCTTCTTAAAGGGTTATCCTTTGCTTTCAAACAAAATTGTCTACCATTTCATTTATCATTCAATTTCCCGTTTTAACAATAAAACGAATACAAAAACGATGCTTCGAACAATTTGTTCAGCACTAGTATCCGGATTAATGAACCGGATTACAGGTTTCAAGAGTTGAACGGTTCTTCTAGCCAGGAAGAAAGGGAAAAACCTGCCAGAAACAAGGCAGTTACTAAATGCAGCTCCATCGTAAATTTTCATCTTCTGGTTCTCTTTCTACCTCTCGAGTGGAACGAAGGATTGAAACAAGGTTCGAAACGATAGAGAAGAAAAATTCAATCCGATTGAATAGAGAAATTATGGAACAAGCATAATCGGATGTTATTCCTGTTTTTGCACTCCAAAGGAAAAAAAATGAGGGAACACTGGAACAATTTATGTATAATAAAAATTGAACAAAATGCTACCGTAATCAGTGAGTTTACTCTTTGGCCAGAAATCTTCATCCTAGCCCCTAAAAAAAGCGGTTTGCTTCTTGTCCGGTAAAGTGCACTTACCGGTTTACCGTCACATTTTCCAGTGTCCGGTTATTGTGTGCTAAAAGTTAAATTGATGCTCATTAGCGAATTAATCATGTTTTTCACTAATTCCTGTTTGCCTGTTTCCGTACCCAGCCATCCCCTTTCCCCGTCTCCGATACGCCCAGCTTCACTGTTGTGTGTTGCGCTTCGGTAGAAATCGTCCCAATTTTAATAGTCCCTTTTTTAACACCGGAAACAGTTTAATCACGAAACGATCTCTTTTACGGTTGAAGGTTTTGCTTCCTCTCGAAACGATCAGCTTCTAACCGAGAAGGACGGGGTTCATAAAGAAAGAGGGGTTGATACGAGGGATAGGTTAGTAGCTTAGTGAGTGTTAAAAAGAGAAGATGAAAAATAAAATTAAATTGAAGAAAGCAACAACAAAAAACAAATGAGAATGCTACTTAAAGTTCTGGTCTAGCCAAGCGTCCTTGCAGATTGGTTCAGGTCCTAGCATTAGCAACCCCTACAGTTGGTGGTACGATTATGCTGAATTGTTGTATCCTACTGGGAGGAAGATATTTGGTTAGAAAAGCTCTCACTCTCTCCTACGCTGTGTCTCTCTCTCTCTCTTTCACTTCTTCAAATAAAATGGAAGCACAGCAGGACCCATTAAAAATCGGACTGTGAAATTGTTTCAATCGTAATCCTTCGTAATAATGTGAACGTTTAGCTATACGGGTACGGGGCTTACACTGTCGGGGGCAACAAAAAAAAGATGCTTCACTTCACACAGCTTTCCAAGTTTTCGTCTATCCACTGTGCTAAAATGATGTCAAATGGAGGACGAAAAGAGAGAAGAAAAGAGAAACGAATGAAAAAGCATTTCCTGCTGCGATCTGAATTGCGAAAAGCATTAAACGTGGCATCTCGCAGCATGCAGCATCCCTTACCAGGAGCATAAGGGGTTTTGTAATGCTGAACCACCAGAATTGGTGGGTTAATCCGTGTACTGAATTTTGAGTTTTGGAGTTTCGTGAATTTTTTTTTATTAAGTGTACACAAATGTTGTCTCCTTCCATCTCATGTGGGTTGTTTAGAATATTATCAATTTATTTAAGGGATGACAACAGTTAGACTGTCCCATTTTTTTTAAATATACACCCTTATGGTTCGTTTTCTTTGACAGAAGAACAGAAGCAGCGCATTCCAATGTCTTTAAGGGGAAAAAAGCGCTACAGCGGTAAAATAATTAACCTTGTGCGAAAGGTGACTACAATCGAAAGATAAGACCTATTTCTTAGGCCTCTCCCTACCCTCATAGAAATATAATTTTACACCTAACGACCAAACGAAAAAAAAAATGGCACAACACAACGATGGCAGAGAGCAGACATCATTTTCCAAAAATCCAGGCCACCTAAGGTGCCAATCTGGCTGCTGGCAAACAACGGCGATTTCCTGCCAGCGCGCACCATTCCAAAATGGGTCGGTGATACAATTATCGATTTTTGTTCTTTCCCGTTGTAACGTGGGGCCTACTGGCAGCATACTTTACTTTGGCGCTCATTAAATAAAGCTGATACTTGCCGGAACGCGCCGTAACGACATTTCATTCCTCTAGGTGGGTGGATGATTTTAAAGTAGCAACCAACAAAAAAAATGGTGGAGAGAAATTATAACAGCTTCTCTTGTTATTTCGGTGTTGGTGACTTGGTCTGGCATTTTCTGGGGGAGGTTAATGTCCTTTCTGTTCTCAACCCCGTGGTAGAAAGGATGGCATTTGGTTACGCGTGTCCTAAGTATCCGTTGAATACTCCACCAAAAGAAAACCGTTTGGAGACGTCTCGATAATGATACGGAGGCACAAGGGATTGAATGAGGCGCCAAAATTGTCGATTGCCGTACGGAAATAAAATTGGGAATGGATAAGCAAAAACACTTTATAAAAGGAGAGGTAGACACAGTTTGAAAACGATCTGTTTTCTTGAAAAGGGCCCGACAGTGTGATGCAAGGGGTTGGGCCTATTCTTTTTTTCTTTGTGGTGGAAACATTTAATAAAGTGGCCCCGGTTGCTGGGGAGGAACGTTTCCAATAGAACGAATTCAAACAGTTAGAACCGTGGGTAAAAGTATATTTGTTTAGCACAAGGGAAAAACGGGGGGCGAAAATGGTAGGACACCAGCAACAACAAAACAAAAACCATCTCACCGTTAGCCAATATTCAGCATGAGATGGTGAAAATATTGTTCCCGAAATTGATGACCATAAAATAAAATTGGCCTAGTCAAAACATAGAGATACACGAGAGAGAGAGAACGAGAGAAGTGAGGATGAATGAGACAAAAAAGGAAAACATCACCCAATGGGTTTGTTGATAAGGGGTTGGAACTGGGCCCGATCGCAGAGCGGTGTGTGTGTGTGTGCCTTTATCCCTACGAAGAGAGGATTCACAAAAGCGCGCCAAAATGGATTCTAGCTTCCGGGAACTCTATTTAAGGCGAAACGGTGGAAGTGTTCGTATTTTTTCGTTGTTCGATTATTTGGAAGCTGCCAATACGTAACGCTGAAAGCCTTTCAATGGTGGAATTATGCTACCCTGCAAGAAAGAAGAAGAGAGAGGGAGAGAGAATACACCCTTAAAAAGCACGAACTTTATTTGGACGCTTTAGCAAGAAAGATGGCAAAGTTGCCCAAGGCAACGGGAAGCTTTTTTGCGGGTGCCGTATTTTGATACCGAATGATAATTATGAATATTAGAATCATAAATCATGCTGTTCCTGTACCGGGTATTCGGGCGGCTCAGGCGCGATGAAGCGTATCGTCTTTTTTTTTTTTGTTCAAAATTCCATTGAAGTGGGTTCGCGAGCTGGGTTGCGCTTACTTGCTGGAGGATCATTTTCATCGATAAGGATTCAAATTTCTGTATTTTTTTAAATCCCATTTTTTTGTTTAAACCCTGTTTCTATACTCTTAAATGGGTGAATCGATAGAATCGATGTACCCTACGGGTAGTGGTTGCCTTCCGTAATACTTCGGATGGGTTCAATATTCGAGCATCTTGTTTTTTTTCGGGCAATATAGTGTGCCTAGAATTCGAACCCAAAAACACGTCTCTTGGGGGAATTGCTTAACCGGGGTTGATAGGGACGATCCCAACACTTTGGCAGCTGATGCTTTTAAGGGTTTCGCTTTGAATGCAGATTTATTTCCCTTTTTTTTAAGGAGGGGGGTATTTTTCTCCCTTTCCTTTCTTCATTTTTAGAATGGTCTAAAATAAACGAGAGCAACAAAATAATAGGACACAGTCAAAACACACAGTACGCCCCCACGAAAGCGCACGAAACACGGTGAGAAGGCGCGAAAGCAAACAAAAATAAATCATCTGCAGTGGAAGTGTTGTTGACCCTTCGATTTGAAGAAGAATTAAAATTGGTTTTGGAAGATTTTTTTTTTCACACAAAATCACATCTTTCAAGGATTTTTTTTCTTTTTTGTTTAAAAAAAAAGTATATCAAGACAAATAGATGATGAGGGATAATTTACTCTTTTTAATGATAAAGATTATGCCACTCGAAAAAAAAATATTATCAACAGCAAACAACAAACAAATCACTTCAAAAGGTTTAAAAACTCCTCTCCGGTGGGACGTTTAGACATTAGCAATTGGTTCCAATTGGTGTTTTATTTCTTGCAATTCTTCATGATTTGCTTATCCCTGATCAAACGAGTTGTGCAAAAAGCATTTCAAGAGTCACTCATTCAATATTTATTCTCGGCAAAAGATACGTACGACCGGCATTAGGAAAAGTAGTAGAATATTGTGAACGGTGCAAGCAAGTGCCTGTTACCTTCATCGATACGGCAATGTCGACGTTAGGACAATAAAAAAAATTCCTCTCTTCATGGGCTTCAAGAAGTCCTGCATGTCCATGGTAACGAAGTTTATTGATTGCAGTTGCGTATCGATTTCCTTCCCTTACAACCTTTCGATTCTCGCATCACGTATATCATGTCTAGTGGGTCAATATTATGTGTAATTCCATTCCAACACTTTTACCACGGGTGGTGTTTCCGTTGGCCAATTGGTTCGGTTGGCGTTTCGAACCGAACCAACTGCTGCATACGTGTCTGCGTGTGGCTGTTTTCCCTTGGTGCCTTACCGACCAATATGCGTTACCCATGACGACAAACGATTACCGCAACGCGCAAGATGTGCGAAAACTCCAAGAATATTGGAAATTGGTTCACTTCGTTCATCATCATATTGCACGATTGCCGCCGGTACAGCGATTGCTGATACTCATCTCCATATCGATGCTCATCCGATGGGATGGAATCCGATCGAAACCTACTAGTTTGTTGGGTTCCATCACCTCGCTTCACTTAACCTGCTCCCCTTCCCTATCCGTCCTATTTCATCCTAAATTGCAGCTTCTTCGCACCGGATGCTCCATCGATATCGATGGCGGGCACGGTCGTATGTTTCACATTTTTACGATGCCTGTTAAATGAAAACGCAACGCTAAAGGGAGGAAAAAAAATGAAAAAAGGAGAAGAAAAAAACATACATAAAGAAATATGGTAGAAAAATCGTTCCCTTTGCCTTTCCCATTTAGTTTAAGGGCAACTTTCATACGCAAGAACCCCTAAATGTCTGCAATCTTGCCCTGCTGCTTTTGCGATTCGCAAGGATCGCCTTGCGCAACCGCATTTCCCCGTCGACCGTATACGGGATATCGGTAGCAGTTTGTTGTGTAGCTTAAAGCCGCCAACGTTATGACGGGCACTGATGGTGTTGTTCACAAAGTTTAAGTAGTCTACATACAGCCGCATCCTCATCATCATTCAGCGTTGTTGTTGGTTCGTTGATATAAACCGCGGAAGAAAACTTTAAATGGATCAAATAGAATGGTGGAGGACAGGCTGATATTGATGGAGATGAGAAAAAATAACATTTTTTCGTCAGCCTTCTGCTTATAGTTTGATGTGTTTTTTTCAGTGTAGATAAAAAATATCTTTAAATATAATATTAAATATAATCCTGCCTGAAACGTTTACACTGCGTAGCGATGAATTTTGAAGATAGAAATAAATGCTCATGCAAGCCCAAAAATCTACCCAAAAGGTGTTGCTGTGACGAGTTGCCAAAAGAAAAGTACTTCAATTGTCGCGCACCTTGCGGGAATGATAAGAAGGAAAGTTTTTTGTACTAAAACGAGGGCGAAGAAAAAGGAAGCCACCTTTCCTCCCACCATTCGCTCAATGGTTTCCGGGGCTGTAGATGACGACAAAAGTCGTAAAATTCAACCGTATCAAAGTAATTGCGTTGTTGTGATGTCGCGCCACCGTTTGGTGAAAAAGATCCATTTGCCCCATTCACCCCCTGGCACTGTATAGATCGGTTGTCCCCTGGTGACTTTTGTTGCTGTGTCGTTCGTCTTTTTACTTTATTTCTGTTTTTTTTTTGGCTGCCCCTACTGTCTCTCTTAGTGTTAAGTGAAATTTATTCAATGAGCCCACTTTACAGCTTTTGATGGGGATATTTGCCTTCGTGTTCGCTACCGCTTGATGCAAAGCATTGCGAGAGCACACATTTGCCTACTTTTAGGCGTTGCGATGAAATATTTCACATTGAAGCGTTTTGCGTTTCGCAGTGAATTTTCCGAAAATGCATAAATAAACACACGCTTCAAGGCGTGCGTTAGCTCGGTATATTTATTTACATTTATGTTTCAGTTGTGCTTAGCGTGAAGTGTATTATAAATTTAAAATAACCCAAAAACGCTAAATACTGTAATGAAATCTCACTCTCTCGCGGGCGCGTTGCTGTAAGAAACGATCCTACACTTTCTAAAGAAGCGATGCCACTTTCGAGCGAAATAAAGAAGTGCTCCGACACGTGTACGGTTCAGCGGAAAGCTAATTTACTGCTAAAACCGGATACGCGATACACAAAACGCGCTACGAACACACCCTCCATCCATCGACGCACTTCCTTCCGACCGATTCAAACCTATTTTACAAGACTCGATTTGTGGTACGAGGATGGTGGCACCGTTCTACCTCCATCCGGGTCACGGGTCACGGGTCCCAGAGCCAGGAGATAAATTAAATTGGTTTCCTTTTTTGCGTGCAACCGCTTGCTTTCGCAAGTGAAAAGGAAAAGAAACGATCCAAAGATACTTCCTTCTTTCGTTCTTTTTTTTCTCTCTCTCTGTTTTGGCCCGAACGTTGTCACGAGATGATTTGCTAGGCACTGGTAAAAAGTGGAAAAGCTCTCAGGTGAATCGTACGCGTGGCGGAAATTGTTGATTCAATAAATTATTTTACCCGTATCGATTCAATCAATGAAATATTGTAATTGATCTTTTCCAACGCGACGCACAATGTGAGCCACCGAACAATGGGACGGTTTTTTTTGGCTGTTCCTGTCGGATACAAAGGCCACCTGGCTGGTCGTGGAATGGTAAGCAGTTCGATAAATGTATGCACGAACACGCCGAACAGGGAGAGTGATATTAGCGTATGGTGCTCAAAATCAGTATAAGTGCAATATAACAAGGATGAACATTTGCATGCAAAATGGATACGTGAAGATACATTGAAGAATGGCATGTTTTATGGTTTTAAGCGATTCATGTTGACGCTCTTGTTCGTGTATTTTAAGAATGCGTGCTGAATGGATGATGATATTACAGGGAGATAAATACTTAGAAGTTTGTAAAAAAAAGAATTATTTTCTTATCATCAACAACTCCAAATAATGGATGGATAGTATCTTCACGAAAAAATCAACACATTCAAGAATATGTGAAAATAAGATCGTTAAAAACCCAAACCATCGGGTTCAGAAATTTTAAAATCATTTTGGAAAAAAATACTTTATTTCAAAACCTAACCTGTAAACTATAAAGACAAAGTTAAAGTGCATTAATTTAATATGAACAAAATATTTTTGACTAAAAACATGTCAGTTTTTCGAATAAAAATTTGTAAAGAAAATATTTTAAAATCTAAACTTTTGTCAAGTACTAACAGGATGGGTAAAGAATACTTCGTCAAATAAATTTGCAAAAAATACTGGGAATAGGATTTGCAGAACCTTTCCATCTTTTTTATTTTTAAATTATTTTTTTTTATTCTTTAATTTTTATAAGGTTTATTTTGATTAAAATGGTTAAGTTTAACTGATGTTTATTTTCCTTTTACATTTTTTATCAAAATTGTTATTTCAAAACGTACTTTCTAAAGACGGTCCTTCGAGACCGAATTTTATGAGTGTGTAAAACGATCTTACACTCTGATTTTTTATATATTTCCAACCTCAAAAGATGCGGCTGCTGCTAAGCCGATGTAGTATGATTGTTTTGCTTAGTGCTCTGTCAACACAAACTGGTCCATAAGCAGTTCGTTACTTTAAATAAAGTCAACCAAAGGCAATCGGAACAGCAGCTTTGTCAACCGTTCCCAGGAACAATCTGCCCCACCTCAACAAAAGGATGCCGATTGCGTAGCAGTTGGCTTCACTTCCGAAACCAGTGTTTGTGCGTTGCGTACCCAAAGAACAACGGCGTATTGTTTTATGTATAGTAATCCACTTTCATTTTCACCTTCCAAGGAGCGGGAATACTTTGTGTTCCCTTAGGGTCCAAAAGGTGAACGGCGCAAAACGAGGTGAGCGCAAATACAAATACTTTCGTATTTCGTAGCCCTTTGCCAAGGTTTTGAAAAGCCGGAAACCTCAAACATTGGGCCAGAAAAACCCCCCGGAAACCGGAGGGGCTAACGTAAAATTTTCGCTCCAGAAACCCTGAACGGTTGGTGCCCTGTGAGGTGGTTCTGCACAAAAGTTGTCTGTATGTTTTGAGGGGTTTTTTTTCATTTTTAGGGAAAGTAATTTTACCGGCCACTTTTATTTTTTAACTTTGTGGGTTAACAGCAACAACAAGAAAAAAATCCACCCGTGGGAAATGGTAGCCGAAAGAGCCTTTCTTTGTTTCATTTTGCCGTGTTTCCCTTTTTCCTAAAGAGCTTATTACGAACGTTTTTTTTGTTGTTTCCGTTCATTTTCATTAAGCGGATAAAATCCAGTTACAGGAAAGTCTTGCGCATTTTTCACACCTTCCATGCATGGTGGTTTAAATTTTCAAACCATTGTGGAAATCGGTAGGAAAGAATTAGTTAAATGAAAAGCATATAACAGCAGCCAAGGGTAGAGAAAGAAAATCAGGAACAAGTCTCGAGCTGATTTCAGAATAAAAATAGGAAGATCCTTTCGGAAAGAACAGAATTACACTCATTGAGTACATTTTTTTCGTATTTCTGTGCCCCAAAAAAAACCTGCCAGTAATGGTAAAGTCTTCTTTATTTCACTATTCTCCATCGTCAATACCTATCAGTGTCTAATCTGACCACATAATCATTTCCTTTCCGGGATAAAGCGTGCAATAAAAAGCGATATGTTGCAGTAAATATGCCGTGCTTAGCCCAAAAGGAAATGACCACAGGAAACGATTCAAACGCCATCTACCGGCCGGCACTAACCAGCAGCATCCATTGTACAGCTTCTGCCTGCTTTTGTTGTGTGGATGTGTGCGTGTGNTAGTAGAATATTGTGAACGGTGCAAGCAAGTGCCTGTTACCTTCTTCGATACGGCAATGTCGACGTTAGGACAATAAAAAAAATCCCTCTCTTCATGGGCTTCAAGAAGTCCTGCATGTCCATGGTAACGAAGTTTATTGATTGCAGTTGCGTATCGATTTCCTTCCCTTACATCCTTTCGATTCTCGCATCACGTATATCATGTCTAGTGGGTCAATATTATGTGTAATTCCATTCCAACACTTTTACCACGGGTGGTGTTTCCGTTGGCCAATTGGTTCGGTTGGCGTTTCGAACCGAACCAACTGCTGCATACGTGTCTGCGTGTGGCTGTTTTCCCTTGGTGCCTTACCGACCAATATGCGTTACCCATGACGACAAACGATTACCGCAACGCGCAAGATGTGCGAAAACTCCAAGAATATTGGAAATTGGTTCACTTCGTTCATCATCATATTGCACGATTGCCGCCGGTACAGCGATTGCTGATACTCATCTCCATATCGATGCTCATCCGATGGGATGGAATCCGATCGAAACCTACTAGTTTGTTGGGTTCCATCACCTCGCTCCACTTAACCTGCTCCCCTTCCCTATCCGTCCTATTTCATCCTAAATTGCAGCTTCTTCGCACTGGATGCTCCATCGATATCGATGGCGGGCACGGTCGTATGTTTCACATTTTTACGATGCCTGTTAAATGAAAACGCAACGCTAAAGGGAGGAAAAAAATGAAAAAAGGAGAAGAAAAAAAACATATATAAAGAAATATGGTAGAAAAATCGTTCCCTTTGCCTTTCCCATTTAGTTTAAGGGCAACTTTCATACGCAAGAACCCCTAAATGTCTGCAATCTTGCCCTGTGCTTCAGCGATTCGCAAGGATCGCCTTGCGCAACCGCATTTCCCCGTCGACCGTATACGGGATATCGGTAGCAGTTTGTTGTGTAGCTTAAAGCCGCCAACGTTATGACGGGCACTGATGGTGGTGTTCACAAAGTTTAAGTAGTCTACATACAGCCGCATCCTCATCATCATTCCGCGCTGTTGTTGGTTCGTTGATATAAACCGCGGAAGAAAACTTTAAATGGATCAAATAGAATGGCGGAGGACAGGCTGATAGTGATGGAGATGAGAAAAAAATAACATTTTTTCGCCAGCCTTCTGCTTATAGTTTGATGTGTTTTTTTTCAGTGTAGATAAAAAAATATCTTTAAATATAATAATAAATATAATCCTGCCTGAAACGTTTACACTGCGTAGCGATGAATTTTGAAGATAGAAATAAATGCTCATGCAAGCCCAAAAAACCACCCAAAAGGTGTTGCTGTGACGAGTTGCCAAAAGAAAAGTACTTCAATTGTCGCGCACCTTGCGGGAATGATAAGAAGGAAAGTTTTTTGTACTAAAACGAGGGCGAAGAAAAAGGAAGCCACCTTTCCTCCCACCATTCGCTCAATGGTTTCCGGGGCTGTAGATGACGACAAAAGTCGTAAAATTCAACCGTATCAAAGTAATTGCGTTGTTGTGATGTCGCGCCACCGTTTGGTGAAAAAGATCCATTTGCCCCATTCACCCCCCGGCACCGTATAGATCGGTTGTCCCCTGGTGACTTTTGTTGCTGTGTCGTTCGTCTTTTTACTTTATTTCTTTTTCTTTTTTTTTTGGCTGCCCCTACTGTCTCTCTTAGTGTTAAGTGAAATTTATTCAATGAGCCCACTTTACAGCTTTTGATGGGGATATTTGCCATCGTGTTCGCTACCGCTTGATGCAAAGCATTGCGAGAGCACACATTTGCCTACTTTTAGGCGTTGCGATGAAATATTTCACATTGAAGCGTTTTGCGTTTCGCAGTGAAGTTTCCGAAAATGCATAAATAAACACACGCTTCAAGGCGTGCGTTAGCTCGGTATATTTATTTACATTTATGTTTCAGTTGTGCTTATCGTGAAGTGTATTATAAATTAAAAATAACCCAAAAACGCTAAATACTGTAATGAAATCTCACTCTCTCGCGGGCGCGTTGCTGTAAGAAACGATCCTACACTTTCTAAAGAAGCGATGCCACTTTCGAGCGAAATAAAGAAGTGCTCCGACACGTGTACGGTTCAGCGGAAAGCTAATTTACTGCTAAAACCGGATACGCGATACACAAAACGCGCTACGAACACACCCTCCATCCATCCACGCACTTCCATCCGACCGATTCAAACCTATTTTACAAGACTCGATTTGTGGTACGAGGATGGTGGCACCGTTCTACCTCCATCCGGGTCACGGGTCACGGGTCCCAGAGCCAGGAGATAAATTAAATTGGTTTCCTTTTTTGCGTGCAACCGCTTGCTTTCGCAAGTGAAAAGGAAAAGAAACGATCCAAAGATACTTCCTTCTTTCGTTCTTTTTTTTTCTCTCTCTTTTTTGGCCCGAACGTTGTCACGAGATGATTTGCTAGGCACTGGTAAAAAGTGGAAAAGCTCTCAGGTGAATCGTACGCGTGGCGGAAATTGTTGATTCAATAAATTATTTTACCCGTATCGATTCAATCAATGAAATATTGTAATTGATCTTTTCCAACGCGACGCACAATGTGAGCCACCGAACAATGGGACGGTTTTTTTGGCTGTTCCTGTCGGATACAAAGGCCACCTGGCTGGTCGTGGAATGGTAAGCAGTTCGATAAATGTATGCACGAACACGCCGAACAGGGAGAGTGATATTAGCGTATGGTGCTCAAAATCAGTATAAGTGCAATATAACAAGGATGAACATTTGCATGCAAAATGGATACGTGAAGATACATTGAAGAATGGCATGTTTTATGGTTTTAAGCGATTCATGTTGACGCTCTTGTTCGTGTATTTTAAGAATGCGTGCTGAATGGATGATGATATTACAGGGAGATAAATACTAAGAAGTTTGTAAAAAAAAAGAATTATTTTCTTATCATCAACAACTCCAAATAATGGATGGATAGTATCTTCACGAGAAAATCAACACATTCAAGAATATGTGAAAATAAGATCGTGAAAAACCCAAACCATCGGGTTCAGAAATTTTGAAATAATTTTGGAAAAAAATACTTTATTTCAAAACCTAACCTGTAAACTATAAAGATAAAGTTAAAGTGCATTAATTTAATATGAACAAAATATTTTTGACTAAAAACTTATCAGTTTTTCGAATAAAAATTTGTAAAGAAAATATTTTTAAATCTAAACTTTTGTCAAGTACTAACAGGATGGGTAAAGAATACTTCATCAAATAAATTTGCAAAAAATACTGGGAATAGGATTTGCAGAACCTTTCCATCTTTTTTATTTTTAAATTATTTTTTTTATTCTTTAATTTTTATAAGGTTTATTTTGATTAAAATGGTTAAGTTTAACTGATGTTTATTTTTCTTTTACATTTTTTATCAAAATTTTTATTTCAAAACGTACTTTCTAAGGACGGTCCTTTAGTGACCGAGTTTTATGAGTGTGTAAAACGATGATACACTCTGATTTTTTATATATTTCCAACCTCAAAAGATGCGGCTGCTGCTAAGCCGATGTAGTATGATTGTTTTGCTTAGTGCTCTGTCAACACAAATTGGTCCATAAGCAGTTCGTTACTTTAAATAAAGTCAACCAGAGGCAATCGGAACAGCAGCTTTGTCAACCGTTCCCAGGAACAATCTGCCCCACCTCAACAAAAGGATGCCGATTGCGTAGCAGTTGGCTTCACTTCCGAAACCAGTGTTTGTGCGTTGCGTACCCAAAGAACAACGGCGTATTGTTTTATGTATTGTAATCCACTTTCATTTTCACCTTCCAAGGAGCGGGAATACTTTGTGTTCCCTTAGGGTCCAAAAGGTGAACGGCGCAAAACGAGGTGAGCGCAAATACAAATACTTTCGTATTTCGTAGCCCTTTGCCAAGGTTTTGAAAAGCCGGAAACCTCAAACATTGGGCCAGAAAAACCCCACGGAAACCGGAGGGGCTAACGTAACATTTTCGCTCCAGAAACCCAGAACGGTTGGTGCCCTGTGAGGTGGTTCTGCACAAAAGTTGTCTGTATGTTTTGAGGGTTTTTTTTTCATTTTTAGGGAAAGTAATTTTACCGGGCATTTTTTTTTAACTTTGTGGGCTAACAGCAACAATAAGAAAAAAATCCACCCGTGGGAAATGGTAGCCGAAAGAGCCTTTCTTTGTTTCGTTTTGCCGTGTTTCCCTTTTTCCTAAAGAGCTTATTACGAACGTTTTTTTTTGTTGTTTCCGTTCATTTTCATTAAGCGGATAAAATCCAGTTACAGGAAAGTCTTGCGCATTTTTCACACCTTCCATGCATGGTGGTTTAAATTTTCAAACCCCTGTGGAAATCGGTAGGAAAGAATTAGTTAAATGAAAAGCATATAACAGCAGCCAAGCGTACAGAAAGAAAATCAGGAACAAGTCTCGAGATGATTTCAGAAAAAAATAGGAAGATCCTTTCGGAAAGAAAAAAATTACACTCATTGAGTACATTTTTTTCGTATTTCTGTGCCCCAAAAAAAACCTGCCAGTAATGGTAAAGTCTTCTTTATTTCACTATTCTCCATCGTCAATACCTATCAGTGTCTAATCTGACCACATAATCATTTCCTTTCCGGGATAAAGCGTGCAATAAAAAGCGATATGTTGCAGTAAATATGCCGTGCTTAGCCCAAAAGGAAATGACCACAGGAAACGATTCAAACGCCATCTACCGGCCGGCACTAACCAGCAGCATCCATTGTACAGCTTCTGCCTGCTTTTGTTGTGTGGATGTGTGCGTGTGTGTGTGTCTCTCTCTAATCCAGTCTACATGCCATTACACACGACCAGCCCCGATATTGGTCAGCAGCCCATTAGCTACCTTCGACCGGTATAGTATGGTACCAAAATTGGGCCAAATTTTCCACCATTAAGCATGAAACGTTACGTCAAACCATGATCACAAGTGGGACCGCGTCTCGGGGGGAGAAATGGACGCTGTTAATGTTGTGAAAACATGCTCGACGAACGCCATCGTTCTGTGTGGATGGTATGTAGTTTTTGGTAAATATGGTAGAAGAAAATGAGACGAAACAACACACTCTACCTATTCTCAGATTACAGTGAACGCAGTGAAAATCAATGTCCCACCACATGTAGAACGATAACAGTTGGCTTCACACGCGCAGCACTAACTTTGTCGTTTCTACCAGATCGATTGAAGCCGATGGGATGAAAATCCCGTCCTACGTGATTGTGCACGTTGAACTTTTCGGCTGACACACGCACAATACCCGAATGTCCTGCAGCAAAATGGTATTTTCCGAATGTTTCTCACGGAGTGGCTTTTTACGCTTTCTTTTCTTCTCCACAGTATATGAAACAACAGCAACAGCAATCCTTATCGACTGCTAGCTTATCTCTTATCTCACTCATCAAAGTGGCCAAGAGTGGGCGGAAACTGGCGTCAAACTTTTCTTCACTTTCATCCCCAAAAACGCCCCCTTCCCACCCTCTCCTTTTGGGGGGCGAACATCTTCAAGTAGCAGCAGCAATGGCCAAATAATTGAATTTTACTATCTAAAAGGACTACTTCAATGCCCGTGAAAAGACAGTGCCGAAAAGCTTTCAACATCAAAAAGGGTTGTTTCGTTTATTTCAAATTCGGGTGAAATTTGACCTTCTTTTCGCGATTTTGTCAGCGCGAAGAAACAACGCCAAGTTGGTAGACAGCGAGTGGGTATGAAAAATTCAACAACCCGCCAACAAATGCCACCACATTGGATTAAAGCGATTTTCGCCCCTTTTGGTTCACCGTTATCAGCTATCTATATTTATGAACCGATTCTTCTTTCATTAGCGAAACACAAAACACACACACAGACACACACTTTCGCGCTTCCGGCTTACGGTGGTGCAAAGTCACGGAAACTCGAACCGGAGAAAAACAACAGACAGTGAAGTTCTTGCGCCAAGGGGCAAGAAACATTCCACCACGCAGCTGATACTTGATCTTGGCGAGCGATAGCAACAACAAAAATAAAATAAAATAAACAATACCACTCACACTCACCCATAAGCTTCTTACAGACACTAAACAGGGTGCTTTTTTGGGTAAAGAAAAACACCATTTTCTCTGGGCCGCAAGGAACTCGGCCGCTCGTCCGATGAGGTAGAGACAGAAAAGACAAAAACCAAAAACGACGGCACTGTGTGCAGGGCCAAACTTTCCTAACTGTTTTACATCCACTAAGCATATTTAGCAACATTCTTTCAACAGCTCTTATGCCTTTGACTTTTGCTATTGACAGAAGAGACACCGAACTCGTTGCTGTGTGGCAAAGCGGCCGAGCGTTAATTTGTTCTGAGGTGGCAAGCATGCGACTATGGAGGAACTTAAGCACCATTTACACTCGATGAAAGGGTTTTGGCGCAATTTGTGTGAGTGAGGGAAAAAGCGGTAAGAGCTTTTGTTTCTGGTTTGCGTTAAACTTATTCGAATGCTAGCCAAAGCAGTATAGTCAGAATTGATGTGATGTAGATGGAACATTGTTTGAATTAAGTGTGAAGCCATCGCAAAGCTTTAGCGAGATGTAGCTTTTAGTACATAATATGTTTATCTCAGTCAATGATAATCAATTAGTTGAAATCATTGTTTTGTAGCTTTTATGGGAGTTATGCTTTATTTGAAATGTTAAACGATTGTTTTTGAATTACTAAAGCTTTATACTGCGATAATTGCGTCAGTTTTCGGAAGGTTCTTGTAGTGTTTCAAGAACATTTTAAAAGCATCGCTTGTTTCTAATCGTTTTGCTTGAAAGAGGTGTTATTTTGGTTGATAAACATTCATAATTCTGCTACTGATTCAAATACGTACTATACTGATAATTGTACTGATTCAAATACGTTTTATGTGGAACATTATTAAAAATTGATTAGCGGACTCTAATCCCGTAATTTCTAGCAGACTCACCAACATCAAGACTCTATCTCAGATTGGGCTTATCAATTCTCCTCTCTCCATGAAGACAATCTCAAAATCGTACGAGCTGCTATTCGCATGGTGTCATTCGCATGACATGACTAGCCCACCAGATTCTAGAGAGTCTAATTCGCTGTTGATTACTCATAGATTTGGTCATTGTAGCAACTTTTCCATTGACCTCCAATGAAAAATAATTCTGAACATATTCCTATCAAACGTGGCTTAGAGAGTTTTGGTCTGGTTTTCACAGATCCCATGTCTCAGAGGCTTATTTAAAGTTATCTGAGATCTATAGTCATACATACTGAAATCCCATCTTTAATGGGGCATTTTGACTGGAGAAGTGTCCTCAGACTGTAGAAAACCCGGTTAGATGTTATTGTTAAAGTATTTAATTTCTATTAGACAAAAAACCCTTCCCCAGACGATTTCTTCACTTGACCGGTTCCAAAATTGACACCCAGCGCACATATGTGCACGAGTGCCCGAATAGCAGAGAGGGGGTTTTCTATCACAACTCTTGAAAAAGGAAAAATTCACCCAAAAGCTCGCACCCACCACACTCCGCGCACACAATCAGCTCATCCCCAGTCACGCTGTTCATTATATCTGCTGAACAAATATTTGCACAGCAGCTCCATACACGCCTGCTGCTTTTGTTCAATCGTCCCCACACACACACTCACACACAGAGAGCACATGGATACAGTTATCCATCTGTTGGATTTTTCCACTTATGCTGTAGGCCACACAGAACGTCCACCATGTGGAAATGTGTAGCTGCTAGACGAACGTAGCTGAAATCAAAACCCCGATAACAATAATAACAGACCCATACCCATCCATGTTCCACCCGGGTGTACCCGGTTAAAGGT
This sequence comes from Anopheles longipalpis, assembly GCA_016170015.1. Classification (NCBI taxonomy): domain Eukaryota; kingdom Metazoa; phylum Arthropoda; class Insecta; order Diptera; family Culicidae; genus Anopheles; species Anopheles longipalpis. The sequence goes on from CM028106.1 coordinate 26,141,194, forward strand.
CGGTCGTCCACCTGTCAGATGATACAAAACCACATCGGATGGAATTATTATTATTATCGGTATGTTTTTTGGGCGAATTATTATCTTTAAAAATATGTACATAATCCACACAAGGTAAAAAAAGAGTGGAACCATAACCGGTCGGTTGGAGTTGGAAATATGCTACCCAGAAGCTAAAAAGGGAGCTACCCAAATGCCGGTGTGAACCACACGAGATAAACACGTCCACTCTCATACAATCGATAAATATAAAACCTGTACAAATATCGTTCGTTCTGGTTGTACCGGTTTGAAAAGTGAACTTTTTTTTTGGTGCCGAGATCTAAAATGGATCCGGCACCGGATGCTTTAAATTGATTGATAAAGTTTTACAAAACACTTTAGTAAGAAGAGTCTTTTTTTGGAAACCAAAATCCTTACAAATGAGACAATCTCCATTTTTGGTAGTAAAAATTGAAATTCCAATTAAAATCAATCTGATTTGTTACACACATTTGTTTCCACCAGCAAATGGCAAAAGGACCCAGGAACAAGTGGTAAACACAAATGATGCATCCCAAAAATCTGAACATAATTTGCCACACTTAATGGAAGGGAAAAACTTTATAACACATTCGCTCCGCTGCACCCCGGACAAAACCAATGCCAAAACAAATAAAAGAAGATAATCGTAAAATTTTAAATTTTATTTCACACCTAACCCGGGAAATGATTTTCCTCCTTACCCATGTTTAAAGTTTTGGCGTGTTTGGTGCACAGTTACCCGCACAAAAGTGCTAAGGACCGGGATACATTACTTTTAGCTTTGGCAGTGAGAAAGCGTAATTGTACTGCCATTCGTGTAGCACAGCTGTTAAACCAACCACCGTTGGGTTTGGAGTTAGCGAACTGCAAAAACCCGGAACAAATTTGTCGGATTTGTCAACTATAGAACCGGAAGATAATATCATCACCGGACACTTGGTAACGACTTGGCACGGTATCTCGGTTGGGTTTTGGTAGATCCAACGAAGACACGATCACCACATCCCCCGGCGAAAGCTAGCAAAACGTAAATGCTTTGTTTTCCGGGCGGTTTGGCTTGGCTAAATTGCGCCCAACTAAACGCGCTGCGGTGGAAATGGAAATGTTAAACAAAAGAAATTTTCCTTAGCTGTAGATTTTTCTCCGGTGACACTCGCGCCTCGTGGTGCAATTTTTGGTCCAGTTTGGAAAGTCTAATCCCTTGATAGATAGCTGAAAAAAACAAATGTTACAAAAAATTAATAGAATTTTTGGAAGTCGATTTCCTCATGTGGAAATTAAATACGTAATCAATTCATTTTTTTTATTAACATCATAAAATAATTGAGTTTCACTTATATTTTTTAAGAACTGTCTTGCATTTTATATGCAACTAAACCCCACAACTTTACTAGTGACATGTGTTCAATTGAGTGCCAATCAACCGGCACAACATCAAACTATTATTTTTTAAGCTTCCCAATTTAGAACATTTAACGACTAAAGTACAATAAATGGTTTCATGATTTCGATATTTAAACCGGACGCTCGTAAACTGTACAAACGCCAGCTAATCCTAGGGTTAAGGTTTAAATACTCTTTGATGATATGCCTACCTATAATAACGTGGGGTGCTGTGGGGTCAACGCCATCCCCAAATAACAATGCTGGACACATTTAACCATCGTTTTCATTTTACGACACCCACCAAATTCCCACAAGCGGAAGGTGTGGATTTGTTCCAACTTCATCCCTTTCCTCGATTTCCTGTTTCACCTTAATTCCCCGTAGAGGGTAGCTTAGCTAGAATATGGTAAATATTTTGCGAGAATGGTTTGTTGATCTGTGGAAAAGTTCAGTTTTGTGGAAATGGCGAAATGTTTGTCCCAACCCGAAATTCATTCACCAAACCCCGTGCTAACTGGGCCCACACTAATGTTGTGACAGTTTCATCAAAGCGCACTACACAGGGCGAAGGTTTTGGAGGGATGAAAGGGGAAGGTAACAAACCTTTTTGGCTTTTGGGCGTGAAACTCTGGCTAACATTACAACTCCACAACGTAACGCCGGTTGCAACACGCCGGGGAAAAGTAACTCTTAACTCAATCTTTTTTCAATTCGATTCTGCAAATGCACACACAGAGAGAGAGAGACATTATTCTTCTGTCCGAAAAGATTCCTTCCCTGGGGTTTTCGTTGTTCTGCGTTGTTTTCACCAGCTCGTCCAAAAACACAAGGAACATAGTAAAACACACACACACTGTGTAGAAGGAGCAGCAGCAAGCACATGACATGAAAGGATCGCTTTGCTGGTCGGGTGTAGCCAGGGGAAAAGAAACGAAGAGAAACTCCGAAGGAATGTAATATTTTCCTGCTGGCATACAAAACGAATGGCTTTTTAGTGGCGGTAAAAATATGTACTTGCCGAATCGTTGTTCCTTCCGCCCATTCCGAGGGGGGAGGGTTGTTGTTGCCGAACCGCCGCGGTGGTCCGAAAAAGCGCGCTCGCCCACCCAGATCACAACACTCACCGGTGTGTGTGTGATTCTTTGGGGACTGTTTGTTTCTTTGTTCCGATTTTTTTTTCGTTCGTTTTCTACTCAGTTCCTCACAGTACCTAACGTACACCTCACCTCAGGGACACTAGTGAATGGTGCCGCAGGAAAACAAGCACCAGTGTATTTGTGGCCCCGGATACCCGGCCCTGTCGGTGCTGGACACACGAAAACGAAGAATGTTTCACTTCATTAGATTTCATCTTCGAACGTTTCCAGCTGGTGCAGGAAAGAAAAAAATAGGTGGCACCGAGAACGTGAACGTTACCGACCAATGCGGCTAGTAACGGATTTCATGGGTTGATGGGAAGAGGAGGAGAATGAGGAATTGTGAGGAGAGAGAGAGAGGGAAAAGCTGCAAAAACCAGATAAACCAGAAGGTTCCACCCCGTAAGACAGGACGTTGGAATGTTTGGTCTGGTTTGCCGGAGTTGAAATGAAAATAAATTTCCCCCCAGTGGGTCTTGGAAACCCAAGAGAGATCAGACGGAAGGCAGGACAAAGCGCGATATCGAGCAGAGCGCTGATGGGGAGCATAGGGGAGCATAAGGAAAGAAAATAACATTGTGTTTTCTTTCCCCGTGACCTTTTGCTTTCGTACGGTTATTCTCACCCTTGTGTTTTTTGGGGTGGGTTTGTGTTCTAATGCTTTTCATGTCGTGCAGTCTCCCAGCTGGGTGATGGGAATGTTTGTTTCGATCTTAGCCAGGATGCGAGAAGAATGAAGGGAAGCGTACGTACGTATTCGGTTGACTTTAGTTGATTTGCTTCATTCACTGAAACNACGTTACCGACCAATGCGGCTAGTAACGGATTTCATGGGTTGAAGGGAAGAGGAGGAGAATGAGGAATTGTGAGGAGAGAGAGAGAGAGGGAAAAGCTGCAAAAACCAGATAAAGCAGAAGGTTCCACCCCGTAAGACAGGACGTTGGAATGTTTGGTCTGGTTTGCCGGAGTTGAAATGAAAATAAATTTCCCCCCAGTGGGTCTTGGAAACCCAAGAGAGATCAGACGGAAGGCAGGACAAAGCGCGATATCGGGCAGAGCGCTGATGGGGAGCATAGGGGAGCATAAGGAAAGAAAATAACATTGTGTTTTCTTTCCCCGTGACCTTTTGCTTTCGTACGGTTATTCTCACCCTTGTGTTTTTTGGGGTGGGTTTGTGTTCTAATGCTTTTCATGTCGTGCAGTCTCCCAGCTGGGTGATGGGAATGTTTGTTTCGATCTTAGCCAGGATGCGAGAAGAATGAAGGGAAGCGTACGTACGTATTCGGTTGACTTTAGTTGATTTGCTTCATTCACTGAAACTGGATTAAAGTCAATGGTGCGATTCGAAAAGTCATCATTGTTGATATGTTTTCGGGGATCGGGGGATTACTGCCCCGACAAAAAAAAGGTTTGGGCCACTAGGCTGTGACATTCCCCCTCCCCGAACGTCTAAGTGTGCATTTGACAGGTACACGAAATGGTTGCCCATAAATACTGAGCGTGTTCATGATGCTCGATGGCAAACCGCGATGGTACGGGAAGATGGTTTTTTTTAAAATGGATTTGAACAAATTAAATTACGAATGTTTTGTTGTAACGAAACGGTTTTTGCAAAGGCAAGATGTGCTAGGACAGGTGGGCTCATGAATGATGTAGCACATTTGAAAGCTTTAAGGACGTCCTTTGGAGGGTTAATTTGAACATCTTTATTATCGTACACCATTTTAATTTAATACTTTTTTACACCATAAAAAGGTGAGTTTATCTAAACATAACAACAAATCTTACATTTTTTTTTACTAAGAACAATATCGTATCGCCTTAAAATGTAACATAATAACACTACACCTATCAACCATTTTAAGAGATTTAGTTCAGTTTCAATATTTGTGACAAGCTTGATGATGTTTTCATATTTTTTTAAGTTAGCCTGTAGAGTAGACTTTTTCCCTTGTAGCGCTAGAGTTTCCGAGCAATCTCTCTCTCTCTCTCTCTTTCTCTCCTTCTTTTTTTCAACGACCTCTCTGCGACCTCTCCGAACACTTTTTTATAAAATTCCAATTTTAAATGTTGTTTTTTAAATAAAGGATAATAATGATATAGTTAGGTCGCAANNNNTCTCTCTCTCTCTCTTTCTCTCCTTCTTTTTTTCAACGACCTCTCTGCGACCTCTCCGAACACTTTTTTATAAAATTCCAATTTTAAATGTTGTTTTTTAAATAAAGGATAATAATGATATAGTTAGGTCGCAAAGAGAGAAAACGAAAGCTGCTGAGCTGTTGCCTACCGCATCCCGATCTTTCAAACATAGTTCCTTCTTTGCACATTACCATCTTTATTTCGGCTGATCACCGAAAGTCGAATGTTGATCTTTTTGCCGAACCTAATATTGTCTCTAGCTCCACCGAAGGCGTGATTTGCCAGCCTATGACATCGGTCAGCAGATCAACAGATTCAGCAACTCCTAATTGTCACCTAGTATTGCTGAACCTAGTTGGAGTTAAATAAGTTGTTCTAGTGTTAAAATATAGCTTCTTTTGAAATAACAGGCTCTTATGATATTGTTTTGTTGATCTTGGTATGTAGACATAACCTTATCATAAACCGCTTCATTGAAGCATAAACCTTATTGAAACGCATACATTAATTCAGAAGACAGAGAAAAATCTACAAACCCACACCGTACCATCCCGACTATCTGTAATAGAGACGAGTAATTTTCTTCCCCATTACATCAGCACATACCGTTTGCAAGTACTCCCTTATACCTGGGTAGGGCAAAACCTCCATTATCAATACTTCAATTTTCACAGATTAGAATTTAAAATTACATCCCCAGTTAACTCGGGGTAGATCGGGCTAGATTATGAAGAGACAGAAATGGAAGCAAAAAAAAAAACGACGGGAAACTTGTCAAACTGTTATTAACAACGTTGGGATCCTTCGCTTTTTGCTCACGGAGGGTGCAGCTGGAAGAGTTTCTCCATTTTTGCATGAATAATTAAAATTTTACGAATAAATTAACATGAATAAAACTAAACCAACTGTAAGAAGTCCCACAAAAAACAACCCCGCGCATAACATGAAAGTAATACCGTATGGCTAGGAGAAACACCTGTTTTTTGTGTGTGTGTGTCTTTTTTCATGTCTGTTTGTGATTTATTCGTACTTACTTCATGTCGTTTTCTTTCTGGTTTACCAGTGTAAAGAAAAGAAAAAAATCATTCACGACCTTACTCCACTTTCGCTTCTAGGCGACTTATGTTATTTTTTTGTTTTCTCTTTTTCCCAATCATTGCAGGTAACTATCATCGTTCGGAACCATACCCGATGAAACAGCTGAGCATGGTGTGATGGCAAATATATTTCTGTTCGTCTAACAAGAAGGACTAACCAACCAACAACGATAAGGATGGGACGCGGGTTTTTTGGTACAAATTTCTTTATTCAACAATGAATACGCTTTGACTCTCCACTGCGAAAGCAATGGTGATGATGAAGGTGGATTGAAATTTTGCATTTTACCGAACCGTAAAAGTCCTTACCGCAGGCAAGGATGCACAGATTAATTTCATGATTTTACTGGAAACGAGAGGGAAAAGGAAAAACCTTCCCTCGCTTTTGCTTGCCACCATGGAAAAAAAAATCGATGGGTTTGGGACAAAAAAACAGAGGGATTTGGCTCTTTTATTCAATTTTATTTGTTTCTACTTAGTACTTTGATGACACGAGTAGCAAAAAAAATACACGAAAAAGTGATTTAACACAAAATTACCTTTTGTGAGCTGAAACAAATGGGACAACACAACAGCTACTTTTAGTAAATGAACAGTTTTGCTCCACTAATCCCAATACAATGGATGTACATACGTTGGATGCATCGGTCTTTTTTTTTTGGTGGTCGAACGAACCGGTTCATTTTCACCAATGAGGAGCTTCTGCAGTGACTGAAGCTGACCTTAAACCAATTGCATCACCGGTCGTGATCAGGGACGGGGCAGACGAATGCACCCGTTATCGTCAGTCAGATTCGTTGGTCATCCACCAGACACAGACACACTCATACAACACCGGTCGGCCGGTTTGGCTGGTTTGAGCTGATTTTATTCAAATTTATTCACCGGCCACAGTGTTGTGGCCTAGTCTCCGGGTGACACCCGGAGCGACTGTGTGACTTACGTCGCGCGTTCGCAATCGTGGATCGTGTTCGTTTCTGTCTTCCTGGTCTCGCTGTCTCGTGCACAGGTAGACACGACATTGCTAAATCAAAATGGTAAAAAAGCATTAAATTAAACTTCTGCTACTGTGTGTTTTTGAGCGAGCGTAGACAGGTAAAGCAAATGCCGTTGTACTATTTTTAAAACCCGAAAAATCTGTTTCAAGCTACTAAAAATACTTGCACAATTTAACATTCACGTGAAAGTTTGTGTAACGAGCATGATTATGAATGGTTGGGAAACATGCTTAAAATAGTCTCCTCCCAACATAAACGATCGAACCAACAATTTGAAGATTTTTAAGTGTAAATTCCCCAAAAGCGACAACCGTCTAGCCATAAACTAGGCCACCTGCCTGGGTGGGCATTCCACTCTTGATATGCTACTCTTCCCGTACGATAACTGTGTAAATGTCAAAAGTCATCCACAATATGTCACTTATCATTACCCACCATACCCACCCAAGTTGCGAGATTGTTCACTCAACTCTCCGGTGCTGGCATAAAACATGCACGTCCCAACCCGGCCTCGGCCCGTACCATTCGAACGTCACAGAGGCTGGCAGAGGAAAATGTCGAAAACTCTCCTAAAATACCTCCGTATCTTTATTCCACTGATTGGAATGTACTCATGCCGCCATGCAGTACCGTAAGGCGGAAAGAGTGGGAAAGAAGAAGGCCTGCCTGATATTTTTTTTACAAGGTAAATGGATGGAAAATTTTGTACCCAAAACTCAAAGCACCGTACCGGTTACCGTAGCCGAACGAACAAAAACGCCTCCGGTGGCTTTTGTAAAATATTTTCTACATTTTATCTACAAATAACATCCCTGCTTTCTCGCCCAACTCCAATGCGATACTGTACGTATGTGTGTGTGTATGTTGGGTGACACATTCCTGGTAGTGGCAGTGCAGTTTGGGTCTTTTGCCATCCATCCTCACCCATTAACGATGATAAAAGCCAACCGCACCATCCCGGCTAGAGAGCGCCCATCGCATAAAGGTACCAACTACCATTGTTCACATGCGGGGTATGTGTGTGTCTCGATGTAACTGGGACCGGTAACTAAGTTTGCACATGTCGCGCCTACCATGTTCCGCGTTACGCGGATAGGGTTAAACTTCCGTGCGAGACTTCCTTTCGTACGGCGTGCCTGTTTGACATCGTTAGCATCCTTTCTGCAAGGTTTGGTGTGTAAGCCCTACGGTGCTGTAAGGTAGCACGGCATACACCGGATATACCCAACCCGAGTACCTCCCGAGAGCACGAAAGGCACTCAATCCCCGTCAACTATGTTAAACTCGTGCTCGCTTTTGCTACGAAAAGGTGTGTCTGGGAAACCAAAAAAAAAATACCACCCCGCCGAAAACGGAAGCCAGTGTAATGCACCTGGTTTGACTCTCAGACATATCCGAAGGCTATTGCACCCTTCCCGGCAAACCTGAATTGCGGAGTAAGGAATGCATAGCCGCAAAAGCTACTGACTGGGGATCGAATGTATGGAATGTTTTGGGAGACAGAATTTTAAAATATTACCGCGAACGATACACATTACCGATCAGCTGAAAAGTAGACATTTGGTTAGTGTGGTGCAGAAAATAGATTACTAAGCTACTAACAGCTGTCAAATGTGACAGCTGTCAAATGGTGTTGGTGTAGCATCCATCTCCCAACTGTTGTGCACGAAAATAATAAACCGTTTGTCCGACGAGATGGATCGTTTTATACCAGCTGCATCCCTTTAGCTCAAATGCTAACAAAGGTAAAGAATGCACCGTAATCTCTGATGGGCCGAACTAGGGTATGGTACATACATCCTAGGATTTAGAGCCATCGCTTAACTACCTTACAAAAGATGGAAAGGAAAAAATCTACTTGTGTATACATACCCGTTCTTCAACGGGGTTTACTTATTGTGTCCAACGTAGTACGGTAGTAGAAGGAAGTTAAGCTGACGCTCAGTATGCGAAACGCTAGGTTCGATTTTCCTAACGCATCTCATGGGTATTGGGATATAATACCGTTCTTTCCCAGTTTTGTTGATATACGTGTGTGTGTGTACTTGAGGAATTGTTAAACTGACACATCAGCCTGTACAAGATCCAGTCACTAGGCAAGGTGAGTTTATAGTGATATCCCTCCAACCAAAAAAAAAGATCATTTCCAACAAGTTCCTAAAGGTAATTCCATGTTGCTGTTCACATCCGGAACGGGTGTTGACAATGCATCCTGCTCCACCGTTGATGTAAGTTCTAGTTCTTCTATCCGATGAAGCCATGATGCGGCTTACTTTTGTACCATGAGTTACCACAGTGTTCAACAACGTTTTAGCAGTGCACAAATGTTTATCCGAGACGTGCGTTTTTCCGACCAGGGGGACACATTTAGCAAATCGAACACAACACGATGGTACGATGGGGAACGAAAATGGTTCAACAACAATCTTCCAAATTCTCTACGACAGCACCAGTCTCGAGCACAAACCTTTAAAAGTAGCTCGTTTCGTACCTCAAATCCTGAAATGTATGTCTGCCGGAAGGAATGTGCCATTTTCGAGATGGAAACACCCAAAAACTTCCACCGTCCATTGCACGTGTCCGTTCCAATCGGCGTTTTCGATTGGCACATCTTCGAGTGGACAGAGACGTTTTTCGGTAGTTAGTCATTAGTTCCCGGTTNGAATTGTTAAACTGACACATCAGCCTGTACAAGATCCAGTCACTCAGCAAGGTGAGTTTATAGTGATACCCCTCCAACCAAAAAAAAAGATCATTTCCAACAAGTTCCTAAAGGTAATTCCATGTTGCTGTTCACATCCGGAACGGGTGTTGACAATGCATCCTGCTCCACCGTTGATGTAAGTTCTAGTTCTTCTATCCGATGAAGCCATGATGCGGCTTACTTTTGTGCCATGAGTTACCACAGTGTTCAACATCGTTTTAGCAGTACATAAATGTTTATCCGAGACGTGCGTTTTTCCGACCAGGGTGACACATTTAGCAAATCGAACACAACACGATGGTACGATGGGGAACGAAAATGGTTCAACAACAATCTTCCAAATTCTCTACGACAGCACCAGTCTCGAGCACAAACCTTTAAAAGTAGCTCGTTTCGTACCTCAAATCCTGAAATGTATGTCTGCCGGAAGGAATGTGCCATTTTCGAGATGGAAACACCCAAAAACTTCCACCGTCCATTGCACGTGTCCGTTCCAATCGGCGTTTTCGATTGGCACATCTTCGAGTGGACAGAGACGTTTTTCGGTAGTTAGTCATTAGTTCCCGGTTATTTGGGAAGGTACTTTTCGATAGAAGTGGAATAGAATCATGAAACCCGTTTCGTCTACCGCCTTCTTCACTCTGCCCAAAATGGTACAGACGTAAAGCAATAAAAACGGTTCCCAATATTGTGCAGGAAGGCAGCAACATTGCACTCGAACTGGGCGCTTCAACAAAGAAGCGCAAACCTCTAACTGATGGGTGTACCACGGACGACCACTTGGGAATATGATTTCTTTCAACAAAAATATCGTTCTGCTTGTTTGGTAATGATCCGTTTTTCGAACCATTGCCTGGGCTCTCGCCACAACCAGGGTGAATGTATTTATTCACCCAATACCCAGGTAGGGGAATGGTTTGGAAAAGTGATTTCCACTGAAACGACCATCTGAAACGCACTTCCACAATCGAACGATGGTCATGACAGAATGGAGGATGGGGCTATGGGTGTTTTGCTGATTGCTTTGCCCTTCCGCCATCGATACGATCGTAGACCAGAAAACTCCAGAAAACGAGGAGATGCTTCACTGAATAACGCATTTGATGATGCGCTCGTGTTCATCGAACGCAAAACGTGTGTACCCGACTCGTACACCAGAAAACTGTTTCGTACCCTGCTTGTAAGCCAAAAGCATCACTCCTTGTGAGGTAGGTTGGTGCAAGTCTTCTACAGAAAAACGCACACCGAAACGAACGGGCTACGGGGAACATCAAATTTAATGGTAAACATCGTTAAAGTATCATTTTTGTAAGTCTATTTAATCCACAATAAAAACTGATGTTTACACAAGTTTTCCTCCCTTCCAGTTCCAGCACACGAGGTTTGGTTCTGTGTGTGTAGTTTTCGGTTGGGATGGTAAGTGCAGACTAGTGTCTACCCTGCCATGGCAGAGGAACCGTTTCGTTCGAGCTTTTCGGCCATAAAAGCTTTTCGTTCCGTGCTCTTAACGTCGATGCTCGGTCGTCACAAACATGGTTTGACACTTTTCTTCTGTACGGTACCGAATTGGCTTCACCAATCGGTATTGTATTTATTGGAAAGTGATTCACGAATCGTTTCACGCTATCGTCACATTTTAAGAGACTCAAAACTCACTCACGGCTTACCATTAGTGCAATAGGGCACCATGCAAGTGGAGCGGGACATGAAGAGTCCGTGAGGTACCTTCACCAATAACTCACAATGGAAGTTTGAACTGAATCTCACCCCGCCAGAGTGGAAAGCTTCCATAACAGGAACGGATGGTGCATGTCCGGGGAATTGTTATGGTTATTACCTTTTAAGCTCTTCAGCTTGCTAGGCAGCTCCAGTGCAACTCGCATCCTGTAAGGACGGACGATGACAGAACTGCAGCACAACATGACCAAACCAGACAGTTCCTTGCTTGACAGATCTTTCTCCCCGAAAGGGATATTGTTGTGCGACTTCTTCTTTTTTGTTGTGATGAGACCAGTTGCAGCTGCTTACAGTTACACTGAACAGCTGAACACTGATGCTTTCTGCCCATGAAGTAGTACTTAATCAAGAAAGTGTACTTATTGTCATGTGAAATAAATTTATTTGATAAGAAAACGCTTGCTCGTTGGTGCATTTTGTATTGATTTATTTTCATTGCTAAGATAAAGCGACAGTTGACATTTGTTTTTGGTGGAAGTAAATAGTCTATACAATTTTTAAACAAGAACAGAAAAAATACTTCTTTTATTTGCTTCAATTTTCTCTCAATATCTTTCAATTTAAGAATTTGAATATCAATATTAACAGTGGTTTATGCTTTTACTTCTCCTACTAGAGGCGGATTTAACGATTCAGGATATCTTTTAAGATATTCTATGAATATTCTTTTAAAGAAATCTCTTACTGCCAGCCAAAACAACCAACAAATCGGTACCAGGAAAAGGGTCGTACTAACAAGGTTAATTGGGAGCGCATGTTTGTTTTTTTTATGCGGAACCTTTTAGAAATAGCTTCCCATCTTAGAAAAGCTCACATGTTTATCGTTCCGATGCCTAAACCCCGCTTCCTTTAAATAAAACCCGTCCAACAATGCTAAACTGATTAGGAGCTTTAATGCCCAACATGTCCAAGCAGTGTCCAGCATGAAATAGAGAAATGAAACTAATGCCACTTACCTTTGCCCGGCTGATCGACTTGTTTTTGATGAAGGTTCCAATAGATTACCTAACCGCTGACGTTTGTTTTCTGGTGCTGAGATAAAAGATTTCCCGATCGCTCATCTACCCAGTCCCCGGAGCCCAAGATGGGTTTCGGTGCGGACACATGGTAACAGGATTTAGTTCCACCTGACCCCCATCTATCCGGTAAGGTCAATGTTCAGGATCTCCTCCTGATGAGCCCGTCCGCTCTAGGATTCGGACCATCAAAGCATCAAGCGTTTGCTGCTGCTTTAAAGCTACTAGGCACGGTCCGGTAACCCCAAAAGGGAACAATTTCTTTTGCCGGAGAAGAAAAATCATCTTCGAAAGAAAGGCAATAATAGACCTCGGCAGTAGACATACGAGGTTTATCCTGGTCGGAATCTGACGCAAAACCTTTCTACCGCGTCGCGTTCCTGCTGCGACTACAACCGGGTTCGAAGTTACGGTAAATATTTCTTGACTTTTGATTATCTCTAATCGGCTTACCGGAATACCTAAGCACTTTTTGCCGGCACGTAGATCGCCCAGGGATGATGATGCCAATGCCAGCAGAAATGGTGAAAAGAAATGGTTAGAGCAATACCGACGAACGGCATGCATCGTTCGAAGGATGCATTCTGACCTACACCTAGTGATGGCAGGGTTTTGAAATTGAATGCCTTTACTAACAACCCATTCCGTACAGTAGTTACGGCTTAGTGAAAGCTTATAGCATCGTTCTCGTACTTCTGCTTAACATGATCTTGTACTTACTGCTCTGACACGNTTGGGATCGATGGCCAGTCCGTAAACAGTTACGGCAAAGTGATTTTTCACGAATTAAGTTTTCCTTATCAGACCAGGAACATTTCAAGAATTTGCTGCACGTGTGTATTGGATGGTTTTCAGAGCAAAAAGCACATCCTCTCGTTTCGTTGGTTGCCGCCATTATGTTGACAGCTCGTTGTGTAGCTCGCTTTGGAGCTTCATTGTTGCCATGTGGCGTGAGAGAATCAAGCACTGTGATTCTTCGTTGTATGAATTTGATAAGATCTGCATACTTCATGTTAGGGATCGATGATGCAGCTTCTTTCCAATCACGTAGTGAAGTAGGGTCCAATTGCTGAGAAAGTAGATGGATAAGCAACGTGTCCCAATGCTCAGTGGGCTCTCCCAATTGCTTTAGAACCTTTACATTTGCCTCGAAGCTATCCACGAGCTTGCGAAGGTCAGACGCTGATTCTCGTTTGAGTACAAACGGTTTGAACAGTGCCTCAACATAACTCTGCTTCAATTGGTCCGCATTGTTGTAATGGTCGAGGAGGATATTCCAAGCAGTGTTGTAGTTATTACCTGTGATAGGCACGCTCTGAATTAACTGCAGGGCAGTTTCGCTTAACGAAGATCGCAGATAATAAAACTTCTGTGTATCAGAGAGTGTTTTTGACGTATGGATCATGGACTGAAATAGATCATGAAATCTAAGCCAGTTTAGCTGCTTTCCATCGAATACAGGAAGTTTTAGGTCAGGCAGTTTCACTCGAGCCATCATTTCTGTTAAGTGACACGGTGCTAGGTTATCTTTCGAAGCTTCCTTTGACGTTTCTTTCACCTTCGTTTCTAAGAAACCTTTCGCCTTGTAATATTTGGTTTCCATCTCCGTACGCTTCTTCAGATGATCTTCAAACAGGTCTTCATCCAAAATTTCCAAGTCGTCCTGCACTTTAAGAAATTTATCCCACAGCTTCTCAAGTGTATCTAAACGAACTGTTATTTCGTTGCTGCTGGAATCGTCCTGGAAGTGTATGACAAAAGTATGAATAGCGTCGACGGATTGTTCGATGCTTATGCGTTGCTTGGTAAGCATTTTCACTCTGCGTTGCTCTGCCATGATTACAAATCCGGTTCGAAGGACCAAAATGTCGATTGCTCAGTGGATAATTTCTTTTATTTTCAGTTTTATAGCTCTGGATTTTCCTCGTTCTCGTTCCACGCGGTTGTTCACTACTTCGTCTTTTTTCTACTGTCATCCTTCTTCCCGTGCGCTGCTGTCACTCTTCTCCGGTTGAAAGGTAGAGTAGCAACACACGGGGAATCGCCTGGCTGACACATTCGTGGATTGCACGAACAGTACTTAATCAAGAAAGTGTACTTATTGTCATGTGAAATAAATTTATTTGATAAGAAAACGCTTGCTCGTTGGTGCATTTTGTATTGATTGATTTTCATTGCTAAGATAAAGCGACATTTGATATTTGTTTTAAGCGGAAGTAAAAAGTCAATTCAAATTTAAACAAAAACAGAAGAAATACTTCTTTTATTAGCTTCAATTTTCTCTCAATGATTTTCAATTTAAGAATACGAATATCAATATTTACAGTGGTACTCACTTTTCCTTCTCCTACTAAAGGCGGGTTTAGTGATACAGGATATCTTTTAAGATATCCTATGAATATTCTTTTAAAGAAATCTCTTACTTCCAAGTAAAACAACCAGGAAAAGGGTCGTACTAACAAGGTTAATTGGGAGCGCATGTTTGTTTTTTTTTTTATGCGGAACCTTTTAGAAATAGCTTCCCATCTTAGAAAAGCTCACATATTTATCGTTCCGATGCCTAAACCCCGCATCCTTTAAATAAAACCCGTCCAACAATGCTAAACTGATTAGGAGCTTTAATGCCCAACATGTCCAAGCAGTGTCCAGTATGAAGCAGAGAAATGAAACTAATGCCACTTACCTTTGCCCGGCTGATCGACTTGTTTTTGATGAAGGTTCCAATAGATTACCTAACCGCTGACGTTTGTTTTCTGGTGCTGAGATAAAAGATTTCCCGATCACTCATTCACCCAGTCCCCGGAGCCCAAGATGGGTTTCGGTGCGGACACATGGTAACAGGATTTAGTTCCACCTGACCCCCATCTATCCGGTAAGGTCAATGTTCAGGATCTCCTCCTGATGAGCCCGTCCGCTCTAGGATTCGGACCATCAAAGCATCAAGCGTTTGCTGCTGCTGTAAAGCTACTAGGCACGGTCCGGTAACCCCAAAAGGGAACAATTTCTTTTGCCGGAGAAGAAAAATCATCTACGAAAGAAAGGCAATAATAGACCTCGGCAGTAGACATACGAGGTTTATCCTGGTCGGAATCTGACGCAAAACCTTTCTACCGCGTCGCGTTTCTGCTGCGACTACAACCGGGTTCGAAGTTACGGTAAATATTTCTTGACTTTTGATTATCTCTAATCGGCTTACCGGAATACCTAAGCACTTTTTGCCGGCACGTAGATCGCCCATGGATGATGCCAATGCCAGCAGGAATGGTGAAAAGAAATGGTTAGAGCAATACCGACGAACGGCATGCATCGTTCGAAGGATGCATTCTGACCTACACCTAGTGATGGCAGGGTTTTGAAATTGAATGCCTTTACTAACAACCCATTCCGTACAGTAGTTACGGCTTAGTGAAAGCTTATAGCATCGTTCTCGTACTTCTGCTTAACATGATCTTGTACTTACTGCTCTGACACGTTTGAAACGAAATGTTCTATTCAGTACGTTTAGAAAAGTGCTGCCAATGTGCAAAATGCATTGACGCAGTAATCACCTTGTTACTGTATTAGGGAGCCACAAAAGCCAAACAAAATCAATGTTTAAGGCTCAATTTCCTTTAATTGATACCAAAGCGGTTCCAATTTAGTATGGAAATAGTATGTCCCTCTCCTTTCCCTCTACACCCATAAAAGCTTAAATCTTCCACCCATCTATCCGGTGGAATGTCTAGTGATATGTCGCAAAGAAACACAACCACTGATGAATTCAATTTACCATTTACCATTTCCGCTTTGTGTCGTTACGCACAGTGTTTATTTACCATGGTGATGAAAAAGCTTAAGAATGCGTAAGTGGTGAGGAGGGGGTGAGGAGTGGGAGGGTTGTTTCACTTTTCCGCCTCAACCCTCCTAACTCGTAGTGATTTTCGGTCGAGAGTAATATGTTAAATTTATTGACATAATGTTCACTAGGCGTGTGCCGGAGCTGTTCGTTTGCGCCTTGTTGTTTTCTTCGCTTGAAACACGCCTAAAGGAGGATTTCTCCTTCCATTTTGTGGGTGTGCTTTTCCCCCTCCCTTCTCCCCCTGGTTGTCTCTCAAACAAGAGCATAAATTGAAATACAATTCTTCGGTTCGGCTTTCAGAGGAAAAAAAACCATAAACACACGTGAGAAGAAGAGGTATCGGCAGTTCTAAACATTTACCAAAAAATCGTCTCACATGAAGGTGGTACAGACAGACAAACATAAAAAATCCCTTATATCCTGAATCTCGACAAGTACGAACGAACGTGGAAAGCATTCACCGGAAATGGCTCCCACACACTTACACAAACCCCGAACGGGGTAAGAGAATGATTTTGAATCCTTTCGCTTCCTTCTTTTGCGCCGAACGGAGCAACCGAAAAGAAGCTTTCCACATGATGTTTGGCGCTTCCTTCGTTACACCGTATCGGTACGTACAGCACTACGGAAGGAAACTTTTTATTTTCTTCCTTGCTTACTTTCCTGCAACCCGGCAAGAGTTCGAGGTTCAGTTCCTGCCATTCACCTTCCAGAAGCGTGTGTTGCTACACATCCATTTATTATTCATTCATTTCCTAGTCCTCCGTTGCTCTTACGCCATTTCCTCGCCACCTGCTTCTTACCTCGATCCGCATCCGTTCGATAGCGTCCTTCAACGCAGACAGCATCTGACGGCAATGGCCCAAACCCAAAGGAAGTACAAAAAAAAGATACCCAAAAGCTGCTTTTATCTTTTGCCTCACTGCGAACTCCTTTCGAAAGTAAAGCTTTTGCCCGGCGACGAGCCGTGACAGCCAATTCCGGATTTCTTGCAACTCAAGATTGGTGTATACGTGGCTGCAGAAAAGGATGTCAGTTCGAAAAATGACTTCAGAAAATATCCTCCTCTCCTCTTCCCAATCCCTCCCGTATTCCAACCCGAACGAGGTAAGGAGGTAGTGGACGAGGGGATGCAGCCGAAGATGTCCGCTAGAAGACGGAAGTGAACATAACTACAATCTTGTAAATGGTAATACGAACGAGATGTAACATGATTTTGAACCTCAGCATTTTGAATGTTTTCTGATGGGAAGCGGACGGCCAGGGCGAGCCGTGTCTGAGTCGAGTTTTGTTTCGATCCGTCCGTATTTTTACGCGCGTATGTGTTTCTTTTTTTCCCCTCTACATACATAAAAGCTTCCTTCCGTGGCGCTCTCTATGGTAACGTTGGCAGTAATGTTTTGGCTTGAGCTAAGATATTTGTGCAAAACCCCCGCTCCTGACGGGGAACCCAGCCAACGTGCGAGTGATTTGAATCTAGTTCGTATGGAATCGATTTTTCCTGTGGAAAATCTTTACCATTTGAGGTTTTTTTTTTCGCTACTTCGTTACGGATCCTTGATGTGTCTTGTATCTGGCTGCACACGATATGAAGAGGCATTTCACAGGCAGTGTGTGTGTGTGTGGTTTTTTTTTGTTCTTCTTCGTTGGCTAAGAATTTCCTTCTCCTGCTGCCTGGCTGTGTGGAACGAGTGTGGGGAAAGATTTATTTCACCACTCTACCGAACGAGTCAAAGATAATCGAAACTGCCAATCGTAATTGAAATCTTCAGCTTCTTGAACTCATTCTCGGTCTAGGCGTCGGCTTGTTTCGTTCTTTTTTTTCTCTCTCCTATTTACTTCCCCACTATCGAAATAGCATAGCCAGTTTATTAATCTGAAGAAAAAGTAATTTTACAAACGGAAAAGCGGTCGGAAAAGTTGTTGCAAGTGGTTTTGCGCTAAGAAGTTACCACCAACAGCTGCGGTTTGCACCTAAGGCAGATGCAACGAAACGCTATTCAAATGACGGATTAACACTCCGTTCAACTGTTTATTTCGTTGTTGAAATGTGCCGGCGATACACTTTTGTATCGGAGTGCACTCTTCCCTTTTCTTCTTACCCCCCTAACCCCCGTAAACATTTGTAAATGAAAATTGAAAATAAAACAATCATTCGTAATTAATTACAAGACCCAAAACAGCTCTCGCTTCGTGGCACGCTGTTGTTCATACTAGCCGCTGAGCATAATAACAACTATTGCGCATACCTTCGTCACCTTACCCGCTCACTGTTCCCTCCCCAATCCCCATCGCCCCCACTATTCCCGGTTCCGAGCAAATGGGTAAAGTGATGAGACAAGGGGCTCGAAAAATTTGCCACCTAAATCCAATTAAAACTTTCCATACTTTGTTTCGCATTACACGGTGGAAAATGGCAAAAAGGAAAACTGGCAGGAGGGTGGCAGGGATGGAAAACGGGTCAGCAGGGTTCCGCTGCACCCGAACTGTCACGCTCCTTTCGTTGGTGGCGAAGTTGTCCTTCGTGATAGATGTTTTCCTACCATTTTCCACTGGCCGATTCCGACTCGCACCCGTAAAGCATGCGATATAAATAATCGGATGAAAAATAGTGGTAAATACAAGGGGGAAAGTTTTTTTTCCACCGTTTACCTGCCTCCTCCCCCCACGCCCCTTGAAGGGAAAAAGTTTGTGCATTTGCAATTTTACTGTTTTGAGCGATCCCTGGGCAGATGCACAGGGGTTTTCCGATGCTAGCTAATGCTGGCCCGACCGTTACTTGTTCTTCATTTCATTTGTGTTTTTTGTGTGTTTTTTTTTTGTTGTTGCTTATTTCACTTTTATTACAAACTTATCATACTGCGCTGTTGAAATGTTTCCAAGCATTGAGTGTGTCGCACGTCGAACCCTTTTGTAGGCGAAACAAAAGTGTACGCGAAAAGTTGTGTGTTTCCCAGCATTGCGGGATTGCATTGTTTTATTGACTGCATTTAAATGGAAACCTGTAATTGGAATAAACGGATGTCAACAGCATGCTTTCTTGAAGGATTATGAAATGCCGTTTAATTAAATAACAAGAGGGAAAGTAAACGACAAGAAAACAATTTGATTGTTTTATTTGTGTTTCGTTTTTAAAGATATAGGACTGAATTTTCAAGCTGACAGTAATTGTAAATGTTGTCGAAGGAAATATTTACTGTGAAATAAAGCTTACACGATTTAATTGAAATGCTTCAAATAATAAAACAAAAAATGTTAAATACGTGCATTTTAAAGGTAATCAAAAACAAAGAATATTCACATTCATGAGTATAAATTTACGCTAAACACTTATTATTCTTCTTCTTGGCTTAACGACCTTACACAGGTCACGCCGGCCATTTCTGGTTTACTAGACTTATTTTTACCACGTAGCCGGATAGTCAGTCCTTGCTACGGGGGGACGGTCCGGATGGGATTTGAACCCGGTCCGGCCGTGTGGACTGGCGCCGTTTTATCACATGCACCACCGGACCGCCCCAAACACTTATTATTATTAAAAATATTATTAACTCCAAAGATGGCTAATTCCCACAGTTTTGGAGAATTTTCCATAGATTTATGGATAGTTACGCTAATGTATTTAATTCACCTCAATTTAGAATACTTCTGAATCTAAGCTTACAGACGTTGTATTCTTACTTGAAAAATAAACTAGAAAATATTAAAACTTTATTATGGTTTACAAGACTTCTTTAAAACCAATATCCAAGAAATTTGCTTTTTGAAACTACACCTAATTTCACACACATTTTACAAAACAACAACTAATAATAATCCTAAAAATATGATAAACTTTTTGTTTCTAACCGCTTTATAAATATTTATTGCGAAACGATCGACGTCAAAAATAATTAAACATTTATCGATCAATTTCCAATGTATAGCGTCCATTTGAATATTTGGTACCCCAACAGGTCCAAACGGCAAAACGTCATTTCCTATCATGAAACAGAAATTAACTTCACTCTAAAAATAGACTAAAATCTCCGTTCCAACAATCGATTATCTGGCCCTCGGTTGCCCCCAATTTGCTACTGGCGGTACCTAAACACCCCTTTCGCACGGTTACTGTCGTACCAATCGAAAGGTCCAATCACAGTCACCGATCCTGGTGGCTCATCTGTGACTGTTGCCCTGCCGGTAGCCGTTCCCGGACACATCCTGGCGTAATGTGAATATCCTGTTTCAATATCCCCTTTTTCTCGATGCGGATACTGTCATGTGCAATCCGTCCCCATACCTGCCAGCATCTTCCTCCACCTTCCCTCCGTTAGCAGAACCACAAAGGGTCAGTTAGGTCAGTGCCGAACAGTGGTACATGAGAATGATTCGGATTTCCGGGCAAAAGAGGATGGCGTCGGGATCAAGATAGCTTTCCAATTTCGTACCTTTCGCTGCAGCACGAGTGTAGAACTGACTGCCAGTCAGGATGTTTCCCTGTATGCATGCTATAACTACATGCCGGACATTCGGGATACGGGACACATTCACACACCTCACAGGTAGTACGGTGGTTAGCTTTGATTAATGCTACTGTGACATTAGTGATGGGGACGACCGGTTTTGGGAGTACCTGGAATTCGTGATGAGATTTTTAAAGCCCTTGTGTGGGTTCTAGTCATGGGGTGGACTAGTGGCGTAGTTAATTTTAAAAGTATCCTTGAGAGACGAGAACGAAATGTCAAACTTTAATCTTCACTTTTGGATTTTTTTAAATTAAATTTCAATTTCTTTATTAAACCATAACAAATTTGACTACAAATGACATCCGGCTAGGTAAAGGGAGGTTCATTTTGCTAACTAACTAAAGCGGACTAACCCTTAGCCCTGCGTGGCCCGAAGTCGTGCAATTTCCGAATCAAGGAAGGCAGCATCAAAGTCCGGATCGTTCGGTGGGTTTGCACGGATGTCCTCCAGCTGCTTGATGACGTGGTCCGGTGCTGGTGGCTCTACCGGCAGATGAGCACCCTGCGGCTGGAACCCATACTCATCGGCCACGTAGGCAAGCGCAATGTTCGTACCGTCCGGTGCCGGATAGGAAAAGTCCCCGGACGTACGGATACCGTCCGAGCTGCTGGCCTGCGCCCGTATACCGTTGCTCGTTTCAAACACATAGTTGTACGATCCATCCTCATTGATGATCTGATCTTGCTGGATCACCGTCGCATCACCGTCCGGTCCACCGGACGCAGCACGGACCGTTTTTTTCGGTGGTGCAGCCGCAACAAGACACAACACAGCACCAGCAAGGACAATCTAGCGAATCACACCGTGATCAGAAAGAAAGTATGTAAAGTGATGATCAGAAGAAAGCTCTCCAACAAATTCCCTCCGGGTGGGACTTTTTTCGATGAGGTTGCAAAAAATGGATGATGGAAGTTTTGATTGCATCATGATTCTTGTTCTTACCAGTTTGGAATACATCTTGCGGGAGGTAGAACAAAAAAAAGCGTTTCTCAACGGGTTACTATTTCCGCCCAGGGAAGGAAGATTTGTTCCAAAATGTTTGTTCCACTGCAGAACGTTTGAACTGTAAACTTGCAAACAGCTGACTGATGATAACCAATCCTCTCGAGGACTCTTTTATAGCTCATGTGAGCATTTCGTTGTTGGCCAGGTTTCGACAAATACACACATAGAAAAAAGTGCAATCGTATGCATGTTTTTTTTTACTTCTTCTCAAGTCTAAATATGCATGTGTGTTCTCTTTTCTCACGAACCGGGCATAGATACAAGTAGAAATGTTTGATCTTTCGCGTATGGTCTTTGATAACAGATTCGCGCTTTTGGATGTTCCAAAAATGCGGGCGTAGAGATATTTTGCTTTCTGCCATTCAGTTTGGTAACGAAGCAAGAAAAAAAATATCAGCATTCGCTCGAATTTTACAGTTTCATGCAAATTGAGTAACCGGCTCCATAAAGTTCGAACACGATGCGCGTCCTTGAAACGTTGCGTTCGATAGGTGGGTCGGTGTGATTTATCAAACATATTATGTCGCCACCCCACNGTTTGTAATTTTGCACAATAATCACATTATTGCGCTCAAGAACCATTGCCAGGCAGGTTCCTGAACGAGATTTCAGGGATTCCCTTTTTTGGGTTCAAACCCTACCCTCCTACACCTCCACACCACGTTGGATAAGTAAAAGGAACGTTCATTCCTGCATTTCTATTGTTGTCGGAATGTGGAGCTACAGGTCCGGATGACGGTGTGGGGCAACACCCGTCTCACCATTTACGATGAAACAAACTAAAAGCGACCGAAAGTTGGTCGTTGTGGTTTAAAATTGAATAATAGATAGCATATAAAAAGCTTCCAAACCTCGAACGGAGAAGTAAAACAAAATAATTGTCCTTCCTGCTGAATCTCTAGTTGGGCGATAGGCACAGTCCCTTGCGTTTCCGTACACGAGCAGAATTACCGCCAGAGTAAAAGCTTACGGAAAGTTTCGTTTGTGTTTGATTTGTTCCCTTTCATGTTCTTGTTGGGTGTTTATATTTTTTTGGGTTTTGTTTTTTGTATACCAAGAAAATGGTGAGTGAAATAACGAGCTAATGTGAAAAAAGGGATTTCCGGCGAGCGTTTAACCACAAACATCCAATTCTATGTAAGGTTTGTTAAACCCAACACTTATCTCGGTCAATGTCATTTTCATTTTTGGGGTCTAAAGAATACAATAAAGGTTCTAATAAGATAAACTAGAACGGGGTGCAAATGAAAAAAAAAATGAAATGGAATCTTTTTTCGACAAAAAACAACGCTTTTCTTATTTAATACGGGGTTTTCTCATCTCTTATTATGTCAATTAGTATTCTTTTACTATATCAATTACTAATTGCGAATTAATAATTTCTCATTATTTTATTGTTAACCTTTAAAATGCCGCAAAAAAATGTCATTTCTTGTGAATCAAACATCAAATGAAAATTTGAATTTGTTAAAAACACCACGTCAATGTCGACGCCTGGTACGAATGGTGTTTAAATGACACTAGCCACTGTCACGAACTGTCAACTGCACCGATCAGTTCCTTCAACACGCTTCTCCCAGCACACCACGGCCACTAGGTTCACCATCATCGAAGCATATTAATTAATTTTCCGTACTCTGTTGCGTCTGGCTGACAAAAGGACAAATGGCGCCGCACAGCAGCACAGCCAGACAAACACAACACAGCGGTTCGGAACCACGTGGTTCATGGCCACCGGTTTTGAAGCACTCCAGCAGCAGTAGTAGCATGGATACGCTTTTATAGCGTATCATCTCCATTCAAGCCGAGCGTTTGCTGTTTATTTGCCTCAACTCTATCCCAATGGTTGCACTTTAATATTTAATGAAAAATTGTTTCACAGCTTCCAACACGGCGTCGACGTTCGTCGGGATGGGGAGAGGTCGGGAATGGGTTTACGGTTCAAGAAGTTGAAATTCATGAGATGTAGTACCGCCACTGTTTGTACGTGGAATCGTGAAAAGCTATCCCTTTCGGTTAGCAGTGAACTCGCAGCCCGTGGTACCGGTCTGGTACAATCTGGAACTCATCCTTTCCAGTGCAGACAATCGTGCCATTGGTTTCGAAAAACGTTTCCACCCGCCTTTTCCTTCTTTGTTCTTTTTTTATTGTACCGCTACTCCTATGTCTTTGCCCCAAACCACACATCGGGCGCTCCGTAAGGGTGATCCGGCAGCAACTGAGCCAACGGTAGCGACAAGCTGTCTCGTCGAATACGAGCCCAGTTTCAATGGCGAAGTGGAATGCATAAGGAAAAACGGTACGCTAGTTCTTCGTCCTTTTTTCATCCCTCCTTGTGTCC
>CM028106.1:26167949-26205858 GCA_016170015.1 Anopheles longipalpis
GTTGCAAGTGGTTTTGCGCTAAGAAGTTACCACCAACAGCTGCGGTTTGCACCTAAGGCAGATGCAACGAAACGCTATTCAAATGACGGATTAACACTCCGTTCAACTGTTTATTTCGTTGTTGAAATGTGCCGGCGATACACTTTTGTATCGGAGTGCACTCTTCCCTTTTCTTCTTACCCCCCTAACCCCCGTAAACATTTGTAAATGAAAATTGAAAATAAAACAATCATTCGTAATTAATTACAAGACCCAAAACAGCTCTCGCTTCGTGGCACGCTGTTGTTCATACTAGCCGCTGAGCATAATAACAACTATTGCGCATACCTTCGTCACCTTACCCGCTCACTGTTCCCTCCCCAATCCCCATCGCCCCCACTATTCCCGGTTCCGAGCAAATGGGTAAAGTGATGAGACAAGGGGCTCGAAAAATTTGCCACCTAAATCCAATTAAAACTTTCCATACTTTGTTTCGCATTACACGGTGGAAAATGGCAAAAAGGAAAACTGGCAGGAGGGTGGCAGGGATGGAAAACGGGTCAGCAGGGTTCCGCTGCACCCGAACTGTCACGCTCCTTTCGTTGGTGGCGAAGTTGTCCTTCGTGATAGATGTTTTCCTACCATTTTCCACTGGCCGATTCCGACTCGCACCCGTAAAGCATGCGATATAAATAATCGGATGAAAAATAGTGGTAAATACAAGGGGGAAAGTTTTTTTTCCACCGTTTACCTGCCTCCTCCCCCCACGCCCCTTGAAGGGAAAAAGTTTGTGCATTTGCAATTTTACTGTTTTGAGCGATCCCTGGGCAGATGCACAGGGGTTTTCCGATGCTAGCTAATGCTGGCCCGACCGTTACTTGTTCTTCATTTCATTTGTGTTTTTTGTGTGTTTTTTTTTTGTTGTTGCTTATTTCACTTTTATTACAAACTTATCATACTGCGCTGTTGAAATGTTTCCAAGCATTGAGTGTGTCGCACGTCGAACCCTTTTGTAGGCGAAACAAAAGTGTACGCGAAAAGTTGTGTGTTTCCCAGCATTGCGGGATTGCATTGTTTTATTGACTGCATTTAAATGGAAACCTGTAATTGGAATAAACGGATGTCAACAGCATGCTTTCTTGAAGGATTATGAAATGCCGTTTAATTAAATAACAAGAGGGAAAGTAAACGACAAGAAAACAATTTGATTGTTTTATTTGTGTTTCGTTTTTAAAGATATAGGACTGAATTTTCAAGCTGACAGTAATTGTAAATGTTGTCGAAGGAAATATTTACTGTGAAATAAAGCTTACACGATTTAATTGAAATGCTTCAAATAATAAAACAAAAAATGTTAAATACGTGCATTTTAAAGGTAATCAAAAACAAAGAATATTCACATTCATGAGTATAAATTTACGCTAAACACTTATTATTCTTCTTCTTGGCTTAACGACCTTACACAGGTCACGCCGGCCATTTCTGGTTTACTAGACTTATTTTTACCACGTAGCCGGATAGTCAGTCCTTGCTACGGGGGGACGGTCCGGATGGGATTTGAACCCGGTCCGGCCGTGTGGACTGGCGCCGTTTTATCACATGCACCACCGGACCGCCCCAAACACTTATTATTATTAAAAATATTATTAACTCCAAAGATGGCTAATTCCCACAGTTTTGGAGAATTTTCCATAGATTTATGGATAGTTACGCTAATGTATTTAATTCACCTCAATTTAGAATACTTCTGAATCTAAGCTTACAGACGTTGTATTCTTACTTGAAAAATAAACTAGAAAATATTAAAACTTTATTATGGTTTACAAGACTTCTTTAAAACCAATATCCAAGAAATTTGCTTTTTGAAACTACACCTAATTTCACACACATTTTACAAAACAACAACTAATAATAATCCTAAAAATATGATAAACTTTTTGTTTCTAACCGCTTTATAAATATTTATTGCGAAACGATCGACGTCAAAAATAATTAAACATTTATCGATCAATTTCCAATGTATAGCGTCCATTTGAATATTTGGTACCCCAACAGGTCCAAACGGCAAAACGTCATTTCCTATCATGAAACAGAAATTAACTTCACTCTAAAAATAGACTAAAATCTCCGTTCCAACAATCGATTATCTGGCCCTCGGTTGCCCCCAATTTGCTACTGGCGGTACCTAAACACCCCTTTCGCACGGTTACTGTCGTACCAATCGAAAGGTCCAATCACAGTCACCGATCCTGGTGGCTCATCTGTGACTGTTGCCCTGCCGGTAGCCGTTCCCGGACACATCCTGGCGTAATGTGAATATCCTGTTTCAATATCCCCTTTTTCTCGATGCGGATACTGTCATGTGCAATCCGTCCCCATACCTGCCAGCATCTTCCTCCACCTTCCCTCCGTTAGCAGAACCACAAAGGGTCAGTTAGGTCAGTGCCGAACAGTGGTACATGAGAATGATTCGGATTTCCGGGCAAAAGAGGATGGCGTCGGGATCAAGATAGCTTTCCAATTTCGTACCTTTCGCTGCAGCACGAGTGTAGAACTGACTGCCAGTCAGGATGTTTCCCTGTATGCATGCTATAACTACATGCCGGACATTCGGGATACGGGACACATTCACACACCTCACAGGTAGTACGGTGGTTAGCTTTGATTAATGCTACTGTGACATTAGTGATGGGGACGACCGGTTTTGGGAGTACCTGGAATTCGTGATGAGATTTTTAAAGCCCTTGTGTGGGTTCTAGTCATGGGGTGGACTAGTGGCGTAGTTAATTTTAAAAGTATCCTTGAGAGACGAGAACGAAATGTCAAACTTTAATCTTCACTTTTGGATTTTTTTAAATTAAATTTCAATTTCTTTATTAAACCATAACAAATTTGACTACAAATGACATCCGGCTAGGTAAAGGGAGGTTCATTTTGCTAACTAACTAAAGCGGACTAACCCTTAGCCCTGCGTGGCCCGAAGTCGTGCAATTTCCGAATCAAGGAAGGCAGCATCAAAGTCCGGATCGTTCGGTGGGTTTGCACGGATGTCCTCCAGCTGCTTGATGACGTGGTCCGGTGCTGGTGGCTCTACCGGCAGATGAGCACCCTGCGGCTGGAACCCATACTCATCGGCCACGTAGGCAAGCGCAATGTTCGTACCGTCCGGTGCCGGATAGGAAAAGTCCCCGGACGTACGGATACCGTCCGAGCTGCTGGCCTGCGCCCGTATACCGTTGCTCGTTTCAAACACATAGTTGTACGATCCATCCTCATTGATGATCTGATCTTGCTGGATCACCGTCGCATCACCGTCCGGTCCACCGGACGCAGCACGGACCGTTTTTTTCGGTGGTGCAGCCGCAACAAGACACAACACAGCACCAGCAAGGACAATCTAGCGAATCACACCGTGATCAGAAAGAAAGTATGTAAAGTGATGATCAGAAGAAAGCTCTCCAACAAATTCCCTCCGGGTGGGACTTTTTTCGATGAGGTTGCAAAAAATGGATGATGGAAGTTTTGATTGCATCATGATTCTTGTTCTTACCAGTTTGGAATACATCTTGCGGGAGGTAGAACAAAAAAAAGCGTTTCTCAACGGGTTACTATTTCCGCCCAGGGAAGGAAGATTTGTTCCAAAATGTTTGTTCCACTGCAGAACGTTTGAACTGTAAACTTGCAAACAGCTGACTGATGATAACCAATCCTCTCGAGGACTCTTTTATAGCTCATGTGAGCATTTCGTTGTTGGCCAGGTTTCGACAAATACACACATAGAAAAAAGTGCAATCGTATGCATGTTTTTTTTTACTTCTTCTCAAGTCTAAATATGCATGTGTGTTCTCTTTTCTCACGAACCGGGCATAGATACAAGTAGAAATGTTTGATCTTTCGCGTATGGTCTTTGATAACAGATTCGCGCTTTTGGATGTTCCAAAAATGCGGGCGTAGAGATATTTTGCTTTCTGCCATTCAGTTTGGTAACGAAGCAAGAAAAAAAATATCAGCATTCGCTCGAATTTTACAGTTTCATGCAAATTGAGTAACCGGCTCCATAAAGTTCGAACACGATGCGCGTCCTTGAAACGTTGCGTTCGATAGGTGGGTCGGTGTGATTTATCAAACATATTATGTCGCCACCCCACCCCGACAGCTTCATCGGTTCAACGAACNATTTCCGCCCAGGGAAGGAAGATTTGTTCCAAAATGTTTGTTCCACTGCAGAACGTTTGAACTGTAAACTTGCAAACAGCTGACTGATGATAACCAATCCTCTCGAGGACTCTTTTATAGCTCATGTGAGCATTTCGTTGTTGGCCAAGTTTCGACAAATACACACAGAGAAAAAGTGCAATCGTATGCATGTTTTTTTTTACTTCTTCTCAAGTCTAAATATGCATGTGTGTTCTCTTTTCTCACGAACCGGGCATAGATACAAGTAGAAATGTTTGATCTTTCGCGTATGGTCTTTGATAACAGATTCGCGCTTTTGGATGTTCCAAAAATGCGGGCGTAGAGATATTTTGCTTTCTGCCATTCAGTTTGGTAACGAAGCAAGAAAAAAAATATCAGCATTCGCTCGAATTTTACAGTTTCATGCAAATTGAGTAACCGGCTCCATAAAGTTCGAACACGATGCGCGTCCTTGAAACGTTGCGCTCGATAGGTGGGTCGGTGTGATTTATCAAACATATTATGTCGCCACCCCACCCCGATAGCTTCATCGGTTCAACGAACCATTTATGTACATGTTCGCCGGTGCGGGAACATCGCCGGTCATCTTCCATGACACCTTGGTTTCGCATTTGGAGAGCATGATTTTTTTTTGTTCCTCTCTATCTCTCGTTTGCTGCCGACTTTAGTTTGAATGATATTAATGGACATCGTTAGAAAGGTCAGTTCTGTGTATCATCTACACTGGGTAAGATTGCGTAGAACTAGACACGGCCACGGGTCTTCACCTTCAAGCGAAATGTGGTATTGGTAACCGCAACGTCGAAAAACGCCTATTAAGCAGTAACTGTGCCGGTGCTATATTCCTGGACAGAGACCGAGACAACACGCAAAGCCATAATTACATCGTGAATCGTTTGCAACATCATCCCGACATCGAGCTGCCAGACCAGTTGACTGACATCTATAAGGCATCTGGCCAACCGGATGGCACGTGGAGAACGGTGGCTCTGCATCTTAATAGGCCGGATACAGATTTATGTCAGCGCCTAACCGTAAATGAACATTTACGTTCGTCTGTTTGAAGTGATTGCGATCAAGTTGGAGTTGGGTGCAGTATTGGTACTGGTAGCCTATCTTGGATCTGACTATTTGACCAACGACCTTCACATCGATATACTGGTTGAGGTTTGAAAATTTAGACGAGAGTCAGCATAATTGTTCCAAACGTGTTAGCCACAGGTTGATGTGGAGATATTTCATAATGTGGAATTTTTGGACTTTTTAGTTAAATTATTATTCATTCTTAATAAATTTAGTGTAAAAAAATTTATTACTAAAATTCAATGAAAGAAGCTTTTAAATAATAGATTTTGCCTTGTTCTATGTGATCTTAATTGTGAAAACCAATTTCAAGCACATATCCAATCACAATTAATCGATCAAATTACACCGTGACAAACACACACATGACCGTATAAAACCCTAATTGACGGAAAACGTTGTGAATGCAAAGTGGTGAATGGGGTTGTTGGAGAGAAACAGTGAACATTACGGTGGCTCGCAATGATTTTTGATGCTTCTACAAGGCGAACGACATGACCGAGACCTAACCGAGCACTAAAATCCGCTGTCCAAATCGTTGTATGCCGTTTTGGTGGACACCGGCCATGTTTGGTACCGGGCTAAAGAATCATGTCCGTTCAGCGGTTTTGTCACTGTTTGTCGGTCACCGATGGCAAAGGTCGGATCCTAAAACGCGATAATGAAGCGTCCCGAAGTGGCTTGACTAATGAATGAAACGAATGTATGTATGTGGAGGAACCAAGAGGATGAAAGATTAAAAGCTTCCACACATACACAGACACAAAAGGGCACCAATCAACTCACAAGAGTGGTCGCGAGGATCAGTGTTGGCCCGTACGCCGAGATTTCTGCGGTTGACAGTGTAACACGCCCGTCCGCCATCATTTGAACCGTCAGTGGAACCGTTGCGGCGTGTTACAGGCCGGATCAACCATCAACCACTGGCAATGGCATACCGCGTACTAGCTCTGTATAATGCTTCGTTTTACACAGGGACTCCCACACACATAAAAGCACCAAAAACGCAAACGATTCGCAGCCTGTCCGTCTTCTGTTCGGAGCATAAATTAATCACATTTATCTCATCGTTTTCATTTTCATCACGATTGTCGTGTTCGCCCAGGGGCCGTTTGGACACCGCCGTGTTTGTCCGGTAAATGGAAAAGCTATTTTCGCGATAACACGAACGTATCCGTGCCCTTCCCTCTCCCTTTTCCCCGCTTTTCCTAAGCTTCAATGCGGGGGATCGTAGTCCTTCCGCGTAGTGGGTGGAAGTTCATGTTTGTTTTTTTTTGTTCATTCTCTCCCATTTTTCTCTCCCTTGTTCTCCCTCTGTAAAGAACTGTCCTCATCTGTTCGAGATGAGATTTTAGCTACTGGATTTTATCCGGTCGTGTTACGTCCCTTTCCCATTGCTAGAAAGAAAAAAAAAACCACGAGTTTTAGATTGGGTTTGATGATGTTTGTCCCTTCATTTCCCTTCATCCTCTGTGGATAAGATGATAGGCAGAGCAAAGGATGGGAAACAGATTTTCAGTTCGTTTGCTTGAGGGGTTTTTTGTTGTTGTTGTTCGGGGTTCCTTTGCTTGCCATTTTTCCTATACCTCCCCAGGATCGTGACTGATGGACGCAAACAAACCGACCGCAAACAATGCCGGAGACTAAATTTCTTATCACATTTCATTCACTGTGTGCGGCACTCTGTCAAGCTGGGCCCGCTGTTGCCAACGCCAATCATTGAGTGCAGCAAAAGAAAAAAAATTGGAGTCCATCCCCGATGATGGAGGCGCATGGTTGGTATGGTATCGCGCCGGAAGGAACGTATAAAAATGCTAACTGTTCTGCGTTTTCCGCTGAAGGTACCGAAGGGCAATGATTTGGGCGGGCTAGTTGATGGTTGTGACGTGACGGTACATCGAAACGCGGTGGCCGTGCTCCGTTGACAGTTCACTTTGATCCGGTTGGTGGATAAAAAAAACCCCTCACCCCCGGGGTAGCGATGGCCTACGGGGGTACACGAAATTCCTATCATTATCATTCAATTTTAAAGTTTGTTTGTGTATGGCTCTAAATCGAGATAGCGCAGCTGGTTGGTTTGCTGGTTGAGCGAATCGAAAGCTGTAATTGAATGTTTGCTACGTAAGGAAGTGGAGGAAAATATTTGCAAGAGTGAGAGACACGTTCAAGCAGAAGCATTATCGGATGGAAATTACACGTTTACAGTGGACGGTAGAATGTTCTCAAGTATCCCGGGATTTCGAAACAACGAAAACCCCTAATCCACTTCAAAATACGAGATGGTATTGCAATCTAATCACTCAACCCCCGTACTACCGTACAGCACTCAATCGAAGTGAAATTGAAGATTGTCCTGGACTGGATTTCCACAGAACTTTAGACACGAAGAAAGCCAAATCTGTTGGTTGCTCACATTTCAATTAGCGGTCCAGTGGCTGCCATCTTTGCTTTACTTGCGATAAATCTTCGTAACCGTCCACTGCTAGGCCGTTTCGAAGTTAAATTTAAATATCGCTTGAAAATGAGTATTTACCTAGCGATAACAGACATAGCCATGATGCAGTTTTACTGAAAAACTCTCCTCAATTACGATTGTTATCAGTGCAAACTAATTGGAAAGCATTTCTTTTGAAGCAAAACATTGTAATCGGAAGTCCTGGAATTGGTTCCATGGTCTCTCAATTAATAGGAGCTTGCTGTTCATGTGCTTTCTATTGGAAGTAAGGACTTATTTTTAAAACATCATCTTCCTCCGGCTGGATTAAAATTTCACGATAAAGCTTTGTACATTTTCCGGGGTTCAAAGAAAAGACTCCTCCTTAGCGTGGTAGAACAAAACCCCAACATCCTGCCTCTTAATGTTGTCGCTTCAAAGATCATCGCTGTTCGGCCTGCAAGATCGTTTAGAATAATCAGATTAATGTCAATTTAAGGATTGTTTGTAATTTTGCACAATAATCACATTATTGCGCTCAAGAACCATTGCCAGGCAGGTTCCTGAACGAGATTTCAGGGATTCCCTTTTTTGGGTTCAAACCCTACCCTCCTACACCTTATAACCGTCGAATCAGTAAAAGGAACGTCCATTGCTGGATTTCTATTGTTGTCGGAATGTGGAGCTACAGGTCCGGATGACGGTGTGGGGCAACACCCGTCTCATCATTTACGATGAAACAAACGAAAAGCGACCGAAAGTTGGTCGTTGTGGTTTAAAATTGAATAATAGATAGCATATAAAAAGCTTCCAAACCTCGAACGGGGAAGTAAAACAAAATAATTGTCCTTTCTGGTGAATCTCTAGTTGGGCGATAGGCACAGTCCCTTGCGTTTCCGTACACGAGCAGAATTACCGCCAGAGTAAAAGCTTACCGAAAGTTTCGTTTGTGTTTGATTTGTTCCCTTTCATGTTCTTGTTGGGTTTTGTTTTTTGTATACCAAGAAAATGGTGAGTGAAATAACGAGCTAATGTGAAAAAAGGGATTTCCAGCGAGCGTTTAACCACAAACATCCAATTCTACGTAAGGTTTGTTAAACCCAACACTTATCTCGGTCAATGTCATTTTCATTTTTGTGGTCTAAAGAATACAATAAAGGTTCTAATAAGATAAACTAGAACGGGCTGAAAATAAAAAAAATGAAATGGAATCTTTTTTCGAGAAAAAACAACGCTTTTCTTATTTCATACGGGGTTTTCTCATCTCTTATTATGTCAATTAGTATTCTTTTACTATATCAATTACTAATTGCGAATTATTAATTTCTCATTTTTTTATTGTTTACCTTTAAAATGCCGCAAAAAAATGTCATTTCTCGTGAATCAAAAATCAAATGAAAATTCGCATTTGTTAAAAACACCACGTCAACGTCGACGCCTGGTACAAATGGTGTTTAAATGACACTAGCCACTGTCACGAACTGTCAACTGCACCGATCAGTTCCTTCAACACGCTTCTCCCCCAACACACCACGGCCACTAGGTTCACCATCATCGAAGCATATTAATTAATTTTCCGTACTCTGTTGCGTCTGGCTGACAAAAGGACAAATGGTGCCGCACAGCAGCTCAGCCAGACAAACACAACACAGCGGTTCGGAACCACGTGGTTCATGGCCACCGGTTTTGAAGCACTCCACCAGCAGCAGTAGTGTGGATACGCTTTTATAGCGTATCATCTCCATTCAAGCCGAGCGTTTGCTGTTTATTTGCCTCAACTCTATCCCAATGGTTGCACTTTAATATTTAATGAAAAATTGTTTCACAGCTTCCAACACGGCGTCGACGTTCGCCGGGATGGGGAGACGTCGGGGATGGGTTTACGGTTCAAGAAGTTGAAATTCATGAGATGTAGTACCGCCAATGTTTGTACGTGGAATCGTGAAAAGCTATCCCTTTCGGTTAGCAGTGAACTCGCAGCCCGTGGTACCGGTCTGGTACAATCTGGAACTCATCCTTTCCAGTGCAGACAATCGTGCCATTGGTTTCGAAAAACGTTTCCACCCGCCTTTTCCTTCTTTGTTCTTTTTTTATTGTACCGCTACTCCTATGTCTTTGCCCCAAACCACACATCGGGCGCTCCGTAAGGGTGATCCGGCAGCAACTGAGCCAACGGTAGCGACAAGCTGTCTCGTCGAATACGAGCCCAGTTTCAATGGCGAAGTGGAATGCATAAGGAAAAACGGTACGCTAGTTCTTCGTCCTTTTTTCATCCCTCCTTGTGTCCCCTGCTCTTGCTCCCCATCCTCTTCCACTCCCTTACTCAACCAACCAAAAGCAGCACCAAATGGCATGAAATAGTTCCTGACGTTCGTTCGTGGAACTTCGCACATTCGCCATCCCCAAAACCCCGCTATCCGTGGAGCGTGCACTCAGCACAGGCAGCTACGAGCTGATGCATCCGGCTAACAGGCCGCGACGTGTTGGCCAGTGTCTCGCTTGCCTGTGCATGCGAAACCGGATAACCGGTGGTGCGCGTAAAATATTATCCCTACCGGAACAATGTCGGGTGCATCAGCTTACAGCCTATGTCGTCTTATGGATGCTGCACAATTTATAAACGGAAAAATGGCTCCCCGAACACGAATCTTGGCAGTCGTCTCGGTTGCTTCACAAAACCTCAACCATTCTTGGCCCATTGTGGCCGTGGCGGGAGGCGAGAAAATGTCTTGAAAGACCATTTCTGTTCCACCAGCAAGAACTGGCAGCAAAAAAAGAAAAAGTAGACGAAGGTTGTAAAATTGTGAACCGGAAATTGTGGTCTCAGTTCGCAGTCGCCCCGTAACCCCTTTTTTGGTGGCTTGCTTCAGGGTGTTTCAAGAGCCGGGTGACATTCTCCATCGGGAGTGAGGTTCTATAAACAGTTTCATAAAATTTTATCAATAGCACCAAATCTATTTCCTGACTGTCAGCGGCAGAGCGAATAATTCTCCAATTCTCTCCCCATCGCCTAACTGACTTCCTTTTTCCCCGTTTGCTTTCCCTGGTTTTTGGAAAGGATATTTCAGTCAATTCAAGACGTGTTCACCCATGTTTCGTGTACCTTTTCCATATAACTGGTTCAATGGTTGATACCTGGGTTTCATACGACAGATTCACACGCCAGCGAAAGAGGTGGACACACGGTGAGTTCGAATGTTTTTCGCGTACGTAAGATTTCGTCTTGGGATGTCTTTTTTTTCTTGTTGTTGCTTTTGATTTGTTGATGTTTGTGCAGAAAATATCCTGACGGTAACATTTTTCAATTGAACTGCATTTTTATGGTTGGTTAAATTTCTACCGCCGTGAACTGATGCTGTCATTCGTTTGATTTCTTCACATCATGAAAAGAAGGATTAATTTTCCATAATTGTGAAATTATTTTAGAAAATATTTTTTATAAAATTGCAACATATGAAAATTTTAGGATGCCTATGAAACCTAATAGGAAACTCTAAATTTGAAAATATCTTACCTTTAATAAAGTGTAATGAACAATTAATCAGTAAAATAGAGAAATGAAGAATGATTATAAAAGTACAAAACAAATACAAAATAAAAATACAAGAAAACAAAAAAAATGTAATGGAGAAAAAAGAAAAAAAACATAACAAGAAAAGTGACCAAATGAGCTAAACTATAAAATATGTTTAAACAAAAAACTCAACAAATCTTATTTTCTAATAAAACGGCTGCTAAAAACTTTTCTCTCCCTTAAGTTGTTCACCAAAAACCCAGCTAAAGAATATCTTCGATTAAGGTACTGTGCTTGATGCAAGTTCCGGGTTCAATGTGCTTCCTTTCTGAAACATCGCTGATTGGCAGACAGCTCCTGCTCCGACATATCCCTACCGAAACCCCACGCAAGCACAAGAGAGTTCGCAAGTCGTATCCGCAGATATTGCACGTACGGACAGGTCCCACCCAAAAGGAACCTGTGCAGCATACGCTTACCCGAATAGGNTTCTGAAACATCGCTGATTGGCAGACAGCTCCTGCTCCGACATATCCCTACCGAAACCCCACGCAAGCACAAGAGAGTTCGCAAGTCGTATCCGCAGATATTGCACGTACGGACAGGTCCCACCCAAAAGGAACCTGTGCAGCATACGCTTACCCGAATAGGAAAGTAGGAGAGAAGAAAAAAAAACCAGCAACAAATCCGCCCAACTTTCATAATTGAAGCAAACGGCAGCAGGCAGCACCGGAAATGAAAATCGTGAGATGCCACTCTTATTGGCCGGCACACTGAAGCGAAAGCGAAGAAGCAGAAAGAAAAACGGCTCCTTCGAAGTAGGAACTCCTGATACAGGATGATGATGGTGATGATGTTGTTCCTGCTGCTGGTCGGTTGCGTCGGTTAAGCATCCCCCGGACTCCACACACACACCCACCCACAGAGCAGTCGATTTTTCACCCTTTTCGCTTACTCCATGTGATCGATTGATTAGAGGAAAACACTTTTCGGCATCAATGCTCCGAAAATGTGCGCAGCACAAAAACCGAGGAATAACCTTTCAAAGGTTGCGGTTATGCTACGTGGTCAGTTCCGGTGCTGTGTGTGTGTGTGTGGAATGTTGAAAAAGCAAGGCGAACAACGCGAATGTTACCGACGCAGCGAGTGCAATTGATGAACTTTCTAACTTTCCTCAAAAATGCGGTTATTGCTGGGTGATGAAGTACACGGTTCCGGGAAATGGTTGTGGACAAGCGCACGCTCGCAATGAAATGTGTTTCTGTTCATTTATTTACCTTCATGCTCTTCTATTGTCGGTGTTATTTCGTACGGGTAAAAGTTTGCGGACGTCAGGGAATTTGTGTTCTGCTGGACGTTTCATTCACCATTAGAAATCAACGCTATTTGATGGTGAAGTGCAAAAGTGCCTGCCATTGCAAGTTGATGCCTTTGCTTTGATGCGAATTGGATGGAGATGAAAATTAATAAGCAAAATTCATTTATCGACCATTCAACGCTTATTATTCGTACTTCGTATGGTGTTGAAATGGCAGGAATATTTCCATCATGTGTAAAATGTTTGCAATTTGTAACCTTGGTAGATAAACTATTGAACCTGGTAGTTTGAATGGGTTTGAAAGGCAGACCAATTTCGCTGTTTCCGGTATTTTTATTTCCGGTCCCACCAATGCATTTAACTAGTACACTTCAACTATTTTTTACAGTCAAAGATATTTTTTTGTATGGTGTCATTCGTAGACTGAATAGTAAATCCAACTTCTGTTTTGTAGTATGAGAGTACATGTCACGGAAAACAGTGTCCTGATTGAATGGAAATAATAACTCGTCAAAGTGAGTTAACTCTGAGTGAGTGACTCACATAAATGAGTTAAATCTTTGACTGATTCTTAGAATAGTTATGCTTAAATATAAAATTGTTGACCGGGGGTAGATAGGAAGGTGATTATCCTATCTAAATTCTATTAATGAGTGAGTCAAAGGTCGCAGAAAAAGAATCATGACCCTTTTAATAGTCAAATGACACTTTGTAGAGTCAAATGACTCATTCATGAGTGAATTTTAAGGTTTTGTTTAATTATTCGTTATTGAAATATATTTGAGTGAGTTATATTGCAGGAATTATAAGGACTCTTTGTAGAGATTTGAATTAACTCACTCATAAGACAGATTTAATTCAATCAATCATTCTCACTCAGTTTGCACATCACTAGTCCTGATGGAAAGAAGTTGTGAATAAAATGTCATGAAAGACCTCATTTATCTTTTAAAGTAGAGAACTATTCTAACTTCATTTTTTATTAAAAGCTTACCTAAAATTTATGGCTACTTCTGACAAGTATAAAAAAAATTGACCAAAACCTTTCTCTATCAATGGAGAGCATGGTTACATAGTTTGTTCGCGCACAAATACAACAAATACATTATACTCTTATTACTAATCCACTGACACGTGAACATTCAAATATTGTAACACAAAATATCCACCATCACCATCAAAAACTCTTCAACTGTGCTGCCTTTCACGAGTTGAACATTTGCAGACAAATCGCCACATTGAATACGCAAATAACGCTGCATTCATTAACAAATATTCCCGTCCCCATCAAATCCCAAAAGCCCACACCGTGCCATAGTCCCCAGTATGTAATCGCAACTAATTATCAACCCCATTCGATGTCCCCCGCGAACATCCCACGCACGCGATTTTCCCAAACAAAACACCCATTTTGTTCAAAGAATGAGCGATGCGTTACATACGCCACACATCGGAAAGGGTTTTGTGTTACTCTGTTGATTTTGGGTGGTGCCCACTCTTTCCATTTGCGTGGTAAATACGATGCTCTACCTGTACCTTTGCGGATCCTTATTTGCCGGTTCATCAATCAGAGCTACCAATTCCCGGGGGCGGAAAAGGGAAGGCGGTTTTTGGTATAATGCCGGCCGTAACCGTAATATTCAATTTGCAAATCAAACGCCAAGTTTTACAATCCAAATCGATCAGCAAACAAACCGGACGATAAAATGTGTGTACGTCCAAGTAAGGGTATCCCCAAAAAAACGACACACATTTATCTTTTTCGTCCCTCGAATGAGTGGGACGAATGGGTTGGAATGGTGGGATGGACAAGTGTATCGAACCGCACGATATTCTAGTCACAACAAAACCACTACCACCAACCCCTATTTCTGTCTCACCTTATCCAGAAAGGGTCACAGTGAAACCCGAACCTGGGACGGACTACCGTGTAGCAGATCCTTGCCATGTCTCTATCGGGTGCCGACGCATGTTTTCACATGAAGCGTGACAAAAGTGAGCATAAATTTCAAAACTCCCTTTCCTATGGCTACCGACCGTTCGCTAGTGTGTCCCGCATGTTCCGACCGAATGCCAGTGATGGATGGAGCTAAAGGATTTTAGCTTCCCTTTTTCCGGAACTGGAAAGAACCATCTCCCTCCGGGGGTTTGGTTTGGTTCTTGATTTTTTTTTTTAGTTTTTTGGTTGCAATCGTTCATCAGATTCTGTGTTCCTTCTGTGTGGAAGCTTATCGGGCAGAGAAAGTCACGGTAGATCAGTTTTTTTTCTTTGCCAATAGCACAAAGATTCAGACCACCGACAATGTGTGGTCGATGAAAAAGTGTACCATAAGGGATAAATGGTTGTGCTTTTTTTTTGTCCTTTTTTATTGATTGCCAATTTTACATTCGGTTTAGCAGAAGAGAAATCCCAACACATTCCAGCAGTATGTTGTAAAAGGACGAAGCAGAAATTGACCGCGAATTAATTCGCATGCGTTTTGTAAGAATTTATTCGGCTGTAGAAAGTACGATTAATTACGATCTCATCAGTCAATGGAAATTGTGTTCTGCCGGGGTTCGCACAGTCAGTGCGAACCATTATCAGGAAATAAATCCTCCGATAGTTATTTTTGTGTGTAGCGTGGACAAGCGTACAAAGAAAAAAAATCAAACCATTCCATACTTCCAAAAATTACTCTCCCAGTGAAACAAACTGTGCTGCGTGTGCAGGCTACACAGCACGACGATGAAATGTGCCGTAAAAAAACAATTTCGCAGCAATTTCATCGGAGCAATGATTAATTGTGGTACAGCTCACTGGACCACACGGACGTCAGACATTCCGTTCGGATATCACCCAGGGGGGGGGGGGGGGGGGGGGGGAGAAGAAAAGCCGGAAAAGTACGAACGCCTCCGGAATCTGCTTAGTGTGGCAAGCGTGCGGAAGCAGGATCACATCACCAGCGGGTAAAAACCCACCCACAGGCATGACATCGACACGCAGTTCTCTTGGTTTTTTGAACACCATCCTTCAAGCATCGTACGGTGTCCGTGGCTGTGGAAGAGCAGAGGATCAATAAAATCCACCATCGGCCTCATCATCCTTGCCGACGTCGTACGGGTGTGTTGTCATTGTCCTTGTCAGCTCTACCGCATCCAGCATGATTTCCCATTCGAGACAGATTCGAAAGACAATGGCTTTCGCCCACCGATTTTCATCCGGAGGGATGATGATTGGTGTATGTGTGTGCAATGACGGTGGCTAGCGCTCAATCGGGTGACACCGATTTTCCCTCGCAAACGCCACTTCTTACTATGCAACCGTGCACACAGATTGTTACCCCAACCTACCCCGGGTACGGGATTGATGAATGAAACAGAAATGACATAGATTGGTGAAAATATCCTCGGGAAGGAAACTCATTTCAACAATCGCTCAAACGGTAAACCGAGGAATCTAATTTGATCTCTTCGCACTTCTCTCTTATATTCACTTTCCACTTTGCTCGCGAGTGTGTGTGTGTCAAGGGTATTTTTGGGGTAAGCAAACCCCCTTAAAAAAGGAAAGCGAATTCCCCATGCATGTATGTGATTCGTTTTATCCTATCCCTTTATTCGATCTTGCTATCATCATCACGGTGCAAGGATGATTGCTAGATACGCGGTTTAGCGCTTCGTGGTTTAACGGGCAAATGCTTCACCGATTTTGAAAATGTTCCGTTGTTCAACAAAAACAAAAATACAAAAGAGACCAATAAAACAATAAAGTGGAAAGTTCTTTAATCATTTTGTTCGCGTTGCTCGGGACGATGTGAACGATCGGTAATGCACCCAAGCACGTGAAGAAGCTTCGTTTTAAATTGCTCAATTTTTTGTCTGATGAAAACCATTTAAATGTTTGCTTGAATGCTAGTTTTCCCTATGTGTTTCAATTAGTTTGAGAACGATTGAAATACGTTAATTAATGCTTTTGCCCTTTTATGTTTGTGACTTTTTACCAAGATGGGTTCAAATTTCTTTGATTGATTGTTGTTAACTTGGGAAAAATTTCGTAGAAGAAATATGTTCCTAAAACACTCAAAAAATACTACCAAAATTTCTGGAAATGTCTTCGAGAGTATCAAAATTATTCTACAAACCAAGGTTATAAATTATTCTACAAGGTTATAAATTTTTTTCTTGAAAAAACGAAGAACAAATTTTTGGTAAATTTATTTCACAAAATTTATCAATGAAGGTACACGGTCACTAAACCTTCAGATTCTATTTTCTATCAATCTGGCGGCTGAGGAATAAAACCCCGACAGCAAAACATCTCATTATTCCTCTATTGTAATCAAGTTCATTGCCCTGGCAACAATGTTAAGAGGAAAATAGAAATACCCCTAAAAGGTCTACCAGTCCCACATGTACCTTCTTTTGGAAATTATATTTTTTCACATCCAAAATGGGCCTTTTGCGTCTCGCATAATGGATGTTGAGAATTTTCCGAACCCCTTGAAAGTGTTTGCAGCGGCTAAGGTACACGTGTGGCGAAGTATTTCTATCAAATAGTGGTTTCACTGTTTCACTCAAAACGAACGTTAAATATAACGTATGACCTAAACATTTTTCATTTTTAGCGCCATTCTTTGTAGCATCTCAACTTGTGGCAAACAAACAATTAGGTGGCGTATTAAACCCATCTCCCACAACCATAAAGGCCAAACGGCGCTCGGATGGTAATTTTAAGACACCTTGCCGCAAGACAACATGATGCTAGCATCGATAGTATAAAAATCTATCCATTCTTATGTGCCTTTTTGTTGGTTATTTGCTCCTATTGTAGGAGGAAATTGTTATTTTTTGCATTTTAATAATGTAATCATGTGAAGGTTCCTTTTTTCTTGCTTTCACTTGCTTGCTTGCTTCTAACAGCGACCACAAGAAAATGAACATAAAATTGCGTTAAACGAAGCGTTAGGGTAAAGGTTCTTTTAATGAAGCACAGGCGTGTACCGGTCGTAAAACCGTCCCATCGTAGCCACGTGGTTGGTCGCTGCAAAAGAATCTTTTCTTAAGGACTCATCACAACGAAAAATTGAGCAGAAGAACCAAAAAAAAATAGACATCAGACAAAACAATCGCAAAGGCGGGTCGATTTAAGCTGACCTTACGGCAAGAAGGTCCCACAATCCATGCAGCATCTCATTCCATGCTTCGGTACATTGGGATGGGGCGGCGTTTTATTATTTCACGTGCCTTAACCTTTATCCTGTTTTCACATGCCTTACCGTTTTTCGTGTTTTGTTCATTTGCTATATCTATGAGCAGCTTTCTGGGAAGCTTTTCATTTTTTTTCGTTGCTACAAAATTATGTTTTTTTTTCTCTCATTTTCACAAAACATGAAGATATGCTATTCTGTTCTTCTATTCTTCCACCCTGTTTCCAACAAGTCCTGGACACTAACCGAATGCTGCCTTCGAGCAAAACCTTTAACACAATATCCGCCTGCCAACTAAGGGGTCAACCATTACCAAGGCCTGGCATGGGGTGGGTGGCTGGGTGGCTATTATTTTCACAACTTTTCCACATCGTTTATCGTTGTTGGCAACCAACCGAAAGCCGTGGTCGTTCTAAACGGTGCCCTGGGCCTAAAACGCAAAAGCACGCCCTTTTTTCATGCGCTACGGGTGCACCAACTTGAGCGTTTGGTTTTGCTTCGTGGTCGTTTCCTGAGGTCACAGTCGGCCCTCTGACCGGGCCCAACAAATTTCCCACCTCGAAACTGGACGGTTCCACTCCGTCCACCCCGAAGGGCGTGTCAATTTGGGCGATGTTCAAGCGGGTAATTTATGGGACCCACAATTAATCGTGTGTGCACCCTGCGATGAGTTAAAGCCCGATCTCCATGGTATGGAGCTTCTTTCGATGCATTCTTGCAGTGGTGCATCTTGTGCCACTAACAAAAAAGGGCTTTCAGGGAAAGTTAAGGAGGAAAAAATGTGTATATTCAGTAGAGCAAAATGGTGTCAGTGTTTTCAATGGCCTGTTATATAAAGTTTCTAATTTTTACACATGGTTAAGTGGCTGATGTTCTGTGGTAGATGTTGAGGTGAATTTTTTGTACGTTAATTTAAAGGAAGACAGACTCTATTTAGAACTAGCGGTGTGTTTGACATTAACACAGCTACGCGATTGTTTAAATGGCTATGATCTGACATTTAAATTTAGGCAAGAAATAAATCATTTATTATATGTTTGTAGCAAAAATAAAAAAAAAGTTGGTATTTTTTAAAAACCTGCGAAGAGAAGTTTTTGTGAATTAGTAATGGTGTTTGTTAAATTATTAACACAGATTTTTTTTAATTAAAGAAACATAATTGAAAAGAAAATAAGACATTTTACTTAACCATTTTTCCGTTTTTTTTCTTTACAGGTAAACTTTCTTCCGATTGGATATATGTATTCCGGTTGGTTTGGACTATAAGGAGGATCTACAAACAGTCTTGTCGTTAACAACAATGAACAACGTTAAAACATAAATTACATAAATCTCCAATTTATTTACCATTTGACAATTTTCAAACATATTTTAAACTATGTGCTATAACGCAACGATTTAATTTAAATAATTTGTAACACAGTTTATCTTCATCTTCAACAGCTCATATTAACATTACAAATCATCTTAATCTCTTTCCGTGTATTTATTAGACATTCGTTCAAAAACAATTTCCCCACAAAATCTTATAATTCTGATTGCCATTTTCCACCGGTGTTTCACACAAACAAAAAAAACGGCACCGAAATTATACAATCAAACCTAATTCAGCAAGCTTACGACACGATTAACTTGAAGTGTGACAGCTTTTTAAGCTTACCTGTTACAAAAGCGCAAACCTCGGTCGTTGTGTTTCGTACACTTGTGTCCTTTTTTTTTGGAACGATTGCTCTATTTTTATTTGCCGTAAAACATTTCCACGTTAACATTATGTTTCACACTCTGACCGGGAACAAAAAAATACATGTTACATGTTGATTACATTGTTACTTTACTGTTGTAGCAAGATCAAATCATTATTTACTCTAAATTGAACAACTTTTTTGTGTTGCTTTTGTGTGCGCCCAACGTTAGAGAAAACGCAGTGTCTAAACAATCCAATTAGACATGCTTTTATCTAAATGACAGCCTGACCAGGGTGGGTGCAATGCCGCAAGGGAAGGGAACATGGCATGCGAATACACTGAGAATGTGAATAAACAATAATCTGATTGCAAACACTGATTGAACATGAACCACCTGACAAGCGCACTAATGTGGAAGCCGTGTGTTAAAATGCGTACGCTTTTCCATTCTACCCCGGGCAGATGATGGACCGAGCTTTTATTTCATTTAATGTCTCGACCCATTAGCGGTAGCACGCTTCCATTGGCCTAGTTTTGGGATTGTGGGAGCGTTGTGTACGAATTTCCTGTGTAAATTCTTATCGCAATTGTGCACCTCCGGACACACCTACACCATGCTAGGGTATTGCCCAAATCCTTACTCGTACCACACTAGCCCACATCAAAGAATCAGGTTCGGATAAATTGTTCCATCACCTTCATTTTGTGCGGGCACGTATACTGTGGATGATGCGTACGTACAGGCGAACCATTTTCCGGTTCGTTGACATAACGCGGGCTGAACCCGGTAAATGTACGGAAAACTGAACGCATCAATTGGTACAATTGCACCGTTTCGCCCTCTCTCTTCGGCACCATATGTTGTAGCACCGTGTGATGGTTGAATAAGGCACCGGAATCCAGTTACATTGCTCTAATACGATTTGTAACGCGTGTCTGGTAATTGAGATTTAATTCAAGCTCAAGCAACTGTGCACAAGCACGCTACCAGTGCTGGGTCTGTGTGATGCAGTTTGGAGATATTATCCGGGAACGTCCAATTCTGGTGTTTGCTAACAGGTCGAAGTGTTTCGGGAGCAAACCCTTTAATTGAACCAGCCTCTGTGAAACAGAAACACCACGCAACAACTGCTGCACATGGTGCCCCATTGGACATTCGCTTATTACCTTTACGGTCAAAAGGATAGACAATCCATTCTTAACCTACCTTTCGTCGGTGTGCTATTCATCGTACGCTGGACACAATGGCGAATCACTGGAACGATTTCGCCGTACGGAAGACCTCCAGACTGGTGAGCTGGGACCGTGGCTATCCTATCCTTATCGCATCCTTCTGTTTTCCTTCCGCTTCAAGCATTCAGATTTCAAGCTTGTTACGGATGTCCGTTTCATCCAGTGTTACCATCTTCTATACCCGTTC
Source organism: Anopheles longipalpis (assembly GCA_016170015.1). Classification (NCBI taxonomy): domain Eukaryota; kingdom Metazoa; phylum Arthropoda; class Insecta; order Diptera; family Culicidae; genus Anopheles; species Anopheles longipalpis. The sequence goes on from CM028106.1 coordinate 26,188,766, forward strand.
CGTATCGGATTAATACCGTGCAGGAAAGTCGTCTCACACAAACACACACGCACAGAGGGATTGGATCAATACACAAACTCCCGCCGGAACTGTTCCGGCTGTAGAACATCGCCCAGCCACTACATAATGATACTTAAATAAATTCATTAAACCGGATAATATAACAATCTGAAGATGTTTGAATATCGTCCTACAGTCAACTCCGGCTCCGATGGAGGCGCCTGGTCATGCTTGTCATGCTCCTGCATGAAAGCAGGTAACCTGCTGAAGGCGTAATAGAATTTGCTTTCTACCACACGATCGTACGATCGAACGGCAGCCCGTTTTTCAATAAAAGGTGAAGAGCACCCGACACTTCAACAGGTCACCCTCTTCCTCTTAACCGCCTGCTGCTGGCCATGCAAAATGCCGGATAATGTATAACTCTGCATCGGCAACAATCGGCTTACCCAAAAACCCCTCAAACCTCAAAGCATCGATCGATTTCACACAGGGAAACAAATCTTAATCTACATGAAAAACATGTGAACCCTACATTTAATTAGAAATAAGGATTGATTATGCTCTTTAAAAGAGGGTGAGATTAAGGTTTGATGGTGTTAGAGGGGGTCGTAGACCATCACCAGCAGGGCTTCTACAAGCGTGTGTGTCTGTGTCTGGAGACAAATGGCCAGGTACAGAGCACATTGAGCAAGTGAGACTTGCAGCATAAAAAGGGAATGCAAAATATAGAACAGAGAGAGAGAGAGAGAGAGAGAGAGAAAAAAATCTGTCCCACTCTGCTGTTTTGAAGGGCAAAACACCCCCAACTTTTCGTGCTAATGAAGGTTAAAATAACAGGAAAATTAATTAAAGCAAAATAATCTCGTTCGTCCCATCTTTTCCGTTTCCATTTCATTTTTTTTTTGTTTAGCTGGAAAATTCTTTTATTTTTTTTTTTTTGGTTTTGCTAGAATGTGGTTTTTTATTGCTTTTTCCCTTATTTTGTAACCTTCACCGCACAACATTGTGGTTGTTTGGGAAAGGGACACAGAATAAAGATTCACACGTATATGGTTTTTTCGGGGGTTCTCTCTTGTTCTCGTATGTTGTGTATCTTTGTCCCCAAAATCTTTAACCGAACACCGCTCATCCAACCGGGTACAATGTGTGTGTGTGTATGTGCCCTCGTGTCGATGTGGATCGAGAGAAACTGTTTATGTACAAGCATTTTGGGGTCCCAACCAGTCCCAAAGCAGTTTCCCCTTACGCAGGGACAGTTCAGATTGCATCTTTAAAGGGGCAGGTTTTGAACTTTCGTTTACCCCGGACAAACTGGAACAACCATAACACGGTAGAATGAATGAAATGGAAAAAAAGGACAAAAACGCAAAGCAACAGAAACTGCATGAAATCTGTTTCATCCTTTTTTGTTTTGTTTTTTGTAATCCTCTCTACTTTTTCCCTTATTTTTTTTCGTTTTGTTGTTGTAACCCTTTTCAACTAGGTTTTGTACCCTTTTTTTTTCGTTGCTACTTCTACTTTCCGAAACCTTTTTTTTCCCTTCACCCTCCAAAAATCTCTTTCCTTTTTCCAGCCCGATGATCACATGCCAACTTCATACCAATGAAACCGGCTAGTAGCATCAAATAAATGAAACCGATGTTTTCCCCAGCCCATAGCACACAGACACACACACACACATCGCCCATCACCTAATACATGTTGAGGGGAGGAAGCAAATTGCAAAAAGCTTTTTCCGCATTTTATCCCTATGAAGACAAGTGTGAAATTACATTGAAATGGATATTACAAGTTGCGTCGTTTTGCCCCGTATCGCGGTCATTTGCCCTGAACCACGTGTGTTTTTGTGAGTGTGTGTGTCTGTGCGAGCGGTCTGGTAAGGACCGTTGCTGGCTGGCTCGTGTCCGATATCCTTGATGGTGATCTTTGCTGGTCTGTGCCATTTCCTGAACTCATCCATCCAATTCTGCTGCTACCAGTGCACAGTGAAATGGTGCATCGTGGTCGTGTCATAGAACTGAACTCTGCCGGATCTGTCCAGATCCTGAGTTTTCTCTTTCACTTTCTCTCTCTCTCTCTCTCTGTCTCTCGTCACGATGGGCCCGTCAGTCGTCCCTAGCATCCCTCCACTCTCCCTCCTTCCTCTAACCAGGCTACGGATGCACGGCTTTTGCTGGGGAAATTGGAAAATATTGCTTAAAGTTTATTTCTTCCCCTTTTTCCCTACATCATTTACCAGGCCCAAGGCCCCCGCCCGCCGTTCCGTGGTTCGTGGCCGGAAAATGGACATCAGCTGGACCGGAGATATAATTTCACTTTTTTCACACCCCCTTCCACCCCAGTCGCTACCCCGGACGCCCTAACTGCGATGTCATTCTGTGGCTTTAAGGGCTAACGGTTGCTGATGGGTTCGCGCTTGTGTTATCTCGCGCTAGAACGAACCCGATGGACGGGAGCAGACGAAAAATATGAGATACTTCCGGATACAGTGCCGAGTGTGTGCAAATGCCGTGTTTTGGACATGCATAATTGTGCACAGATTTTTCCGGAACTTTAAATCCAACCACGGGCGGACTTTGACATACACAAACACGGCTTGGTCCGTTTGTTTTCTGGGTAATGGTTGCAATGGAAAATGTAACACAGGATAAACAGAAACGACTTTTTATGGTGTGCGGTGTGATTAAAACAAACATGCTTTAATGTAGTTTTTAAATGAAAATTTGTTTTCTTTTGTAGCAATTGTTTGCGTTCATTTGTAGTTTGTAATTCATGATTTTTAATTATGCTTTTAAAATTATTTTTAATGCAAAAATATACCTTTTTTGCAACGCTAATTAACATCCCTTAAAGCTTTCATAATCAGCATCATATTAATTTTGAAACACTGTAAAAAAATAATCCTACCTTTGTTCACTTTCAATACCACCTCAAACCGACACTCGCTGTACGTTCTGCACAATAATAAATACGTTAGGTAATAGCAAAACAGCAAATACTTCGACATCGCTAAAAAACAAAAAAAAAGCTCCCCAATACAAAATGAAAGCAACACGAACAAAAAAGTATGCCACATTCGTTTGCCAAATGAACCCAACAGATGTGTCAGTATTTCATAAATTTATTGTCCCGCCACGTAACGGTGGCCTCGTGTTTCATTCTTTTAGTGCATTGTTTTTCTTTTTTTGTCATGCACCGGTCGGTCGAAAGTTTAAACACATCCGTGATATGAAATAAAAAGTTCACCGCTCCACAAACGCATAACAAAAGCTTTACAAAGATGAAAAAACACGCACGAATTGGTTCGCTTGTTCGGATGTTTGTGGACGTTTCGGCCAACAAAAAAAACCCGAGCCACCTCTGATCCAATAGCCCCAAACCTCGGGGATACGTGTGTAAGACCGTTATTTATTTAGTGTTCGAAGTGTTGTGCACCAACCAACAGCCTCTCTTCCAGTTTTCTCCCCCCAAAAACCGTTCCCATCTGCTGGGTGGCAGTTTTTCATTTATGTTTTGATTCGTTGCACAATCGACGAAACAGAGCACCAACGCGCTACCAACCAGGGCAGGTGGGTAAAGCTGTGACCAACGCACACAATCCGCCCCAGCTTTATGGCGCCATTCTGGTGGTGTTATGGATCGCGTAATGTAGACTCACGGGTTCCCGGCGTGAAACAATGGCACGAAGAGTTCGATTTGCGCCAAACAAACGAACCATTCCGAAGCGCAAAAAGATGATGAACCTTTTACGTGAGAGATATCTGGGGAAAACTTGGGAATGGAAAAAAGGAGCAACCACAGCTCCGACACGTGAAAATTTATTTGTTTTCCTACCGAAATTTTCCGGGATCTCGGGTGTACGGTGTCAACTAGTGACCGTGCGGCTATTGGGTGGTAAGTGGATACTGGAGCATGTCGAGGAGTGGTACTGTCCATCGGAATCGGTTCCGATGTCAGTTTGCTTGATGAATAGTCGTGCGAGTCGTGTCTGTCTAGAGGAAGAAATATTTGTCGCAGTGCGGTTGCGCACTCTACCGCGGAATGGATTGCCCTCGATGGAAGTACCTGGTCCAAGATACAGATAGGTGATTGACTGTGATCGGCTAATGGTTGCCACTGAATTGGTGGTCACAAAATATTACGCAGGTTGCTGTATTCCTATAGAGGTAGATTAGTGCAGCTCATAGTATATGATGTGAAGCTTGTTTCACCTAAATCGATTTTAAATATTGCGCCTAAAATTATGCAATGCTAGAACAATATCATTTGATCTTCAAAATCCTCAAGGAATTATGGCATCGACGATAAAATGGGGTTAAAAGCGCTTTCACATTTTTAATATGGTTATTTTTTAGAGTAAGTGCGAAAAGCATAAATGTTTGCTTACATTTTGACGTTACATGATAAAGGAAATTAAACATGATTTTTTACCCAATTTTACCTTAGGTTAAAATTTTTGGCAAAGGCAAACAAATCACCAAAAAGGAGTCCTTTCAAAACATTATACACAGGATATTCATTATTTGTATGTACTTCCTAAACTTCTCGAACAAACCATAGAGAAAAAAAACTAAACAACCGTATTTTTGTGTCGCATCAATACAGTTCACAGCTTAATTTACAGCACCCTTCAGCCGGGTGTCAAAACTTTGCCTCACTGTAACGGTGCGAACATAAACGAATTCATCAGCACTTCCGAAAAGCACCAATGCGACTGTTTACGGATGATCAATATCATCAACCAGGCAACAAAAGAACGAAACGAAGTAATTAATCTCAATCTTTGCCAGACACCTACAACCGTCCATCCTCGCCACTATCCGTTCCGCCTCCTTCTCCCCTCAGGCAACAAGTCGTACACAATCGTCCTTTCCATTCCACGAAACAAAATGTCGTACCCAGTTTCGAGCATTTTTGCAAGCTTGCCCACCAATACCAACGGACACACCACAAAACAAGATGACACAAAACATCTGAAAGCCTACGCCAAAACGGCAGGCCCCGGCCTCGGGGTTCGGTAAATGGAAACGTAAAGCAAATAGAGAGCCAAGTGAAAGTAAATAAATTATGCCTCTCAGACGACAGTAACAACAACAAAAAGAACTTCTTCTTTCTCTTCTCTCACCCAAAAACCTCCGCCCCGTTCAGTTCTGCTAACTCTCCATCCCAAAAGTACCAAAAAATTCCATCCGGATCACATTTCGCATTTCAAAAACCTGCCCGAAACAAGCTTGTCCATTTTCGGTCGGTGAAAAGTGGATGAAAAATGAAAGCACTTGGCAGGCAGGCAGGCAGGCAGGCACGTGTCCTTGTGTGCTGGGCCAATGCACAGTGGGCAAATGCCTGTATGAAAATCGAAAAACTTACATCGTAATTCATGCAAACTTAATACATGTTTGGAAAGTAGACACTTTAACTAACATAAAACCAAAATATCTCATTTTCAAATTTGAAACTTTTTAAGAAACAGTACATCAAAATAGTAGGTGGTATGTTTTGTTTGAAAAATATGTTATATTGTAAGCAACATTAAAATCGTTGTATTGAGAAAACCAATGGACCGATTTTAATAACGTTGACTTTTTTGAATAGGTTTTTTATTATACTTTTCATTTGTGTTCATTGTTTTGATAATATAATATTTTTCGTTTCAAAAATTATCAAAAACCACAAGAAGGTCTTGCTGTTCTCAGATATGATGTATTAGACAATGAAAAAAATTATGTTTGGACTCGAGTTAACTCTTGTGTCATATATCATATGAAAGGCCAACATTTCTACTATATATTTTTGATTTAATTGGTTGCGACCATGCGCGACCGTGAAAAATATTTAAGTTTTTCTGGAAAGACCATAATACGTGATATGATAGCGGCGTCGCTCTCCAAACGAAAAGATTTTGATTGAATATTCATTATTATACGTAAAATTGACTAAATATTACTTATTTAGTTACTTTTTAATAATTAATTAATTTTCTTCAAGTTTAAAACCTAGTAAATCTTCCTCATAATTTGTTCCTTGTTTGCTCAATTTGCAGCACCTTAATTGAAGTCAAACTCCACTAGCTTCTGTCAAACATACTAGTTTCTATTTAAAACACTATTATTTGAGAAAAAAAATGAACAATTATGTAATCACACATTTTTTAGTTATATCAAACATGTTTGAAGAAAATAACCACCATGGCTCATATAATTGATTTTCATCCCGGCATTTGTATGGCCGTTGCCCACTGTGCAATGGTGCTTGTCTGCTTTTGTCTCTTTTTTTCCCCGGGCCGAAGGAAGAGTAATGTTCGAGGGAAAATTTATCGCTACAGTGTCATGGTCCACCATCGCTACCGCCCATACCACACACCGTTCCTTTGACCGTGACCGAGAACATGGGCAGCAGGAAAGTTTAAAATTGTGCCCCAAAAATTTTGCCTTACCATCCGTCATTTGTGTGGGAGGGGGAGGGGAGGGGATTTGCGTGTGGACAAATGGTAACAAAGTACGAAAGAGACAACAACCGGACCCGTACCAAGTCCTTCACGTTTCGGTTAAATCAATCTCCTTCTTTCGATTGCAAGTCGTTTGTTCCTGGACGGATCCTTTCTCAATTCTTCAAAGTGTATGTGTGACTAGGTCCACATTGAATCGATTGCTTTAAAATTCCCTTTATCGAAGCATCGTATAAGGTTATCCCTTTAGGGCAATGGTGATGCTGCTGCTGCTACTACTACTGTTGTCCACAAAGTGTTTCTTTCGGGGCTTATCAAACAACAGAAACCCAAAAGGGTTGGGAAGGGGTTTGGTGGGTTAGGAAACGACGGGGCAGGTTTATCAAAATTCTGTCCCCAGCTTCAACACCGGAGGCAACTTTCGCTTCTATTACCGACCCCAACCAAAAAAAATCCTCTGAATAGAAGTTAATAGAGAGGATATTCGTATCGGGCACTTTGCAAAAGGTTTTTCGGAAGCTCTAAGAAAAACATGTCACATCCTTCTTAGCCCGTGGGCCGTTCATTACGCCCGCTTTCAGATAGCAGCCAACGAAAAAGATTGAAGAAGAACAACTTTCTGTAACACACCGACAAACCATCAAAAATCAATAAGAAATAAATATCAGCAGACCCAAAACCGGTGGTTGCCACAAAACCAAACACAGTCTCCCAGAGTGATGTGTTTTTCGCCCTCCCCGGGTTTTTCTTATTCATTCCTCCTCAAAAGCATCAAAAAAGATGGTAAAAATACGTCGCATCCGTCTTCGCTTCGTGCTCGTTTTCCTTCATCACTTTAATGACATGCATAAATTTTATCTCTTTTACTGTATGTGTGTTTGCACACTTTTTTCTTTCTCTCATCTCATCCTCCACTAAGTTTTCCGTGTGTCAAATGAGCAATAGCGGGGAAAAACGACCACAATTTCTTATCCTTTTACACATTAACCTCCCCTGGCAGGGGGTGGGCCAGACGCACACACTTAGTATGCGAAAGCTATAAAAACCGTAAATGAGCTTCACTTCCTTATTTATTTATTTTTTGGCTTTTGGCACCGTGCGCTGAATGGGAGCTATTCTGCTGGTGGCGTTTTCACACTTTTGAACGCATTTGTTACTTTTTTTATATATATTTTTTTTAATCTTCTCTTTGAAGATTTTTGTTGTTGTTTTGTTGAAAAAAATAAAAATGCAATTTTTATTGCTTAGAAAGAGTAGAATCAAAAATGAAGAACAAGAAGCTGTTAAACATTTTTTTTTTTGGCGTCTTCGAACGATCAAAGTGGCAAAGTGTGACACCAATCTGTCAACTTTAAGATGCTGACAAGCTAACGCTTTAAGTTGTTTACATTTTCATCACTTTTTTTTAACTTAAAAAACTTTCATTTTATACACACAAAAAAACATGTTTTTCAGGGGATTTTTTTTTATTTCAAAAAGGTGTTCCAACGCTTCGGTTCTTAATATTTTACACGTGCAAAACTTCTTCATAGCATGCCGATCAAAAAAAACCTCGATAGGGAAAAATGAAAAATGTATCCATAAAAATGATTGATGCACGTTTCATCAGAGACGCCCTGTCGGTGTGGCGGGTCTATTGCTGCTGCTTAGAATATAGAACCAGTTTAGAAGCGTAAATGAAGGGGGATGGAACAGCATTTTAATCCCTTTTTCTTCCTCTACCCCCACAAATCCTCCTACTCATAGGACTCTTGCCACCCTTAAAATGAATGTCATTTCGAATGCAGAACTCGTCCCTTTGGTAATGGGTACGGGAGAGTTTTTTTCTTCTACCTTTCATCCTTCACTTTCGGGATTTCACCTTGCTTTAGGGAAGTGTTTCGGTTTGTGCAAACAGTTCATAGATTGTCCTTACCCATCAAATACTCGACAAAATTTTAATGGAAACTACCGTTGGGCAAAGCGAAGCGACACGAATCAGCTTAGAATTNTTTTTTTCTTCTACCTTTCATCCTTCACTTTCGGGATTTCACCTTGCTTTAGGGAAGTGTTTCGGTTTGTGCAAACAGTTCATAGATTGTCCTTACCCATCAAATACTCGACAAAATTTTAATGGAAACTACCGTTGGGCAAAGCGAAGCGACACGAATCAGCTTAGAATTAGGAACTCACCGGGAACCGTTGGAAGCGACAAAACCTTCTTCTTTCGGCATGGTGACTGGAACTCCCTTGATTGCAGCCCGCGTGTGACCGAAAACCAACGTGCAAATTACTTTCCCCAATTATCCTGCTGGCGCCACACGGCTTCACCTTCCCCCCGTGCAAATGTTCCAAACCGCGCACCGGTAACGTATGGTCTCATTTACAGTCGAAATGGCAAAGCAAACATTACGTACTCATCTTCGTCAAACTCGAACTGACGATGATACGATGGTCCGGCGCTTGTGTGTGTGTGTGTGTGTTTGTTCAACGGGAACTAATGCGTCCTGGTGAGCCGTGGATTTGCGTGAATCATTCATCATTCTCATCGCACCGAATAGTAGTAGTAACACACATGCCGAAGCGGGTCGCCCGGTCGGTGGTAATAGCGAAACGTTAAAACGGATTGACAAGGGAATGCGCCTGAATGTATGCTTGCGGCAACCAAATGTATGCTATGTGGATGCCCTGTAGGGATGCGAACCGCTTTTGTGGCAGTTTTTGTCGCATTTGTTTTCCCAGGGAACGGAGTGATACAGGAAACAGGAAGGGAAAACCTTTGTACCGGCAAACCGACAAACTTTAGTCCGATGAGCAAAGCTACCCTTAAGGTTTTTGGGTCGATAGTATGCGGCCATTGTGAAATCTGCAGGGATTTAATCGAAACGTGTAATCCACCCTGCTAAGCCACTGCATGTACAAAGGTACGCATTTGTACTTTTCGGTGCGTTTCCACGCACGGGGGGCATGGGTCTTCGGTACGGTACAGTTGCCAACGCTAAGCAGGTGTATTAAGAGGTGTAAAAATATCCATAAAATAACATGACTTCATGTAGCTGCTGTGGAGGGTATGTTTTGTAAAAGAGAAAATGAAATAGAACATTGTTTTTATATTCCTGATGTACTGAATTGTAAGAAAAACATAAAATAATGATTAAAAAAATTTCAATTGACTTCCTATGAAACATTTCATTTAATGCCATTCAATTAAATAGTTTCTATTAAAAAAGTTTTTAACGGGTTATCTGCCTCGTAAATACAATCACAAATCCCACAACTTTATCATCAAATTAATCTCTAAGCTTCTCATACTTATCGCTCGTAATCCACCACATAACATTGATTGCAAAATCCAGCAAAGTCAGAAACTAACATAAACCCTAAACTTCTTCGTGTCAAGCTATTGCTGCTGTTCCTGGGTTTTGTGTTATACAAACCATCGAACAGTAAAATTGTTTCCCGTTTTTTGTCATCCCTTTAAATAACTTTTCTCACCAATTTACCAAAAAATATATAAACAATTCAACTAATTGATTGCCGTAAGTGCGCATCCTCATCGAAGAGTTCACTTGGGGTTTCCGTGCTAGGACCGGGAGGGACATTTTCAAAACACCACATAAATTGTGCTTTTAAATCCATCATCAAATTGAATCATAAATTTTACGATGAAAAACACATTACTCCCCCCTTAAGAGATTGGTGGCCAACACGAGACGGAGTGATGTCGTTTTGAGCCTTCAAAAAGAAAGTCCTTTCCACTGGCTGCATCTTTAGATGTTTTGCATATGTGTACGTGTGTGTTACACCAAAAAAGGGGGTGAAATTTTTGGCTGTATGTTGATCCACCTCATCCACCAAACACAAATGAAGTTCTTAGCCCTGAGGTCTGCGCCATCAACCATCGGGAACTTCATCACCTTCCGCAACGAGCACTCCATTGAGCCGTTTGTCGTTTAACATTTGAAGCACCAGGCGGGAGAGTTCTCCATTCTACACACACACACACTCACACACATGCACATCCTTTCGGGGAAAGTTACATCCGAAAGGATACTCAGTGTGGCAGGTTGGCTGAGTAATGTAATAAAAATGCCTGACAGCCACTCGATTAGCTGAATTGAAAACCGTTTGCGCCAAGGGGAAGATTACAATGGAAAACATTTTGTTTACATGTGTTTGTGTACGAGGTTTCCATATTTTCCGAAGCTCGAGGAGAAAATGGTGGGCATAGTGGGATTTTTAAAAGCATTTCTTACGGTGCTGAAGTGCACTTTATGTAATAATGGGCAATTTTTTTCGATAATTCGACCACTAAAATTTATTAAATTTTGTAACTTTGTACGAAAAAATAAGTCTCTTCCTGTATTTTAAACAAAAATCCGGCGTAAAAAGTCCTAACGTTTGGTAAAAAAGTGACTCAATATTAAATACATTTAACATTTATCAAAATGATACAAAAGAAAATTCCTTGAGAACAGCTGAACAGCTAAAACTATTAATCCACCCATCCTAATGGCACCTGAGCTAATAAATATCTTCAGCATTTTTCAAACTGTCAGCACAATGAATCAATTACGCTTCCGTGTACCCCGTTTCCTCCTACAGTTCCTTCTCACCTCCAGTGAAAGGATTACCATTACGCTCATTTCAAATTTCCAAACGATAATCGTCAACATCCATGACCGGGAAAAGGAGGGCGTTTTGCAAAGGTGTTTAGTGTGATACCTAATAAATAATGAATGACATACGCGCGTCACGGTACGCTAGCTTTAGGATTTGCCGATAAATCATCCTCCCCGCCCAAAAACCCCGGACAACCCTCTCAAATCCCCCCCGGAGGCATTAGGGACTCGGATAGGGTGACAAACGGAAAATGGAGCTCGTTTTTTGGGGGTATAAATCAAATTTCAGACATCATTTACCCTAAATTACTAAGCCCGCGGACTCACTTTTCACTCACTGCGTATGTGTGTGTCTGGCTGTGTTTATGTGCAAGTTACGGTCGGAAAAAGTGACCAAAAGCGATAGAATCATCGCCCGAACCATGCGTCCTTTTTGTGCGAAATCATCGCAATTTTCCACGCCACGACAACCCATTAACCGGAACCCCTGGCAAATAATCCACCTGTTCAACGTTTTACGGTACTCGGTTTCGTCATATTTCTTCCGTAACGCCAGAGACCGGTTGAGAACTTAACGCGACAGCACAGCAAAAAACGTACCCGAGACCAGTTCATCGCAAATGGTTTATAAATAAGTCAATCTGTTAAGTGGTTTGGGTGGGTGTTGTGACCGATGGGAAGGAGAGAAAGGGAGAGAGAGAGAAATCCCCAAAAGCAATCACGCACGAAACGATGAACGAAAGGTGAAAAGAAAAGCTGGCAGCAGGTACTGCTGGAAAGGTCGATTAGTAGAGCAGGATTAAGAATTTCTCCGCTTCATCCCGTTACTGCCCGTAGGCTTATCGTTTTCTCCACCGCACAGCATACCTTACAGTGTGATGACATTTCCACCAAAAAAAAACCCTGGAGAAAAGCCATTTCTTTGGCAGCATAAGGAAAATATCGACAACGTAACGGGAAAAGGTATAATTTCCCTGTTCGTAAGGAATGTTTTCCGCACTTTCATAACTGTCCTTCGTGAAATGGGGGAGGGATTTATTGGCTTATTTCCGACGGTAGAACCGGTACCGGTTTGGTGCGGCACTTGGCGTCAAACCGAAACCAAGTGGGGCTTTCGTTCCGTTTCTGGTTCTGCTTCTTTATTTCGATATGAGAAGGGGTAGCTTTCTATGGACGCATCGGTAAAGTTTGTTCGCTATTTACAAAGCAAAAAAGCATTGGGAAAGGAAAGTATAAATTCTTATTTAAACCCATCCTTAAGAATTGTGTGCTTTCTATGGTATTTCTCTTTTCTGTTGAACTTGTTCCGATAAATAATAAATTAAACTGCGTGTCATCAAACTGCCCTAGTGGTCATGTGTTAAATCATCCCTTTTTTGATTGTCATTTTCAAGAATCGATTGCAAATTTACTTTTGGATAGTAAAACCGGTTCAATTGTTTATCAGTAACTAGGATCGTGTGTTGTGATTTGGGAGATATTTTATTTTTCTTCTAAATTCTAGTAAACATTCAAACACTGTGCTCACCATAATGACGAAGATTGAGAGTTTGTCATTTTTAAATTTGGCTTTTTGAGTATCATTTCTTTTAAATCTACTAATCTTTTTTAAAAGCAGTTCACTAAAAAAATATTTATATTATCTTCATTTGAGAAAAATCCATTTTTCCAAAAAAGCTTCAAGCTATCAAATCTCCAAAAACGTACATGTTGCAACTAGCTGCTTACGAAAGAATTCCCAAATTAATAAACAACCAAACATGCCGAACCTTAAACCATTCTATCGAAGCAAAATCCCGTAAAACAAAGAATTCAAATCAAATGCATTCAACCGCAAATAATCACCATGCTCGCCAAAAAACCGGCCTCGGGAATCATGCTCCTTCTGTCGCGGCACTGTTTGTTCATTGTTGGCTTCCCATCGTGTCGTTTCAACTTTGCTGTAAGTTGGTGAATAATTTTCACACTCCTTAACAATCGCTTCATTTACCGGTACACGGTTCGTACCTTTGTTTTTTGGAGATTTTTTTTTCTTTCTTCCTCTTAATGCCAACCTAAGCTCGCTTACCGCACGATTTGACGAAACGGAACAAATCTTCACCCGGTCCTCCACAGAGACGCACACATTCCGTAAGCCTCGCTTCACAAAAATGTCAACTGTCAAACTGGTGGAACACTTTTGACGCTTAAGGTGCTTTTCTACAAACAAAAAAAAGACGGGAAGATTGAGAAGACTGGGTGGAAGATTTTATTAAACGTAAATTTTCCCATTAAATAAATTTAAATATACATAATTCCTGCGTACTTCTGAGCCAGATTATGAGACGGTACGATCGCAAGACGGAGCGAAAGAGATAACATGACTGGTGCCGTGACCAGGATCGGATGGATGGATTTTTACCAGAGTCAAAGTTTTATTGTTCAGCTTCCGAATGTTTCGTACGCAACCGAAGAGAAAAAAAGAGAAAACCCCAAAGCGAACAGGGAAACGAGATGGAGAAGAACAACCTTTCGTAAAGGCACCCGCATTTCACACGAAATGCGTACACAAAATTTTCCCTTCCCGTTGCTTGATTCCTTCCGTTAGACAAAAACGAAACGCAAAAAAAAAACAGAAATCCGACATGGGAATGTTGCGTCAAAAAAGAACGTCATGAAACGTATGCCCCAACAGGAGGACGCTTGGGCATGCTTAAGTAAAAAGTATTTCGTAATTAAGAAGTTTACAGATTTTCCTCCGCTCCGGGAACGTAGCACACACACACACACTTACGCACACAATCACAAACTGCCTTGCGTGCTCTTGCGTGCGTATTTTTTTTTGCGTTTCTTGTACTTCCCGGTTCCGGTGGGATGTTTCGCCTGCAGCACTTTTCGGTGCTTAACCGTGGCCTTTATTTCCTCCGTTTCCGGTTTCCGGCATATTCGTTACATCCGCCAAACGTTTTGCCGCCTGTATAAATTGTATTCATATCTTGTTTTTAATTTTGATATTGTTTTTTCCTTGAAGTTGAAGGGAATGCTTTTTCCCCTTGGTAAGAAAATCCACAACAATCACCCTGTTGCGCAGTGCCGCAGGTTTTGTTTTTGTTTCTACAGCTCGTTCTTTTCCCTCGGCAGGCAGCGACTTACCGACTAACGTTGTTTGTTAGCTGGCCACTGCAGTGAGCTTGCCGTAGGTAGTAATGGTGGCCGTGGAAAACATTATTCGCTTTAGTGACTTGCCTGCACCTACAATAGAGGGGGGAAAACACCCAAAAAAAAAATCATAACTAAAGCTCACTCAAAAGCTGGATGTACTGGGGAAATAAATAAATATATCCATTACAGTTGACACGCGCACAGCCCGGATATCTTCGTTGCCATGTACTTATTTTCCATTCGATTTGCTTTGTTTTTATTGTTTCTTTCTTCGTTTCGTCGGCGGGAAAGCGAGAACCTATTTATTACACCACAACGTGAGCGTCTCATATTTCGTGTACCCACACTAGGAAGAAAAAACACTTGAGCAAACGAATTCCGTCCCAAAAAACACGGAAACTCGAGCACGTCTCACACTTGCTGCTTGCTGTTTGCTGCTACGTACCGTTCGTGAGCAAGTGTGAAGTGATGAAAAGCGGCAAAGTTTCACCCACTCTATTCGGTACACGAGCCACACGACAGTGGCACAAGAAAAGCTAGCTGATTTTCCTGAAATTCCATGCTCAACTGCAGACAGCAAAGGATGAAACTTTCGGGATTTTCACATTTTTGATTTCCAACGCAACAGAGGATGGAGAATAAAGCGTGTAAGGAGAATACACATTTGTTAGCAAAAATAAAAATCGAAAAGCTACACGGCACTGGGAAATGCTAACATTTATTTTTATTTTACTCAACGCGTTTCCGAAAGTTTCCCGAACACCGACATACGATTACATCGAGAATCATTTGATATGTCCTCCGTTTTGCGTAAAGTGTACTGCAAAAAAAGGGAAGGAATAGAACGGCATGGAAGGGTGGCGGTTTCAATTTTCAAACACATCCGACAATGATATGGGAAAATGATAGCACCAACCTAAGTTGCATTGGAATGTGAAGCATCTCGTCAAACGGTACTCGTTTTCCTAACTAGCGTTTCGGTGTCTGTGTGTCCATGCGATATACTCCATGCCATGCACGATGAGCAAAGTTTTATTCAGAAAGTATTTTCATTTACTGTTTGCGTGTTGTGCCCCGGGCCCAACATCTCCTTCCCTTTATCCATCTTTTAGCGAACGATTTTTGGAATTCATCAAATAGTTACCAAGCATACGATGCAATATAGTTCGCACAGCAATTCGTTACTAACCTCACTAAACCATGCAATGACATGTCTGCTTGACAATGGCTTCCAAGGTTGGATTTGTACATTTTAACATATTTTTTTCATTTCCCGTTTTTTTTTCTTGCCACCCACAGACCTGCTACGAAATGGAGCGATACCTGAAGGATGAACCGAAGTTGCAGAAATACAAAAAACTTCCAACCGACACACCCTGGGACCTGTTTGCGGCACCCGTGTCACTACCCGGGTCGTGGAAGGTTGAGGTAGAACCGTACTGTTTCGACGAGCTCAACCTGAACGATCGTGCATCGGACTCACGATCCGAATCATCATCGTCCTCATCCTCCTCCTCGTCGTCTTGCTCCGATGGATTGTTACCACCCTCATCCGCTGGGAACCCCTGGCAAAGTGGAGGCACCAGTCTGCTCAGTTGTGCGGTAATGGTGAAAAAAGAACCGATCGACGATCCGGATGAAGATCCAGAATCTGACAGTCAAGATGAGCGAAGCGACAAGTATAGCAGTGCGGCGAACCGAGTAAATCCCACCACGGAACTAGCGAATCGAGGTAGCAGTAATCATCATCACCATCATCACCATCATCACACCAGCAGTCACCACAGTCTTCATCACAGCCATCATCGTCAGGGGAGCGGGATCGAGCTGCGGCTCGTAGCGCGAACGACCAGCAATGCGAACGATCTGCTACCGACGCTAACGCCACCCTCATCGCCCGAGTCACATCTCAGCAAGGACAACTCGAACACCTCCACGACGACCGGTAGCAGCGGTACCACCAACACCTCTAACACTGGTAATAGCTTAACGAGCGCAACAACGCTAACCACGATCAAGAAGGAACCTGCGTCCGAGATTGCACTGCTCGATCGGCAGGGTGGTCAGATATTGCGCGTTTCGGCCGGTCCACACGTGGTACGGTTGACGACCGGGGTGGCCGGTGCGAATGGGAAGAATGTTGTGACGGGAGTCACGCGTGTGATACAGGTCAGTCCTCAGCTGCATGCGGCTATTGCGCACCGTAACTCGTCCGCCTCACCAAATGTAACAGGTAAGATAAAAAGAAGACTTGTCTGATCTAAAGAATGGAAGGAAAACATTAATAAATTTCTTTCATATCATATCATCTTCCTGCAGCACAACCAAGCTCGAAACATCACCACCGGCAACAGGATCACAGTCCGGATGCGAAACGAAGGATACACAAGTGTCAATTTCTCGGCTGCAAAAAGGTTTACACGAAAAGCTCCCATCTGAAGGCGCACCAGCGAACGCATACAGGTAAGTGTTGATGTAGGACTCTGATGTTAAGCTCATTTCAATATTGATCAATGTTTATTATCTACATTGACTACTACTTCAATACATCTTGCTGGACTTTATAGATTCGTTGTGAGATGGAAATGATATCAGACATCTTCAAGTTCAATTCGGGATTAGGGAAAAGAAATAATCAATTTTTTGACTCCCCTATAAAACTATTCTTCGAAGCAATACTAAGGATATCGCCACTCAATAGATAATTGCAATATTTGTGCAATATTGCAAAAGTCATTGAAATCTAATCAGTGAAAATTAAATTGCCCAAACCAAAAGATGCATACGATGATTTCTTGAAATTTTGGAGACATCATTTCGGTTCTGAAAATATTTTCCGAATCGCAATCTGCGTTTGCGAGAGCATTTCGAAATAATCCTGAAAGGCGGGTTCGATATGTGGT
>CM028106.1:26214677-26234392 GCA_016170015.1 Anopheles longipalpis
ACCCACTCGCCTGTCCGGTGCAGCTGCTTCTACAGTACCGAACACACCCGAACAGAGGAAAATGGAGCAAATGCCGGCTTTCTGTCAGCTTTCTTCCTTCGGTGGCCAACCCGTAGACTTTTCGGGATGTTTCTTAGCCTTTGGCATGGAACGACCCAGCACTGCTGTGGGCATGAAGACGTTCGCTGGCAGTCCTAGTGCCGCTGGGCTGTGCTGTCTGGTGGCGTTACTTTGCCTGCACTTTTCATCGGAAGCTACTCCGCTTACGGTGCCGGTTTGTAAGCGGATGCCAAAGCAGTACCAAGTTCCTGCAGCACGAAAGCAATGAGCAGTGGATGCATCTCCGGAAAGCCACATCTCGGTGTCATTTTCCATCGACTTTACGTAAAGGATAATCTTCAAAGGAAGATGACTTGAGTCGATAAGGAAGTAATGCTGCTATTTCAAGTTAATGGTAATATTTACTAGCATTATGGAGAGGGAGAGTTGATCTTTTGGTGATGATTATTTTTTTCCTGAATATCTATTTTCAAATAAGTTATGGATTTTTCTTTCGATCTATACAAAGTGAGCAAGTTTTCCAATTTTCTGGAAAAACAGCTATAATATTATTATCTATTAATCCTTCCTCTCTTTTCATTAAGAAAATTAATAATGAAAGCTTACTTCCTATTTTTCCTTGACATGTTCATTTTACGCGAACTGCATACCAACAGGGGCTTTCTTCCAATCCAAAATGTCAAACCTCAATAGCTGTTCTAGTTTAAAACTTTTATGTTAAAAATTTACTCGCAAACATTTCTCGCAATGTTCTAACATTGCTTTATTGCCTTAAAACAGCACGCTTACTCATAACTCACCCAGCGTTCGTGTAGTTTTCGTTCCTCGGTCACGGTTGAAGCCGATCGACTTTACGCCACCAACCTCTTGGAACCACGTGGTTTTAGTTTTGTCATGACTCGAGGGAAGAAAAAACCTTTCACTGCAACATGGCAAAGATTTGAAGGCGGGTGAAGAAGGCGAGTTAAAGAAAAGCTTTCCCTGCTGAGCGTGTTCATAATATTTATATTCTGCCCAGAGATGTCGTCCGGAAGCGCTTGCTTTGGATGTTCTTTGAATGTTTTTTTTTATTTCGTTTTTGCAAGGCAAGAAGCACAGAAGTGACTTTTAAGAAACGGTAACAAACGGAATGAGCGAGGTTTGGATCCGGATCCGGTCCCTCCCCAACCCCGCTACCGAGCGCGCTAAAGTAAGCGAAATGCCAACAGATCCTTTTCATCATAATTCTCCAAAAGACAGGCCAAACCGTGGGTGTGCCTTTTGGGACCCGCCGTGCGGACATTGCCAGGCATATCATAATTTATGTACGAAATTGCAGCATTTTAAGCAGAAGGATCTCCGCAACATCGGATAAATTGAGCCACCGATTCGCTTCCTCAGTTTTGTGTTCTTTACTTCAGCCGGGACAAAACAGGATCCACAAAAGCTCCGATGAGCATTAGATTTGAGCGGGTTGACGTTTCAGTGGTTGGAATTTGTCAGAACGTTTCCTTTTTTTTCCTCCGGGGGAAAGGCAAGATCCGCTTTGTCCGCTTCCTGGTTTCTGATGTCTGTTTTGCTGCGCTGGCGCAAAAATAGAAACTTTAACGAGCTGTTGAGTTGAGTTTTTAAAGTTTGTTCGGTTTGTGTGTTTTTTTTACCAAAAATTGTGCTGCAAGAAATCGAATCGGTATAATTTATAACCGAATCCATAACTCGACCCAACGGTCAAAGTTTACCGTTTAATTGCTTTTGAAAAGTGAATCGAAACTGTAAACCGTTTTGGTGAATCCTTTGGAAAATGGTATATAAAGGACTACCAGCTCCCTAAGAAGAACTGCACCAAGCACCATTCCGTGAAGTAATGAAACTGGACACCAAACTCCAGAGCTTCATTTGCACCGAGATTAATAGTGAGAAATCGTTCCCTGTGTATAGAGCTGTTTAATGAAACTTTTTCCCTTCACCTTTGCTCGCACGCCGTTGTGTGTGTGTGTGTGTCTGCTTCCGTTTGCGATCTCCCAGAAGGGATCCGAAGTTAATGGAGTTGAGCTAAGTCTCGTCCGGGTATGTCTGCTTCCTACTCCTTCGTACTCTATTCCTTCAGTAATCCACCACCGGTCGTCGGCTCAGTCGGTTCATAAAATTTATCACATTTTTAATGGATAATCATATTTCATGCCGTACGCTTGTCTACGGTACGGGGCACAGGTCCACTCCCGATTTCCACGCTGGCTGCTTTCTACTCTACACTGGTTGAAATGCGAGATCGGTAATAAATGGCACGGTTTTACTGGCACTACCACCACACTGGCCGGTGGACGCTAGCGGATGCGATCGTGTGAAATGATTGCAGATGAAAGCTAAAACATTAAATGTTTGCTATTAGTGCATGTTGTCGAGCATAAATTCATTTACATGCAGTTTTTTTTTGTTTCCCTGTGAGCTGTGAGAAGAAACACTTTAATGCCATTTCCATCCTTATTATCCGTTGTTTTTGGGACTCGTCAATCATAGCGGTACGCAGAATCGGAATATCTAGAGATTTCCAGAATAATAAGTTACCGAACTGTAGCGACTCAAAAATTTATTTCCTACATCTTTCTTCATTTTTGGTGGAAGGAAATTAGTTTTCTCGAAGTTTCAAAGAATTTTTTTAATTTTGCTTCAGTCAGGAGCAATCTCTGAAATACCTTTCCACTAAAAGACCGGTTGTTGTTGAAAAACGTAGTAGAGCAATGGTCAACGAAATAAAAATATTTTAATTACTGAACCGAATATTTCATCTTCAAAGATTTTATTTTTTTTATTTTTTATTTATAGTTAGTTTCAATTTGTGCTTTACAATTTGACTGTTAAACACATTCAATAAATTTGTAACTATTTGGCTATTTTTTTTTTTCAAAAAGTCGCCTTTAAGAACCTATTCATAAATTACAAATGTGAGCCGCGATATGTATATATTAAACAAAATTTGATTCGTGATACTAAAACGGTTGGGGAGCACTGAAGTAGAACACATGCTTCGTTTGTAAGCAGTTAAAAAGTATTTTCCAAACACGATAGTCGAAGAATCATTCTTTAATTGCTGCAGTTTACACTGGTACAACAATTGTAGATTTGATATAAAAATACAACAAACAGTTAAATTCAATGCACACAAAATTATTTAAACTTCACTTAAAAATTATTAAATTTAAATCATTGCTTATTTGCAATTGTTGGAAACTCTACACTTAACAGATAAATATTGTGAATGATTGTTTTTTCTTTTTTGTATGAATAGCCTTTAAGGCTCATTTTTATTTTCTGCTTGTGACCTAAACAACTATAAAATCGACACTGAATTGTATGAACTGTACATGCATTCTTTTACTGATAACTGTAACCTTGAAGTCCGCCATTCGCAAGCACCAATGAACACTTCGCAGCTGTGTCTCACATTTATTGAATAATGACCGTCTGGCCGGTGCGTGTGTTCACTGTCGAGGTGCACCTTGTCAGTTGGGCTCTCAGATTGTTCACCTCGCCCTGGGACCTAGCCAGAGCCGCCTGGAGATCTGTCTTTTCCTTCGCGGCATCCACCGCAGTACCACCACCACCGGGCTGTTGACGTCCGGCCGATTCCTGCAGCATTTTATTTTTCGCTCTTTCCTCCTCCAAAGCTTTCGTCAGTGCCAGATTGCTAGCCTCGAGTTGCGTGTTAACCGTTCGCAAATGACTAACAACCGTCAGCGATTTACGCAGCTGATCGGTCAGCTTCGGTACGTCACCCGCAATTCCCACCGGAACGCTTTCCACTCCACCAACCATCGGCGGGAGTTCCTTTAGGGCCAGTTTACCCATCTCGAACTCCTTCCTCGTTCTTATCAACCGGTCCAGGTAGGGATTTTTAAGCTCAGCACAGCACAACCGTCCCTTCTTGGTGTGACCCGGCCGGGAACACTTTTCACCATCACCACCGACCGCAATCGATCGTCTCGTGAGGATGGTAGAAATCCGTTCCGCAAACTCACAGTGCCAATCATTATCGCCGAGCGTGATCGATTTTAACCGTGGCCAGTACAGTGCATTTTCGTGCACCTCCATGTTTACCAGTCCGTTCCCTTCCAGGTGTAGCTGCCGGGTAGATGAAACACCGCTCGCATTGTGGGACGGCATTGTGGTTAGGAAGTTGTTCGACAAGTCTACCACCTCGAGCGTACCGGCTGCGGTCGGGGGTGAGCCGGTAGTGCTGACAGTAAACAGCTGATTGTACGCCAGCTTCAGTGCCACCAGGGAGCGCATATTTCGGACGAGGGAAAAATCGAACGTTTCCAATCGATTGTGGGATGCATCGAGATGGGTTAGTTTGGCGAACCGTGCCACACCGGATAGCTCCCGGTATTCGTTCCTGCTCAGATCGAGCTGTTCCAGCACGAAGATGAAATTGTTCGCATCGGTCTGAAGTGTGCTGGCCCGATTGTTGCCCGCCCTTAGTACACGCAGCGATTTGGTCACGAAAATCGTTCCCAACCGATTGTTGCTGACGTCGAGCATTTCCAGCGTGCGAAGTTTGTTCAGCGGTTCCCAGCGAATCTCGGTTAGCCCGTTGCTGGATAGGTTCAACGACCTCAGGGGAGCATTTTCCTGCAGGACCGATCCATCGAACATTGGGAGTGTGTTGTTCTGGAGCTCGAGCTGCTCGAGGCCGGTCTGTTTGTGGAATGCCTTCGGTGGGAGCGCTTGCAAACGATTGTACGCCAGATTCAGCCGAGTTAGCTTTGTGGCCTTATCGAAGCAACCCGCCGGGATGGAACCGAGCGCCACGCCGGACACGTTCAGCTGCTCCAGGTGGGGAAACTGTTCGAACAAAGTCGGCGGTAGATTGGCAAGGGTGGACTGTTGGAAGGTTGCTTTCCGATCATTTGCCGGCCGTATGTTCGGTGGACTCGTAATGATGTCCTCTGAACGTATGTTGATGCCAGCCAGCAAACATCCTACGGCCGGTGACGATTGTCCGGAGCACACGAATTGAAGTGGTTTCGATTCGACCGATCGTCCATTAAGTGTTGCTAAAAAGCTACAAAACGGAAGCAAATTTTTAGAAGGAAAGTTTTAAAATAATTACTCTCCCGCTTCACTTACCACACAAGAAGCAAACACTTGGGTAACATTGTTTAACCGCTGGTTTTGTTCGCTATCCCGCGGGAACTCACCGAGCGAACTGATTAGAAGTAGAATTGTGTTGCATTCTGCTCCTCCTACTGATAAGCCGTATTACACCTATTGGCTGACAAAAGGTTATCATTGCTGGTAAGCAAAACCAGAACCGAACAAACGGCAAATCTCGTGTTTCTTGGGATTTACCCTGCGAGATTCACGATGACCTCGGGACATTGGAGATGACTTTTTCCGATGTACGTTCATTTATTTTTTAGATTAATAGGCAAAATTGCAACACGAATTTAAACTGAAATGTGTTTTAATATTTCCATATTTAAACTGTAAATTCACCACCAAACCCTAACAACCTTAGTTATCGAGCTGCTGCCCAAAACTGCTCAGCAAATGATCAGAAGAGATCACTATTGTAGGGGGGGAGAGTATCTAACAAGGTTACCAGATTGAAGTGCTACAAACGAAATAATTCATTCTCATTTCGACGCGAGCACTATGGAAAAGACCCATAGCCACACAAAGTACAGAGGGGCACTTGAAGGTAGGTAACCCGAAGCGCTGTGAGGATGTCGAAGTAGACAAGTCGTAATTTCTTGTTTTAGAATTCGCGTAACGTAAAGTTTCCGATTCCTATACAATTCCGAACACGTTTTCAAAGAGCTTTCAAAGAGTGTTGAAGTGCATGAGAGGGGAAATTCCATTCCTTACAAGCAAGCCTTCCAATATGTACAGTGTAGTAACACGCTTGCAGAAACAAAGAAAAAGCTCAACTTTCACGTAAGGAAAATGTGAGAATTTCCGTTGGTGTACAATGTTCGCTCTTTTTCGCACTGTTATTCGTCGGTTTTATGTCGTGTACAATTTTCTTAAATCCTCACACTATTTAGTAGCAAAGAAGCGTTTCTTTAACGAAGTGCGCTCACTCCTTTTTTTCTTTGGACTCACTCCACTACGTCTTACGAGCCAATTCAAACCGAGCGCACTTCCATAATTACATTATCCACGTTTTCAGCTGCTTTTCCGCGTGTGCTTTATTTACTCTTTTTTGTGTGTGTGGCTGCAAGCAGAACTTTTACTTGTGCGAAGAAGAAAAAAAAAGAGCAAAAACCCATTACACACACTTACCCATCCGGTTGGGGGGAAACGTTTGGAAGGGCTGTTTTTTTTTGTTTCCAAGAATCTCCGTTTGCGTTTTCATCCATAAACATTAACTCCATTTGGGTGAAGTTTCTCATCCCAGCTTGCCAGCTCGCTACGCTGCTCGCGGGACGTCTTTCCCCGGCCCGTTTCCAGCTGTCCGAGACTCATTGCTGTGGCTCGTTATCAGATAAATTCTAATGTCTATAATTTAGTTAAAGGGTAACTTTCTAAATGTAAATATATGTATCCTGGCGGCGGTATCCTTTTCGCACCAACTTCATCTCTTTGTCGGCTCCGGAACAGGACACGGATTCGTCGTGAAAGTAGGTATTTTGTTAATCTGTTTTTTTTTTCTCCACTCTCCATCTGCTGATGGTTGCTCCTATCGAGAGTTTTCCGCGTACCAGACAGCCAGTGACTGTTCCTTCGTGATGTTTTTTTTCCATTTCCCAAAGGCATGATTCTTGTCTTCTTTGATGTTGGTTTCTTTAACACCAACTGGGTACCATCTATCGGTCGGTGATAAAATGCTTTTATCGTAAGAGTCTACAAAAAAAACCCTTTTGTCTCCATCGTGGCCGATACTGGCCACTATGATAAGGTCCGTTTTTGTCACATGAACATGAAGGTGTCGTGTGTAGTGCACCTAAATGAGGAACTTTTATTCTCTCTCTCTCTCTCTCTCTCTCTCTCGCGCGCTATATATCTCTCTCAGTAGTTTCTGGGATGCGATGTCCTTCCAAAGTTTCGGGTTTCACTTAACCTCCTGGATTCGCAACACCATTCCTGGTTGATTCTATGTGTATGTCAGTGTGAGCGACCCCTTCCCCTGGTAATGTTTTATGTACCTTGTAGTGCTGTAGCACTGCAAATGAAAACACGTAATTAGTTAGGATAATGGGATTAGTCCGGGTCCGAATCGTACCCCGGAAAAGCGGGAAAGATTTAAGGAAGCAATTAACATGCGTAACTCCACCAAAAACCGAAAGCTTTTACCGAAAGCTAATGCCGGTCAGAAAAACCCGTCCTCGGTGTGTCTCTCCGGTCGATCGGTGTGATGGCGTTGTGTTCGGGAAGAACTGAGTTTTGCGTTTATCTGCCTTCATTTTTCCACCTCTTGTAAGCAAGTCGGCGCAGCATTAAAACCACACCGAAAGTCCCGTTTGAGGGTGGAAGTACATTTGATATTGTAATATTTGCGGAGGTATAAATTAAGGACCGTAATGTTTGACTTTCTTTTTCTCGTGTTTGTGTCTTTACGTGTACCGGAACGGGTTGAAAAAGCAAAGAAAGGTACAGCAAGCGGTCAAGAAAATTGTCTATTTATTTGCTAATGAGGAAAAGAAAAACCACAAGAAATATCTTCCCGGAAGATACGTTTCGTTTTGCTGCAAAGGTTCTTTGTACTTGGGAAATTGTTTTTTTTCCTTTAGACTGCAATCAACCTGTGATCAACCTGGTGCAATCAGGAACGGAAACGGTGCGGACATGATTGAAACGATAAATAACATTTATTATCAACTACTAACACGATAAATATGAAGCAGTTATGGAAGTTTCATACGCTTTGCTTCTCCGTTTTTTGAATTTTTCTCCCCATCTGGAAGATGATTGAATTAAAAACAAATTTATGTGCTCTTTATTGGTTCACCTAACGAATTGGTAATACCATTCCACCTTGGTTATGATTCGCTCTTCACCGCTGCTTTCCCGTCTGTCTATCTGCTGCCATTTCCATCATCATTTCCCTCGCACTGTAAAACACATTCACACCCATACACACGTGAAGAAGTGTGTGTGTATTACCTTAATGCTTTGGTTAATACCGGAGTATCATAAATGTCTTCATCTTGCAATTAAAATGAATTATGCACCATTAGTGATATTCAGCACTCGGCTTGCAGTGGGATCTTCTTGCCGGGGTGGGGAAGAAAATTTGCTCACGGGATCGACATTACATTTTTCAGCACTTTCCTGGGTCAATAAAACCCACCACGGTGAAGATGAGCGCTTGATGCGGTACCCGGCTGATGCGGATAATATTAACCGTTCCCTTTGCTTTTGCTCCGCATTTCTGCGTCAATGAGAATAAATGGAGTGTGTATGCGAGAAGTCATTTGTTGGCAAGTTCGAATAACACCACCGTACCGGATTTTACCGGCGAATGATGCAGCAGAAAGCAAATAAATTACCTCACATTTTCTCAAACTAATGTGCGTCTGTGTGTGTGTGTGTCAGTGTTTGTGCGCTTTTACCCGTGTGCAAACAGAGACAAGCTGCTTCCGGTGCATCATAATGAAGGGAAGCACGCTGGACGTGGAGTTTCGTTTCGTTTACATTTTTAATTACGGTGAAGAGTAATGGATGATGTGATAACAAACACTCGATGCTGCAATTATCCTACGTAATATCCTTACTAAATACACACACACACATACACCGACGAACCGAAGGCGCTAGAGCTTTCGTCTAAAGCGTTGCGATCGTTTGGTGCGGGGTTTGGTAGAATGTAATTTATTCCCTCAAGCGAGTTCCCATCGGTTGCCGCTGACCGAAAGTGTTCGCGAAAACGTGCCCGGAATACTAAAACACAGGACAAGCGTTTGTCTTGGGCGTCCATTAGCGTTGAAGGTGTGTTGCGTTTTGCGATGCAGCAAACATATTGAGTTATCACGAAAGTTGGTGTCCTTTTTTGTGGGGGTACTAGAAAAATATTTGATACTGATCGAATGGACAAAATTGGTTTATCTACATCTTATACAACAGTTGGACTACTACTCAGCTACGATACTGTTATGAGCTTTGGTTGGTTCTTACAAAATGATGTTAGAAATTCTTCACTTTTTAGAACTGAATGGATGAATTTTGGATAAATAATATCAAACTAAGGCCCGTCCTGAGATTGTTATGCTGGAAAAACATATAAAAAGAAAAGTTCCGATAAAAAGAAAAGTCCGATTAGTTTGAAAACGAAAACTGCATTTTTATCTACATTAAAATGTATGCAGTACGGAAAATATATCCCCCGAAGTTATGCGATTAACAAACATAATACTTCCTTTTTATTTTTAAAGGCATACTTATTAATCTGTTTTCGTGTTCATCCAATATTAAAAAAAAATCGTTGCTCGTGAAACAAATTTAAAAGAAGCGGAGTTAGTTCTAGAGCTTGAAACACTATTTGGCGAGAGTGGCTTTTAGTTAAATGAATGATCATCTACGACTCAACCAACATTTTCAAGAAATATACATAAACTCATTATTTATCATGAAATACCGGCTTGAATTATTCACACCACGAATTATGATCGAATTAAACCTTAATTTTTTAATAAACAATAAAAAAATTGACAACAAAACTTTTACAATAACCTACCAACATTGTCTTACATTGGGTACTCTGCCCATTGCACCGATCGTGATCCTTTGCTAAGCGATTCATTTCTTACCATTTTTCTTTCGTTTTTGCTTCTACAGGAGAAAAACCGTACAAGTGTTCCTGGGAAGGATGCGAGTGGCGCTTTGCTCGAAGTGACGAACTAACACGCCACTATCGGAAGCATACCGGGGCAAAACCCTTCAAGTGTCGGCACTGTGATCGATGCTTTTCGCGTTCCGATCATTTAGCGCTGCACATGAAACGGCACGCCTAAGCAGCCGAGACGACAGGTCGAAGACACAACGAGCAGAGCTTTACATACGTCGAGGTCGAAGGTCATCGTTTTTTGTCGACGATGCTGATACACGAACCATCGGGGTAGGGTGTATCATTGGGACGCGTTGGGGTAGCACACCCTCGGTAAGTGGAGAGGTTTTTAAATAAAAAAAAGTGACGATAGCAAAACAACAAAAAAAACATAACTGTGAATAGAAAATGTAGGAAAATGAAACTGGGAAAACTAACACTAGCCGAAAGCAAACGTAGCAAAAGTCTCACAAAGAGCTAGGGAAATAGAAAGCAAAATGAAAAACGAAAACAGGCCAACATGGCAAACAGCTGTAAACGAATGTAAGGCATAAGGCCGAAGCTAAACACAAACTTCACAGTGTATGAAGAGAGAATAGTTTTCCCTTCCCTTGTCCTCAAGTCATCCCGCCCCTCTCCTGCTCATTATAATCATCATCGTTTAGCACCTTTTATTGTTATATAGCTCTAAAGCGCTGTCAGCGTAACCGTATGACCGTCTTGCTATGCTTTCGTTCATTGTTTTGTGCACGTCTATCCAGTACCATACACCTCACCCCGTGTGTAATGTCCCCTGGGAGGCTAAATTTGAAAACTCGAATTTTTGTGGAAAATCAATTTTAAGGGAAATGGAACAATACCAACAACAATGTTGCCATGAAAAAACATTAGAAAACAAACTAGAAACCAAAAACAAAGACAACAAGTCAAAGAAACAAACCACACACACACTCTCAAGCAAACATCCGTTCACGTAAACTCAGTGGAAAAGGTAGAAAATAACAAGAGAGAAAAAAAAGAAATACCGCGCCAATAGTTCATTTTCGGTTCCAAGACAATGTCCAATGCCAGCATTCGAAAACCAGCCACAGACTCACAGATTTAAATGTAAGGAAAAGAAAAAACGAGAGCCGGAAAAAACCGTGCAAAACAGTAAATGTTTTCTATTAAGTTAGAGTTAAGGTTTCTTTTAAGTTACCCATTTTAAAATGTGTTCAGGAGTTCTTTTTGTTTGTTACATTAATACCATTGTATTGTTAAGAATTTACATGTTTCATTGCATGATTTATGTAGGAAGTTTTGTATGTTGCATATGTTTTTGTTTCTTTAATTTTTCATTTGTTTTAGTTAATTCGTTTACTTTATTTCTAATATTTCTTCAAAGTTTAATATTCTTTTATGTGTTTATGTTAGATTTTTATTTGTATATGCCCCACAATGAACCAGCTTGAAAAGTGACATCTTTTTTCGCAATGGTGAATGACACACGGCAAGAGGATGAGTATTTTCTAGTTGATGTAAATTTTAGTTTGTTTTTTAAAGAAATGTTTGTTTAGTACAAGCTGGCATAGCTTTTATTTATTTGTTAGCTTTTCTTTTATTTTATTTTTATTATGTTCATTTTCAATTTTACATCACTTTAGTCGGTTTAGGATATAAGATTTATGTCATCGTAAGTTTCAACATTTTTATTACTTTCATGAACACGTGGCCATTAAAAGTTTATATTTAAGTTTTAAGCAAACATTATCGTTTAACATTCTTCCACTGACACAAATTAAACGTACTAGAGTTAGAACAATTCAGAACGTAATTATAAACAAACAAAAAAAGCACATCTTTGTGTCGGGATGAAGCAGAAACAAAAAAGTAAAAGAAAAAACAAAACACGTTCAGAGAGAAAAAGATAAAAGAAAGAACAAACATCACTGCCAACACAGAAAATACCGTAGCCAAGTGCGTAACGTGCGTGACTTTGAAGTGCAGGGACTGCTGGGAAAAATTGTATGCGTTAAGTGAAGAAAGAGGAAAAACAAACAAAAAGAAATTTTTCATTCTTACAAATGTTTCTTAAGAAAAAACAACAGATTTATTCCATTCCCATTATCCTTCCACATTAATCAAATCATTCACCCGGGAAACAAATTTATCGTTCATTGTTGCTTCGCGCAAATTGTTTCAACGTTTTGCGAAACAAACACAGATTGAGTGGTTATTTGTTTTTACATCACTATTCGCGAATTTTTCATTGCGATATGTGTAATATTGTACAATGGCAAGTGGCTAGCATGAGTTGATTCGTTACTAAACGTGCTAAGTAAGTATATGTGCTTTTCGTAATGCTTCCCACAACGGAAACGAATCATTCACAATTCAGTGTTTATAAATGTTATTATGATAATCAAACACTTTATTGCAAGAGAAGAAAAAGAAATACATTCTATATCTACGGCTTAGCTTTGGGTTACATGTACAGAGGGAAAGAGAGACAATTGTAAAATTACACTACTTCAGTTTATCTGTAAAATTGCGGATCGGCAAACTTTGTTCGATTGAAAGCTTTATATCGGACGCGACGAGAACACTTCTCGCACATCCAATTCCGTGAAACTAAGCAACACTGCTCGACATTTGCAAACATGCGAAAATGCATCCTTATACAACACTATTTTCCATTTACACATTATTATCACACTAAGCGTAAAAGCAAACGATTCATGTATGCTTCTTGCATCTGAATGACAGTTTTGCTAATTAATTCAAATTTTCACAAAAAAAAACACAAATACATCCAAAAGTCATCAGTATTTGATTTAGCGGTAATTTAAATACGGAAGAATGGAAAATAATGGTAAAAAAACTTTTCCAGCAAAAAAAAGCATACGGGCGCGTGTGAGAAAAAAAAACAACTTTTGATACGATAGCATAATTCCGAAATGACACGGCTGTATTTAAAACCAATCATTCAAACGAAGTGAGCACAAAGTAAAGACGATCATATGAAACAACCCAACCACTTTCTTAAACAAGCCAAACAAAACAGTAAAATGATAAAACATTAACAGCAAAAACAAAAAATCATTCGATCACAAAAATATCATGTTAAGCATGAAACATAGTAAAGCAAACCAAACAAAGAAAAAGTAAACAATACAACATTCGTACACACAGGCTACCACACACACACACACGGAAAAAAGACAACAGAACAGAAAGCTTAAACGAAAACAAATAAATTTCACCCATCATCCAGTCGTAACCCATTTTAGAGGAAATTTTAGAATAATTCTGAACGATTTAGTAAAACAGTGAAATAAAAAACAGCATAAAAACAGCTAGCCAGAGATGTAAACTAGACTTAGGCAACAAACAAGCAAAACCACACTCACAAATCACTCATACCGTAAATGCGCGACCTGTGTGCAAAAGGGAGAAAGAAGCCGGCGAATACGTCAAAAAAGAAAACAACAACAGTGAAAAAAACATGTGTCAAAAATAGTATTAATCAAAGACTGGATAAATTTTTAACGTGTATTTTAAAGCAAAAAGGAAAAAAATAAGAAACGAATGTATAAACACAACACACACACACAAACAAAGCATTACAACTACGGAACGTTAAATTGGCACGCGTAAATGCAATAGGGGGGTACAGTATTGTGATGGAGGCGCATGAATTTGTAGTTTTAGTTCATTTCTCTCGCGTAAAGACGTCAAGTAGGTGCGCGTGTGTGTGTGATTGATATGGATAATAGAAGAAGGATTCTATCTTTCGCTCTCTTTCTCGTTTTCTCGGTAAAAAAGAAGAATAGTGCCCCAATTCATTCGCTCACAGCGTGAGTGTTCATTTGCAATTTGGTCCATTACACACTGTATAATTTGATTTTCAATTTAGAATTTTTAAATCAGCTTTTATGACGATACCGAATATCATGATATTAATCAACATGTAGAAAGATATTGAAACTTGTTTTTAATCGCTGTTCGGTGTATGCGAAATGATTATTAACATATTATTTGTATATTTTGGTTATGAGATCTTAATACGTTGGTATTCCATCAAACAATTATACATAATTCCGAAATTTATAGAATTTTGATAGATTCAATCAATCATGAGCTGCTAACGGATGAATGGGGCTGCTATTTTGACTTTTTACTGTTTATTCATTAAATTTTCCTTTCCTTTAGCATACGGTAATCGTTTGAAATTTGTCATTTTTTTAACGATTTTTTAAAATAATTACAACAATGGAATGGTGCAAAGAAAATCAAAACAGTTAAAAACAAAACAAATAAATAAACCACTCACACACTAATGTTAGAACACACACAGACAACTGGATCGCAATGTGGATGGGAAAGAGTGGGCGATATCGATAGTATTAGTGAGTGTAGTAGCTAGCAGTAGCTTCGAAAACCGTCAGCCAGCGAAAGCAGTAGGCAAAGAGTGCAGAGTTTAGATAAGATTGAATATTATATATATATACATATAAATGGATATATATATTTTTTAAACACATTTTTTTCCCCCAAAAACAAATGTTAGTGTGAAAGCAAAACATTGGAAACGTGATTGAGCCAAACCACTTTGCACAAAAGCAGCACCTAGCAGCAACGTACGGTAAACTATGTAAGGTAAATAACGGCAAACAAAGCAAACCATTGGTGAGTGTTTTCGTTCACTTGCATGTTCCCACAAGGCACAAACCACAATAAGCAATAGACACTGAGGGTAACAAACGTTGTTCAGCCATTTAAGTTTGGAGAGAGGTTTCAGTTTCGGACTTTTTGGTTTCTTACTCTTTGCGTACCTACGCCCGACATAAAGCACAAGCAGCGTACATCGAATCAGAAGTGATTTTATTACGGTGACAAACAAAAACGCACAAAACAAAGCACACACACACACACTCCCGCCAAGTTAAAAGCTAATACCACCAATAAAAAAAACAAAAATTAAATTTAATAAAACCCTGTGAACGTATTTTTGTAAGCAAATTAAAAGGACGTTTCGAATCGAGTGTGTGTGTGTGTTGTGACAAGCAAAAAGATGAAGCGTTTGTGTCGACATCAGTGCAAGATGTAAAACTATCAATAGAGATGAGGAGAGGAAAATTAAAAGTAAAAGAAAACCTAAAGAAAGTGAGAACAGTGTGAGCTATTTGAAAAGCAAATACAATAAATGAAACAAAAGAAACGAATTTTATACAGCCACAATAGAGGAACGTGAAGAGTTGCGATGAAAAACAAATCAGAAAATTCCACTACGTTCAATTGCTCAAAAATTATTGGCAAAAGAAGAAAAAAAAAAGAAACGTTTTTGGGAGAAGAATTTGATAAAAAAACGAAAGAATAAAAAACGCCACTTACGCATGCAAACAAGGAAAAATTGTAAAGAATATCCACAACCACCATAAGCTGCATAGGCGAAGCCTACAGAGGAAAAAATGGGGCATAAAAAATTGGGATAGAAAATATATTTCTACTAAAGCACAACACACGTTCATGTGTGTGTGGATGGGCGCGTGTGATTGTAAGTGTGTGAAACATTTGGAACCCTTATACAAGAGAGACAAAAAAAACACAAACAAAACGTAAAAATTGGTAAACAAGTGAGCCAAAGTGAATGGAAGTGAGTGAGAATACAAGGAAACAAGGATATACAGACCAGTGGAAGCATAAAACAAAGGCAAAGCAGGCAAAAGATACAACGGAAAGTGAAACATCTTTAAACTATAATTCACATTTAACTCATCCGTTGCGCTTCTTCGACATAGTGGGTAAACGATTTGTTTAAAACTTATCGTAGTAGTAGAAGAAAAACGATATAAACAAAAACTAAACCACACAAATACACAAAACCATATCAGTTTAACTCGTGGACAGGTGTTTCAATTGTTTGGATCGTTATGTTTCGATATAGTTAAACGGAAAACACAGGAGGAACATAATTAGCAATCCTCCATCTCTTTCTATTCTTCTCTCTATGCTGTGCTTGACACAGATTATAATGCAAAAGGAAAAACAAATCTGATGAAAATTTTATTCAAAATTTAAAACAAAAACTCTATTGAAATTCAATATTAAACGTGTTGGTTATGTAGATAATTTTCGGTATATGTGTATGTGTGAATGTTTTATAAAGTTAATTTATAAACAACAACCACAAAAAACTAAAGCATTCCTNAACAAATCTGATGAAAATTTTATTCAAAATTTAAAACAAAAACTCTATTGAAATTCAATATTAAACGTGTTGGTTATGTAGATAATTTTCGGTATATGTGTATGTGTGAATGTTTTATAAAGTTAATTTATAAACAACAACCACAAAAAACTAAAGCATTCCTCTCTAATGCACACATTTTACTTGCTTTCATGTGCAAAATTACCATTTCGGGAAGGAAATATATTAGAGCACAAATAAATTATATCTAACGTAATAAAAAAACAACTTATTGCAAGCTAAACGAAACTCGAAAAGAGTGTGAAACAAAACGTAAAACCATTCGATATAATCGACTCCAATGGCCATACACAGTTAACCTTGCATAGGTTTTACCATTAATTAGCTGCCCAATTATTCGTTCCCATTTCAATGCACGGTGAACTACAGCTTAATGTAAAACAGAAAAGAGAAAGAGAAATTAAATGCATTGTTAAATGTGTCGCTTGTTAAACAACAAACAGATTGTTTCATTTGCTTTGCAAAAATTCTGTTGCATCGTTGTACATGTTTTGCGCACCCAGCTTGGCGCACTAATACTGCTGAATGATGGAAGTTTTGTGTCCTCCCGTTGGCAACCGTGGATACGAAAATGTAAAATATAAAATTGCAATGAATCAACTTAAAACGCACACACACACACAAATCTGTGAAGGTGGAATCATTTGCTGCGCATGTAAATAGTAATAACAACAGAAAGTATTGCAGCAAAAATGTACGAAAAATTTGTTTAGTAAAAAAGAAATAAGAAGGAAAAGCAGAAGAAATCACATTTAAAATAAAAACGTAACAGAGAGAGACAGAGAGAGAGAGAACGAAAAAAAAATAAAAAAAACAAACAGCAGAAACTAACGTTACGATTACGACGATGTGTAGCTAAAGCAAATAAGTAACCGTAAGTAAATAAGTGATATTTTGAAGTAGTTTGCAAAATCTGATAAAAAAAGTAAAAGATGAAAAAAAAATCACAGAACCGGCGACGATAGGTAAAAGGAAAGGAGAAAAGGGTTGAAAAGTTGTAAAAGATGTAAAAGATGATAACCTAAGAAACATTCCCCACCCGGGCCGTATTTGTAATGTAATTGTATATGTGCCAGCAACGCCGGGTGCGAGTGTATGTTTGTACGTGTACGTATGTATGTATGTGTGCTAAGGTGTACCGTAGGTATGTAGGAAATTAAAGAAAAAAAAACACACACACACAAACAAAGAAGAAAAACTCAAACAAGTGACCAGCGTGTTACTAAGAAAACAAGTAAATCAAACGATAGAAAACAGAATAAAAACAAAAAAGGCAAATGGAAATGAAAAGAAAGAGTAGCATAAATGAATGAAACAAAAAGATAAATAAAACCCAGCAAAAACACACAGTGGGCAAAAGGGATGAAGTGGGTCGAGGGAGATGACGAAAAAAAAATGGTAGCAAGAGTAATGGAAGCTATTTTTTATGAAAGTTTATAATTGTAATTTTTGTCTATAGTTGATTATAGTAGCATAAATGGTGCGGATGTGGCAGTGCAGTGTAAGTGTTCGCCCTTACCAAAAAAAGGGGTAAGAAAGTGAACAACAAACACACTCACTAAATCGATCCTTTGTTGGTCGATTTTAATAATAAAAATGCAAAAAATTATTCAGTCTACCAAAAGGGGAAAAAACAACCAAAAAAAACAAAAACCGAATTCAAAAGGATTTACACAAAACTGTCTTGTAGCATACTGTCAAACACAAGCGTGTTTTGAACTAAAGCAAACAAACAAAAAAAAAGGAGAAAAAATGAAACAGGAACACACACACATTAAAACACACACACACATTACAGAAGAAAAACATAACAGCCAAAAAGGTCAAAGAGCAGAAAAGATAATGGGGAAATAAAACTATTGTTTCGTCAGTATCATTATGGGTTTATTTCGATTTTTGGGCGAAATAAAAATGAAATTAGTTAATTAAATTAATTAAAGACTTCCCACTGCCTGGCGTGCAAAAGTTAAGCAAAGAAAAAGACGAAGAAGAAAACAACATGGTTGCATTTGCACCCAACTCTCATGCTCATGCACATCAAGAAGGCTTTCGGTCCGCTTGTTAATTGAGATTGAGTGTAATAATTAAAGTAGAGAACTTAAACGCTTAGTAGCGCAATTTGGGATCGGTTGTGTAAAGCTTGGCGGTTAAGTAAAATGACTTACGTGCTTGCTATCGTGTAAAAGCGTTTGCCTTCGGTTCGTTATTATGTCCAGTTGCCATGTGTTTTTTTATATTAAACAAACCACCAATGCGTTATTACCATTCAATGGAAAGGAAAAAAAAGTGAAAGGCAGTAAAAGCATACGCACAAAACACACAAAGAAACGCTCAACATAAGAAGAGAAAATAAAATAAAAGGGCAAATGTCACAAAACACAAAGCGAAAGAGAGAAAAAGAAGTGTTGGAAACAGTTGGAAAAGCGCAACAAAGTTTAGTAAATTTAAGGATGCAAAACGTGTTTATAAATGTTTAAACAAACCTTTCCTTTTTCGATTCCTTCCGTCTTCCTCGCATCCTTCAAAGACACACACACAAGCACAGATACAGTTCCACTTAACAGAAAGGCACAATAGAAACGAGAAACAATTCAAAATGGCAAATCCAAACAAACGGCATAAAACCATCCCGACATTCCCCACCCACCGTAATGTATTCCTGTTTCATTCTTGATGTGTTTCTCTATCAATGCACATCATCAAGTGCACAAAAGTGCATGGTGTGTGTTACGTATGCGCGCGCGTATGTGTCAAACGTTTGCGCAAACCACATAGGCATGAATTGTGTTTAACAAAAATGTAAACATAAATTTACCAAAAAACAAGAAAAGAAGCTTTTTTTGCTACTTTTACTCATTCATATATTCAGGCACACACGCGTACATGATTCGTACTGTTCACAAACACACACCATTAAACGAAGCGACACGTTTGCACGTGGCTGCCCAACCTGTACCAGCCAGCCAGCCAGAAATTTTCCTCTCCTTTGGAGTTAAATGTATCCGTTTATTCATATCGCAATTTAGGGTTATGTATGTATGATTGAAGCGAGCAACAACAAAAAAAAATCCATAAGTGGTGGAGATGTTTAAATTATTCGTATCGTTAAGGGCTTTTAATAATAATTAAACAATTTCATCATGAACAAAATGGGGCGTACGGCAGATGGACAAAGCATTGTTGTGGCGCATACAAGTGTGTGAGCGATAATAATGAAAGGGAAGGGATCATGAGGGAAGATGCGTTAGGAGGCACTGGCCAATGACAACAAATGTTTTTGTGTTGTATGTGTGTGTATGCGCGTGTGTGTGTTAGTTCAAACACACCCACACACACAAAGAAAGGAAAAAGATCGCGAAAAAGATCTTAATAAAGAAATGATCGCAACACCGCTAGTTCAATGTGTTAGTAAGTTTTGGTGAATTTCAACGATATTTGGAACGGAAAATGAGTGGAAAATAATCCTTAGAATAAAATCACAACCCTTTCCAGCCCACTGTCTCAACTCCTTTCCCCCCGGGGTGCACCCTTTGCTGTTGTTATAATGAATCTTTGTTGCATGTACAAGTTGTTCTTTGTTTTTTGTTTTCCCCCTTCCAACCTATCACTCTTTCTATTGCTGCTTTTTTAAGCTTTGGAAGCGTTTTCTTAAAAACTGGC
>CM028106.1:26252817-26294363 GCA_016170015.1 Anopheles longipalpis
GGCTAAAGTCTGAAACACGACCCCCCCCACTCACGGGCACTCATTTGAGTGACTTTTTTTCGTGCAGGGTGGTTCGAAATCGGTTGCGTGTTTTTTAATTATGTTTCGAGACACAGACACCTGAGGGCATGGCCGACGAAGAAGAAAATGTAGCAATTGGTGCCATCTATCGACCACAGGTCAAAGATTGGCGATCCGTTGGATCTTTCGCGAATAGCTCCGGCCACAGACATGGTAGCGATTAGTGGTGCATGGACGAAATGTAGCCACAAGTGCCATCTACCCAATGGCAGAAGACAGTTTGGCGATATCTTGGATACCGGCGGAGCTATGGGGCAAAGTTGGGCCAAAAATGAGGAAAATTTTACGGTTTCACAAACAGCGTATGGAACTTGGTTCCTCGATGAATAAATTACTTTTCACTATGCGAAAACCTCCTTACAATTTAATAGTAATTGTAAAAAAAATCAAATTCAGGCCACATTGCATAGTCTCCGAACCACCCTGTACGAACAATTGACACGCAGATGAGTGACCGTGAGTGGGGGGGGTCGTGTTTCAGACTTTAGCCGAATTTTTTTTTAATTTTTTATCCTTTTTTTATTTTTATTTTATTTTTATTTTTATTTATTTATTTATTTTTTATTTTTATTTTTAATATAAAGCCTTATTTGAATGAGAAGATACTTATTTCAACAAATTCGCATTAAAATACATCAATTTATTTATATCAATTTAATTTACCCAAAAAAAAGCTAGCCCAAAGCTAAGACCTTAGGAGATTTTCAAATTTATAGAATTTTTTTAATTTTTAATTATTCAAATATCTAGTAAAGATGATACATCGCTATAAAGCCACTGTTCCATTTCCATTTGCATTCCATCAATTTTCAAGGATGCTCTTCATGGACATGAGCTCCACTCCAAAGGCCTTTGAGTAGCCTAGATATCATTGTTGGATTATATCACGAAATTTGAAGAAACTCAAACTCTCCCATCAAATCTTGAAATTGATGGTTAGAGTTATTGAATAGTTATGAACTAATTTATAACTCAAATTTGATTTGTGTTAATTTATATTCCCTAATTCTTCCTATCGCTAGATTCTTATTATTCCTATTTTTTAATAAAATACTCAAGAATACCATCAGGACATCGCTGAAAAGCTCCGCTAATTATTATTTCTGGATTTAGTATAAAAATATATTCCCGTAAACTATAATAGTTTTCATAACATTCTTGTTCCAATGCTCACATGCAACTTAAAAATATACATCTGGTCGTCAGTATCTCTATTTAAAGTCCATAAAACGGTATGTTAGAAACAATTGGAAAGAAGATTTTCATGAGGCATTTTGAGGCTCTCAAAAGTCACATAAAATTCATTTGACCGTTCTTATCATCTTGCCCATTCTTATCATCTTACGAAATCTATGACCACAATTCATCGATTTAATGGGTTATTCCCAGAGGGGCAGGAGTTGCAGTTAACGATGACGAGTTGCTTAGGTAGTTTAGAAGTATAGGAAGAATTGGACACAATCTCCTACAATTCAGATGCGATATATGCGAGATGCTTCTCCTATCGAGAAGATGCGATAGTCCTCAATAGACGCGAATTTCGAAACTAAAATAGAATGAACCACAAACTAGTTGAGCAATATATCCACATAAATCCATATATCCAGACGCTTGGCATGGGTCAAAAGGATACGATGGTTGGAGAGCAGGTGCACGAGGCTTCAAGGATCACAGCGAATTGCTCGACTAGAGTTTCCTCGGGATGCTGTGCGTAACTTCAATTTTAAAGCTGGAGACTTCTATTTGCAGTTAGACACCATTCTATATCATGTGCTAAGAAATTCCCAAGACATTGAGTTTCAATTAATACACAAAACCCATCCAGTTTCAAATTCCTTCGCATCAAATGGTGTAAGAATTTAGCAAGAACATTCATCACCTTCATCATCTTCATCACCAAATGTACTTTGAAGTTTGTTGGACAATAGCTTTACTTTTTTTTGTGTATGTCCCTACACAAACACTTCCAACTGGTATGTGCCCGTTAGGTACAGTACACTTGACAGGATCGAGTTCTTTCACACTGCATGCATCATCGGGCCTCACGGGCTCCTGGATGAAGCCGTTTCATTTCCGGATTAGTACTTCAATCACGCTCGCATGCTTTCCACCGTCTTGGTCCAGGGACGCCCCTTTTTTCATCCAAGACACAGTACGCAGTAAATCACTCTCGCGAACGCGAACCATAGCGTCGCAAAAAACCGGGGCAGAAAAACGTACACAGCGCGGTCCCAGTGCGGTCCCGTGCGCACAAATTATGTAGTCCGAAACCCATAAGAAGCGCGGAGATAAATTATGCCTCACCTGCACACCGGCCTCGCACTGGTGGGATTCGGGGATTCTTTGCGCACTCTTGGCCGCGGAAAATATACTCACGCAAAGGAAAGAAAGATAGGAAACACCCATCACGTGGCAGGTCACGGTCGGATCGAAGCAAAAATTTCTTCACGATGACCCTTAACAGCTGGGTCCTCCACACCATCCATCCGCTTTTGGGGGGTGGATTGCATACGAATCCCAACGGGATGTAGAACGCCACACGTTGGATCGGCCCATACTCCAGGTTCGTCCCCTGTCACCCATGATAAACGAGCCTTAATTATTAATTTTTCACCCAACACCCAGCCAGCGTGTACCACCCCCAGCATCATTAATTATTCGCGCAATGTTTCGGGCGCGTGCTGAGTGTGGAAAGTGTTTTTTTTTTCTAGAATGAAATAAATACAAGATATTAGATAAAAAAAAACACAGATACAGACGGATACCAGAAAACACTCACGCACCGTACCATAAACCCTGGATACGGGACGGGTTGGGGCAATGAACGCGTGAAAATGTATGTATAAAGAGTTTCCGTCCCTCTACAAACGACTTCAGGGCGGTTGATTGAAAACTCCTAGCAACTCCTCAAAATTGTTGTACGTATTCACCACTAAAAGCTCGCGTTTGATAGAAAGTAGTGTTTCTAACAGTGAAATAAAATCAAAACATTATGTACCGCAGCAGCAATACAAAACCGAAAAGAAAAAAAGACACTCTCCACTCACAGACGAACTCCATCACGGCACGTAATTGGTTTGAAGATGCAAATGCAATATCTCGGTGTAAGATCGCTTGTGTGGTAGTACAAGCGATGCAACTTTTCTCCACGCTTCCATGGATGCGATCTGACGGAGAGGGTTGATCCCGAAAGCTATACGCTTGATCGCGCTTGTATGTTTTCGTATCTCCATTTATTTACTTTGCTGTACAACAAGCTTTTAGCATTTTCGCTCAAAGACACTCTTGGAAGTTTTACGCTGATGCAGTTTGATGTACCCGATGCAACCAACTTTCTTCTTATCGATTGGGAACGTTTTTTTTTTTTTTTTTTTGAATTTACCTAACTTAATTTTTACCCAAATAGAAAATCCAAACTAGAGACCTAACGATACAGAGAGATTGATTTTTTTATATCTTTCAAAATGTTCCTGTTTGATTTGCTGTTTTCCTGTGTGCTAAGTCCATGTACAACTTTATCGAAAAGGAATCTTGAAAAGGAACATCGTTTATGTATGAGGAAAGAATAAGATAGAACTAAAACAAAAAAACAAAAAAAAAGAAGATGCAGATGGAATTTTTCCTCCACTTTTAGGGACGACTACTGGCAGGCAATCTTCATCCTTACCTTCGTGCAATTATTGTACGCTAAGTATACGTGCATTTTTTAAACCCATCCGAAGCACATGAAGAAGCAGAATAAATCTCACGATTAATTGAAGGAATCGATTCGGAATTGCACAAAGTTAATTAAAACTCCTTCCTGTGCTTTCCAAAAAAAAACCCACTTCCGAAGCACCGTTCTTGCAATGCGCGTTGGAATGTTGCCGATGGGGGTTTGAATCCGTGCGAAACCAAGTGCAATGGTACACCCAACTGCTGCGGGAAGGAATCCCCAGTTCTGACATCTTGTCAGCAGTGGAAATGTCATGTCTGCTAGTTTGCGAAGGAATGGTCACATGAAACCCGCCTTCACCTTATAAACCCGCCACACTTGTTGGCACATTGTTAAATTGCAAATCGTGTCCCAGTTTAGCAACGGCTGCATGTGTCACCATCGCTTGGCGATGTGCTGGAATTTATTGAACATTTATTGGATTTTCGGTATTCGTTTCGTTGCTTCGCACGCGATAGATAGTTAGTGGATAAGATTTCGCGTGTGCGTTTGATATTGGATAACAACCATTTCATTGGTGGATACGTGGAATTGGTGGAAAGAGGAAGTACGGAAAGTGCAGAAATAAACTCAACCCGGGTGGGGTATATTGGTTACACGAGCAATGCAATGCGAGAAGGATATTTAAAACTCTTAAGAGTAAAAACAAAAACCAAAAACGAGAAAAAAAAACCTGAAAGGAAGTGAACCATTCAACCTACGGTTTCCGGTGCCGAATGTGCATGCACGATACACGACCGTTTCGTGTTTTCACAAATGGATTCTTAAGCTAAATCTTTTGGCTCTGGTGAAGACTTATTGCGAAACTGCATGCAATATTTTCCGGTGCATGCGAAACATCCTTAAGCACCTTTGGATAGTAGTTATGCTGGGATAAAAGTCTAAAAATCAACTATCACTGGACGGGAAAAGTCATTGCAGACATGCAATACTTTTCCATAAAGACGAAGGCATATATCAATATCTTTTTTTAAATTCAACTGTATAAATTAAAGAAATAATGCGAATGGTATACAAATACTGGGCGCCTCCATTGATAGGGAAGTCATGCTTTTTCGACATTTAATTATTTACTCTATCAGTGGGATATAATCATGTTGACCAAAAGAATATTTTATACGTGAACATTTAAAATACTAACCAAAAAACAAATAGTAAAGTTAGTAGTGTTTGCAAATATGCGTATACTATACGCGACACGCGCGTAAGAGGGGAAATTAGAAGATAGGTTAATATTACAATAGATTATGTTATTTTTAATGCAGAAAACATTAGCAGATAATTATTGTATGTAGAGCACCTGAAAATAAAAATTAGTCGTAATGTAAACCGGTGATGATTAAACTGTTCCGGAAAGCAACAATTGTGAATTTTTAACCCTAGCCCTTTCTATCTCAACAAAACGTAACGCTGGAGGCATCCCTCTTCTCTTATTTACACTAGCTATTTAAAATACACTAAATTTACACTATTTAAAATAGCTACTTTTGAAATAAAAAATTTCAAAGTAGGTTTAAATTTAAACAGGTTGTTTAAATTTCCAAAATTTAGAAAGCATTGCCGTTCTGTGGTGAGAAATATTTTGGTTTGACACTCTTGCTTTCAAAAACGGTAGTTTCATTTAAAACAACAAGAGGGCATCCTACTAAGGATGTAGTATTAACAGCCGTCAACCCAGCTTAGCGCTTCATATAGGGGTCTCTTTTCCGCTTGTGGAATGGAATCGACGAATGGAGTGAAACAGATGCAGGACTATTTCCCCTTCATCCGATAAACTCATACTATCGATCACTAATACTAGATCATCTCGAGCTATGGTCAATGATAACATGCGGGAGAAGAACAACTAGACGACATACTAGAATGGCGGCTAGATGGTAGAAGAGATTGTTACCTCCTTCCGTGGATGTTCTCTTGGTGTCGTAGAATCGTTTGAGCAAGAATTTACCGGACCATCATGGGGACATTTACGAAAGGAAAGAGACAAACAAATCCAGTAACAATTGTTTACTTTAAAGATCATTTTATCTGAGCATTAACAAAAATTCATAAAACTGAACTAATTAAGTTTGAAGGTACTTCTGAGTTTGATTTTAGGATGTTATTTAAGAAGCTCGTATCCCAACCAGATCGGATACAGAAATATGTGGATTAAAAAGTGGTAGGGTCTAGTACTTCTTTCTGGGTGAAATACCCAATGTAAAAGAGTTTTCAAATAATTATCTAAGAAAAAGTCATCTATTCGAATGTCTTTCAAGCTTAACCGTTAAAACATTACATTGGACACTGTACGCTATTTCAGATAAGGAATTAAATTTACTACGAACAATAATTTATTAATAAATACATAATTTACTAGATTACTAGCTTTATTTTAAACAAGACTTCAGTACACAAGTTCTACTATTCCACAAGATTCGGCGAAATGATTGCAATTGCAACTTCCAACTATCAAGAATTCATGATATAAGTATATATTTTTTTAAACGATCAGTTTTCTCCCCAGCCTCTTAGTCTTATGAAAGTCACACTCGCAAGAGCAGACACACATTTTCATTAAATGTCTCGTATAGTGGAACATCTTTTCAAATACACGGCCCCAGAAACTTATGTGTCTGATGCAGACGATTCATTACACCGCGTTACCATCGAAACTTACACTCCCGCTCCACAAAGCTCCCCAGAAAACCGAGCTATACTACAATTCACGATATTACTAATTCTGTCCTACCCATCCGGTGGCAACTTACACTGTTGGAGGCCACACAAACATGGCTATATGAAGCGGCACACAGGGCAAACGAATTCAACAGCTTGTTTATTAGAAAAGTTTTATTTGTTCCCGTACCACATCGCCATGCGTATGTTGTGTGTGTGTGGGTATTGTCAATATGTTGCCTCTCTTTGCCGTTTGTTTCTTATCCAAACCGTGTCTTTTTTTTTTTGTTTATCTCAGTTGCTATCCCCGAAAACCCTAAGGCGAACATATTAGGAATGTCGAACGATGTTGCGTCTAAAACTCCCTCGGTCAGTACAAATACGTGTCTCATCTTTGCACTCCAATCGTTATTGATTGATTGCTGCCATCCGTGTGTCCACGGATACAAAACCGTCAAGTCGTTACAAAACCAACTTTGTTCCGATTGCTCGAGTTTTTTTTTTGTTGGGAGTAGGGGATGCGGAGGAGGGGTAGCGATGATGAGGTGTCCCCTGCCTTTGAACCGTTGGTCGAGCAGGAGCGAAAGGCGCTGATCGATTACGAATCGGCAGCTGGGCAAAAGCTGTACTTCCTCTGACCCAATATTTGACCAGTGAGTCAACCGTCAACCAATACTGGGAGACATGTTTCGCAAAACCACGTTTTCCAACATCCAAGTGAACTCGAACCCGGGTTGCCAATTTTGTTTGTCTTCGATTTCTTTTGATTTCTTTCCACAATATGTTCGGTGAATGGAGTGACGGGAACATGGTTTTAACCCATCGTTTTACAGAGGCAGCAAGAAAAACTTCTCCGTCTGTTCAAATGGTACAAGCATTAAAAGAGCATCAGCTTGGCTTCTGCTCGTAGCAACATTCCCGATGAGCCCGATGAAACAACCATCGTTGGTTGTGGTATACCAACTTTAGGATTTTACCCTACAGGAAGGCCCATCACGCGTTGGTTTTAAAGTCAAACAAAAGTTGTCATGTTTCGGTAAATAGGACATGTTGGAAATTTCACTCGTGAGATCTGATTGCATTTCAGACAAGATCTTTAGCTTCATGTTGAGCGATTTACTTTTAAGTGGCGATATAAATTGCTCAAAAAGTCAAACAAATAAAGGCCTTTTACAATTTTCACCCTTAACAAAACATGACAACCAATAACGAAGATATTAAGGAAGAAATATGAATTTGGATTTAACCCAAGATCTCGGATATATGAAGATATTTCAGGATTCGCTAGGACATGTCCCAAATGCCACACAGAGGTGTATATTGTTAGGGTAGGGGGGATCTAATATGGTGGTGATATTAACGATGAGCTGCTTGGGTTGTAACCCAATACAATTATGGATTTAATATTAAGGACTTAATACACACCGAAACAAAACAAAAACAAACTTTCTAATCAGCAAATGTCAAAGATATTTGCTCTTGAAAGGCGCACTATA
Source organism: Anopheles longipalpis (assembly GCA_016170015.1). Lineage (NCBI taxonomy): Eukaryota > Metazoa > Arthropoda > Insecta > Diptera > Culicidae > Anopheles > Anopheles longipalpis. The sequence goes on from CM028106.1 coordinate 26,260,768, forward strand.
TTTTAATAACAAGCACGCAATAACGAAAGCTTAAACCCATTTCACTGTTAAATCTATTACCCAAAGGACGGACAACAACAAATTGAAGATAAACGATCAACTCACACTATCCTCCGTTTCTGCCTCCAACCGAGCCGGTGTTTTGAAGCCTTTCCGTAGATTCATATTACGCCCAATCACAATCGGTGACAGCTTCGGTGGACTAGCGTAGATTGATGCTAACTTTTCGATTTTCCGTTTCGTGGCACTGTTCGCTCCTAGCGGAGTTGAATGTGCCAGCCTGCTTACTGACCGCTGCAGGTTTGGCGTTCCGATGCTACCGGTGCTTGAGTTCATCAGCAGCTCACCAATACGTTCCTGGCAGCGTTGGAAAAATTGTTCCTGCTCGATCGTATCCAACTGCAGCTGAAGGCGGTCTCGTTCACCGCGCAAATGCTCTTCGCGTGGATTCTCCACAAAGGTCGTGTACTCGGTAGCAAACGATTGCGGTATGCCAGGTGTTTGACGGTTGAACGTACGCCACTGTAGGTTAGCTACGCAAAGCACCTTACGCTCACGGATCACATCGTCATAAGCGTACTCGGACAAACCGTGCCAAAAATTGATACACAACAAATCCATCGCCGTGTCGGCGAGATAGATCGATTGGAACTTCTTCGATTCGGCCGCCCCAACGAGTACAACCACACCGATCGTATCAAATTCACCGAACGCGGGACGAAAGTTAATGCCATCGATCGTACCAATGGGAGTAATGGTACGATAAAACGGAACATGAGGCAGAGGTGAAACTTCTTGCCTTTCTTCCTGAGGAACACTGCTGTACGTACTAGCTTTATGTGCCGTCAGCTGCACATCATTATTCTTTGTCCCATGAGCTGTTAGATGACTGAACTCGACTAAGCTTTGCTCCTGCAGGACCTGACGTACATCATCGATGGGACGCCAGATCGAGAGTAGAAACGATCGTTCCGGACGCACACGATCCATCAATCTGACCTTTAGCAGTGGCGTAACCGTTGGACGGCCAGAATTCTTCTCGAGCTGTGCCTTCACACGTCGGTTGATTTCATTTTGCAGTTCTTCCTGTTTGCGCTGTTGGAACTGTTCGATCACATGTTGTTGGGAGCGCGTAAGTTCAATCTGTAATAAAGAGAAGCGTGAGTTGGCCATTGATAAGCAGTTGATTCTTTTAAGGCTTACATCAAGAAACGAAACATCGAGTCCATTTTCAAGACACTCCTGCAGTTCGGCAGTTGTTGTACTCTCCGTCACGCGAATGTTTCTGTTCAAGCTTACGGTCTTCCGTTCGCGTTCTATCTCCTCCTGCACACGGTTGTACAGTCTGTGCAGATTTTCCAACTGGTTCGCATCGTTTCTTCTGCTGTGCCTTTGCTGCATCCGTTCGGACCGTAGAACCGATCCTTGCGCTTCGTTAGACGATTTTTCAACGTACATTAACGGATACACTCGGACGATGATCGCCCGAACACGAGCGATCAACCCACCCCGTTCGTGTATGGTATTGCACTCGATCGGGTACGGTACTGGGCAGCGATAGTAACCCAGTTTAGCGTACCATCGAGCACGTCTGGTGCAATTAGTACAGATTTTTAACCGCACATCTTGCGGTACTTCTAACGGTGAACAACCATCCTTGTGGTTTAACAGTTCCGCACCCTGAATCATTAGTTTGGTTCCGATCGTGACTTTACCACTGCGTACGGCTGCCGCTAGTGGTGAATCCAGCTCGGTACGCACCGAGTACCATCCATCGGACAGTTCCAGTTCTGTCCCAACCGCACCAACATTATGAAACACATTCGACACAAACAGTACCATTCGGCGACTGGGAATATCATCTTTCTCGAGCATTTTCCTCAAAGCCGATCGACGCGCGGAATCGATTTCGACACAGTATCGATACTGCAACTGGTGGAAAACATTTTCCGGCGATAGAGCACCCTGGAAGTGGGTGCTAAAATTACGCTCCAAAGCACTCAGTTTCGTCACGATCCAGCGCCATCCATTTTCAATCCACCCTTGCGGCACGAGTCGAGGATCAATGCCAGGTGAGGCAAGCAATGAATGCTTAAATTCTTCCACTCCCAGAGTTGAGTCGACATCCATCAGTAAGCAACCTTCTGTTCCATCCGTTCCGATAGGAATACCGGTTACATTGCTACTGCTAAACGTTTCTCTACAAAATAGGAAATTAATTCGTTTTTAACGCCTTTCCACAACATTCTTTTGCTAGCCTTACTTACCCATAATAATCTGGCACGTTAAAGCGAAACTGCATAACATTGTCTTGGGTTATATTCATCACAGAAGTGGACACTTGGGCCAACTGTGGGCCGTTTCCTTTAACAAAGTCCTTTAATCCAATACGACCCACCTTTTGTAGTTTTTTAGTACAAAATTCGAACGTTCGCGGTCGACGCGCATCTTCCGGCTNTTTGCCACTGCGTACGGCCGCCGCTAGTGGTAAATCCAGCTCGGTACGCACCGAGTACCATCCATCGGACAGTTCCAGTTCTGTCCCAACCGCACCAACATTATGAAACACATTCGACACAAACAGTACCATTCGGCGACTGGGAATATCATCTTTTTCGAGCATTTTCCTCAAAGCCGATCGACGCGCGGAATCGATTTCGACACAGTATCGATACTGCAACTGGTGGAAAACATTTTCCGGCGATAGAGCACCCTGGAAGTGGGTGCTAAAATTACGCTCCAAAGCACTCAGTTTCGTCACGATCCAGCGCCATCCATTTTCAATCCACCCTTGCGGCACGAGTCGAGGATCAATGCCAGGTGAGGCAAGCAATGAATGCTTAAATTCTTCCACTCCCAGAGTTGAGTCGACATCCATCAGTAAGCAACCTTCTTTTCCATCCGTTCCGATAGGAATACCGGTTACATTGCTACTGCTAAACGTTTCTCTACAAAATAGGAAATTCATTCGTTTTTAGCGCCTTGCCACAACATTCTTTTGCTAGCCTTACTTACCCATAATAATCAGCCACGTTAAAGCGAAACTGCATAACATTGTCTTGGGTTATATTCATCACAGAAGTGGACAATTGGGCCAACTGTGGGCAGTTTCCTTTAACAAAGTCCTTTAATCCAATACGACCCACCTTTTGCAGTTTTTTAGTACAAAATTCGAACGTTCGCGGTCGACGCGCATCTTCCGGCTTACTGTCGATGTATTGCATTTGTTTTTGAAGTTCTTCCCTTCGTTGCTGCTGTACCCCTTCCGATGGTTTGAGCAAAGTTGTGGCAAGTTTCACGTTCGATTCATCCGATGCAGGAAGGTTAGGTAAGATTTCCGAAAAACTATCATCCCAATCCGTACCGGTCAGTTTGGTTGAAGGTTTTATTGGTACCGCGTTGGAACATTGCTCAAATTTAGTAAGCAACTTATTTTGCCTCCTGCCGACCGTTTGCTGAACGGTAAATAGTTCCTGAAATTCGTTATCATCGAGCTGAGCAAAAAATTCATCCACATCGTGTGCAGATGTCGATACACCCGTTGACATTCCGGGTGTTTCTGCGGATTGTGCTTGTTTGGCACCTACAGTCGAAGCTGCTGGTGTGCTTGTTTGTAGTCGAACAATCGGGTGAAGCGGATCTGTGCGTAATTTCTTCGTTGGAGTTAATATCGGTTCATTCTTTGTGAGAGATAATTTCCGCTTACGATGATATTCTTCTTGTTCATTCGCGGGCTTTAAAAGCTTTGCTTTGGAAAGAGAAGTTTCAACCAGAGGAACAGTTATCCCAGCGTAGTCTTTCTCTTCATTATCTACTTCTTTCCATAGCTCTTTCGCCTTTTCAAGAGCATCCGATGAAACCGATATGGCAGCTCCACTTGCCCGACTAAACATAGGAAAAGAAATCGTCCCGGCTGATCTTGAAGCGTCGTCGATAAACATGTTTTGCTCAGCAAAATTCGTCATCATCTTATCGAGAGCTTGTTTCGCTGGCACCGAAGAGTTCTTTTCCGACGTTCGTTCCGGGATTTCATTTGAAAGCATCTCACCTTCATCTTCTAGGAACATTTTCTTAGCTTTTTCCAATGATTTCAGCGACACGGCAATCGTACCACCGTTTGCCGTATTAAAGCCACCGGTGAAGGGTGCAACATTACTGGTAATGTTTTCTTTATCCACCGTTCCTTCTGTGTCGTCCTCATCAAACGCTTTTTGTGCCTTTTTGAGAGCTTTCATGGAGACAGCAATAGAGCTACCACCCGCTGTACTAAAACCTCCTTCAAAAGTAACTCGATTCGTTTCATCATCCGTATGTTCTGGCAGAGAATTAAGGTCTCCCAATTCGGCGAATGTTTTATGTGCTTTTTCTAGTGCTGTTTTGGATACAGAAATCTTCCTACCGCCCGCTGTACTAAAACCTCCGCTGAAAGATGACACATTATGCGATAAGTTCTCTTTGTCCACCCTCATATGATCTTCTTCGAATAGTTTTTGTGCACTTTCCAGAGCTGTTTTTGAGACTGCTATTGACCTTCCACCGGCTGTACTGAAAACTCCTCGCAAAGCAGATCCGGTTTCATACTCCTGCATATTTCTTTCTTGAACAATAGCTTCTTCTTCATTCGCTTTGCTTCGTACATACAAGCTATTGCCATCTGCCACATTTACATCTCCTTCATTGTCCACCATGGATGCAATCTCATCAAAAGTTTTGCGTGCTTTTGCAAGAGCATTTTTCGACACGGCAATCATATTGCCTCCAGCTGTACTAAAACCACCGCCGAAAGCGGCCGATGCGATTGTTGGCACATTTTCGAAGCTTTTAGCTTCTTCGTCTTCGGCAAACATTGTCTGGGCACTTTTTAAGGCCTTTTCCGATACAGATATCTTACTACCATTCGCAGTACGGAAGAAACATCCTTGCAAAGGAATTACATTTTCTGGAAGTGATTCTGCCTCCATTTTTGATTGTTCTTCTTCAAACGTTTTCTGTGCCATTTCGAGAGCTTTCTTCGAGACGCGTATTGAATTACCAGCAGCTGTAGTGAATCCACCGGTAAAACCCGTTCGACTGGGCTCATCAAATGCGTGTTGATGTTCCTTTCCGTTTGTCGATTCATCTTTTTCAAATGCTTTATGGCCTGACTGCGATACGACGATTGATTTGCCACCAGATGTACTAAAAGCACCATCCGATGGTGGATCAGATTGTGGTGGTTCCATTTCCTTTTGAAGTTTTGCTTCTTCCTCGGCGAATATGTTCTGAGCATTTTTCAGAGCCTTTGTCGATATGGCAATCATATTGCCACCAGCCGTACTAAATCCTCCGCTGAAGAGTTTATTTGTAGGTGATGCATAAACCGGAAATTGATTTTCTAAAACATTCATCGGCGTTTTAGTGGCGATGGGCACTTTAACATTATTTGAAGCTGTGATATCACTCCTCTGCATGTCTTCCGCAATCGGATGTCCTTTTTGATTGTGAAACGTCTGTTTCAAATTTAATTGCATTAAAGGTAAAGCAATCTCGCCAGTGTTTGTTGGACTGATATGCTTTTGTGCTTTGGCCAATTCGTTGTGCTTGTGTTTAGCTTCCTCTTCTGCAAACATTGCCTGCGCTTTCAACAATACCTCATCGGAATCATTGATCGAATCCCGTTTATTGTTGAAGTTCGTAACAATAGAGTGAGGAGCAAAAGGTTCCACATTAGTTCCTATTTTACCAGAGTTTCCTCTACCTTCTGTATGTACTCGTAAAGGTTCATTCTGCTGTTTGTCTACCGGATGATGTGCCAACATGAACAAATCTTCATCATCTTCCAGCAGCTGCTCCATGGTAATTGGTTCGCCAACACTGGCCGGGATCAGTTCATCCCACGCGGATAAACTTTTCTCGTCCATATCACAAAAAGAGGCAAAATTTATGCAAATAGTTTTGGGAGAGCATGCTCTATCCAATGGTAATGAAATCGGAGAAGCAAACCCTAAAAACGCTGGTTCTCGATCGAGGGAAGTCGATTTGTTTTCTTTTTGATTTGCTTGCCTCCTGCAGGGTTCTTCCTGGCTCGTACCCGCTTGTGAAAAGAATGCGGAAAGTTGCGTAAGGTTTGCTTGTATAAGGACACTTTCATCCAGAGCCATTCCATCCATCGTAGCGTCACAGTCACTATTATCGGATGCGTTGCTTACGGTGGATGTTTCCGACTCTTCGTCACTTAACGGTTGGCCTATCCTGGACGAATCATCTGTATCGTAGCTTAAGCGTCGGGCCAGTAATTGTTCCTTCTTCTTCGGTTTCGTTTGTCCATACTGTCGACAACACTTTTCTCGGTGTACGGGCTTTGGTGGACTTGCAATTAAATCACGCAACTGAATCAATCTTCTTCGCAAGCTTTCCGATTTGATGATGGACATATCTACCTCCATCGAGCACTGTTCATTTTCATCAAGCGTAAAATCGTCCACTATGATTTGCGCTAAAGTACGGGTTGAAACGGGATCTACAAAAAATGGACCAATATTAGAACATGGAATGAAAGAGAAAGCGGTAATAGAAAGCACACAAAATACCTTTCGGAGGGGTTAAAGCTGGTTGTGGATTGATGGTTTGCTTTGTTGGAGTTGTGACTTTAGTGAGCGGTTTTGGTTGTTGATTAACAGTAGCAGCACCTGTTAGCAGTTCAGCAGCCTCGAATATATCAATCATTTGTGTGTCGATCTCCATCTGGGTGAAACTATAATTATGCGGCTTTCCTGTTGCTTCTGGTGGGTTCACACATTCATTTCTATAGCCGCTAGTACCACTTCGTCTAGCTAGCTCTCCCACAGTTAAGAACGCTTCCTTTGAACATGCAATTAATTCACGCGATGGAACTGAACTCGGTACCTGAATGGAGCTAGCTTTTTCCAACAATATAGCAGACGCCAAAGGGTTTGCTTTAACCGTTTCCACTTTATCAACGTTTTCGTCGTAGTAAAAGGTGGAGAGTTTACGCTTTACTGTGTCACTTCCGGCAATATTTACATCCACACTTCCAGACGTCTCTACATGTTGTTCGAACGATAGTCCTTCGGTGGAACTTTCACAACCGGCGGATTCTTTGGAACGTTTAATCAATGGACCCAACTTTCGCCGGAATTTCAATTTCTTGCGCTTTTCCGCGACAGGACTGGCCGGCACTTCATCCATTGTGTTGCACCCACAAATTCAGCGGTGGTTCTGGGATCGTGTTGTATTTTGTTTTTGTATTACTCTCGTAGGCCGCCAAAACATTTGACGTTTCACGTCGTTTGACAATCGAGCAGCGAGTGCTCGAAACCAGACAACACACTGCTCGAAAGCAAAGTGGAATTTCAAATCGTGCGTTACCCCGTCATTACATGCTTAGCAATTGTCGCGTTTGCGAACGCGACAAAAGTAGCTCAATTTTTCAAAATAATTTTGCGATTCTGCCGCGACTTCAAGATTGTTTTACTTTTCTCGTGCAATGTTTGCTTACGTATTTAATCGAGCCAGTAACGAGAAAATAAACTTGAATTTAAACAAAGAAAATTATAATAAATAATAAATTTCTTGTTTTGATGAAGTCAATAAGAACGGCTATATTTATTTAGCTAGATGGCCAAACCCGTTGTTTATACCGACATTGTTGAAGCAAGTTCCAGTATCAGTACTAGTTATAAATTCATTAACAATGTAGCAGTTATTTGAGTGAAAAGAAACGTACGTCAACAAATTCGCATTAAAATATATCAATTCAAAATTTTGAAAAATTTCCAAAAAAAAACTAAGGCTATAGCTTTAAGAAATTTTCAGATTAATAGAATTTTTTTGATTTTTTTTATTATTTTTTGTTTTTTTTTATTTAAAGCATTATTTGAGTGAAAAGACACTAAATTCAACAAATTCGCATTAAAATACATCAATTTATAAATTATAAGTTTTGTTTAATTTCCCAAAAAAGGTTGAGGCTATAGCCTTAGGAGATTCTGATTTAAAATTAGTATTTACATTCACAATAGTTGTATATGACACCTACGTACTTTAAAAAATAAAAAGGCACTCGATTTTTTAACTTTACAATATTTAATGACACTAAACCAATCTAATTTTTGAATTTGTAATTGTTAACCTTGTTATTGCCAACAAAATCCTGGCTATCCTGGCGAGCTATCTTTGCCGCTAATACAGAAAACTGTTCATTCTAAAACACGACAATGTTCAAGCGACGGGCGGCGAGCCCCGTCCACAAGTGTTTTAGCCTTTGTAGGCCCGTTCACACGTGTTTTAGTCCCACCCACAAGAGTTTAAGTCAACGTAGCCCCGCCCACAAGTGTTATAGTCGCGGCCACACGTGTGGCTTCTTCTTCTTCTTAACGACCTCTGAAGTCAAGCCGGCCATTTCTGTCTTACGAGACTTATTTTACCACGTAGCTGGATAGTCAGTCCTTGCTACGGGGGGACGGTTCGGATGGGATTTGATCCCCGGTCCTGCCTTGTGAACCGGCGCCGTTTATCAAATACAACACCAGGCCGCCCGTTGTAGCCCGTTAAACATGTTTTAAGACTCCCGTAGTTCCTCACACACGTGTTTTAGCTCCACCCAAACATGTTTTAGCCCCGTCCATAAATATTTTAAGCCTTTGTAGCACATTCCACAAGAGTTTTAAGCCTTCGTAACCCCGCTCCGGCTTTATCACGTGGAGGCGAACCTGTCGGAGATCGGGTTCGTTTTGAGACCCCAGTAATTCTACCCACACGTGTTTTAGCTCCACGCACTTGTGTTTCAGGTCCGTCCACAAATATGTTAAGTCCTTGTAGCCCATTCCACAAGTCATCGTAGCCCCGCCCCGGCTAGATCACGTGGAGACGAACCTGTCGGAGATCGGATGCAGCCGTGGTTGGAAGACCTTCGACATATTGGAAGACTTCATGGCAGCCTTAGACCGAGTTTCCTGGAAACGGATTGGCTACGTGGCAATGTCCTCGTGCCGTGCTCGATCATGAACAGGCCAAAAAGAAAGAGAAGAACTCCGCCCATAAGAGTTTAAGTCCCCGTTGTCCCTCTCACACGTGTTTAAGTATTAAGTGTTTAAACCCTCTTAGCTCCGCCCACAAGTGTATAAGGCCTCGTAGCTCCGCTCACAAGTGTTTAAGCCCTCGCAGCTCCGCCCACAAGTGTTTAAGCCCTCGTAGCCCCGCCCACACTTGTTTTAAGCCCTTCTAGGCTCGCCCACATGTGTTTTAAGCGCCTCACACACGCGATTAAGCAATCATAGCTCCGCCCGTAAGTGTTTAAGCCTTCTTAGCTTCGCCCACAAGAGCTTAAGGCCTCGTAGCTCCGCTCACAAGTGGTTAAGCCCTCGCAGCACCGCCCACAAGTGTTTAAGTCCTCGTAGCCCCACCCACATTTGTTTTAAGCCCTTCTCGGCTCGCCCACATGTGTTTTAAGCGCCTCACACACGCGTTTAAGCAATCGTAGTTCCGCCCACAATTGTTTAAGCCCTCGCAGCTCCGCCCACACTTGTTTAAGCCCTCGTAGCCCCAACCACACTTGTTTTAAGCCCTTCTAGGCTCGCCCACATGTGTTTTAAGCGCCTCACACACGCGTTTAAGCCCTCGTAGCTCCGCCCGTAAGTGTTTAAGCCCTCGTAGCTCCGCCCACAAGTGTTTAAGCCCTCATAGTCCCGCCCACACTTGTTTAAGCCCTCTTAGCCCCGCTCACACTTGTTTTAAGCCCTTCTAGGCTCGCCCACATGTGTTTTAAGCGCCTCACACACGCGTTTAAGGCCTCGTAGCTCCGCCCACAATTGTTTAAGCCTTCGTAGCCCCGCCCACACTTGTTTAAGCCCTCTTAGCCCCACCCACACTTGTTTTAAGCCCTGCCAGGCTCGCCCACATGTGTTTACGCTCTTCACACAAGTGTTTAAGATCTCGTAGCTCCGCCCACAAGTGTTTAAGCCACGCCCCTCACACACGTGTTTCAAGGCCGCGTAGCTCCGCCCACACGTGTTTTAGTCTCGCCCACAAGTACTTTGAGCCCTCGTAGCTCCGCCCATGCGTGTTTGACACCCCCGTCGTTTGTTGTCCACCAGTCGACGGTTTCGGGTTCATCTTTATCGCTAGGGTTAAAAAAAAATACTCTTAATTTTATTCAATAGTCTCGTTCTATTTCAATTTTATCTAACAAATAAAAATAAAATTTGTAAGTAGAAATTACACACAAATTGATAATTTATGATACACAAAATGTATTTATTTGCTATTTTAATGTTTCTCTAATTCAAGTGATTCCGCACAAGTGAGTATTTCTATGCAAAATTTCTCATAACTTAACTATGTTTTTACTGTACATTTTCTTGCTTTTTTTTTAATTTCATATTTATTTCACAATTCAATTTTCAGTGGCTGCTTTTTGGGTATTTATTTTTTACAGTTCTGTTAAACGACCAGTTCAATTCATACTGTTCATAAAAAAAGAATGTTAAATTTATCATGGCATCTGCTTGCAAAAATCCGTTGAATAAAACCCACCATTTGGTTGCCTTATTCTCCCTCCTTCTCAACGTAAAAAATAGCAACAATTGAAGCTGCAAAAACCACGTGTTTAAAAAAAAATAAATCCATCGGCAGATGTTACCACCCAACATTATCCTCCGGGCCGTGCGTGTGTGTCTGTCGATAGCTACACGGTCAGTACAAAAGTTGCATAATAAGATGCATTTTGATTTTCTACCTCATCGAACAGAAGCCACATACGGCAGCCGGGTTAAGCTGCGGCCTACATCATACTACGGACCGGCGAATAATTAAGCGAAGACGCACAGCTTAGCACCTGGTGGCACATGCATATTAAGTTCATTAGTGAATGCAGCGAATGTCACCCTCTTGGTTCCCTTCCCAACAAAACCAACGCACCAAGCGTACAAAACCCGGTAGCTACATTGGGCAGAGATCACAAACGAAAGAAACTACCAAACAGGATCCACCCAGCTGCCAGCTGCTTTTTGACACAACGGGGCAGGTCGGAGATTTTAGCCAAAAGCCTCCAGTGCAAAAGGTAAAGGAAGAAAAACAAAACAAAAACCTATACTCGAAACCAGATCAAAATAACAACAATCAACCGGAGGCTAGGGAGATGGAAACGTAAAGGAAAAAAAAACACAAACCAAGTGGAAGACATAAAATACGCGCACGGTGGATCATGTTTTTACTGTCTGAGACTGTAAAACACCTGTCCCGTCGTTGTGGTGTGTGCTTTGTAAGTGGTTCACGAAATCTTTCGAAATGACGTGATAAGCATCATCATAAGCTCTCGCATTCGAATCCGCATGCACTGTACACATCTGCTCCATTTCGCATATAAATTAGCATATATGGAGCTAAAAGTTTTTTTGTTTCGTTTTTTGGGATATTTTAACATTTCTTTTAAGCAAATAACAAACACCCAGGAAATGAATGAGCAGGTTGCGAATGTTAAAGTTTGGATTAAAAGTTAGCTGCAAAGCTTCAAATATGATTTCATTAAAGCAGCATAAAATGTTCAATGCAATTAAAGCGATAACATTTAATTTAAAATACGTTTAAAAACCACTACCGTTTAGATAAATAGAATCCGACCGGCCACAAAGCACATTGTACGGCACAATAATTATCACCAGTAACACAAACGGTTCTGCGGTTTCCACTCGGGTAAATCTCTTTTTATACAGTCTTTTTTGTTTTTTGCTTTCTGAACAAGTAAAAACTAACCACCAAACCAGCGGGTTAGGTTGACATGTAATGAAATAATACCAGCGCACTAGCAACGTGTGATCTGACGTGTTTTGAGAAGGGTTCTGCCGTTCCGTGTCCGGCCACCAATACCGTACCGGGTGGTCGGAATGAATTATGCAACCGAAATCAAAGCACGATTGATACAAAATGTATAAACCACGTGGCGACAATATACAGCTGGACTGGCTTACAAAAGTGGTACTGCAACATTCGATTTATGCTGACACACGAACATGAAGAATTCATGGAGGCATGGAAAATCGGAACTGCACACTCGGTGAAGCGTTTGATTCGTACGCGATTTATGTGCATACGGGGTTTCAGCTTGAAGCTTTTCATCTGTATTTAATTCTTTTTTTTTTGGGGGGAACAAAAAAAACCCACCCGATACATAATTCGTGTGTTGTGGTGCAACAATAGCAACAAAAATATGTTTCCATAATTTACTAACAAAATCGACCTTCGACAAAAGTTCCGACCCAGCACAATTTCGTAGCAAATGGAGAGAAAATAAAACAAAAGCATCATTACATATGCAAAATCCCCATTTCCCAACCCCGCGTATTGTTCGTTAATGCCTGCAAACATACAGCTTTTACCGCTTAATCCGGCACCTAGAGCAGGATGGTCGACCCTGTATAGGCCGAAACAATCTGCACAAAAGAAAGCTAAGGGGGGGCGTAATAGGATCACATTCATCCTTCATGGTAAGGTTGAAAGGAGTAAAGCAACCAGAAAGGACAAGCAATCTTCAAGTGCTTTCACTTAAGAAAAGGCTTAAGAAGAAAGTGAACCCCTTTCTACGCTTTTCCAAACCAACCAGCTCCCCCCCCCCCCTCGAAAAAAAACACAGTTATGGTATGGGGGAGCTTTTGCTGTTATCGCTTCTTAAACCGTTCGTTTTCCGGTCGGAAAATCCCTCCGTAATTGAAAAGGATAAAGTGCAATAATGAAAGTTTGAAACACAGACACACACACCTACGTAAGGGGGTAAGGTATGCCATCAGGTTCTGCTACCGGTGTACGTGAGCTCATGTCGAATCGGTTACTTCCGAACGGCGACCCTCTGTAAGCAGTCCCACATCCCTTTTCCAAGCTTGTCCTTTTCCAAGGGGGCAACACACACATAAACAAAAAACATATTTCCACTTGATTTTCTGCACATATTTTGTTTCGCCTAACGTTGGATCGGTACCGTAAGTTCTTCATCTTCGTCCGCAATTCGGAAACCATCCAATTATCAGATTATTGTGCCAGTGTTGTTAGTGTGTGTGTGTGTGTTTCTTTTTTCTCTTCTAGGGTATACCATACTGCTTCACTCTTTTTACCCTTTCGGTTGCCACACATCGGTGGTCCATCCATTTGGGCATTTACGGGGAACCGATCGTTGTTGGTGCAGAGCAAGAAGCAGAGGAAGAAAACACGAACACTAACCAGATGTCACGAGATTGGCCGGTACTGCGGCAAAGATCCTTTTTTGATTGTATTTTCATATTCCATCATATCTGCAAAAACCTTTTGTCGGTGTATTGCTGTTTGCTGCTTTTGCATCATTTCTTTTCCTCGTTTTTTTTTTGTAATTTGCTCTTAGAACGTTTTTATTTTTTCCTGCAAATTAGATTGCTGTTCTTTCCATTTGCACTTTTATACATTGTTTTGCTTTGTGAATGATACACGTTTATCAAATTTTTACACAGCTTTACTATTTAAAAATAAACCATTTACCTATTGATATCCAATTTTTATCAAATTTAGTTTAATTACTATGTTATGAGAAATAAGATTTTTTTCGTTTTTATTTAACAAACAAATTATAAATCTTGTTTGGTAGTTATAGGAAAAAACTGTTTACTGGAAAAAAGAAAAGCTGTTGGGCAGAATGTTGTGATCTTCGCCTACAAGTCTGCTATACGTATAACAAAAGATTCTCAAAAACTTATATAATTAACATAAAACAATATAACATAATTCAGCATTATTTAAGTATGATCTTTTTTTTAAATTCATGCATGCACTCAAGCACTTTTTAAAGTACTTTTAAGTTAAAATAAAAAAAACATAAGCCTTCTAAGTAAATGTAAAGCGATCAACAAACCAATTATTTCTTTGCATTCATTTGTAAACGGTCATGATGTACAATATTAAGTTATCTTCTTAGGAACTCGAAATTGTGTGTACACGTGTACACAATTTTCCCCGACAGCTTCTCTGCAGGTTTCGGAATGTTTACAACGGGTTGTTTTTTTTTTCGAAATACTTCGAATTCAATGCTCATACCCCCTTCACTGCTCGCACGAAAAGAGTAAAAAGGACTATTTCCCTTTTGCCTGTCGAATTCATCAAACACGAATGAAGAGAGAGAGAGAGAAAGGCCCTTAATAGAGCCATCCCGGAAGCTACGACCGAGGACGAAGCTTCCACGTCCGGTGAGGTAAGGTCAGTTGTTCAAGCGGCCAATTATATAAATATAAAAGAAGTTCGCAAAAATGTAATAAGGACTGGCAGCCTGAACCGAACGTGAGTACAATGGTGGGCTAAATAAACAGACACATTCCGGGGCAGCAGATGAAGCTTCGCGCTGTGGTAGAAAACTTAAGATGAAATACACAATAGCGAAAGAAAGGAAATATGATGATAAAAAAAACCATTACACAAATACCCTACTTGGCTTCCCTTCACTCTACGAAAAGAATGGCGTATCGTGCGAGAACCGTCCACTGATCCTTACTCGCTACCGTCAGAGCAATGGTTAGATAGAAGGATGAAAAACTTTGCACCAGTTTGCCGAATGTAAGAAAAAAAAAGAAGTGATTCCCCAAGACACAGACACAAAGACCCACACCGTTTTTTTGGGGTGGAGGAAAGCAGCAAGCGGATTTAATTTGTTGCAATAAAGTTTAAATTAAATTAACTCATTTTGTGGATCATTTGTGTCCTTAAGCAGCACGAAACGGGGCGAAAAAGAAAGAACCGGGCGACCCACTCCAGGCACCGGCACAATCAGCACCGTCTGATGGTACATGCCCGTGGTACATGTGCTCGTGTTGTACGATCCTCCCAGCCATTGCCGGCCCCATGATGGTCGCAACAAGAAGCGTAAAACGCTTGACACGCTGATTAGAGGATTATGGGGCGTGAATTAAGTAAAACGCTTAGGCTTACGCCAGCACCGGTTAGCATACGGTGGCACGGTGGCAACTGCAGGTATAGGACGGTTGAACGATACCGAAACGACTCCTAACGACTTCTGGAACGACAATGAACACGCTAACTGACTTGGGCAAAGTGAAGCGACGTGTGGCTGCGAAAAATTAATGGTGAACATCGTTGAACAAGAGTCTGCTGCAAATTGTCCTTCTATAGACAATTAGGTGGCAAAAGTTTGAGAACAAGTTACGCGTGCGTCAGCTTAGATTTGATTTTCTTCTCCAATGACAGACTTATACTGTGGTTGGGGTTTGTTGTGGCATTTATGTACTTGCTTTGTATGAAGTACTAACCTTCTTTGAAATTGGGAAGTTAAACCGATTTTTTTACATTGGGTCAGTCAGCTTGAGTGCTTGATAGACATTATCCAGATAAGATTTTACGCTGAAGTTTGTGAAGTGATTTGCCACGTTTCCTATTTCAACGGTCAAGTTGTGTTGATCTTTTATGCTCCAAAAATTCCTAAAGTCCTTATTAAAAAGGCAATAATTCTTTGCGAATTGCCTTACGAAAGGCGTTTAAACATGTGTACAGATTGCATACTTTCTGGCGTATTAGACTTTTTCATCAAACTTTGAGTTTTCTCACACACACATTTGAGTTTTCTGTACAAAACAGACCTGCTGAACGCATACTCTTCGAGACATTACTGATGTTTGGCAGAATAGTATCAGAATATGCTTAGTTCAGGCATGGCACCATTATGGAATGCTTTTTCTATGTCCACAACAAGGATGCAAATTTTTGCATTTAATTTAAAGATCTCAGTTTGGTGACTTGCAACAACTGATAATTGGTAACGTTACCAAAGAGACACCAAAATTGCTCTGATATGTTAAGGATGAAAGATGTTTTATATGACTAAGTTGACCTCAGTCATTAGATTTTTATTAGCGGTTCCCAACGCATATAGATGAATGATGGTTTTAAAATCAAATACTTAAATTGCGTCCGGTCCAAGCATAAATTAGAGGTATGAAATACCACTTTTTTATTGCTATTATATGCTGCTTTATACGCCTTCCTTATGTTTTCCATGCTATCAAATTGCTATAAAGCTTAAGATATAAATAAAACTATTTTATGCGTCTGTTTTAACTCCCTCGCTTCAAGTCTTGGTAAACACATTGTCTTATGACTCATAATTATTACAAATCGTGCAAAAGCCGTGCTCATTCCTAACTGTAGCTGGGGGGAAAAAGACTGGACAAGCTGACGCAACGAACCGCATCCCCAAAACATCCCAGACCGCAGTCGGTATTTTACGACAAATAAAATTCGGGGGCTACCCAAGTTTTCCCTTGTTGTGTGAAAAGTTTTTGTTTTGTTTTTGTTTTTTTTTTTGCAAACGATTCCATCCCTTCGCTGTACAGAAACAAAGTTGCAAATTATAAAGTGTCTTTTTGCTGGGTTGGAAGGAGGTAGTGAAATTTGTTTACCACAGATGTGTTGGTCGAATTTATTGTCAGAAACGGCAAAGCAGAGCTAAGGGAGCATTCGAACTAGTCAACAAGAACTCATTACTATGTCCGAACGTGTTTATAATTTTGATGTAAATATTAAAACTTTAAAATATATGAGATTATAAATATTGAAAGTATATGAAAGAATAGTAAATTTTTGCTGAAAGAATTGGCCTTTAAAAAACGTTAAAAACACTCTTATCTGAACACTCCTAACGACACGTTATGCATGCCACCCAGCATAATCATTCCACCCATTTTAAGCTACCAGCTGCTACTATCAGCAACAAACTTGTTTCCCCATCTCATTAACGATCCTCGATTCCATTTCGTTCATTTTCTTACTGAAGCCCCAATGCAGAGCACCACACCGAACATACGATCGACCCGGATCACCCGGGATCGATCGACACCATCTTTCCATCTCTAATGAAAAAAACATGGTCCATAAATTTTACCCTCATTTTATCCTTCAACTGATCACCCCACCGGGATGGGGCGTTTTTTTGGTTTTTGTTCCAACACATCCCCCATATTTTAAGGAAAGAAAGTCCGAGAATGGGACGAGTGATTGCCATTTGTCGTTAAATTTTAAGATGAATTTGGGCCACTGCAAAATTGAATCAGGCAAAGGGTCACCTTCTTTTGGAGATCTCGAGAGAGAGAGAAAGAGAGGGAAGCAAAAGCTCCCGTGGGGGGAAAGGATTTCACACAGCGTAGTTTGTGTGAAGTAGCTGAAGAAAAGGATATTCGTTGGACTTGATTTGCTGGCGGCTGGTGGGCTACATGCAGTCATAAATCCAGATGTCTGCCTGCCCTTTTTCGTACGGATAAGGTACCGGTCATATATCGTACTGAAGAGTTTTCATTCTTCAGAAAGGAAAGAGAAAAGTGAAGTGGAACCCCGTTCCGGGCGGATGGGGTGGGATTTGCAATAAAATTCATCATTACCTGCATTATCGCACACGAAAGGTGCTCTAGATGGCCCGTCATTTCGAGCTCAAAAGTTCGTCCCTGTCGCTGGGCAAAGGGATCGGGTTTGTTGTGGTGAAATGGTGGAAGTTAAATTGCTCTTTTCACGGACGGGCTGGTTCTTTTAGGAGAATAAAAGTGAAAATGAAATTTAATCTATTTCAGTCATGCACTTCTGAGTAGTTGAGTGTGCACGGTAAAAAAAATCTCTAATTTACACCTTTAAAACATTCGCAATAATATTGGACTATATTTTTTACCTTTAAACACACCGAAGGGAAAGCTTTCAAGCTTTCAAGCTTTCAAGCATTAATTTAACAATATTTCTATCCCATTCTTTCGACAAAACACACACATACACCATGTTTGACGTTAATTTCATTTTCTTCAATTCCCACGAAAACGGCCACGTATCGAACATTTGTCTCGCAAGCTGCAAACGTTCACATGGAAGTGCAAATTATTCGCCTAAGTGCAGCTGTAGATTACGGTTCGCGTACGGTTTCATTTTGGGGGGGAAGTTTTTGTTCCTTTTTTTTTTGGAGTTGTTTGATACAGTTTCTGTTTGCTGGGGTGCTTTATCCGGTGCTTTCCACCATGGCTACATGTTGGAAAGGTAAGAAAAGGGAGAAAATTCAACTAAATTTAGCAAACTATTTCGCTACTCCAAACGTCTTCACACGTCTTACTCACTAGTACATCAGAATACACACACGCCGTGGAGAATGGATTTTTGGGACGAAGAAAATGCATCCAATCCTCAACGCACTCAACATTCGAAAATTGTAGGAGGTTGAGAAAACTTTAACCATATCATCTTGTTTTCCACTGTATCGAAGTTGGATTGGGGGAGGTTTTCAATCCATTTCTTTTTTTTTTGTTCTTTGCTAGGGTAAATTTGATTTTTCCATTTCGAGTGAAATCCTGTAAAACTGTACAACCGAACATGGGGTACGATTTTGATTGATTTTCTCGCTCACAAACCCCATGTGAACTTCAGGATAACAATACGTAGGAATAGAAAAAAAAGGAAAAGAGTTGTTATTACATTTAAGTTCAGTGTTGTGAGAAAAGATCCCACACAAAGCTAGATGGCTTGGTAATAGGATATTCACTTTATACGAAACAAGAACTATATTGGTAAGATTATCTAGTGAATTGCTTAAAACATACCATAATTCCATTAATTTCAATAAATTTTATTTTACAAACAACATCTTTTTAATTCATCGCTTATGCTATTAGTGATTACTAATTAGTAATTATCGTTTCTAGAGGATTTTACCGGACGATCATGGAGAATTGTACGAAAGGAAAGAGTGGAACAATACTATACTTTTCATTCCACTTACTCACATTCATGTGGTGGCCCACTAATGTATATGATAAACGTCGCCGGTTCTACAAGACGTGACTGGGTATCGAATCCCATCTGGACCCATCCTTCCGTAACAAGGACTGACTATTCGGTTACGTGGTAAAAATAATTCTAGTAAGCCAGAAATGGTCGGCGTTACCTTAGAGGTCGTTAAGCCAAGAAAAGAAGAAACTCCCACTATCGATCGTGTGTTCCGTTGCTGGTATTTTTCACGCAAGTATTAAAAATCCAGAATTTTAGAAGTATCTTATTTTATTATATTTAACACAAATTTGATCCCCTGTCCCCTCTGTGTAACAAATCGTAACGCTGGCAGTAACCATCCCTTCTCCTTCCAGTGTTTCGTAATAGTTGAATGATCCCTTTATGAATTTCCTTAACGTTTAGTTTCATTTCCATGTTGGCCAACAATAGTACACACAAAAAAAAACCGATCAGTAAACGTTCCAGGCAATTATCGCTTATCGTGCTTCGGTGCGCGCCTCGCTCTGACATGTATCAATCAACCCCTGTCGAACCATATCCGGAAGGAAGGAGCACCAGTAGGGCAGGCGTGGAAAGGCCGCTTTGAGCTTTCCATTCTTGGGGTGCCCGAATAAAAGAAGCTGGGTGGCAAAGTGTGTAACGGAACACAGCTACCGGAGCATGATTGATGGTTTGCTTATGATCCTTTTCACTGCGTATTGGGGTAGAAACGTCAGGTACAAAAGTCACCCACCCGACTGGGTGGCGGAACTGGGTGGTTGTGTGCGTTGAAAATGGTAACAGAAATGTCAAAACCTGTTATCGAAAATTTTTGGAACAGTCATAAATACTTAAGACACGGGAAGAGATGAAAACACCCATACCGGACGAGTATCCTGGATGGAAGAATTCCTTTTATTTCTGTACCGTACTTAACAAATAATGTGTAACGAACGATAATTTGATGTCTCTAGCACTAAGTTCAAATTTGAGGCATATTTTCATCAGTCGTTAGAATTCTTCCTATTATTTTATCTAGCTCCACAACCTAACCTAGTTCTTCTCTTCAAGGTGAGAAGATCCCTATGACATCAAGTATCGCTTAAAAACACTTTACAATCCCTGGCCACATTACCAGTGGAACCTACCCGTGTTGTCCTTAATGTTGCCGCTTGTGTTCCAATATGCTGCAACATTAATATCACATCATACGGTCAAAAGCGTTGGCCAGGATCTGACGGCTAGAGTGAGACCAAAAATCAATAATGGCACACCATTGAGAGTAAGGTAACTTCAACGGAACGAAAATGGACTTAAATCATAACATAGAGCGAGAGAAAAAAAAGCATGCCAAACCTCATATGCTTCTATACAATATATAAAGATATTGCAGTAGCCCGCACGATAACGTAACGGCCGAAGCAAAATTGGTGGAAAAAACGTAGCACATGGCTTAAAGCGGCCCATCCAGCATAGTCGAAAGGACCAGCGCACAGAAGTGGAACAGGTTCGAAATATGAGGGACCCGCTTTTATGGGCCCTTCCTCTGCCATACTGTAAAGCGCGAACTGAATAATAACGGACAAAACCCCAACCCAAGAAATGGCAGAGCAGCACAGCGAAACGAGAACACAAAACAAAAAACAACAAACCATCATTCGGCCTGCAAACTGACCACGGATCCGCAATGGATCGGTAGGCCATCTCAGCACACGAAACGGTGACAGATGTTCGGCGGAAGACACTGCTTCAGTCGTTTGTTTTTAAGCTTTTCTTTTTTGTACTTCGTTCAGTCTTTCACAATTCGTTTACGATTTGTTCGTTATTTTTTTTTTATTTCTTAATTTTAATGGTTATGATGGTTCGATCGAATATCTGCAACATGTGGCCGTGGATGTTTTCCTTTTGTCGGATATGAACGGAATTGGAGGAGGATTGGGATGGGGGTGTTGGTTTGTGCCTTGTTTAGCGAAGCGAAAACGAACCTCGCAAGATGCTGCTGGTACAGGCGCCGAGGCGTAAAAACGCTGTCAAGTAGCGAAAATGTGTACCTTATGGTCCATCTCGTTCAGAGGACTCCGCTAAGGAGTGATTGCAATAAATTTCAACGTAAGTAAAGAGCCGTTTTTCACTTTAATAAAAGAACAGTTAGGGGGAAAAGGTAATTGATTTTGTTTTTTTCTATGATACATAAATTTGTTAATTGAACAAAAATCATATACAAAAGCAAAAAAAAAGCTTCTAAAACCTAGTTTTTTCGTGCGAATTACATACTTCTAGGCGGCCTATACTCATGTAAATAAGATATTATATACATACAGCCTTAACAGTATGCAATACGTTTTGCACAGCATCCGAAGTATAGAATTTGTATAATATTTTAATTAATTTAAATTTCATTATAACCCACTTACAAACAAGTGCAGTAAAGGTGCAAAAGGAAGCAGTAGAAATATTCGACAGGCATCAGATAATTCCGAAACCCCTTTTAACCATCCGTCGGCACGCTCAAAGAAAAGGTCGCGTGGCTCACCGTTCGTAAGGATCTTCCCACTTTTGGGGGGCAAGGATCCGATTACTTCGTACATCTCACCCTTGCTCTTGTTTTTCTTCCGTGGAGAAGAGTTTGAAAAGAATGATTAAAATTATTCGCCGAATTACACCGGCATTCAACCCTCGGGGTGGAGCGAAAAAAAACGTTGGAAGTTTGATCGTTCCCGGAGGTTCTATCTGTTGTAGGGCTCTTGCCAAACGAACCGTACATTGAAAATGGATCGCATTGTCCTAGCCATTCAAAGGCAGGAAACCCTCTTCTTGGTACGTTTGAAACTTAGAACTCACTTTGCAGAATTGGAACCCGACCGACCGGTGCGGCCTGTTCGTGTTCAGAAAAATGCAAAAGGGCCATATGTTTTGCGTGGGGTAGCAAAAACAAAAAAACAAAAATGCAAAAGCGCAATAAAATATCCCCTCGTGATGGTTTACCGGCGAAACAAATGTTACGCATCCGGTTGAAGAATTAAGTGTTTCTTATTAAACAAAAAATATATTCAAGCTGCTTAACCATTCGTTAGACATCGATCGCACGATCTGGGGAACCGGAAAATGAAAGGAAATAACCTTCTTCTCTTTACCCCCTCCAGCAGGTACAGATGCATTTGCGTTGATGCACTTTGGTTCGCTTAAAGTGCACTCCCTGCCCACAAGGATACGTTTTGATCAGCTCATTAAAATAACACCCCTCAGCAAGGTATCCTTGAGCGTGCCAAGTGTCCTAACTACAAGCAGCATAGACATAGTAATTATGAAGAAAACTGTTTTACTTTACTTTTTTTTTGTTTACCTTTCACAAATTAACACCAACAGAATAGTACAACAAAGCAACAACAAAAAACATCACAAGAAAGCGCACAGTGTAAAGATCCTCACTGGCACAGACTGGTTTTGTTGTTGCCGGCTTTCCCGAGTGCCCTTGAACAAACTAATTCATTTCGTTTTGCTGATATGTCCGGAGCCATTCATTTCCGACTTGTTCGTATGCGTTTGTGTCTATACATAAGGGGTGGCTCATGTAGCAGACGGCCTACGGGCAACGGTTATCACATGTAACTTTTCTACCCCAATGAGAAACCGTCCCAGAGCAGGAGCCACAAGGACAACACCGGCGTCACCAACGGCAGAACTTGAAACAACAAGTACCATCGTTTTTTTCCTTCTTTTCTTTTACCCCATTGCGTCTCGTATATCCTTCATGTTCGTGCTGTCCCCAATTCAGCTTTTTGTTCAATTTTCGCTTGATAAGGGTTTCCGCGACAGTCTGTGCTCCAGACAGGGCTACGCCATGCCCCGAGGGCATAAGGGTTGATTCTTTTTTCTACATACTGCACCTGCCCTTTTAATCCACGCTGGTTTCGGTGTATGTGTAATAAAAGACTTACACTTTATCCTGCACATTTCTTCACAGACACGCTCGTTCAATGCGATGCAACGGATCCTGACGGTAGTGTCACGCTGAAGTGAACTTCACCGGAGAACGTGCTGTAAATTAATCGAGGAAGCAAAACCCCGTCGAATGGAAAGTAAAATGTTCCTTTCTCTTTTTTTTTGTTTCATCGCACCCCTTAAGCAGTCGACAAAAAAATGGGGGGAATGGAAGAACGTCCTGGTTCCGTGTTCTAATTGTACGCATGGTAACACACCGGTACCCTACGGTATGGCTCACATGCATTCTAACACAGCACCATTCAAAAGCATTCCATTCGCTTCTGATGGTTGGAACTGACGAAAAGTCAAAATAAAGGTATCGCACAAGTTTCCTGGAACTGTAACCAGCGCTAGCACGACCCGCTTTTGTCAGCTAAGGAAAACTTCCAACCAAACATTCATCATAAAAAAAAAACAAAACACCGGGTTATGGAGGCTGGGTGAAGGAACAGGTGAATCCAAAATGTCTGCTCAGTTGAAGGTTTCCTCTCAAACTGTGCAGGGAAATTTGCTTCCACAGCTTAACTTTGTTTTCATACGCTAAAAATCGTACATGCGTAATTTCCGTCTTCCGGCAAAAAAGTGCGCCGAGGTGTTAACACTACGGAAGAGTTCATCCTGATAAAGGTCGGTGGCGCGCATCAAGGGAATTATGGTGTGCAGTCGTAAGGAATGGGATGAAATCCGGTGCAATGCCAATGGGAAATGCATTTCAACATTGGAAACATTTGGTACTTAGTGCTACCTCATTTACTGGGGATGTTTAATGGATTTTTTTTTTTGTCTTTTTAACAGTAAGAAATATTTTATTTTTCGTTAAAAACGAAACAACAAAATCAACACAAAAAAATACAATAAAATTCATTCTAGAATGCATTTTTTTTAGTAGTAAATACGAAATAAGAATATCATCACGTTGTTTTAAAAAGTTACTAAAATAAAAAAAAGGTGCATAATGTTCTTTTGGAAGCGCATCAAACCATTTGCTGCCACGTGCTTTTGGTAAAAACATCGCAAACATCGCAATATAAGGGATGGAAAGTTCATTCGCTAAACGCGTTGCTCTCTCTCTCGTTCTCTCGCTCTTTCTTGTTCATTCATTTCTGCTCTCTTGTTTAGTACGCTTCGTGAGCATCCTTTACAGGGTTGGTTCGGTATTTATACAGTAGATTGCAATGAAAGTTTAAAGACTAAACTAAACGATTTGCATTCATTAAGGGGTTTAAATACACAGACGTTATTATTCCATTTAGTTGCATAAATTTTCTGTTAAATATTTTAAAAAATGGATTCATTTTTACATTCCTATAGTCATAGATTACATTAGATTAGTCAGAGAGTCATATCAATTATTTATAAATGGTTTCATAACTTAAATTTAATAACTAGACTGGTATATCGTTCATAACTAGTGTTTTCTCTACTTAAGATGGATTAATATTTCATAACGTTTGTTGATTTTTCATTAAACTTTGGTAAAGTAAAATTTCAATTGTATTTTTGTCATTTATACACAAATGTTTACAAGAAAAATATATTTCAAAAATCAAAATACTTATATTTTTTTTATTTCCCCATATTACATTATCGTAAACAAACCACCCCTGCAAAGGAACATCAATGAACGCGTTCAGGGTAAATGAAGTACGTACGCTCTCTCTCTCTCTCTCTTTCTCTTATAGACGCCAACAACACCTGTAAAGCTCTCCCGGACTGTCCGTTAAATGTTAGGTCAGGTTTGTTTTAAGAAACAACTGATCGCCTGTCAAGTGAACCAAACAGAAAGCATCTCTCGAACCGTGCGGACGTCATAGGCGAAGGATAGCATCGTCCTTGCAGCGTGTATCAGGATCATACGCCAAGCATAAACGTAACTGTGCCGATCTAAAAGCAAAAGTATTTGTGCCGTGAATCAAACAAGAAAAAACAAAGGATAAAAGTTTGAAAAATAAATATTTTGAGTGGTTGAAGAAGGTATCAAATATACTGAATTGTTTTATCATTCTAAATTGTCTATCTTGCGAATTGTATGTTCTTGTGTTAGTTTTACTCTCTAGTGGCCTCCAATGGAAGTTTCGCGTTTGGTGTGATAACAACTAATGTAGTTTTTATTGCAATGTCCCTTCTTTGCTGAAGGAATTTTCACCCGGATTTTTTCGTTTTTATCAATTTATCTTTTCATTCGTTGAAAAGGACAATAAACAGAAGTGCAATTTCTTAAAAAAAAAACTATACACTATAAACAAATAACTGTGGAAACGGTGAACTCATGAACAGCATGAAAGGAACTTTAATGAAAAGGATAATCCGTTCCTAGTGCGGTGTATTTAAAAGCAGGTTCAACAACCGAACGAGCTAAGGAAAAAGTGTTCCTCGTGTATGTGTGTGTGTATGTATGATTGTACGGCTGGAGTGGAATTAAATATTTATCAATCAAGTTTCGGTGTACTAAGTGAAGATGGTACAGGGCAACTGCCGCCAAAATGGACTCCAAAAGCCCAGAGGATAAAGTTAAATCGGATCGTACCGGTGGTTCAGGGCGGAGAGCTTTTAGTGTCCGAAAAGCGTATTTTCGTGTGCCGCACTGCGAACTGAATGAACGAACTTTCCGGCAAAAGAAGCTCAAAGAGGAAGTGTTTGTGTGAGTTTATTGTGTCCTGTTGTACAAGAATTGTGTAGATAAACAAAAAACTTTATTCCGGAGAAAATTCATGCGGGAGACATGAAATAATCCATTTTTTTTTTTCAAATGTCAATTATTGTTCTTGTTTGTTATAAAAATTTCCTTCACTAAAGCATGTACGGGAAAACTTGTTTTGGTCAGTAGTTTGGTAGTGAATTATTTATTAACTGGCTTCGCTTATTGGAATCGGTTTCCATCCCTTAACGGTTATATGAACCGGCTTTCGTTAATATAAAAAAAAAACAAAACTCTTGATCAGAACAATCATAGGTCAAACATGTTTACTATCACAATCAATTAAAAATATAAACAACCAGCTTCATTTTCTTTCAGCACAGACACACGTTCCGATGCACTTTTCGTTTGAATTTTACTTTCACAATCCAACCAAATCAAAGTACAACTCAATGTTATTCTTTCCGGTATTTCTACCTTTTTTCCTCTATTTTATGCGGTTTGATATCAACGTGCAAAAACCGCACCGATCATCATTGAAATAACAATTTTCCCTACGCTTACCTCACACAGGCACACACAATCATTGACCGGTAGATAAGAGAAAAAAAACAAAATGTCCGTTTTTTGACAATACCAAACGTGAAAATCTGTTGACATCGACAGAAAAGTAAAAAAAAAAAAACCCCAAACAAACAGCAACAATTGTGTGGAAAAGCACAAAACCGAAGCAGCAGCATGGAAAAATAAACTAACAAATTTTGGTCTGGTGCTAATTGAAAATTTATCATCCACCGGAGTGTGCCGGAGCCGAACGTTGATTTTTCCAAACTGATGGTGTTGTTGGGAGCTTCTTTTTTTCGAATTGCTGCGTGTGTTTTTTTTTCGCGTTATTGTCAAATTTAAATGCGCGTGCACGTGTGCTGGTGAATTGCGAAAAAGAGCACAATTATTGGAACGTTTTGTTTCTGTGACTTTGGATGGTGAAAACTGTGTGGGGTACAACAAGGAAAAAAGCTTCAACAATGCGCTTGAAATACACATAACGAGTACGAGTGGGTGGTAAAAATGTGTTTTTTTGTGAAAATGTTCTTTACTTGAAATATTGCAATAGGTTTAAGGTGGGGGTTTAAGGCAGAAGTGGGGCGGGAACAGAAGGGTGGTGTGCGTCGTTAGAAAATGTGGAAAAAGCTTTCGTCTTTGCACGTGCTCTGACAAAATTTGTACGCTCCTATGTCTGCGGAGTTGCGTTAAGCATTGTCTGATGTGGGTTTTCCAAGGAAAACCAAACAAAACCACCCCCCACCCCTTCCTTCTGTGCTTTTGTTTTCCACTAACCAACCTTTACCGACAATCTTTTGTTATTATTTCACTTTCATTGCAAACCTCATCATATCAGAACAAGCGGAACATTTACACTAGAGCGTACTTTCTTCCATTTCGCAATGTTGTTGCAGACGGGGGTTTTGCATTTTCCCATAAAAGGCTAATTTTCCACCGCTTCCAACATAGTGGCACGTAATTTTTATGCGAGAATAAATCCTCCCGCTTAAGTGAGTGACGACAGCCAGACGAAGCAAAACAAACAAACAAACAAACATATCAAACTTACCCTCACGTACACCGGGCGTAGTACGGTGGTGTTGATTTTACGTGTGCCAGTCTGTCGTTTTCACATCATAAATAAGCTCACGATAAGTTTTTTTTTTGTCATCCCTGGATGTGGTTCAGTGCAGAAGCGTCACCGAAGATCGTTAATTTCGGGAAAGGGTTTTATTTTTCATTGGACTACGTGGAAACTGATTTTACTCCTCACATTCCTCTGAGTGGAATCGAAATCGAAATGAAATAAGCTCCATTATACCATGGTCCCCTTGTTTGTTCGTTTTTGTACTAACTACCTATAATATTTAATTTACACACAATCACCAATCAACAGTATTTTTCACTCTACTATTTCAACCTTTTTTTTGTCTTTAGCAGATGTAATCGACTTTCATCATAGTAACCTGTGAGTTTAGAAAACTGTTAGTGCATTTTGTAAGAGTGTGTGTGTGCTTTTCTGTGAAATCGAAAAAGAGAGCAACAAAAACAATGAGAAACAACCAATAAAATACGTTCTAGCCCTATAAATTGGCCTCCATCCTGCTAGACACACAGCGATGCAAAGGCGTTCGATCGAAGGATAAAAGCTTTATCGGCGTGGTTCGGTCTATCGGTGTTTGCTTGTGCACTAGGTATTTCCCTTTGCGAGGCGAAGTGTAATTCATACAAGCGCGTGTGTGTATTTGTTTCTGTGTGCCTGTGTACGTGCATGAGTGTTTTTATTTGTGTAAGTTTGTGAGGAGAGTGTTTACATATTGCTCCGTAGTGTAATCGTGCGCGCGTGTATGTGGCACACCGTTTGCTATGTACGTGTGCCGTTCGGTGCCGGTTTTTCGTTGCAATTTTCGTATCCTTGCTGGTTCACCTTACGTCCGCGTGTGAGTGTGACCCGATAAGGCAAAGAGGAAAAGCTGCCTGGGTGCCTGGGTTTAGTGTGCGAAGCTTAACAGGTTGCACTCTCCCCTCTGTGTGTTTTTGCCGTTGTTGTTGTTCCTTTGCTGCTGCTGCTGCTGCTGTTTTCTGCAGGGCAATCAAATAAAAGCGAACGCGCAACGCAAGTAATATTGCTGCTGCATATCATCTCGTGCTTCGGGATCAAAGCAAACATAACAGTGAAGTGGAGCCGTAGTGTGGAAAGTGTGTGTGTGTGTGTGTGGGTTTTGTGTGTTGTTGATGTTATAAAAAGCATTTGTTTCGGTGTGAGTGCATGTGCTTTTCCCGTTTGTATTACCTGCATGGTATAACACCTTACGCCGGTGTGGTAAATATAAAACAGGTGCGGAAAAGAAATATCCTTAACCTTGCACAACTTACGTTAGAGGCAAAAGTGTACCACGAAAAGCGCCCCAAGATGGTGTGTTCATTCGTGCCGGCAGTGATTATCCTTGGATTAGTATCGTTTTCCCATTCAACCGCCCTCAATGGTACGCCGGGCGTACCGGGCGGCAGTAATAAAGCGTCCAGCGTGAACACACCGCCCAACCGGCCAACCGAACCGCGGATGCCCACGCTGGAAGGTGTCCTGACGGCGGTACTGCCGGACGAACCGAACGCCGACAGTGAACGGTTCGATGCGCTCACGCTCGAGGATCAGGTGCGGCTGTTGTCGAAGCAGCTGAATGCACTAACGTACCAGAGGCGCGAAGACTACAAGATGCTTGAGAACAGCCTGAAAAAGTATGTGCGCAAGAACGCGGCCGAAATCACTGACGCTCAGATAAGGGAGGAGTTGGATCAGCTAAGGTAAGATTTGTGGAATCGAAGAAATGGGTATTGAGGAACGGTGTGGAAGAGATAGAAAACTTGAAGAAATGGGTGGTTGGATTTGTGGTCGGAACACATGCCACTCACACAACCACGCTGCTAGTGCATTTCCTGCAAAGGATGCACTGGATGCGAATTGGGAACGGATGGATGGAAAACACAGGAAAACTTTAATTAGTAATCGCTTCCGTACCGTACAGGCGGCATGAAAGTTTTCTTCATTTTTCCCCCGAATAAAACCACTGCCAAAGTTTTGTGCCAAAGTGGTTTTTGCCAGTGGGTACGTGAAGCGGCAAAAGATGGGAAGATAATCTCGAAGAGCTCGAACTGATTCAGGAAACCGGAAGCAGTAACCGAGTGGTGCAGGAAGAAGCTGCACTGTGTGGAGAAACTGTTTTGATGGCTTTCCCCGCCCCCTCGCAATATAACATTGGGAGTTGGAATGTTCCGAAAGGTTCCGTAGGGAACTGTTGCCTCCAAGCATGAGTTGGGCAATAGTTGTTAATAACTGTAAGATTTTATGTGAGTTTTTGGAACTGCTGACTTTACTGCTTGGAAAGCTCTTGCGCTAATTTTGCTGATAAATCAATCTCGCTGGGGGAATTTGTAAGGAACTGTACATGACAGAAACGGGGTGACAAGTGTTAACCACAAGATTACACCCTTGTACGATATGCAAAGCTGAAAGAAAATCGTTCTACATCGCATCGCATGGATCGTGTTCAACATTGAAGATGTATAAGGAGTAGATAATAAAGATGAAATTTACTGATTATGAGTATACCATTTTCATGAACTGTGTGGGATGAAGGATTTTAGCACAAGTGCTTAGGTTGCTTATTCTTGAGGAATTCCATCCGATACTAAAAGAACAAAACTTAATAAATTTAACCAGCTTTAACTCCCGGTGATAAAGCTTTTAAGATAGCCTATTCTTCTGACAACAATATTATAACACAAAGTAAAATTGGTGTAATTAGGGAATAATAAATTACCATTTTAATTGATTTGCAAGATTTCATAGAAGGTGTAACATTCTCTTAAACGTTCACTTAAATTGAGCATATTACGTCAGTAACGATGAGCTCTCGGATGGTTTCATACTAAACATTTGGTTTCACACACCGAACGCATCGGATCGAGACTAATCTCTGCTCACTTCTCTCTTGATCGCGCTTAAACAGCCGCTATTGTTTGCGATTATCAGTACGTTGTCAATCCTTCTCTCTGACTAGCTTTCTACTATAACCTCTACTAAGACGGAGTTTTCTAACAGGGTGGTTCATATTTACACAATAATTCATCTTATATTATGCCTAGTTAACCCATCCACACACTTTGTGAAAGTGATTAATGCAATGTTTTTATTTATTCAATTCAATATATAATATAATAAAGAACTTAAAAGAAGCTCAACTTTTCCCCTATTTTATTGGGTGTAAAACGGACCGCTTATCTAAACCAGCAATAAACCCATTGCCTTCGTTACAAACAACAGAAGAAACTTACAGCCCAGAAACATCAAACCTCTAACACAGCCCTGTGTGAAATTACATTTCCTGTTCATTGAAATGTATTCAAAGCGCGGTTTTCCGCTTCGCAAAGTAACCCAGCTCAACCTTTTTTCGTACATTTTTCATTCACCCATGGTGAGCGAAGTATGAATAAAAAAAATATTTACTCCCCCCAAACCCACGAAGAGTTCTATGGTCAAATAACGAATCAATCAATTTACGTTACCCTACCCTTACCGTACAGAAACCGTTACGCACCCCTGCACAGAATAGGGCCAAAAGCTATCCTTCCCTTTGCGAAAAAAAAACCACAAGGTGAATACCGAAAAATTTGCAATTTCCCAAGCCTTCAACACGAATGAACTTCCAGAAGTTTTGATAAATGATGTAGGCCTCCGCCCCCGGGTAAACGCACCCGGGAGCAGTAAACCGGAAAACGAAACCGAAAACATTCGCGGTTACCCAAAACCAACCCAACGGAACGGAAAGGACGGGCTGTTGTATGTAAAAGGGAGTAAAATTGGTAAAAGATTTTTATTAAAAGCCGATAATAATTGGCTTTCGGGACGGATGAAATGATTAGTGCTCGGGTTAAAAGACTAAAGTCACAAACACAACCCAACACAATCAAAACGGTGACAGGAGCTGCTTTTTCCTTGCTGTTTCGCCGTGTTACGAAAAACTAGACCATAAAGCCAATCTTGTAAACTTCAACCATTTCCAGCACCAGCTGTATGGTACCAGCGCCACGCCGGCTTCGCTACTAATTAATGGTTTCGCAACTCATTTCATGCACTAATCTCTTTTTTGGGTGAAGAAACACACCCCGAACGCTGTCTTTAGTCGGGAATCGAACGAACCGGTACAGCAACGAAACCCCGAAAGTCAGTAGTCAACCGGTAGTGAGTAGTCCGTGATGAAGGTTACGATCCCTTCCGTTTGATTAATGAGAAAGTATTTTCCTGAACAGCCGCAGTTGTCGACCGCAGGCCAACCGGGGGCCAAACCGAAAGCCATCCTTTTTACGCTCATTCTTCTTTTCGGTACTTTTATTTTGCTTCAACCAGGGGTAAGAGTTGAGTTCTTGCGTTACTGTTGCGCTAGTTGTTCTCTGCACAAACGATAGTGTGTGTAAGTGTCTCAGTAATCCTTTTTCCGCTTCAGCAGAAGTAGCAGGATCGTTCGTA
The DNA here is from genome assembly GCA_016170015.1 of Anopheles longipalpis. Taxonomy (NCBI): domain Eukaryota; kingdom Metazoa; phylum Arthropoda; class Insecta; order Diptera; family Culicidae; genus Anopheles; species Anopheles longipalpis. The sequence goes on from CM028106.1 coordinate 26,292,219, forward strand.
CTTCTACTTGCCCAATACATTCAATTGTCACCGTTGCTACCATTCATTGCAGAAGAATCGCAATTCATTCTCCGGGAGCAAAAGCGGTACGACATGGGTTCGGACCGCGACAAAAACGGTTAAAGCTAATCGATGGTACATTTATATCCATTAGAAACAAATTGCTCCATACCGGACCGGATCAATTCATTTTATCGGCCAGGATTCGTTTTCGTCCGGGAAACGGATAGGAAAATCGTTTCGAACACAGAAACCCAGACTTAAACTTCTTCGAGTTTGCCGTTGGTCGTACAGCAGGATTCCATGCCATCTGCCGGTGATGGAATAAAGATATACGGGGACGATTCGTACGTAGCTTATCGGGTGTATGGATCGAAACATCCGCTTCCGATGTGTGCTTCCATTTTGCATAGGCGATATAAAGGTAAACTTACGGTTAAACGTTTCAAGATAAGCAAAACACAGTGCTCTGGGGTGTTTAAATTGCATTCGCAACGCAAGGTACAATAGCTGACGCTATTCTTCTATCCTTTCACAATTGTGCTGCCGGCATTCAGATGGCAGGCTCGGGAAACTGACACAGACAGAATGCTGGGGATTCGTTCAATCGATAGAACATATGGAGCATTACACGATTTAGCACTAGAGCTAGTGGAGAGTCCTTTTCACTCTAACCATTGAAACTATTTGGTACGTTTTTTCCGCCCCCCCAGTTTGTTCGGTTTATATTGCGATTGATGCCTGATGTTAGAATTTATCGTTTGAAATGGAATACTCAAACACAAAAAAAAAGTATCGTGAGTCGTTGCGAGGCTTTTTTATGTTGTCATGACTGCATTTCAGATCATGTTTTTCTATGTCATATATTTATTATTGCATTTTACATTTTTGTAAAATAAAGAATAACAAAAAACGTTACAAAGTTGCAAAAAACAAATCAGTGTACAACATTGACTATACCTTGCGAGAAATGTAAATGCAAAAATCGATCGAATGAATATGGAAACTCTAAAAATAGACATTTCAATGTGTTATAGAATCCTTTGGATAATTTTCTCATCTCTAGCTATCAGCTGGTACGAGGAAAACTTACTGCTGGACACAATATATTGTGTTTGGGCTTTTTAAAACAGATAGTTTGACAGATTATATTTTTAGAAGTAAAATAAAATATAAAAGTAATATAAATATAAAATTAAAATATTTATGAAAAATAAAACATAAAGCATAATTTTTTAAAATCTTTATTTTTGTCGATTGGTGGCTAAAAAACAATAAAATATTTTTTCTAGAATTTATGCTGACCATGTAAATCAAAACGATGGCACTTGAACACCTCTCCCACAGCGTTAAAGCCCATTTTGCATAAATAAATCCAGTTAGGAAAAAAACAGCAAATGAACAAATTGCATTTGCATGCGATTCGAACGCCATAGCCGTCCATCACCTGCAAACAAGTCGTCCATTGTCCACCGTCAATCGTGCCATCGTGCCATCCGTTCGGCCTTACACCTCCGGCAGCGACATCTAAATCCTACCCCCTTAAAAGGCTGGCTTTTGTCGCGTTCGCAACCAGCTCCGAGTGCTAGGCACGAGTGTGCCACAGTGTGCCAGGGTTAAAGCTTGTGGCACCTAGCTTTACTTTAACCCGAATCCTTGCTGACATGCGAATACATTTATCATTTACCTGGAGGGCCATCCAACACGGACGTGCGGACGGATGGTTCGATACGTACGGCCGTAGCAGTACGTGTGTATATATAACGGGCAAACGCGACTGTAAAGCGACTAGTTCACCGTTTTCGATCCAAATGGATACGATGCGAGGGGAGAAGGACAAAAAAAAACACGAGAAACAGCAGCAAAAAAAAATCGCCGAGCTACCATAGCCCCAAAAGCCCAAGGCTTCACCAAACGAGCAGGTTGTCGAGATGTGCTTACCATTTGCGAAAGAGATTCCGTATGTGTGTGTGTGTATGTGTTTTTTCCCCAGTTCGAACACTTGCCCATCGGCAATGCCAACACCAGCAACAACAGCACAACGAGCATCAACAGCGGGATCCTTTTGCCAATCAGCTCTAACGACCAATCTTGCAGAATGGTGCGTTTTGGGAAAGGAACTAAGCGAAGAGCAACAACAAAAAA
>CM028106.1:26294691-26306321 GCA_016170015.1 Anopheles longipalpis
CACATACACACACACACAAGCTGCAGCTTGTTCTCGGCTCTAACTCTCAGGGACACAGCGTTTTGTCCGCTGCACGAACCGGAAGCATGGATCCTTTTGCTGCGGTAATGCCACTTGCAAGTTTTCCTCCGGGTGCTGTGGGTAACGAGGTTTTAAGCCACCTTGACGGGCATCACCAAAATGAGGAACCGAGAAGCATGTAGCGGTGTGTGTGTGTGTGCTGTTTTTTTTCTCTTTGTTGCTTCTACGCCAAGAAATGTCCCCGGGAAAAAGTGGTTACCCGCCGGAGCAAATGATCGATTGCTGGTAGCGTTTACGATGCGACTTCAGCCCGGTCGATGTGATTCCCGGCCCCGTTACGGGAAGATGCGAACAAATCACACGTACAAACGCACGTACACCAAGTTAAATGGCCACCAACTCCCCTCCGGTCTTGCCCGTACACTCCATTTTGGGTGGGCTCGTTACGTTCACGGATTTGTGTGAGGCTTGACTTTTCAGAACTGTGCGTGCTCAGGAAACCTGAAAGCCGGTAAAATGGGATTATGTTTTGCAACGTACCCTTTGCTGGAAGACAAATGCCAAAACCGAAGCACCGTTCCCGGGGATGTTCTGGAAATGAGGAATGAGATTTTGATCCGCTCGGACACTTCGTGTTGCAGGTTTATCGACACATCGACATTGCGTTTGCTGCTAGACGAGATTTATCGTGTATCGTTTGATAAGCGAACTCTCTGCAAATATCGTGCACGATAACAGTGACGGACAGTTATAACATTTCGTACTGCTTCTTTTCAAACCGCTACGGCCATTTGCTGCAAAAGTAACTTCCCAAATGTCTCACAATAATTGCATCATTCGAACTAATTAACGTTGTGCTTAAAAGCTTTCAATCCAAGGTCCATCTCCACCAAAAAAAAAAACAAAAGTACGATCGTCTGAGTAACGCTTCATTTCGTTTTGTACCATTCATTTGTATAGTCGAAATTTCTTATTTCCCTCGAGCCCACAAATGACCTTAATGCGAAGTAGCGAAGAAGCATTCATTTGCTACCGAAAGTCGATGCTTTGCATTTTAATTAACTCATCAAACATGGACATGATGGCAGGAAGTCCAGGAGGTTCTAACACAGGACACTCACTTCTGATCAAACTTTGCTGCTGCTGCTGCTGGACTCTGCAGTACATACAGCAATGTTAGCGCTTTTGTTAACTAAGGATCACAAATGTCGTTCTGTGTGTGTGTGGGGGTTTTTTCCCCAGGTTGCATGTCAGAAGTTATCCTCCTCGCCTCCCACAAAAAAAAACCTTGGAATGAGATACTCTCAATCTCTTGCCTTGTACTCCAGAAAGATAGCCAAGAGCACATAAAAGTAATAGCATTGCTGCTCAGCACCCGTTGGGGGACTTTAATAAAAATATATGAGAACATTGGACAAAAAGGGTACATTTGGATGGTGCGCAGGTTTCGTCTCTACAACCTTTTGTTGTTTTTGGGGAGGCTGATATCCAAGACTCGCACCACGAGGCAGAGGCGGGAAGAAAGTGGACCTTTGCTGGTACACCGGTGGACTCCGGTGGTACATAATTTTACGTATTATGCGTGAAAGCAGAAGCTCATCTCGTGCCGCAGCGGCACTGCTGAGCGAAGGCAACCCGTCGTACATGCCGTCGTGTGCACTTAGCCGGTACACTATAACCGGTGCCAATCGGGCCAATTTAGTCCCCGAGAATATGTCAATCGTTTGTCAGATGCGCACCAAACCTCCACGTATCCAAACCCCCCGAACAGACGTGCTCACTCTGTGTGTTCTCTATACCACGGACGGGGGGTTTTGTGTCTTCGGTGCTACTTTTATATCGTTTCTTCTGCTGCTTATCGTGGACCAAGGAAGACACACCTTGTCGGAGTATGGAAAAAAAGGTGGAAGGTTGCGGTACGCTACAAATTTCATCCCCAACAACGAAGGTTCCCCGGAGGCCAGTAAGCCAGGTCGTCGTGTACGGTCGGGTTGGGCGGCTACGGTACGGAACGGTTAAGCCAAAGCCATCAGCTTCATCCGTGTCATCCGTTGGGAGGGACCTCGTAAACACGTTTGCACGTGAACCATTGCCAAAGAAGCTACATGCTACTGCTAAAGCTTGTGAAGAAGATGCTCCCTGACCCCCCACCCCCCACACCCAAAAAAAAAGAAAAAGCGCAGTAAAACAAACGTAAGAAAAACGCCCTATCATGTCTTGGTTTGGCGGTGGTATACTATCATCCTACTACAGGAAGGATATATGTTTTTCTTCCCATTTTCGAGAGGATACTCTCTATCACGTGGAGGATGAGCATGTGTGTCTGTGTGTCTGTGTTTTTGGGGACTGATCCTCCCAAGCTGCCAGGGGAGGCTAGGGATCAAAGAAGTTAAGGGAGTGCAGGTTTTTGGGGGATGTTTTATGATCGAATTAGGTAGGTCCAACGTACCCGCTGGTCGGTTCGTACGTGCAAAACCTGGTAGTAACGGAGAGTAGCACACTCCATTTAACCTCGGGGAAGCATGACCTTAGCTAACACATCCAATCATCCTTCAACCACCGGTATTCGCATCCCTCGGATGGCGTGGGAAGCAAGGTGAAGTGTAATTGTTTGGGTTGAGGTTGAGTAACTCTGAAACTGCTGTATGGTGCCCGTCGGCTCCACCAAGATATTGCTTGTTCGCAGAAGGTTCGCTTGTTTGTACTCTTTTTTGTGCTTGGTTATTGTTACCTCCTGTGTAGTATACGGTACCAAAGCTTTTCCCGGAGCACTGTAAGGACAGTGTAATCTTTGCCATTTTCAATATGAAGCGTTAACGTCTATGAAGGTACGCAAGTCGAGTGAGCAAACACTCAATAATTTGCCAACACACCAGCAAGCGGATGGATCGATGTCGCTTTTTTCTCGATGTCCTCCTTCACATGTATCAGTGTTACAGCATTTTAGGGAACGCGCACCATACGCGCACGCAACACATCGCTCAACCAGACGTGAATGGTGCAAAAGTAGCAAGTAATAAGCCTTTCATTTATTACTCAATATTTCCCACCCCNGGGAGTGCAGGTTTTTGGGGGATGTTTTATGATCGAATTAGGTAGGTCCAACGTACCCGCTGGTCGGTTCGTACGTGCAAAACCTGGTAGTAACGGAGAGTAGCACACTCCATTTAACCTCGGGGAAGCATGACCTTAGCTAACACATCCAATCATCCTTCAACCACCGGTGTTCGCATCCCTCGGATGGCGTGGGAAGCAAGGTGAAGTGTAATTGTTTGGGTTGAGGTTGAGTAACTCTGAAACTGCTGTATGGTGCCCGTTGGCTCCACCAAGATATTGCTTGTTCGCAGAAGGTTCGCTTGTTTGTACTCTTTTTTGTGCTTGGTTATTGTTACCTCCTGTGTAGTATACGGTACCAAAGCTTTTCCCGGAGCACTGTAAGGACAGTGTAATCTTTGCCATTTTCAATATGAAGCGTTAACGTCTATGAAGGTACGCAAGTCGAGTGAGCAAACACTCAATAATTTGCCAACACACCAGCAAGCAGATGGATCGATGTCGCTTTTTTTCGATGTCCTCCTTCACATGTATCAGTGTTACAGCATTTTAGGGAACGCGCACCATACGCGCACGCAACACATCGCTCAACCAGACGTGAATGGTGCAAAAGTAGCAAGTAATAAGCCTTTCATTTATTACTCAATATTTCCCACCCCGAACCATTTCCATCGAATTTCGGTAGGGTGCGCTTCTCAATAAGGCTTCCCGGTGAATGAATGGAGGCGCCCAAGACATCAGGCATGTCTTGATAAACACATTAAGGGCTGGTAACACTTACTCCAACAAACATTCCCCCCCATATCTCAACTTGTGTCCGTGTATGTGTGAGGATTTTTTGTTGTCCTTCTTCAGCAAAAAACATTGAAGGGTATCGGTTTTCACACATCACACGGTACAGAGATCGAAAGGGCGACGCCACGTGTCTGATTTCGAAGGAGGAACAAGGCTTTCCTCAACATTTCTTCGGCATAGCTAGAGGACATTGCAGGACGAATGGCAGTTGTAGGGGGTAGTAAAGAAGCTTATGAAAAGCGAACACGGCTGGGAAAAAAATTGGAAGTGCAGCCCAAAGTCAAACGATTCGTTGCGATTTTTTGGGGTTTCTTTCGTCTGCGTTTGCCTTTTCGTGGGCTACTGTCAGTATGGAGGCCCATTTTTTTACAGCTTGTGTATTTTGCTTTTCCTGCACCCTTAATGTACATATGAAGAAAAGTTAAACACATTAAGCATTTTTCCACCCCTCACACCCCTAAACCGGTATGACGCACCTTAAGTCTGTCCCAAGTCTGGTGAAAGAAAAGAAGCTATTTGGTTTCGCAAAACAATATAACCCAACAAAAAAAAGCGGCACCAACTTCCCAGCAAGAACGCGCTCCCAGCCTGCGCTTCACGACTTCGTGTTGGCGACCATTCAACACGGCACACACACACACGTCACGAACGGTGATTGAATTTGGTTGTTTGCATGATCAGAGGAAAATGGAAAACACAGCATACCTCAACACGCAACCACGTACGAAAAAGGCCGGGCAGATTGGGAAATCTAGCAGGGTAGCTTTTATTTTTTGACAGACTCGTTTTTTTAGACTAGAGCGTGTCTTGGCTTTTTTTGTTTTTCGCTACCCTACAACGAATTCCCCTTAAAGATTTACGCACGATAGCTTAGAAATAATGATTCTAAGGGCTCTCCTGAAGAAGCAAAGGAACAGCCACACGGTTTGACCACCAAACACAAAAACCACATTCTATTTGCATTTTTTATACTATTAATGAAGCAAGAATTTCTTCTAATCACACTATATTGGGTCGTGCAACAATTTGGCACCCGAAAAAAAGGGGCCACAACATCCTCATGATTCTGCCAATTCCACCACCACGCCAAACTCCTTTAGATGAAGGTGATTGTGACTGTAATTTGCGAACCTTGTTTATCGATTTTTGCGTGACCTACCCGCAGTTAAGCCTTACGTTTAATGTGCCAAGTAGCAGAACCAACCAAAAAAAACAACAACAAACTCCAAATAAAAGAACCGCAACTTACCCAAATCACTCACGAAATGTTCTTTTCGCGTGGTTCAAGCTCGTCCTGGTAGGTACCGTCCTCTACTATCGCCAGGGTGGTGTAATCTTCCGACCACGCTCGCCGGCGAAGGAGACGTCGAAGCATCTTATTGACGATAATAAGAAGCCAAAAGAAATGCGCCCGAGCCGTGTGTGTGTTGAGTAAAAAGTTTTTTTTCTCTTGTTTTATGCTGAAGCTTAGTGCTTTCCGCGGGGGTGAAAAAATTGCTGAAAGAGCGTTAATGTGCTTTGCTATTGCTTTGATAATGCATAAGCCGAGGGTTTGTGTGAGCTTTTTTTCGTTTGCTGGAAACGGTTGGTGTGTTTCTCGATCAAAGTGGAAAGTTTTGTGCAACAGAATAGCTTTGATCATGAAGCGGAACGATTTCAGCACAACAAATCGTCGCCCAAAGTCGAGTGGGATTTATTTCTAATTTTGTATTGTAATTATGTTTGTTTCTTTCATATGTTTAATGTCATCGCAACAAGCTATTAGTGGGATGTTTTGGTTGTGAAATTTCAACAAAATCTTCAAGTGAAACACAAATAGCAAAAAGTAATTTAATTAAGTTAATTAATGTGCCATGTTTAAAATGCGTTGGATTACCGGTACCATTATAAGGGAGCCTCCAAAAAAGGCAACATTTTGGAGAATTCACTGTTGTATTATACTTTGAATTTAATGACATCAAGATAAAATTTCTGAAGAAAAAAAAATGGTTCAACGTAGTGATTGTTGAAAGCAAAATAAAAATAAAGGCTTCATAATAACTAATCATAATTATGGTACAAGAAACAATAAGCATTACGCCTAAATTTATGCAGTACGCATAACAAATGTACAGTTTCAAACGCAATCATTGACATATAATATCAAGAACTTCAAATAAAAAACGTTTGATTAAACATAAAGACTACAATCAGCTTAATGAATATGTTTCAACGTTAATAGCAAAACTTTCCTTAAATGAAAACTTCCATTATCACCCACAGATTAGAATTTGTTTACAGTTTACCGGCACAATTCGTGGTAAAATTCCCTACGTTAACCGCCATCAGTACCGGTTGATATAAGATACTTAGCGAGTAAATCCTTACTAATTGACTTGAAACTTATTGCACAGACTTATATTAACCATTTGTGAAGCTCATTTTGATAATTAATAACCCTCCCCTCCAGTACTCCTGTACCAACCCATTGCTAAACGTCACCCCCAACACAATTGCTCCATTGTGTGCTAAATTTTAATTGTATTCACGATGGTCGAATTCCACGAAACGATTCCATTCTCCACTTAGAATCAAGAAATAATTGTGCTTTTCGTTCTTTTCTGCTTTCCTCGTGCCAGGGAGGACGTTAATCAGCTGCGTGAGTCTAGCTCACCGAGCAAAGAGCGGCTCACCGTTCAGTGGCTGTCACAATCGATATCCGAGATCCGTTCGGAGCTGGCGGAGCTGCAGGGTTCGTTCGGTGGAGGCTCCAAGGATGCACAGTTCCGTAACCAGCTGCTGGAAGATCTCAGTACGCTGCGGAGCGAATTTAGTACGGCGAAGCTGGAGCTGGAATCACTCCGCTCGCGGCAAGAAAAAACGGAAGTGTTGGTACGCGAGCTACAGGAGGAAGCGGTCCAGAGTGCGGATGATATCCGGCGCAGTCTGAACATGCGACATGAAAAGGTAAGTGGAAGCTTTTATTTCTAAAGAATACTTCAACTTTTTTTTTGTAAAAACAAGTAATAGATTGATATCGCACCAATTTAACTGAATGTAATAAAACACTGGGGCAGAATAGGCTTTTCTAAGGAAATTTTAACCGTCTTAAGTAGGCATCTTGCTGTACAGCCCAAGCAATATATAACTCTTAATGTTCAACACCTTTATATTACTTCCAGGAAATGGTCCTGGCACACTCCTTTTCATCCTACTTAATTGAGCTGTTGCACTTCACAGTTAGCAGGAAATGAGCCAAGAGCAAAAAGGACGAATGAACATTATTGAAGTGACTGATGATCATTTCCGCCGAATCCACCCTCTCGAATCCTACCCGTGGCATATCGTTGCCGGTTACTAGCGAGAAGTTTATCATTTCGCATGCAATAATATCCCGCTGCTGGTGGTGGTGAATTTATTCGTCTCGAGGAATTTCACCGATGATAAAGCACAACCATCCTCCGGAAGAAGGATACTTCTTCCTTGAGATCCTTCTTTTTTGCCATAATCCTTCCCAAGCAAACAATGCTTGGGAAGGAAACGTGCGTTATAATGATGCTTTATCGCACTGACTTTTTCACCTCGCTCACCTTCATCTCTGAGTGGCGCGGCACATAATGGCAAGACACAGCGAGTGAGAAATTATTCATGTAGATGTATGAGTGAAACATGAACCATACAAATCGGGATTCAAGCCTTTAGGGTGGGGAAAGCAAAATGAAGCAACCACGAACTCGGTAAACTTACCTTCCTTCCCGAGTCGTAAAGGATCTCTGTACGCTGCACCTCATCCGACAGATACCACTCGGTTGGTTTGCAAACCTGACAAAGACTGGCGGGTGCGTACCACTTTACACCTTACCAAACATTGGCCGGTGTACCGTTTACATGTTTCCATATCAAGAGATTCCTTTGTTTGCACGATGGGGTATGATTATAACAACAAACTATGTTGTCGGGCTGGTTTAGAATTACCTTATTTGCGCAGGTCGCCATTAAAGAAAGGAGAGTACGAGGCAGCAAAAGTGTATCCTCCGAAAGGTAAGGTTGCTTCGTACATCTCCATACCCGTGTATGGTGGTAGGTTGATGGTGGTCGTGGTACTGTAAGGAAACGGAAACACTGCAACATTGCGTGTTCCGGATCCGCCGGTACTAGTGCTAAAAGTAACACTTTGCTAGTAAAGTTCTGCGCGCCGAGTAACTCGATGTTTGCTAGGAAAGCATCAGATATCGAGTTCCCAGGTGTGGTTTTATCTGGTTTGGAGGTGATGGTGGAATTTCGGGGACTGTACACCATATTGTGATACTTTGTATCGTTTGATGCATGCAACACTTCTTTTGAAATTTGAGTAGTTTTTAGCATGTGTTAAGCTAAAAATACATCCCTTTCAATGTTGTAACTTCTTACTTTTAATGAGATCAATTTAAAGCAAATTTATATTTATTTATTTAAAGAAAAATATTCTAAATTAATATTTTCAAAAACGTAAAAAAGTGGAACATGTTCATTGAACAGCTGTTTCTTTTATGTAAAAAAACAATCAACTGCATAAATGCAGGCGTACCTTATACGCCTGAAGGTATGCAACTTATTTAAAATCATGCTTAATACCACTTAGTAGACCTTTTTCGATACTTTAAGGAGCTGCTTTACCACCAATTATCTGTATCTTCAAACAGCTTACCATGATTGTACAGCACTTTGTGGGCAAACAGGGCCAGTTTTTGGAGCAATCCAATAAAACACCATAAACGACCCAACAGTCCATAACCCGGGACGGGAACAAGGCCAACAATCCTGGAAGATTTAAGCTAAGCCCTAACTTCAACGACAAAAGCGTGAACGACACAAGAGCGTGAAAAACGGTGTACACCGTTACTCCTAGACAGATGATGTAAAATGTATCAACTGTGTTGGTTTGTGGGTAGGCTGTACGGACACACAAGAAATACGCTCCAGAAATAGCCTCAACTAAATCCTACGTTTATGAGAATCAATCTGTGCCCTATGAAGGGGCGATTGTTTAGCCAACATTAGCAAAGGGACCCATTTCCCATTCCCTGCAGGAATGTACCTATAGCCATACTTCAAAATGTTCCAGACAAATGAGAGTTAATTTCGTGCTCTAAAAGGTATTATCTGGAGGGCGCTAAAGCTTAGTTCCGAAAAACGATGACGAACGTGCCCTTGGTACATCGTTTGCCCACAGGATGGATTAATAAAATTATCGTTGGATTTAGTCTCGTGGCTAGCGAGTGGGTGTTTTAAGGATCGTAGACACGCTTTCGAACTCCCTATTCTACACTGCTTACAGATTTCGAGTCCATTTTAGGATGAAGTGTGAAAATGTGTTTAATTCGGATTTTCGAGCGGATATACGAAAATGAACAATCTATTCTCAGAACAGCAAAATACTTGTGATGAATCAATTAATTTGAACTATTCATTAGCAGCGTATATTAAACATATTTCATGGAAATCTTTCATCTCAAACCGTGGCTATACCCTTTTTACGTGGAATAATTTCCTCTTATTTTTAATTAAAAGAGTATAATTAAAATCTTATCAATTGAGCTTGTTATTTAATGAAACTTTATAGAAAATTTATTGTACAATTAAATATCGATCGAGGTAAAACATCAAACCCCTTACCTTTGTGGGTTTGTTGTAATGTGTGAAAATAATATCAAACTATGAAGAATGTGAAACACCTTCAAAAAGGCACAATAACGAACTTTGTTTGACACAATTGACCCATCATGAAACGCCATCACGAACGGTATAACGCTGGTATAACGCTGTTAGAAACCGACTAAACAACTCGTAAGCGTAGCCATTAAGTGTTTCGTCGCATCCACCAACATCATCCACCGGTAGGGTTCCTTCCGATAAGGATATGACGCGGTATACCACACCTCAGGAAACTTCCTGTAGTTTGTGCGCCTAATGTCTGTGTGTATTTGCCGGTCATCCATCACTCATAAAACATAACATCGATGACTCACCCAACGATGGGTGAGTTTTATCCATTAGGATGCCGATAACGGGGTGAAATGCAGGGTGTTAGCGATGTTTCCGCTCGTTACGTACTCTGAGGAGGGAGGGAGAGTTCGTTTTATTAAATTCTGTCTACATTTTTTCCCATTTCCCCAACACAGACACGCAGTGTCAGCAACACCGTGTGTACGTAAAGCTGCTCCATACTGGAGCTAACCCAAAAAGCGACGAGACGAGCCTGTGTTCCCTTTGAAACCATTTTCTTTTTTTCCCTGCTTGACCTCCGGTGACGTTTTTCGTTCCGTCTGTATGTGTGTGTGTGTTCTTTCGGAAAAAATGAAGGATAGGCCGTAAGGTCCGCACACATCTATCTTCCCAATCTCTCCACCCTCCAGGGCACTACTTCACGGCTACCGAGCAAAAAGCCGTTGATAAATGTTTCATGTATTGGAGCATAAATTAAATTTCCCTTAATTATGACCACACCGCTTCCCTGCCTGCCTGCCAGATCGTTTGGACTTCCTTGCCAATGCGTTTGAAAGGACGTGACGACGTTGAAATGTACTACCTAGCGAACGCGCCTAAAGGAACCGGAGGAGCGTTATTTAACGCTTCAGCAAACTAGCAGCGTTATCCGGTTGGGTGAGAAAGGGTGAACTAAAGAAAGCAAGAAAAAAAGGGCACACACCCTGTCAACGGCAGTGAGGAAAAAGCGAGTGGTGCGATGTAAAGCGGGTTCAGGTTCCTTTTGCAGGATGGAGTTTTCGTGTGGAGTTGATTATTTACTTCCACTACGATCGAAACCGCCCATTGTGAGGCACACATTATTGCCGTTCCTATTTTTCCTCCCATTTTATTTTACTCTCACATTTTACGTACGTGATAGAGAGTAATCCTGCTGGTGTTTTGTAATTTCATTTAACATACCCTTTTCAAGCACAATTTCTACTCACGTTGAAATTTTATTTCCTTTAAATCCCCTCACGAGCTATCGGCTACGGTTTGATGTTTTTTTGTTGTTTAATTCTATTGCAATTACGGGACACAAAAAAAAAACGAAAATAAATACGTTACTCGTGCCGGTTTGATTGTGACCGCATACATGAACCGGATTCAAATACAACGGAAAGAAGCACATTTTCCACACACTTGATTCAACGCATCACATCGCACGTGCTCCGTACAGGCTCATCGGCACACACGACATGAACCATAATGTTTCCCCTTTTTTTTCTTTTGGCTTCTTCACGGTTTGCCGACTCTTCAGGTTTTCACTTTTCCACATCCGGACAGCGGACAGACAAACAGTAACGACAAAACAAAAAAAAAACGCTACCAGGTTCCGGTCGGTATCATTCCGCACCGGCAGAACGTTTCACCGCCAACGCCAGATGATATTTTGATTTATGCTCTTCATACCATCATCGGATTGTGAAGATGCGGTACCCGCGAGTCCGGTCATTAGGTATGGTAATGATCATCATTATGGCCGATCGTTCAAAAAGCATGCCCTTCCGAGAACGAGCACCGCCCGGTTCCGGAATTATGTGTGAACATTGCGTGAAAATCATGACCTCAAAGTTTTGCGGGTCGTACCATATCGGTGTGAGATAAAATCGGATATTGCTGCTTGCCGCCTTTACGTGTACGATCCGAGCGGGAGGATTGTCAAATTTTTGGGGTGAAATTTAATTGCACTTTTTCACTTCAGGCAAAGATGAACGGTTCATAAAGTACATGATAGGACGACGATAGGACCGGTGGTTGCAGGTTTCTGCTCA
>CM028106.1:26320395-26357544 GCA_016170015.1 Anopheles longipalpis
TTCGCTTGCTAGGAAGATCTTCGTCCTTCTTATACTACACAATGTTGTAGGCACATCATCGGCACCACGTACCACGGCTGGTGTATGTATGTGTCCCTGCCGTACACGACGTGTAGGGTTCGCATGTTAGCATGAAAAAGCCATGACGTCCTGAGGGGTGGCCCGGCAAAGCATAAACCCCCGTACGCAAAACTGTGGCATTTCGATGATGATTTCGATTCGTTTATGTTGCGGTAAAAATTGTTTCGCCTTCTGTTGCCCTGGGTTTTTTTTGCGAGCTTTTCTCTTTTTCCCTTGCTTACTTTCGTCCCCTACTACCGTGCGGGAGCTACCATGACGTTTTACTGTACGGACAGGCAAAAAAAGGACATCTTGATGCAGATTGTTCGCCCCATTCGTACATCGTTTTGCTGAGAATGAGAACCCATCCGCATCTTATTTATATCCTTGTGAACGACTTCGAATTTAGACAGCCCTGTGGCTACCATACACACGAATCGTATATGTTTTGTGAGGTCATCTTCCACCCGCTCCATCTTCACCCCTGCTAAAAGCGAAGGACATTTTGGAGGGTGAACTTTTCGACCGGGGGAGCCAATGTTTCCGATTCTCGATTCTCGTTATTTTCAGCTTTTTATTGCACCTTATTTGTGTTCGCTCACATTCTTTCCTCCCCCTTCTACCCAGCTAGGTGCCTACGACGCAACGGAAACCAACCACACGGAACGACCATAGCAATGGCCGGGTGTGTTCAACGGTTGTGTATTACCCTTACCCAATACAATCCGTTTCGATCCTGTTTTTTTTACACACCTTACTTAAAGGCTCTTCCATGCCTATGTTTCAGCAACGTACTGTGTACGTCTCTAAAAGCAAAATCCCACTTTGGTCAGTAAGCATCTCACAGCTGTCCTTTTTTTCTTCACTTGGAATTCCCCAGGAAGACTTCTGGTGTGAGCCTGGCTTCCCCCCCAAAAAAAAAAGAAAAGAAAAAAACAAAATGAACACTCCACAAAAAGTAACATCAAAACCACAAAAAGTGTGGGCAAACCGTTTTCTCACGCTGTCTTGCGGGTGGTGGAAATTGCAACATTTCCCTCTCCTCCTCTCCTTATCCACCCATTCAGCCGCAAAACACAACTCATTTTGTTGCTGAGTTTTTTTCTGCAGTTTTTTTGTGTTTTTCTTCTTTCAAGCACAATTTCGTTATGCTTGCATCGTTTCACACCGGAAGATGAACGAAAACCCCTTTTTCGCATCTCGACGGTGAATCCTTACTGCTACATCCTTATTCCATTTCCCAGCTTCCCCAACCTTGCCAGAGTTGCCGCTAGTTTTCCCCGCAAACCGAGCGCACTTTTCATTTCCCATGCGGAGCTTGTGCATATATTTTCTTTGCCGTATTTATGCAAGAACGAACGAACCGAGAAGGCTTGAGATTTTATTTTCAGCCTGTCTGTGTTTTCACTCTCATTCTCTCTCTCCCTCTCTCTCTGTCACTCGCTCTGTTTCCTCCACATTTGCACCAAACGGGCGAGCATCGGGTAAAATCCCCATGAATAAAACAAACATCGCAAGGATAACCCTATTTTTGCTATTTTCTTTCCGTTAAAACCAAGCTGCACTCACTGGGAGCCTACGGTTCGCGTGCACACGTACCGGTTCTTCGGAGTGATAGCATTATTTAATATTTATCGGTTTTGCATTTTGCCTTTTTTCCCATCCCAACAGTTGCCACAGCTGGCAGGGCTGAAGGAGACGAGCCTGTTTCGACAGGCTTTCGGAGGCTTTTGTTGCGAAAAAAAGGCATGAACGGTAAAGCATAAAATAATGCTTCCATTCGATGCCCTTTTTCACCACGGCACCGTAATAGTCGACGCCACTTATGCAATGGGCTTTGAGCCGATCGGAAGTTGAATAGCTTATGCACGGTAGCGATGGGTGTAAAGGGGAGGGGGAGGGAATTAGATTGAGATGGTAACAACAACAAAAAATACAACAGTGGAAATGGATTCGATTTTTATGTAATATTTTCCTATTATTCACAAAGTACTTAAGATGTAATGCTGTTACAAAGCAGCGACAAGACTTCAACTGTTAGGGGTTGATAACCGTAGAAGAAATTTAAGCTTAAAAGCTCTATAAGCTGTTTTTTTTTGCATAAAAATTTTTGTTGGAAATATGTTGGAGCTTTAAAGACTTTTACTGAAACATTAACAAACCTAAATATAATATGTCATTTCCACAGTCTGTGATATTTATGTAAGTAAACCTTAAAAGTTTTCCACTCTAACTATCCACTCAAGCAACTCATTTGGCAAATTACTCTACTCCACAGCAGTGCAATTTCGTTAAAGTTGCAAATTTGCTCACTTTCCACAAGATATTCACACTCGACATTACGGCCGGGGAGTGTCATTGCGAGTCGCTTCAACATGAGCTACTCGAGTAGCATACCCATTAAGCTCTCCGTAAAACTTCCATCGTCACACCAAAAAAACCCATACCAATGGTGTTTGGTTATGGGACGAGTAAAAAAAGCACCCACCTCCAATTAACCTTACGACCGGAATGAACCTCACATACACACTCACGTACCACAAGTATCCTTTCTGTCCTGCATCTGAGGGTCACCTCATTCAACTAAAAAGCCATTTTGTTGACCCATTTGGGTTTGGCGAGATTCCCGGAGAAAAAATAAATAACTCCATACAAGAAAAGCGGAAGGGAAAAACGGAATCAAATGCACACGCCATAGAATTTTTCCTTCTCACCCTTTGCACTTCTAAATGAAGACATTTTTAGAATCTTTTTCCATTCCCGTGTGTTCAGATTCATTTCCTAAAATGAGGGCGGAAGGGGAATTTCCCTTTTCCCAAAAAGGACATAGCAAACAATACACGTTAAGGAGCGAGTAGGAAAGCATGTGAAAATCAACAATGAAGGTTTCGCTCTCATCCACATTGACAGCAGCGGTACCGGCTAAAGGCAATAGGACCACCATTCGGCAACTTTCGGGCAATCTGTGATGTTGATCATTTAGCTTTTTACCATCAATTTCCCTCATGATATCATTGCCATCGTCCATTACGTCCATCTGAAGATGGTGCAAAAACAACGCCAAAAAAGAGAAAAAAACACACGATTTCCCATTTCATCCCCCCCAGTAATGGGACATTTGTTCGTGGATCGTGGGGGGGGGGGATTGGAATGGAGCAAAAAACCAATTCATTTGACCCTTTTTTTCCCACACCACACCCGAGATCCTGACTGCTCACTTATTCATTCTCTCGTTTGTCGCTGTCAGCTGGCCTTCGCTTTTGTGTTTGCTTTCGGTTGATGTCCTTACGGTTTTGTTTGCAGCGACCCGGCGATACGGTAAACGGATGGGGCGCCCTACCGTATTCCTTATCTTCATGCTTACGGTTCTTCGACATCGCATCGTTTATTTGTTATCTTTGCCTCCATTTCGATGAAGTGGCGTCATTCAGTGTCAACTCAATTCATTCACACCGAATGACACTACCGGGCGTGTGATGGCGGTAGGAAGGGAAAGAGAGAGAGAGAGAGATGTGGAAGGGAGGTTACTACTTTCACTTTTCTCTGGGCTTACCGAAACCCCGAAAACATTCGTGTCCTTTCGTAATGCGATGAATAAAGCATGAATGAAGGCATGAAAACAAATCAGAGTGAAAGCACTAGCACGTGCGACCTTCGTTAGCACTGGATGGTGGATGTCTACTATACCGGTTGGATTGTTGATGAGAAAGATCCACAAAATGTATCCTTCAATTTGGGTAGCCTGATGGTTCATAATAGAGTACGCCAATTTAGCTCCACCAGCCATATCGGTATTATTATTTCCAATATTTTTTACTTCTTTTTTCACCTTCGCCTTCGTTGCATTAGTTCGAAAGCCAAAGGAGAAGAGATCAGTGTGTCCTTTCCACCGTTATATATTATTCGTTGTAGAAAACACTCCAATAACAACATGAATAATGTAGATCCAACCACATATAAATAGTAGACCTACCCAATATCATCAAGTTCTTACGATTATTAAACTTAAATATCAATCTGAAACTCTAAAATTACTTCCCTTTGTCAACATACAATTCAATCCTTCCCGTTACCCTTTTCGCTTAGTTTTCAGTATACTGTTACACATTTGTTTTGTCTATCGAAACATCCAAGAATTCAACCACTCAATACTGATCATGTAACAGGAAAATATTGCGTTGAAGTTCTTCTCCGAAGGACCCTTGAAACGATGGTCCACTTCCACGGCAAAACCGAAACCTGAAGAGGGTGTCCGCACACAAAAGGTCACATGCGGTTTTCTGTATGGTTCAAGCTTTCATCAAGTGACCTATGGAATTTTATCCCTTTGACCACACCTGACACTAACCGCCGACCGCGCGTGGGTTATGCATATTGTTAGCCTTACCCGAGACAGAATTGTTCTCCATTTCTTTTCTTTTTTTGCAACCCCATGAATCAATTTCCCTTGTACTGCCCGTAGTATGATCGGACCGTTGTAGTCCTTTTTTTCCTTCGTTTTTTCCATATGTTCTTTGACGTTTCATCACTGCACCATTTTGCCTGTAGTGCAAGACTTTTCGTTGAACTGTTTTTCCACTAAACGCCCAGGTCAATCTGTCTCTCGTTCGCCTTCGCACTGCACATGAATAAAAAGAGGCAAAACAATAACAGGAAAAAGAGTAAAAAACAGCAATACACTCAAACACGCAGCCTAAAAACCGGTGAAAATGCACCGGTACTATGAATGCAAAACGGATGAAAAGAGAAAGTAAGAAAAAAAAACGCCCAAGAATTCTAATGGAACGGCGCACCACCCTTTCATGGGGTTGAGCAGAGAAAGAGAAAGCGAAGCGGTACTGGAAAAGAAAAAAGAAAGAAAGAAAATGAATCGCTGGGTCCGGAAAACTTTCAAATTGAATTTCCGGATCATCCAGACGGGACTCTCCCGTCATCTCCGTAGTACACCTTTTGCTTGAGCCTGTGTTTGAGCGAGTGTATGTTTATGTTTGTGTCGCTGGATTTTTTTCTTTCTCTTTCCCTTTTTGTACATTGTACCTCTAGACACACAAAAGCCAACACGAGCACTAGCTCGTTTTCTTTTTCGATTACATTTTCTTCAATTTCCATATACTTTTTCTATCGTTTTTATTTTATTTTATTTTCTTGCTTTCCATCGTTCTACCGGATGCACCGAATGCTAGAGTGTTTCTTTCTGTCGCTGACGTCGAAGACATTGCAACGGGCAGTTTTCCCCCTCCTTTTTTGTTGCAACCCGTAACTTTATTATCTTTTTTTTTATTCTTTACCATTTTCATCGATAAGAAAATTTGTTCTGAAGTACCGTGGAGGGGAAAAAATATGCTTTACTTTTTTCGAAAAGTTTCGCAGCAGCCCCAACAATAACGACAAAACGTTCCCGACCATTTCTGGCTGTCAATATTCATCCATTAGTGACAATATGCAATCTAACCGGTCCATTTCAATATCTTGAGTCACTTCTTGTCGAAAAAGTGAAGATAGTGCCACGTGCCACACTAGCTACTTGCCGCAGAGCCACGCACACGTTGTTTGGCGTATGATCATCCTCCCCAAGCTGTATTATGAAAGGTTTTTCAAGCACTGTTTACGATTTTATGATTAGTTTTCCGGCTTCTGTGCGCTGTAAATGTGTTTGCAATCGTTCTCTACATACTGTGTCAATAGACGTGCTAATAGCAAAACCCGTAAAGGACATCTTGTTTAGCAGAGCAGAGTATACATTCCATGCAGCGTGTTCGTGCTAAGATTGACGTGATAAGCTGGACTCTGAGTTTCGCTGGTTTCGTTTTCCATTTCACGTTGCTACACACGGCAACCATTGCTTCTCAACTTCTTTCACACAAAATTAGGTTCCTCAGTGCTGGAATTGCAATTCTATAAACACACCCACACCATCACAACATGACTGACCATGACCAAGCATCTGCACGCTGCAATTGACACCTCACGGTGTCTTGGTTTTTCCCCCATTTGTCTACAATTTTCCAGCTCACAAATTGAAACCATATCACCAATGTCCGGGCAATTCTCGGGCTCTGGTGGTGAATGAACGCTCGGTAAACAGGAGGCACCATCATGTAAACACGAGCGAAACAGCAACCGATTAGTTGCTGCACATCGTTTCAGGCAGGCAAATAAATCTCTGCAGCCTTGATAAAATATTCAATACGTACGCTTTTAACCGGGGTCCCCTCTCCCCGAAGGGTATGTCTAATGGGTGAACTTTCGGGACCACCTGGGACGTACGTGGAATTACAGCACACTGGGACATGGGTAATATGGAAACCGTACACAGGGTGTCGTTTACTATTGGTGGAAATTTTGATCGCTTTTCATTCGCTTCTTCGCCACACGTTCATGCCATGCCAATGGGAGTATAAGATGCAACTTATATGGTGGATGATGATGATGCCCTTTGGTAATTTTGCTATTTAACCCTTTGTGGGGTATGTTTCATTGTTGAAAAGATCATCCATTTTTAAGGTGCAGTTTTTTTAAAATGATCTATCACAGGAACCTATTGATGTAATAAGCCTTTGGAATTTTTCGTTTATAACCTCTAAAAAAAATATTCCAATCCAACGTTGTCCGTCCAAAGGTTAATCTGTTGCGGCATCTTGCATCCATGGTGTTACGAACGATCATACACAGTATCAAAAAGCACCACACACTCAAAAGGGTTCAAAGTGGTGAAATTTCTATGTCATCTTCTAGGGCTCGTTCCTAGTCCCTAGTCTCTTCGGAGGGGACTGGATTCAACCAAGCAGCCAGATTGGCCGTCCGTTTTATTTTTATTTTTTTTTTGGGTGTCATTTACACGAGAATGTTCATATCGGGAGTTTGGGTAACAGTGTTCGTTCGTCCCGGTGCTGGTTCCAGTAGTGACACACTGAAGCCGAACTTCAAAGGCATCACCGTCCATGGTACGACACGCGTCTATCGAAAGCATGTCGTAATCCAAACCAAACAACGTTTCGCAGCGAATACCCATCGGCCATGGCAGCACTTCATAGGATAATCCTTTCCCTTCATTGCTAAAGTGTTTCAACAGAGGGAATCCTTGTTGACCAGGCGAAAGCTTACCAGACAATACATGGGTGCATGCTAGTGATGCACTTGTGTTTCTTTTTTTTTTTTTTGGTTGGTTAGAATTATGCACCTTTTAAGTTTATGTAACCGTTAACCTTCATGAGAAAAGAAAATCGATTCATGTAATATCCTTTGTGACAAAAATCTCATTTTGGTGCTTCTTTGCATTGAACAATTCAAACTCAATCATGTAAGAGGGATAAGGTTAAGGGATTCTAAATTTAGTTTTAACTTTTATTGTATTCTTTCATTTAATTACTAAAAATATTTATGGAAAAGAAAAAAAACACAACATCTAAACAAATCAAATCATGTGAATGATTTATTTCTGAATATTATTTAAATTTTAAAGAAATTTATTGCTGAATTGGAATGTTTTAAACAAAACATAATCATATTTTTTATATTTTTCACTTTATCTAAGATTTCGTTTTTGAAATTCTTAGTGAAAAAGTATGTTAAGGTTTTAAGAATGTACAATTTTTTTGATCAACTTCCATTATATGGGAAAATTTACAGAAAAAAACTTTTATTTTTCTGCATGAGCTACCCAAAGAGCTTCCGCCTTTTTTTTGTTTATCAATTAAAAAAATACAGAATAACAAAATGCATCGGTTCAACAGTTTCAAAGCATCGTTAGTTCGATCAAAATGAAATTCCTCTGGCTTTTGAAATCAACACAACAGTACACACACACAAAAGTGCAGCTCATCATCAACAATCTAACTGCAACATCAACAAACTGAAACAACAGGTCGTAGGCACGAATTCCCCTAGCGATTTTTTCCACCATTTTTTTTTCTCCTCTTCATTCTATTTCTATCGCTCTCTCTCTCTAAACTCCACATTGGTGTTCCATTTTTCAATGATTTTTTCGTGTTTACTTTTGCCCGTTTTTGGCTCTCCTTTTTTTTTTGAGTGGAATTGAAAATTTAAAGAAGAGTGTAGCACGTGGCACAAGTGTTGTGCCGTTTCCCTAGCGTTCCTTTCAACCCAACCCTGGGGTTGGCGTACGTGCACATTTTTATTTGCATTTTTAATTAAGTTTCTTGCACAACCGATCCTTGCACTCATCATCCCGCGGTCCACCTCAAACCGCACAAAATGTTGCCTCTTGAAACACGAACCACCGCGTTAGAGGAACCGGAATCGTTTGAATGTTTTTCCAACCGTGAACCGATTATTGAGTGCCCATGCTGAAAAGCATGACCCATTTCGCACCGTTTGCCGACCACCACATACTACCCCTTTCCGCAGGGAGCAGGAATGTGGGATGTACAACCGGCAGCGAAAAAAAAAACGGGGATCAAAAAAAGAAAACACAGGACGAACTCATCGCTGCGTGGTTTTGTTCTCGGTGGGCATCGTGATCGTGATGTATATAGTTGGTTATTTCGGGAACATCGCCCCATACAGGTTTCCTTTCTTGTTTTTCCTTTACCCTCCCTTATTGGTACAATTCATCGCCCGGTTCAATCTCGATTCACCTCCCACCGGTACAGATTTGTTTATTCACCTGAAAAGTGCAATTTAAGCGATTTGTTTTAATTTCATTATTCCAACCCGAATTGCACCCGTGTAGCGAGCTGCTGGGAACCAACGCAGTGCACGAAGAAATAACTGACCATGTCTGCAAAAACTAAAAAAACTCAGTGTGCAATTTCGTGTAAAACCTGGTGAAAAATGTACCAATTTTAATACAACTCTAACTGCAGCCTGTTTCTGGCGGGTGCCGATGGAGGCGCCTGGTACGCGTCCGGTACAATCTGGCTGCGTCATGCACGGAGCGCCGCTTAATGATGAAAAATGCTCACCATGTACGTGCTGTGCAGGAAAACATCCACGAACAGCCGTTTGTCATCATCATTTACACGTTCAGAGTGTGAATGTATGGTTCGGTTTTTGGTGAGTTTTGTAACTGCAATCCATTTCACAAACGATAAATTAATATGTCCAGGTGCTGCCGCAAACGATTTTTCGGTGCGGTCCGAAGAGCAAACGATTCAATTTAAAACTTTTCCCCTGTGTGGTGTACTATGGTCGAAAACTGCATTAATCCTGCACGACTTGCAACCGTTTGTGGAAGTTTTTTCTCACTCATCGTTTAAAACTACCGCTCCAACCTGTGATCGTTAAACGCATGGGGTGCCTAACCCTTGCGAAAGATTAATCCTTCGTTCCGTACTTTTCGTTCTTAATGCATATGTGTGCGTACATGTGTGTGTGTTTGTGTGGTGCCAAAAAGTTAGTTTTACTACATTCAGGTGCATTTTTTCACAAAACCACCTGCTAGATGCAAATACAATTTTATAACTTCTTTGTTTGACCTAACTCAGACGGGTACAAAAACTAACGTACGCAGCCCAAATGGTGAAAAGCAGATTTAGCTGCTCGCCGTAAAGAAAATGTGCAAATATATGCATTGCACAGTAAAGAAAAAAACAACAACAAAATTTCACATCCACACGCTCTTAACGAAGAAGCATCACTGCAAACAGATGCAAACGCATTCAACCCCAAAACAACACACCCCCGTTTTATACTTGTTCAGCTACAACGATTGGAAAGTTGTTTTTTTTATCTCTCTCTCCTCCGTAGCTCCCCAGTTGGGTTTTCATCCGCACACTGATTGTATTGCAGCAGCAGCAGCAGTGGAAGAAGAAGCAGAAAAAAAAACCAAACGCTCCACCAACAACGGCGCATCCCTGTAGCTTACATCCTAATTTTCAACCTCGTTAGGACGCATCCGGGTTTCATCGTGCAGAAAAACCGCAAAAATCTGCTTCACACAAAAGCCGCCCACTACGACGGTGGCGTTACGGTTCGCTTGGCAAAACACCTCACTGCAATCCGACTTCCGTGTGGGAAAAACCTTTTCTCACGTGTGTTTCTATGTGTGTTTATATGTGTGTAAATGTTTCTATCCTGAGGTGGTACAATTTTTCTCACTGCTTTGTTTTTCACTCTCTCCCGAAAGCGTACGAACTATCTTTACCTGATGGTACAGTCTTGTGTGTGTGTGTTGTTTTTTTTTTAGTTAAACTCAACGTTAAAAAGTAAAGGGCAAATGGGGTTCAATTATTGTACCCACATGTAGGTTGTTCGTGTGTTTTTTTTTTTCTCTCCGCTCCTTTACCACTAAGATGGCACTTTGCAACACTGTAACGGGTGCAGCCACACGGTTGCACTTTCTCCGTGTGCAAACAGCAAACATTCGACACGTAAAAAATTAAAATGAAGGAAGCAAACAACGCGACCAATGTTAAGCTGCAAAAAAAAATGGAAGGCGAACGTTCGTTGCCATGCTCAATATGTTTTACTTCCTCATTTTCCGGCCCGGGGAAAAGTGGTAGCCCTCTCTTAGGTAATGGAGCAAAGGCAGAAAAAAAAGTATAGTTAAACTTTCCCTGGGTCGGAAAGCGGTGAAACCATTTTAACCCTACGGGGCCAAAGGAAAAAGGGCTGACCGAGAAACTCATTTACAGCAGTAGCTCGAAAGTAGCTACGTGGACGTTTTCATTACAGTTTTTTTTTCTCTTTTCCATTTTTGTTCTATAATGTAAGAAATTGTGACTTTTTTTTTTGCTCGTTAGCCTATGACCCCTTTGCTTCGCTTCGCTTTGTCACAACCCGGGCCAGGATAGTGCTTTTCTTGGGGCTTTTCCATCACGCACGGACCATCCACCTGCCCACGAGCAGCCCAGCCATAACCCCATTTTAATTCGTGCGAGAAGAGATGTATTTTCGGTACGTGTCCTAACGGCGCGGTCATCCGGATCGAAGAAAAACTCATTCCGTTGTTCCGACTCGCCTTGCCGTCTCGGCACGCCAACCATGAACCTCCGGTGCTTTGTGTTCGGTTTCGACCGAAAGTTTTTGAATTAGTATTCCTTGATGCCATCCGTGCGTTTGCCTGATCCAATTTTGCTTATATATCTTCCGGTTGACCGTAGACCGAAGATGAGCTTATCATGTTATGCTTCCCCCAGGCTGCACTCAAAACTGCCGATAAAGCGCTCTTCACACAAACACAAACGAGAAGATAGTTTCCAATAAGTTCAATAACTTCCGAAAGCACGATTTTTTTTCTCTCTTCTCCTTCTGAGAATCTCATATAACAGTGAACATCATCGCAGCATGCTTAAGCCTGAAAACATCTTTCTCCCACCCCGCCTCAGGTTATCCATGTGACCGAAAAACTTCACTTTTACATCCGAGTGGTTTTTACGATGAAATTCTAAATTTCGTTAGAAAATCGGCAACCATGTCATATCGACTTGCCTCGGATGCCCACTACACAGCCCCTTACGATTGTTTGAAAACCCCCCATCGTTGAACTTTCACTTTGCTGTGCGGAAGGGGAAACTTTGAAAACCCCCCTTTGAACATCCCTCAAATCGAGTCAACTGGATGCTGGATGATTTGGCCAATCAAATGGCACGTGCTGCTTCTGCCCGGAATGTTGGTTGCCTTCAAACAATCCGATTATAGTAATTGTTCCCTTTTGGGTTCCTATTGCCGAGAAATGGGTACACCAAGCGCCAAACACACACACAAACACACTTATTCCGAAACGGTTTGTTACAAGCTGAATCATTATTTGTGGTTAATTAAGTTGATTGAATACTCGTACCGAATGCTATAGCTCTCTTCACTGCAAAAAACCGCTACACATTAACCACATTTTCCTGGAAGGCTGCGTCGAACCGCATTTGTAGCAGAGTGGTAGAATGCATTTGTACTACGATTTACAAAACGTTACAAGCTACAGTTCTCTCACAGTGCACCCATACAAACACACACACACCGACGTAGATCACATTTTCATCCCTTACAGCATTTTCCCTTAATTACGTACATAATTTGATACTTGCCTGCTCGTGTTTCTGTGCCGGGTGAAATGTTTATTTTACACCAGGGAAAGCGATATGATAAACGTGCCACATTTTCTGGCAAATGGCGTGCAACATAGCAACCTTCCCATGTTTGATCCTGCGGCGTTTGGCCTAAAGCNCCAGCCATAACCCCATTTTAATTCGTGCGAGAAGAGATGTATTTTCGGTACGTGTCCTAACGGCGCGGTCATCCGGATCGAAGAAAAACTCATTCCGTTGTTCCGACTCGCCTTGCCGTCTCGGCACGCCAACCACGAACCTCCGCTGCTTTGTGTTCGGTTTCGACCGAAAGTTTTTGAATTAGTATTCCTTGATGCCATCCGTGCGTTTGCCTGATCCAATTTTGCTTATATATCTTCCGGTTGACCGTAGACCGAAGATGAGCTTATCATGTTATGCTTCCCTCAGGCTGCACTCAAAACTGCCGATAAAGCATTCTTCACACAAACACAAACGAGAATATAGTTTCCAATAAGTTCAATAACTTCCGAAAGCACGATTTTTTTCTCTCTTCTCCTTCTGAGAATCTCATATAACAGTGAACATCATCGAAGCATTCTTAAGCCTGAAAACACCTTTCCCCACCCCGCCACAGGTTTTCCATGTGACCGAAAAACTTCACTTTTACATCCGAGTGGTTTTTACGATGAAATTCTAAATTTCGTTAGAAAATCGGCAACCATGTCATATCGACTTGCCTCGGAAGCCCACTACACAGCCCCTTACGATTGTTTGAAAACCCCCCATCGTTGAACTTTCACTTTACTGTGCGGAAGGGAAAACTTTGAAACCCCCTTTGAACATCCCTCAAATCGAGTCAACTTTGGATGCTGGATGATTTGGCCAATCAAATGGCACGTGCTGCTTCTGCCCGGAATGTTGGTTGCCTTCAAACAATCCGATTATAGTAATTGTTCCCTGTTGGGTTCCTATTGCCGAGAAATGGGTAAACCAAGCGCCAAACACACAAACACACTTATTTCGAAACGGTTTGTTACAAGCCGAATCATTATTTGTGGTTAATTAAGTTGATTGAATACTCGTACCGAATGCTACAGCTCTCTTCACTGCAAAAACCGCTACACATTAACCACATTTTCCTGGAAGGCTGCGTCGAACCGCATTTGTAGCAGAGTGGTAGAATGCATTTGTACTACGATTTACAAAACGTTACAAGCTACAGTTCTCTCACAGTGCATCCATACAAACACACACCCACCGACGTAGATCACATTTTCATCCCTTACAGCATTTTCCCTTAATTACGTACATAATTTGATACTTGCCTGCTCGTGTTTCTGTGCCGGGTGAAATGTTTATTTTACACCAGGGAAAGCGATATGATAAACGTGCCACATTTTCTGGCAAATGGCGTGCAACATAGCAACCTTCCCATGTTTGATCCTGCGGCGTTTGGCCTAAAGCTTTCCAAATTTGCCTCTCCGTAGTACACATACACATACACACATTTGAGAAGTTATATTGACGAGAACTGTGGGAGACTGCCATGTTGGAATAGCTTATTGGGGGATGAAGTTTCATCTAGCAGCATTCTCCCCCAAATATTTGCTACGGTGGCTCGTGTATCGGAAGGTGCGTGGTATACACTACCATTGGTGCCTTTTTCGGACAGCTTCCTAGTATATTTGTGTGGATCCGTTTTTGCATCATTAGGGAATACGCTCATTGCCGTCGGGAGTCGGGAACGATGAAGTATATTTATTACATGGTTCAAAACTTTGCTCCACACACACACACACCACTCCAACGTCTATTAGCATCATCATCATCCACCCCCTATCAGGCTAAGAACGGGGCTGGCTGGCTGACTGATAAAGTGAAGCGAAACAAAGACTATAATTGTATAATTTTAGTTCCTCCAACTAGTGTAATGCCGACCGTACAACATCAAACGGTCGGCCGTAAAATGGAGCAGCTGGACGCATTTTACAACCCAAATACTGCAGGGTAGGCGGACCAGGTAAAACGGTGGTTGTGTAACGCTGAAATGAAATGAATGTTATTTTTCTGGTCTTGTTTTTTTTTTGTTTAGTAGTTCCCTCGTAATCCTTCGAACACGCGTTGGTTGGCACGTGACCTGCGGCATAGTGCGATGGTTCGTAAAGGTCAAAACCTACTGAATAATAAAACGTACCATTTCTTCCAAATGTTATTGCTGCCAACCTACCATCCCATCCACCTCCTATCCCAGAGCGATCCACGCCTGTTGTTACTTGTGCACTACACTGGGTTTATTATAAATTCAATTCCGAAAACGTTCCGTATGGTTTGTGGAAACGGTTTGCAGTGGCCCATTCTACCCAATGATCGAAATCATCGGGATCCCAATGGCCGTCGGTACCCTTTCACAGTGATTTTGGAAAATTCGAAAAAACTTCAGGCGCCTCCACTCCTATTGGTGGAACGTATTTTCTAAGAGGTTTAAAGGAAAGCTGGGTGGGAAAAACCTCACTCCCCCCAGAAACGCCCTTCCCGGTACGCAACCCAGTATGAACGTGATCAACGGTTGCGCACTTTTTGGTGCACGGAATGTTAATTATTAATTCAAACCAGTTCCCAACGGCGATCGGTTCGTTTCTAAATGGTGGTATCCCGGGCCCATCGGGTGGTTGTGGTTGTAAATTTTTGGGAAGTGAAAAAAAATCCCCTTTCGAAACTCCCATGTGTTAATCCCCGTGCAGGAGCGTTTTCGATAGTGATGGGAATGGTCGAGATACACTTAGCAATCTCTGTCGGTCAGCCGGAGGATACAGCTGAATTAGTTATTTGCGAGGCGTAAAGACGAATAAATTTAAGACCTTTTTGCTATCCTTGGGATTTGTTTATCTCTATGGGAAATGGGTCGACAACTGATCGAACTTTAGTTTTAAAGTGTTTTTAAAGCTCAAACAATGCAAGAAATTTTATGTGTGAATGTGTGTTATCTGTTTAGTAATAAATTTCCACCCCTTTTTATCTCTTCTCATTTCACTTAGGATGGCACATCGGCACCGAGAGATAAATCGATCCTACCGCATACGATCGATTTCGTCGAGCCGGAAGCGGACCATCGGATGCGTCATCAGCGCTTCATACGGCAGCAGCTGCACGAGCTCGAGGTGAAGCAAAGCGTGATGAAGCGACAACTGAGCGAACTGCATGGCCATCGGCTGGCGGATCGGTTGCGCAGCGTCGAGATCGAACAGCGACGTCTGGCAAGCGCTAGCTTCAACGTAAGCCGCCAGATCGTGGGTCTCGATAAGCTGCACGGTTCCATGCTGGAACTGCTCGAGGATGTTGAAGCGATACAGGGCAAGTTCGAGAAGACGGTACCGGATATGAGGCGAGAAATTGCCAAGGTTGAGTTTGGTGTTGCGCAGGCCGCCTCCGAACAGGGGCTTGTGCGGGAGGAGGTACACAATGCGGCCAAAAGCATTCAAGCGATGGCGGTCAGTGTGAGCGCACTGCAGGAGGAACGGGACACGGTCAAGCGGTTACAGGGTGAGGTGCACGAATTGAAGGATGAGCTGGCCAGGATTCGTTCAGCGTCCGTACTGCACCGGGAAATGGCACACAATCGGCTCGAGAAGGTAGGCAGCTGTCAAAATAAATAATTTCATTTTCCGGGTTGTCCGGTATCATTTACATGGCATGAGTGAGATATGTTTCATCTTAAGAATTTAGTCTTGTAGCTGAATAGATTTAATTTACATTTTCAATTGTTAAATTTCTTGAAATTTACGACTAGATAAATAACATGAAATTATTTATCCACATAATTCCAGACAAGAATTAATTCGTTCAAAAAATAGCCAAAATTTCCCTCAGTTGCAGTGCAGATTGGATAGAAGTACCTAGATTTTCAATGGTTAATTTTAGGAATCATTTTGGCATTTACATGAAAAACACAACTCCCTACAACATTGAACCTAGGTTCTCCACTTTGGCGAACACTGCAACGGTTCGTCCCCTATCCTGTTACTCATTAATCATTTACTGCTGCCAATGTACGTAATAGTACCATTTATACAAAACGAACTCGGGACAGCAACCATCCTTCACGGTATCTAACCAACACACAATGATGTCCCGATCTAGGAAAGAGTTTGGCTGCTACATCGCATTCGAGTACAACGTACTAAACCGATTCCCATGTTTGGCGCTACATAACATTTAATGAAAAATTGTTCACCGCAAAATTTGATAATCAAACGGAAAAGCCTGTCGTGACGCTGTCGGTTACCGGTAGGATCATTTCTCCACCACACTGCACACGATCAATCGATCGATCGGGCGAACGAACGGTACACGGATTTTGCACGTTGCGCTCTAATGCACCCTAACAGCGCCATCTCGTGCAACGGGTTAGGAAATTGGGCTACGCGAACCATGCACAACGCTAACGCTTGTGTTAAGCCAGAAAATTAAAAAAAAAAGAAAGAGAAGAAAAAACGCGTTCCCGCGCTTAGTATGGGGCATGCTTCACTTGTTTCGATATTTTCGGAACATGGGACAATGTTTTCCAACCAGGGGCAACCGATTCTCCGTGTACGGTTCCGCGGCGTAACCGTGTAAGAGCGCCCGTCGAATGGACCGTAACATGGAGACAAGCCATCCTTATCCGTATAGAGTGTTAGACGCCATGATGCACCATCATGCAGGTACTTCAGCCGTATGAAACATTTCACCGGTCCAAAAACCCGTGTGTGCACATTCATTAGCCAAACATCGTCTATCGCCACCAGTACCACCACCATCCGGTTGGATTTTTTTTTGTCCCCGGGACAACATGGATGTAAGAGTCCTTGATTTTGTCCCCGAAAAACTTTCTGCCGTGGTTTTGATATGAGTTGAGTGCGATACACAACACACACGAAAAAAATGCAACTAAAAAGAGAAAACAATGTTTATCTAGAGGGTAGAGGTAGATGTTGAGACGAGGTTTGAGCAGGGAAGGAAATAACGCGAATGATCGAAAAGTTGACAAGCGTGAAATTTAAATTACCTTCGCCGGATTTCCGGCAAAGCCCGAAAACGCTTGCACGCAAGTGTCCAGCGTGGTGTTGCCTGACGTTCTACCTGCGACTTTTCTTTGTTATACGCTCACAGCTTCAGTTTTTTGTTTTTTGTTCTCCAGCAGGACCCCTAAAGGTAGATATCGTCGTTCGTCTCTCAGACAATTTTTTTTGCGTATATCGTTGAATAGCCCCACGGGTATTCTGATTGGGATACCTACGGTAAAGGGAGGACTTGATGCTACCGAAGTCCTTTGGTGGCATCCGTCAACGGACATCAATTCACCTGAGTGAGCTTTCCGCAGGGAAATCGCATTTCTGGAAAGCTGAAATAACTTTCCTCTTATTGATTGATGGTAGCAGCATAGCACGTAGCAGAAGCAGCAGCAGCAGCAGCAGCATGACATAGGACGTGGAAAAGCTCGTGCAGTGAAACGCCTCATCTCGGGGAACGATTGTGCGTAACCAGCACGGTAGCGGGAGCTAAATTTGAAACGCGATAACCGAGATGGTAGAATAATACACGACATGTACGCCTGACATACGCTCAACATGATGAGACCGGGGAAAATTCATTTCGCCTGGGAATAAACATTTGTCTCGAAATGTAGGGTGATGCAAATTAGTGTGTGCGTCGTAAAACGTACGGTAGGCAGACACTCTCGCTGATGTTTCCAGAGACTGGTAGAATAAGTCATCTGTGCGTCTGTTTCGTGCACCGTACCGTTACTGTTTGTGCCTTTGTACGACGGAATGTTCTGTGAACAAGCTTTTGATAAGGATTCAAAACCGATTCATCAATTCCGTATGTCGATGTTAGGTTTTGAAGTAGGATTTTGATTTGCATTTTGTAAAATTAGTCAACCCCAGTACCTTGGCAATGTACGAATTCTGATCGAAATATGAACATGTCTCTAAATATAGGAGTTCTTGGAAATTGAAAATATATTCTGCTTAAGCAGATTATTTCATAGTATAAAAGAGAGCCTCATTTCGGAGGTATTTATTCACTGGTGACTCTATCACAGATCGTGACTTTATTGGCTTTTCCTCCCTTTACATAAAAAAGACTCCTGTAAAGATTTCAGGAATCTCTCGCTCTCTCTCTCTCTCTCTCTCTCTCTCTCTGTCTGTCTGTCTATTTCTCTCTCTATTGTTGTCTTTAGCAACTTATAAGGTCACGCCAGCCATGTCTGGCTTACTAGACATATTTTTAGCGCCTAGCCCGATAGTCAGTCATTGCTACGGGGAAAAGTTCTGGATGCGATTTGATACCCGCTCCTGTCGTGTGAAAGAAGCGCCGTTTATCACATACACCACCAAGCCGACCCTTTTTTTGAGGCATCTCCATTAGATCTAATTCTTGTAATCCAGAAGATAAATCACTTTAGACGATAAGCGATATCCTCTCAATTTCTGAAGAATTGACATTAGAATTCCAACTAAATTACTATTAGACGCGTATTAAGTGTTCAAGTGTATTGTGTTCGTTTAAATGATCATTGAAGCTGCGGGATATTAAACGGTTTATTTACCTACAATCGCACCATCTTCATCTACCAGCAAAAACAATTAAAGACACCTCAAAACGATACTAATTAGCTGCCTCATAGTAATCAAAGCCATTCGCTACATACGAAGATTGGCCCTTATCGCTAAGTTCATCGGCATCTCGTGCATGTTGTTTCGTTCCTATCCAATTAAGCTTATCTTCCACCATTGCCAATGAAGAAAGCATTCACTTACAATTGAATTGCGTCCACTACCGCAAACCCGCCACCGTCCACCATCCTGCATCTTTAGTATGCATCTCACATAAGCAATTCAAAATGAGCTAAATGTGTACTCATAATTCTAACTGCATCATTCCATTCAATTGCTGGGGTTTCCCGTTCTTCCATCAATTTTGGAATTATTAAACGACCCATATGTATGTGTGTGTGCTATCTCTGTAACCAGAACATCACACAAAGCATTCCACGCCAGTACTCGGAACCCGGATCGATTGCATATTAGTGGCCCGAAAACCATTTTATGAACGATTTAATTGAATTGCGGTACGGTAATGATTACAAAACATGGGTGACGTTTTGCGGTAATGGTGATTGCTTTGCCGTACCCGGGCCTATACGGTTGCCCGAATCCTACGATGAAGCTGTTCGGCACGTTCCAATTTCGATGTGACTTCGGTTCGGTTCCAAGCTTTATCCAACCGGTGCTGCTGCTGTTCGTATGTGTGGCTATACGCAAATTATGTGCTGGCTATATCTTGGCGTCTACTTTTTGTCCCATGCTCTTGGAACTTTGTGCTAAAAACTCTTACTCCAAATAGGAAGGATATTTCCCAGCAAAAGAAAATGCTTGAGAGAGAAAAAAATCGAATCCTTCTTACAGCCCCCAACAGGGAGGGAAAAAAGGGTTCACATCGAATAAAACACTCACCCCAAAGCGCAAGAAGTGGAGTGTCATCTTAACGGCATTCGTTCGGCACATCCTTTCGCATCTTGGTGCGATTTTGTATTTTTGCCAATTCATCGTTTCCCGCTCATTGAACGGGCGAGCGTTCAACCGTACACCATATGAGCCGGAACGTGTCGAAGTGCCACGGAGAAGAAGCGAGCAAAAATAAAGCGGACAAAACTTCTTCACGTGTGCCTGCCTGCTGCTCTATCTCGATCAGTATCTGGAAACCTTACTGCACACAGAAAAAGAATGCTCCACACTCAAGTTGGAGCCGCCGTCGTCTTGAAGTGGACGGCACTGTGAAGGTGGTTGTAACCAATTTTCCTTGCAAGGGGTAAAAGCATAAAGGGAAAAACAGCAAAAACGCACAATCGGTTTTATGTGTGTGAGCGAGACGCTTAAATCTCGATAAGTCATTGATCTCGAGATGAAGTTCTTCGGTGAATGATTGTTCAATGGTTTACCCGTTGGAAAAAATCACCGATGGATTGGTGGGTTCGGAAGTGGGAAAACAAAAAAAAACAGAAAGCACCATTTTTTTCACGAGAATGCAATGGAAAATCTCACAGTACTGTGGTTGATTTTCCAATTGAACCTGCTCCCGGTTCGTTGAACATCGTGTATGAAATTATGACATCGGTCGATTGTACCATTTGGCTCGGCACTACCCGTTGAAGCTCCGATTGCTATGATCTTTTACATAAGTGAGCGTCCCATTTTCCGAACCATCCCTGGAACAGAGCAGAAAAACCGAGATAAAATAACGAGAACACACGCAAAGACACCCGATACCGGGTACATCATTCGCAGCGTCAGTGTGTCCTGAAGCTGAAGTTGGTCTAGAGTTGGTGCCACAACATCCACAAAGCTCGTTCCTGTTACGGAAGGGCTGATTCATTTCAGCTTTCCGACCACGTTTTCCACGGCCAGCCGTACACGTCGAATGGACGGCTACATCCATTAGCTCGGGATGAGTACAACGAGCAGAAATTTATGCATGATCGCTTAATATCGTTATGCGATGCCGAAAGCGAATGCTTCGATATCACTACTACCGTATCGGTAACCCATCGGTACCCGTTCTGAGATCGAACCGACAGGCGTCAGGCTGGAAAGGATCGACGGAGGACAATTGGAATGTATTATGAAATTACGTTATTCCGTAGCGTTTTGTCCGTTGGAAGGCGCCATGGGGGAGGGGGGGTGGGGGGGGGGTAAGAAAAAGGACGGTAGGAAATTGTATTATCGTATTATGAGGGAAAACCTCGACGACGACAGATAATACAGCAAACTCGCTCGACTGAATGTATTAAAAATCCATCCTTCGTAGCGTGTTTCGTTTGATCCAACGGAAGCGTTTGATGGTGGAATGATTGGAACTGGTGCATGACAGGACAGATTGATAAACCATATCTTACCCTGCTGGTATAATCCCAGTAACCAGCGTCCAATAAAATTTTCCCAAACACAATCCAACCGTATGCTACAGGACAAATAAACATGAGCAACTGTTGTAACAGTGGAAGTTGAAGTCGAAAATCGCAACAGAATTTTCGCTAAGTACCTCAATCCAACTCGTACGTGCATTCTAAACCGAGGGAAAGATCACACAATCATAACACAATCGTACTGCATCGGAATGCTGTGTGATGGATATTGAATTGCTTTGTGTCAGTTTCTGCTCCAAACTCGTTTTTTTTTACAATTCCCGCTCAAGGATGCTCTGAAGACGAAGGTTAGAATTTTGAGTGCTTCACTCAAGAAAAATGTAATTCCATCATAAGCCACGACCTCGGACGTACGAAGCTGTTGACATCGCAGTGATGCAAGAAGTCAGCGATGGCGAAGAGTTCCATCCACTAAGATGGTCACAACTTCAAACGGAAACAATGCAAACAATCCACTGATCCGTCGTGCATGCGAAATCCATATCCTTTGGAAAGACACACGTACAGTGAAAGAGAGAGAGAGGAAGAAAGAAACTCTCAACTGCACAAGTGCATCACACCAAGTGATGCACTGCAAAAGCCATTCTCATTCCACAGATCGGATGATGGTACACTTGCTTAAGATATGCAAAACCACTTCCATCCGTGCACATACTTTAACCGATGGTGGACATATCTCAAGCGTCACGTCTATTGTTTCCCATATTGTGCTCTGGGAACAAGGGACGAACATTTGCCTGGTGGTGCTGGTTTGAAACAAATGCCGACAGAAACATGCTGTCTTGCGCACTTTCTTCAGGGTGTGCGATCTTTTGCGCGAATAAGCTTTTCAAAACTCTGCACACCCAACAGACGCTTTTCCTATCGCTGAAACGGAAAGGATCTCCCATTACGAACGAATCGTCTCGTTATACACAAAAGCTTCGCGTGAAAATCTACCACGCGACAGGCCGCGCCAGCGCGAACTCGCCCAACTCAAGGGAAGAAATAAATAAACTAAAGCAAAATGAGATTTATAGCGATGCAGTCGGATGTAACAGGGATGGAGGTTTTCGAAATGTTTTCCCAAACACACAGCACAGCGCAATTCACCAATGTTGAAGTTGACGTGTTTGTTTATCGTACCGTAGAAGATATGGTTCGGTATTCGTGCCGAACATTACCGGCCACCGGATCCACATACAGCAAAGGACTAGATCCGTGGAAGAAAATTCATCTACAAGATTACAGCATTACCCGGTAGCGTAAATATATGCCACGGCCTCTTCAGAATATGGTGTAAACGTAAGCAAAAGTTACAACCGATAGAAACCGATTTTCCGACTCTGCCGGTTTCATTTGGAAATGCATTTACCATGGGTGTGTGTGTGAATATGCAAAAAAAAACCCCCAGGGTATGTTATGGGAACTTTCTTCACCCCAACGACCACAAAAAGCTCCCTGCAAAAAGTTTATCTATCTAAAGTTTTGTAGCATCATGGGAAGAACATTTTCCGGCCCAGACAAATAAAGAAAGGGTTATTCAGTTCTGTTTGGGGTTGCTTCATTTACTGGAATGAATTTTCATTGCCATTTTGCATGTTTCAAGCATTCGGTACAAATGTGTACTGGTTCAGTGAGCAGTGTCAATTAATTTTCCCACACCAAAGAAAAATATTTATTTCTCTTTTTTTTCGGTTCTCATTTCATTAATTGTAGCGAAAACCAATCGAAAAGCCCCTCCCCGCTTTACCGCATTTCACTTAATTGAAACGTTTCGACTGAAAAATACGCTCTAATTAACCTCGACCAACATTTGCACGTTGAACGGGACGGAGTGTAAACTTGAGTCGCAAAACCCACTGCAAACTGTTGGACTGTGTTTCATAAAATATGCAGTACAAACAGCCTTCGTACGACCAAACGGCACCCGGTGTGGGTTCCGATGATGCCGAAACGATGCTTTATCGACAGAAAGCACATTCTGGGTCGTGACAGAAACATCCCACCATCGAACGGATGAGGGAAGATTAGAAAATCAAAAGCTGATTGAATGGGCAGATGAGATGAAGGAACGGACCTGCCACCATACGGTACTACCACCCTTGAGGTGATGGATGATTCTGCACCACTGTTTTGGGAGAGTATGGTTGGGAATTTGGTTGCTTAATTCCTGCCACACTACACATATATCACCACCAGCTACCACCACACCGGATGGATGCAGTCGAAATGATGTCGTGAGCAGCAATGAGCAATGAGATGATTGTGTGCTGTCGTAACGCAAATTTAGTATCGAAATGTGCCGGCATCAATCAAATGCGTCAGCTGCCACAAATGAGATTGTCATGTAAGATTCTACCATTGGTAGAATGTTGCAGAATGCTTGAGTAATCGCATTGTCAAAATTGCACAAGGCGTATTGTGTTGCGATTTTTTTTCACATGTTTATCTTACGTGGAAATTGAACATTCTATTCTATTCTGATGCATTTTATCGGGAACTTTCTAAATTCAAACTTCCCATTGTGACGGTGTCGATTTTGCCGGCGGATCGGGACAGGCAAGGACCTATATGGAAGTGGATCGATGCTCAGTACATTTCCACTGCATACACATTATGGGAATGAGTTGACCAAAAACGTGTTTCCCTTTTCACCCCCAAAATAATAACTATTTCCCATCACAGAGTTGGTAAAAAAGAAAATAAAAAAATAAATTGAATATTTCGATTGCTCTTTTATCGAACCCATCTCGAATCGTTCCCTTTGCCACTTACAAAACAGCACCGTAAACGTTGCATACGATAGCTGCCAAAATACTCACGTTGCCATCATTGACACATTTTGCCACCATCGATTTATGATTTCAATACTGCCAACAACGTACTGGAAAACGGATGGAATGGATCGTCCCTGCATACTG
Source organism: Anopheles longipalpis (assembly GCA_016170015.1). Classification (NCBI taxonomy): domain Eukaryota; kingdom Metazoa; phylum Arthropoda; class Insecta; order Diptera; family Culicidae; genus Anopheles; species Anopheles longipalpis. Next base: position 26,344,290 of record CM028106.1, read on the forward strand.
GCACGGTTTTTGCTTCCGGGTACTATCGCTTTATTGATGTCTATACCCATACAAACCGTTCTATATACGAACAGAACCCGATGGTGAGAGTTGTCTATCGTTCAACTATTACCATCGCGCAACGACCGATACGAGACATTTCGCGGAAAACTCAACCACACACTCACACAGTGTAAAAAGGCTCCATTTTATGCATAGTTTCAATTCTACCAACTTAAATGGTGGATCGAATAAACGAGCTGCACACATTGTGTGTTGGTGAAGAGCGTCAATAAATAGAACCAGGAACCAATTCCAGTTACCACCTAATTCCGATGGATGCATTTGGAGAAAAATGGAAGAATTCTGTAAACTGAACCAACACTGTATGACTGCCTTCATGCAATGGTTTCAGTCGTTTACACAGACAAGCAAGTATCGGGCTGGCTGTAGCAGATGAAAGTGGAATGTTTAATTCCCCAGTAAAACGAAGCTTCCTTATCCCTTTCGATTGCTGGAACGAAGGATTAAGAAACTTTGCCATAAATCGGTTATTCTACCGAACTGGAAACTTGAATCAGTTTTTTTTCTCTCTCTGTAGTGCCACTGGTATATCTTGATGTTTACCGTATAACCGTGCAAATAGACCTAGAGCGACATTTCTCGCGCGACATTTCTCGTCAATATTCGATGAAATTCGATGAAAAGTCTATATATAAAAAACAGCATCGAAACGTCATTTCCATAGAAACACATAGAAATATTCCATCGAAGTAGCCACAGAAATGTCTCGCCGAGCGATTTGCTTTGTTTGCAGAATTGAGCTACTTTTGAGAAATGTCGCGCGAGAAATGTCTCTCTACGTCTATTTCCACGGTAAGAATGTTGGGCTCTCCCTTGTATTTTGAACTCAACATCATCATTGTACTCAATCTTCTGAAAATTTCCCTTTGAACATATTTTACGTATGGACATAAAACGATTTCAAAGCATTCACACTTACCAGGAACGTTGTGTAGAGTCCTTCCCAGTCCAGCAGTATCCTTGATTGACCTTACAGAAACTGGAATTTCCCACAGAAACTGGAATTTCCCATTTGTTGGGAATGATGTTATGTCCCTTTTTTCTCACCCAACCTACCAAGGGTTAAAGGATAGAAATGTGTATGTTTTCTATGCATTAAATACGGCATGGTCTGATTCCTGTTAAAGAGGAGAAAGAAATAGAAATATTTATCTCCTTCACTTCAGTTTTCAAAATCTCTTCCCGTTTCGTCTAAATGATGGTAAACGGCACACAACATTGCTTCAACGACAACAACAAAAACCGAGGTTCATTATTCCACCCATCAGGGATGGCTAAATGCACCAAATGCGCTTATTCACTTCTTTCACAGCTGTCCTTCTGTCTCATTATCGCACTTCACTGTGTTTTGTTGCTCTGTGTATGTCCATTCCGACTAGTAGAAAGTAGTAGACCGATGGGAACATAATACCATTCCGTGCACATTTAACGTCAAACATTCATTGCCGATGTTCCTTCCTGGTGCTATGGGCGATGTGCCATTTGCATCTCGACTTCATCTCTGCCTCTCTCTGACAGATGGTAAACATCGTTTTTACTCGATTTAATTACTATCTCGCACCATTACCACAGTACGGTAATATCTTCTCCTCTGTGGCTGCTGTACATTTGATAGTTTCCTCTCCTTCAATATTCGGTTTTTCCTTTACTGATCTACCATTTCTATTGCCTATTTATGTATGCTTTCAGCTTGAGGCTGGCTCGAAGTCCGATTACAACGGTACCACTGTCCCACACCGTACGCTAACCGAGCTGGAGCGTACGACCAAACTTGTCCAGCAGCTCGAATCGGTCGAGAACGAGTACGAGTCGATCATCAACAAGCTGCCACGGGATTGCAGCCAGATCGAGCGGATGCGTACCGCCGGTACNCACTGTGCCGCACCGTACGCTAACCGAGCTGGAGCGTACGACCAAACTTGTCCAGCAGCTCGAATCGGTCGAGAACGAGTACGAGTCGATCATCAACAAGCTGCCACGGGATTGCAGCCAGATCGAGCGGATGCGTACCGCCGGTACGGCCAACCAGCCCGGTGACGGTGGTCTCTACCTGATAGCACCGGCCGAACAACATCACCCACTAATGACACAGTGCTTCGGCGAGTGGACCACGGTACAGCGGCGCCAGGACGGTACGGTTGACTTTAACCGCTCGTGGGAAGAGTACGCCCAAGGTTTCGGTACACCGGCCGGCGAGTTTTGGATCGGCAACCAGGCGCTGCACCATCTCACGCAGGACAACTGCTCCCGGTTGCGTATCATCATGCAGGATATCTACGATAACACCTGGTTCGCGGACTATGCCACCTTCCGGATCGATTCACGGGAGGCTGGATTTCGGCTGGCGCTGGGCGGGTACAGTGGTAACGCATCCGATGCATTCGAGTACCAAAACCAGATGCAGTTTTCCGCGATTGACGTCGACCGGGACATCTCGAATACGCACTGTGCCGGTAACTACGAGGGAGGCTGGTGGTTCTCGCACTGTCAGCATGCGAACCTGAACGGCCGCTATAACCTCGGGCTTACCTGGTTCGATGCGTCCCGCAATGAATGGATTGCGGTTAAATCGAGCCACATGATGATTGCCCGCCGCCCGGAGTGTGATGCGAATGTGACGGAGCTACCGACGGTGGAGTCGCCGGTGACGACCGGTGTTGCTGTGGCCGGTGGTCCTTCAACGCCTTCCGATGCGTCGAGGAGTCTGCACGGTGGTGGTTCGCGACAGTACATCACAACAACCGCACCAACGTTCTCCTAAGTTGAGAGCCACTACTAATAATCCTTCCATTCCATGCGCAACAATATCGACTCAATCCATACGTCATTCAGTCCCGGTACCTCAGCAACACTACTCATCTACTCATCGCTTTATATGATCGTGACAAGATCCTTTTATCGCCAGTAAAGCAACACTAAGCTGAGGATTAATTCTTCCTTTCGATTTAGGTTTAAGTTTACATCACGAAGATTCGAAACTGCCCCTCAGCAAAGGTAATCAATCGATATTCGCATTACTTTAGTGACAATTCCAATCGACATTTCTTAGTATTTGTGCAAAATTGTGCCCAAAAATTGGCTAACAGAAGAGAAAAAAAAACAACCGAAAAACTCAATTTCCCAACGTTTCCCTTTTCCCACCCCGGTTTAGAGACGTTGTGACGTAAATGGCACAATCTAATTGATGGTCTCCATCAAAGAAATGGGCTAGCAGTAAAAACCGCCACGGAAGTAGGCGGCACGGTTGCACAGTGAGTGTTGCGTGATTGAAAAGTGGAGATTACTCCGTTGATTGGATTGAGGTCGCCGCACGTATTACATTTATTTCCTTCTCCTACCAAAAAGTGCTATACCCGTTTGGTTTGAAGCGACCAACGCACGAAACCAAGAATCTATTCGATGAGCATTCATCAACGTCAGTGCAGGGAATTTTTGGTAAAATGTTTCACTCTTACTTTCGTTTTCGTTTTTCTTTTGCTTTTGGCTCAAACTTTTCGGCCCTTTTCCCACACTTTTCCGGCGGGTGCGTTCGAACACTTTCGACACTCGGCGGTTTCGCTTCGCTTGCGGGAATGCTTTCTTTCCCCTGTTTCCGCTTACAACTAGGCGCGGAACAAAGATGATTTAACGCCTCCGTGACTATCAAGATCATGGCGGTGGTAGTGTGCAATGTGATAGAGACCGCATCGATCTGATTGGCGGCTAGCAAAGTGAACACACCAAATTACCGAACATCAACCGAAATGGTGGTAACAAAACGAGCGCTACACAACGTTCGGTACGTTGTCTTTTGGCTCTGTAAAGAACCGACCAAAAAGGAAGCGCCATACGCAAAAGGTTCTTGTAGGGGTGTAGAGGAGTGTCAGAAAAAAAACTCCGTAACAGGAAATGGAGCATCCGGAATGCATTAAAAGTTTCCTGTCCAGTACCCGAACCGAGCCCATTTATTACTTTTTCCAATTTTTCGCACCTCGCCTCAAGCTAGGTTGCTGTTCCGNGTAGGGGTGTAGAGGAGTGTCAGAAAAAAAACTCCGTAACAGGAAATGGAGCATCCGGAATGCATTAAAAGTTTCCTGTCCAGTACCCGAACCGAGCCCATTTATTACTTTTTCCAATTTTTCGCACCTCGCCTCAAGCTAGGTTGCTGTTCCGCCTTTTTTTGGAAGGATCTTTAACAAGAATCTTCTAGGACTTTCATCCATGTGTTACCAACCATCTGGTTATAGGGATTTTTTAGCCTAGAAAGGCTTTACTGTTCTTATGGAATGGTATGTACGGTTCCGGGAATCATTCGACCGTTAGGTGCATGTGCACACGACAGTAATAATGGCTGAAAAATTATACCACCACCATGCTTTTTGAGCTAAAACCCCGATTTGCTAACGTCCCCATAGGATATAGTGGTACGGCAAACTAACACTAGCACCATGTCGTTACCCATTCGTCTTTCCGTAACTGTCATCGTACGGTTGGGCCCGTTTTTGCGATAAATTATTACACCATCACGTTGTTCCCGTTTATCGTACCAAACCGACGGAATGAGTCCGTTTGGTTCCCATTTTTTTGAATGTAATTTTGAAAACGTTTCTATATCCTTGATTTACTTTTATTACGATGTAATAGGTACGAATGCTCGTTCCGCTTATACCCTGCTGGCGTTACTTTATAAAACGCATCAAAAGTCTCAAAATAGTCTACATTTAGGCGCTGATGTATACATTTTTATACCGTCGATTGCATGCCGTCTGATGGGAGGTAAAATAAATGCATCAAGCGAAACTAATCGAGAACAGAATGGAACAACACGATAAACCAAATACCAAAGAATTCACGACAAAAGAAGATACGATTCAGTTTGCTCGACGGCCATCTCCCTCTCTTGACCTGGAACTTCTGCATATGAATCGGAAAAGGATTAGATTCACGAAAATTATTTCATTTTTAAAACACTTTCCGTAACACTGAGCAAAGAAATCAAATCACCAAACCGTTTCGAAATGTATTCTAATTTCTTGCCCTATTACGTTCGATTGTGAATCATGCTTTTTGGGGCTTTTTTAAACATTATGTCCTATTTACTTCCTCAAGTCGAATTTCGTACAGAACTCATTCATTATTAGCAGATTCCCCTTCGTTCCTAGTGTGTAAGTGTTGGACGAAAACAAATGCAACAAAAAGCTGCACAAACAAACAACATTTGCATTGGAACCGGTGCATGATGAGTGTATATAAACTAATTTAAAGAAAACAAAATACAAACAAAACAAATTATAAATCGCAAATGTAAAAAAGAGAAGAAATGCAGCATGAAACAAAATGATGATCGTGAAACATAATTTCATACGATCAGTTTAAGAAAATGAACACAAAAACCACAATCGTACCAAATATTATTAGAACAAGCGTGGACTAAGCTGGACGAACAAGCGCGTTTCGAAACGTCTGTCGTCTTTGTCCCGATGCATTTCACCAGATGCACTAGTGTTAAGTTTCGCTTTAGTTTCGATTTTGTCATTTAGAGAGAATTAATTTGCTTGCTTCCAGCGAAAGAAGTCGTAAATGAAGGGTGTTTGTGTGTATTGGATGCAAAATGGCAAAAGGAAACTGTATCATTATGTGAAAAACTATGCGAGCTGAGTGTATTTGAACTAATGGCAGAATATTTAAATGATTTCATCTAGGTATAGAAAACTAATGTGTAAGTAAGGGTGAGCTGTTTTAGGCAAATGATAAAAAATGGAAAAACGTTAAAAAAAAACAATACAATTTGAAAAACAAAATCAACAGACTAAGTTATTGTATTTACTTTAAAAAAAACCGATTGTCTTATACTCGATGCATTGTAAATATGGATCCCTTCATCTTGCACGATGAAGTAGCAGCATTTCAGAATGGGACATAAAACACGCGTACCGTGTACGGAACGCAAACATTGCGGTGTAAGTGGACCGTTGGCTCCGGAAATTTATGATAGGAAACATAATATTAATGAGCGCTAGCTAATTAACTCAGCATCAGAACGCAGACACACAGCATCTCCGCCCCAGACCCTTCTTGACTTCTAAATAGATACAATTTGTGCGTAAAAGTAGTGAACATCCATCCCCATCAAAAACAGTAAAAAAAAACATACATCAGCACTCACAATACCATTAAGCAAGCCGGAAAGAAGTAAAGGATGACAAAGGCATAATAAAAGATTCGAAGACAAAAAAAAACAATCTAAGGGCACTAACGTCATCAAGTGAAACAAACGATAGTAATTTTGCAGCCCCACAACACTGTGACAGCCGAAAAGCATAAATCAACATACAAACAAACACATGACAAGGATATAATTGTAAGGAAACTGTAACAATAAAAATGCTATCGAACTTTTTCTAAAATTAATGTGTTTTTTTTTCTAATTTTTCTTTTTCTATCCGAAGTTTTAGAAGAAATTATATGACAGTTCAACAACAAGACGGCATTACGGCGTTACGAGCATGCAAATCAATTTTTTTGTCGTCTTTCCACGATTATGTTTGGTGTGAACATTTACTGAGTATTTCAAAAATCTATTAACTGCGCCGGTGAAATCAAGTAAAATCCCAGTTTGTCTGATTTTGCATAACTTTAGGCGTTATGTACACAAAGTTAAAGGTTATGTTTATTGTACTTATAATTACTAATAAGGTAGGTATAATCAAACAAAAACAATCTAAACTTTTTTTTATCAACAATTGATACTGATGACTGCATGAAGCGTTGAATGACACACTTCATTAATTTAACACTGAAATATTTATGATCAACAGAAACATATTTATCTAGAGTTACTCGAAAGAAAAATGTACCATTCGAAGAACGTGACTCTACTAAAATAGTTGAACATACTCCTTCTTCTCCTTTTTCTACCTTCACTTGTTTCACTACGCACCAGCAGAAAAAAATAGACCATTAGATACGCGATCATAAATAAAACCATCGCTGTGCTAGGGTTTAATCAACCTGCACCTGTTGAATCAATTACCATTTAATAGCTAATAACATTAACTCTTAAACACTCATTTCGACACATTAATGTTTCGTCCATAATTGCAGGTGGCAACATAAAAACGCACGCGACCCGATCAATTGATTGTGCCACGTACCAAAAACCAATTTGTCACAGTCAATACAATAAACCTTCGGGCATTATTGAAGCTTCCAGTTGTGTCTTCTTGGTTCTCCTTGTACTCCCCCCACCCCCTTACTATGGCTTCTAATAATGTGCCATTGATCGGTTTCACAGAAAACTGGTGCTCACATATTCTTAAGAGGGTTCCAACTCTAAACGACCACAATGCGCTCGCCATCGAGGATGTTGCGCTTCGAGAGAAGGAGGAAGCAGAAACAAATATATAAAAACGAACTCTTACCAAAAACCTGGCTGAAAGCTATCTCTTCCCCGAACAGCTCAAAAACCCTCGGCTATACCATTAAGGGATCCGCAAATGTCACTTTAGGGACTATTGCCATCCCTTACTCCGACACTCCTACACCCCAAAAAGCACCCCCCCTTCACCGGGGTAGTTCAGCGAACGGAAATGAAAACTTAATAGGCTTTTCATTGCCTCGGACCGCTGCCGTGGGTTTGCGATGCGAATACTCCGAAGGATATGACGATGTTTGCCCCTACGCCCTACCGTTAAGTCTCCCAAGTGTTTTGTTATTGAAACGATCGTTAATTTGTGTCCCAAAATGGTCGATGTTTTATTTCGACCCATTTTAAGCACTCGATATTTTGCGACCAACTCCTTTTCGGCGGGTTGGTCTTACCTTTCCCTCTCCCCTGGCAGCCAGCCGCTGATTGCGAGGGAAAATGGGTTGTGGGCTTTTATTTTGTTCGAATAGGGATTTTCGGCATGTTTCGAACTTGATCTGTCATCAAGGAATAACTTGTGCAGGTGGTGTGGAGTGGGTATCAAATGTTGATGAAAACAAATCAGCCCGACAGCAAATGAATACGGTTCGAATTTTAATAAGCCTGTTCCGTTTTTTGGTAACGGGCGGTTGCTACAATTAACTACGTTCCATCGATGGTTATTGCCACACAATGGGCTAGGATACCTTTTACCTGTGATATTTAGCACGCTAGTAGCATAAATTTAATTCTTCAAAGGTTGAACACGAAATAACGAAACTGTCACAATGCTCGCGGTAATTAGAAAGTCGTGCACACTACTAAATATTATGGAAAGTATTTTAATGAGCCAGAATTAGTGGCGTACAAATTCAATCACCTGCTTTCAAACGGAACACCCAAACCGATGACGATTTCAAATTTCAAATTAATTACTTGTCATTCAACACGCTAAATAAAGAGTAATTGTTGCTTAATATTACTAATGTCCACAAAATGGAGTGCGGAAAGCCTACATTAGGGCGAGTCGAAATGAAATATTGTATTAAATAAACCACTATTTGGCAAAACTAAGTCGATTAATTTCTAAATGGTGCTAATGTATTATAGCTTCATTATATACTAATGCATTTTGGAACATTTACACTTTTGCTTACTTTTATTTGTTTCAACAGATAAGGTTTTACTGCAAGCAAAATAAATATTAATTTTTAAAATAGCTCAAAAGGCTAAAAAGGGGCCTCATAAGCATTTCTATAGATAGAATTTTCAATAACCTCTATCTACAATGTTTGATGTAAATTCAATTACAAGAGGACATTGTTATTTAAATGTATAATTTCCATTACAAAAAAAACAATATCTATCCTTTCCACTTTACTAAAGCGAACCGCAGGCAAACAAATAATGAACTCCTATCGTTCAGGTGAGAATAGCATTTGAAGCTGGAAGAGGAAAGGCAAAAAAACCCATCAGCAAAATAAAAATGATTCCACTCTATCGTTTACAGCATCCTGGTTCAATTTATCATTTGCTACATGTTTTGCCAACCGCCACCGACGGTTAGCAAATCAGTGTAAAGACCCATTCAGCTGGAAAGCAATCAAGCCAGCGCTCAGAAACACAGCACAAATGATTGTATGCTGATGATGGAGGTGATAGCGTTCAAGCACCTCCTGCTTGTTCCTATTCGTTCCCTTGACACTTGACATTTTTCATAAATCTTCGCTATCGGTTGACATCGATCGAGCAGAGCAACAACTAACAAAAAAAAAGCATCATATCTCTCTCGTACTTGCCCAGCCCGGTAACGAAGTTTACACTCAATTTTAATACAATTTTATTTCATTTTCCTAAATGAACTTACCCCAAAACGCTTTCCTCTCTTAGACGCGAAAATGATTGAAAATTCAAATCTATTCGAAATGTGTGTTTCTGTGCTTCGTAATCCTCCCGTAATGGCATGTACGAGCGCGACTATCGGTACTAATACGATTGCCACCGATTTACATACACGATAGCTATCGGAGAGGTGCGCGATCGTAATTGACACTTTGCACGACATCCATCCGTGTCAAATTCGCGCCAAATCAACTCCACCAAAAAGGATCCCTTTTCTGTTTTTGGCTCGTTAAAGAAATGGATGCTAAACAGTTTAACACTGATTCTCCTAAAGCACACGAACAAAACGCGAACACTTGTATAAGCATTTTGACAGCTTCAGGAAGGGACCAATTTCCACGTCCAATAAATGACCGACACTACGACCGAAAAACGCCACATTATGCTGCTTGACAAATGAACGTACCGGGCGTTCAGGCTACGTTCGAAATACGGGCGCACCATTAATCGCTCCGGCGATGAAAGTGATTTATGGTCGGGAGATGTCGCTCGTTTCGTTTTCTTTTTTCTTTTCTGCAGTTTAAATGCAAATTTTGCAAAATTTTTAATTTTTGCATCCATTTATATTAACCGAACTGAAGCGGAAAGCGAAACTTCTTACCAATGCACACAAAACAGTACTCAAAAAGCAGTAAAAACAAATGGTGAAATAGTGAAAAAAAAATCATTTCTCCAGCATCACACAAACACACAACACAAAACAAAACGAAAAAAAACAACGAAACATGATGAGAAACGATGAAAAATATGGATTATGTGTCACTGCTTAAAATACTCATTGCAAGTGCAGCACATTAATGCAGTGTACTTCTCATCTCTCTTTTTTTGCCTTTCCTTTGAGTGCATCGAAATTGTTTCTCGATCCACCACTTTTCGGCACCTTTTGACAGCAGCAAAGGGGTTGCCGTGCGTACTGTATAATTGGATTTTAAGTCCGGGGTTTACCGTATGTACGAAGGCAGCATAATGTGGAATTAAATTATGAGACCTCCGATCCGATGAGACAACAACGGAAGACCTTAAAACAACGGGATAAAGTCTATTAGCATTTTTTTATGCTTGGCATTATTTCATTGTTTTGCGTTGTCATTCGCAGCGTGTCATATCTTCTTCGACATATAGTGGTCGATATGCTAAGTGTGAGTGGATCTGTGAAGTTAATTAAATCTGACGTGCCAGATATGTTAAAAGTCAGACGAGAAAATCCGCTCTGTTGAAGATAAGTTGATCACAGCAGAGACGGAGAAATACGAATCTTCTGCATTTACAAAAAGGCGTTTAAAGGCGCTGCACTAGAATCAGTTAGTGTGATACTGTTAGTGCACTCAAGTTGCGATTTGGAAGAACTGAAGTGATCGTCGAATTGATGATCGACTGGCCAGCCGATCGACTTGAGACTTTGGCCGAGGATGAATTTAAGTTACTGAATTCATAATGGCTGATATCAGATGGTGGTATTTCTGGTCGAAACACCGACCGTAAAGCGGTGGTGCTGCACCTTGACACACTTGACGCACTTGTCATCGCACTTGTTCTCTGGCACTTGTTACAGCACTTGTAGACACAATTGTTGACACACTTGTTGAAATGACTTGTTCACACACATGTTGAACTACATGTTGATACACTTGACGTGGCACACTAACCTTTTGAACTTCATACTGACGATCTTGTTGACAAATTTGGTAAAGGGCCAACGAACTTGTTAAAGCACCAGTTGAGAAGTCAACATTCGTGGTTGAGAATCGATCCCATTACCATCGGTGTGAAAGCCGAACGCCAATATAATGCTGCGCTGAACTCTCGGTGATTGTTCCGATCTAGCGCTGAACTGACGGTGATTGTCCCGAAATTTGATATACATAATTGAGTATGATTATTGGGTATCTACTATGTTGTTAGTAGATCACTAACCTAGTATTTCCCAGTAATATAATAACTATTACCTACACCTAATAAATGAATTTGCATCTCAGTGAAATTGCAATGACAATTTGCATTATTTCATGCACACACACACACTAAATCGATTCAACTTTTATTTTCTTAGAATGATACCACCAAAGGTCGTATATCTTCCCGCACATACACCACTCATCGAAATATAACACAATCTGTTTTTGGTAAACTTTCTCTTCCAGCAACAAAGTTAACGCGATTTAAATCGTTATCTTCTTCACGCGTCCTCTGGCCAATGCAGTGCGATAAACCACCTTTATCCATAATCCTCCCGAGACGTTCGCTCAACATAATAATACAAGCGGAAAAGAAGACAGCAGCAACACAAAAAGTACACCAAAAATCTAACGAAAAGAAATTCAATGCGCTTACTGTCGGCAACGCAAGGGGAGCCAAGGCTCCACCCGGCACAAAACGGGAAGCAAGAGTTATTTTCCCACCGGTACGCTGAAGTTACTTTTCACGCGCACCGAGAGCGTTAAATTATTTGCAAAGTCGTAAAGTTGATACATGATATTAGAAACGTAAGCCGAAAATTATCACCACCTTCCTTGTGGCAAACGCACCACCGTATCCGTACGCCACCAGGCGTCTCCATCGGTACACGCCTTACTAACGTTTACGCGCGAAAGAGAAACTCAAGAATGTTCATTCGAAGTCAAAGTTACGCTTCGCTCACGTGTGTTACACTTTGTACCAACGCTTATTTGCTACCGTATGGGTGGGACTTAAACATCCGGATGAGTTTTAAATCCGATGAGCGGAAAGCTCTCCGACAGCTTTGCGGCGGAAATTGGTACTACAAGTTGTACGTTGTAACCACCAATTAGGTACGCAGTGTTTGTGCACAGTGTGCTTTTGAAAACGGAAACTTCTTCCCGTGCATTTCAGTTCCCGCTTTTCCCCCTCCCCCACGTCTGATGATGACATTAAGCGTGCAAAAAAAAAAGTTCAGCCTCCCGGAAGAACGGAATGAGTGGCTTTGCTATCGGTTTCAAACGCTCCAATTTCAACACTTCCGTCTTAAAGTTAATCTCCGAAGGATAGTAAAAGCCGTAAACTTTGCGGCAAAACGAGAAAAATTGACTTCCTCAAGCTTCCAGCCACCATCGTTGCGGGTCGTTTTAACGCCGAGTTTCTGTGCCGTTACCAGCGCACAAATGGTTAAAAGAAAAGTTTTCGTTTACCTTCACACAGTCGAAGACGCAGGAGAAGAAAACGCACATTTAGCGTAACTTATACCACCATACTTGGCCGGCCAACCCTTTATGGTGCGCTGGCAAAGTGGAACCCCACTATCGTGCGAGGAAAGAATGATGTGGCCCGAATGAAAATGAGACCAACCAAAAAAAACACGACCAGCAATATAAGCTGCAAAACCTTATACCTTATCCACTAGGGCACCATACGGTGCGCCATATAGTCGATCGTGACTACCGACTACCGTGGGACATTTCAACCAATTTCGTAGCTCGTTTACCCCTACGAAGCGTGGAAACTATATCAACCCTCCCCTTCCTTCATTTTCCCCGTGAATGAGGGTGATATGTTGGTGTGAGTTTCAGTATGGAAGAACCGCTTCGAACGGTTCCGCAAAGAAGGGGTGAGAAGTTTTAGCATAATACAGTAAACAAATAACCTCACTATCTTTATGGTTATTGTGTTTCACTTAGATTCGAGAAAACCTCCCATGTGGTGGAAATTCGTGTGCCAACTCCATTTCGGGACACAAGTTTCGGCAGGAAAATTCACACACCATCCAGCGAATGGTAGCTGCTGCTGCTACTTGGTGCTGCTGTGGGCCACTTTGAGGCTTTGGAATGGTTTTATTTTATTATTTTTTGTATAAGCTAGACCATATAATGGAAACCAAGAAATGGGCAGGGATAAAAAAACGGACAAAAACCAAGGTGATCAAACATAGCGTTAAGATAACAAACATGAATG
>CM028106.1:26357628-26375667 GCA_016170015.1 Anopheles longipalpis
ATCGAAAGGTACTGCTCGACTTCCTGGCATAGTGGAGTACAATTATGCTTAAGTGTTAAGAAATTCCCCCTCCAGCTTATCGACGCCTTTTGGCAATGTTATCGTTTCAGTTAAATTGAATTTTACGGTTATATTTTACTTTAGCTTCAGAATATGTTTTTCAAACTCAAGCCAGACAGAAGAGAAAATAAAATCCACAAACCATTGAAAAACCACTACCAGACCTTAAAGGGAGAATATTTACTTAAAATAAAAAAGGTCGTACAAATCTAAACTTGATTGATTCACATCATGTTTGAAGAATTCAAATTGACAGAATAAAATATTTTTCAAAATACTTCCACTAAAAAAGCTTTACAACAAAATATTATTGTAGTGTTAAATGGCAGGTGTCAAACAAAATTTTAAACATCTTAACTTGTTTAAAAAGCTGATGAAAAGTAGATTTATTTTACGATGAAAACCACCAGAATGCAATGCATTCTAAAATTGCACAATAATTAAAAAAACGCTCTTTAAAAATCACCTTTGCAAGGAAACTAAATCGTTTGATAGGATTAATACCTCCGGGCACCGACTCCACAAAGTTGTACATGATTTGCTTTTGGCGAGACGTGATTCATTTAGCAAACGTAATTCCCCGGCGAAGACACAAAGCTGCCACGAACAAACGATGAACAAGGTTGGTGCAAAGATGAAAGCATAAAATATATGCAATAATGCAAAATCTTCGGCCATCCCCGTTTCTGATGGACAAACGTTCATTCTATCCAACACACCGACCAAAAGGACGACAGCACCGTGGTATCAAAGATAGATGTCGGGAGGATTCTCCTTTTTTTTCTTTTTTTTTGCTTCTGCCGGTATGGATCTGCTGGATGAAACGAAAGAAAAGTTAGTTTTAATCGAATTATACAGATTACCATAGAATTAATTAAGTTTCTTTCTTGATGAGCAGGCGATAAACCGACAACGAGGGTAATTATAATACCGATATTTTCCCATTCACTCTCTCTGTGCCGCACAGCTTGATGCTGAGGCTTTTCAGATTGAATATTTCTTATCGTTGTTTTTTACCAAACGGTTCGTACGAACGAGCTAACCTATTTTTCTTTGACACATTTTTGGTTTCATCGCTTTTCTTCGCAACAGTTCCCATCTCCCCTCTACACCTATTGCCATTTTTCATCCATCGACGCATAGGGAAGGCATGTTTGCTGCTTCCCCCATTGACTGTTTTCAGCAAAACCTTACTGAGTTCGCTACTACTTGCCTGCGGAAGTGCTTTTTGCAAAAATGTGGCATACCAAACATCCGACCGCTTCCGAAACCAAACTTTCCCACCGTTCGAATTTCACTTACAGCAGATTAGTTTTGAGTGGCTTCACTTCTTCTCGCACACCGACGCACTTCTTTCAAAAGTGTCCCGTGACGAAGTCAGAAGGTTGGAAAATTTCCGTCCAAATCGACCATTTTTCTCCAAACAAAAACCTCCGAAAATGTCCTATTTTCTGGCAGCTAGGCGTAGAAGAAGAAGAAGGGAAAAAACCACCTTCGAACGTACAGTTCCGATATTTCTCGACACTTTGAAGGGAAAGTTTAATCATGATACCCACAATGTCACACCGTTCCTCTATTCAGGCAAACTTTTCCAATTTCAGCCCGAGCAAATATTGTCGATGTCGACGCGAACAATTCGAACCACGGTGGCCATGTGTTTTGCTCACGCGTCGGGACGTTGCGAAGAAACCCGGCGCAAAAGAAAATTGCAAATTGTGCGAAAATTTCGTTAACGCTGGGAAGAATTTCAAAAGAGTATTTTAGCGTAATCGTGTCGCAAATTTTATGCAATCGTGATTTTCTCCCAGGTTCCCAGAATGCACCATGGAGAATGGGTGGGAAGCGAATGATTCGAGTGAATTGTTGGAAAAGGTCAGGAATGGTATCGGCATGAGACTTTTGTTTTGCAAAAATCGTTGCGAAGCATTAAGCGGCTTTAGCGCAGATATTGTTCTGAGGCTAGGGGATGGTTTGGTTCGGATTTACAAACTGATGATGTAGTTATCTTTATTATAAATTGTGTATAACAAGTGTAAGATCATTTGGAGCAAAAGTTTACCGCAAGTAGCATCCATAGCAGAGTGCCGGACAATGGTAATGGAAATGTTAATCCGTTCACAACTTATACTTTGCAAATTTAAAAACCTGTCATTGATGATTATGATTCTTCGTGTTATGAGTCATATCTTGGACAATTATTTATTATTTTATTAATGTATTTGATTCACTTCATCATGTTCATCACTTGTACATTTTTATTTATTATACATTAAATGGTTTTTGCTTCAGTATTCCTATTTTAAATTATGTAATTTTTTATGTTTTCCTTAATGTTGCGTTCATTTGTTTACTTATTTGTTACTTATTATATCGTTTCTTAATCTACACTTTTGTTTAAGGTTGTTTTAAATATTTTGATATTAATAACTATTATAAATAATGATCAAAAGACCAATTAAAACAACTTTTCAACAATTTTCGATTCCTTAAAGCTATGACCAGCCAAAGTTAACATATAAATTACTGGAATGCAATATCTTCTTCCTTCATAGACTTTACCAAACTTTTCGCTGGAAGTTTCAGTGTAGCCGAAGGTCATGGGAAACTTGGTGCAATATTAATATGTAATTGTTCTCAATAACGTTACAAAGCAGACCTGTACATTAAGTTTAATATTACTTTCAGACTTGGCAGATTGTACAACTTTAATTTTCTTGTTGGAGGTGGTGCTTAGTGGACTTGTTAAATGTTTAACATAATTTAACTTTGCTACTTTTATTATACTGATCAATGCCTTCTCGTCAGATGATTTCAGTGAACTAAAGAACTCCCTAAAACGATCAAACTCTTAGGAATAAAAAAAATATCATAAATAGCTAACTTTCAAATGCATTTGCAGCGATTCAGGTAAACACCCAAACACACACACTAATACAGATAGCATTCTTGCACACCCTGCCCAAAAAAAAAACGACTCCTCCTGAGCCGATCAAAACCAGCCCCATCTGTACCAGTGTGCTGCACAAGGAAATTTATTGAGCAAATGAACAGTCAACAATTTAGCTTGCCTGAAAACACAATTTCACTCATCCGTAAGCAATAAGGGACCGACCGACCGAAGGGCTAAATTTATGTACCGAAGATGCTGCCCCCGCCACCAAAAACGCCTACAAAGCACACCGAAAACCCGCTTTCACACTGTGCCGAGGGCCATCTCTAGCCACCCGTGCCGAAAGCGGAAGAGTACGCTTGTTGTGAAGCCACGCACACAGAACGGACAAGGCGATTTTCCTGCTTCCGGCGCGTGGATACAACAGTTCGGAGTGCTTCCCAGCCTGACGGAAACATTTCCCAGAACTCGTTACTTTCCCCGTCGGAAAACCCCTTTACCGGTGGCGGGGTAAGCAGAAAGAGTGTATAAATCAGCGACAAACTCTGTTGCTGGATGTTTTCCCTGCTAACCGTAACCTTGCCCTGTTCACGGTGTCTGCAACGCCTTAACTTGTTCTCGGAGGCAATTTGTTTAATTTAAACAGTTTCCACATTCGGGGAGTGTGAGCATAAGGACGCAGGAACGCATACCGGACAAGACAAGGAAAGTTTGGGACAGGGTTTGAAACAGCCCCAAAAAGCTTCCTTCCTTTTGTCGATCGTTTCGGTCCTCAATTGTGGTGCTCGATGGGGTAATATGTTTTTTTGCCCCTTCTGTTTTGAAAAGATTTGTTGTAGAATAATGCTAATACCAACGAGCGTCCTAGACACTGAGGATGTGTCCTTACAAAAAAAACACCCCCACCACCCACTTCGTAAAGGGCACGTAAAGTTGAAAAGGAAAACATATAAAGGCAACAGCGAGTTTTCCTCCCAATCGTGACCCGATCGCTTCGTGTGAAGCTAGAAAATCTAATCAAGAAAATCGTCACCCGTCTCATTTTTTTTCTCGCTGTAGGTTTTCCTTTCGCTTTCTTTCTTCCCTGTCCAACTGTCCCTTATCAAAAAAAGAACAAAATGTCCCCTTGTTTGCTCTTGTATTTTTTGTTTTTGCATACCTCCACACCTGCTGAACCAGAACAATTTCCGAACAGTTCGATTTTGGGTGGAATAAAACTTTTCACTTCACAAAGAAAGAGATCACCCGGAGACAACAACAACAAAAATGGCAAACGAGAGAGACGGAAGAAAAGGATAGATTTGGACCCACGCCTTCAAAGTGGCAGCGATGGTACAAAATTTCCATTTTCGTTCAGCCGTAAAAAGGCTCATTTTAGTGTTTCGTTTCTTGTTTCACCTTCTTTGTTTGGATCCCAGGTACCTTTCGCGCAGGTAAACTCATCGCGATCCTTCCGTGGTGGATCGGCTCGTTTTTGGGGCTTATTTTTCTACTTTCCCGCAACGCTTTAGCTGCTCTCTTGCTATGTTTTTTTTTTTCATGCTTTTTGACTAACTTTTAGTGAGCTCGCGTCGGTTGAAATCGGTCGAAAAAACCATTCGATGAAAATGTTTGGATTTTTTTTTGTACATGGTTTCTCTATTTTCCGGTATTGTTACACTGACGATACAAAGAGCATCTTTTTTCCGCAATATTAACAATAGACATTCCTTTCGCTAGAGTGTTAAGTGTAAATAGATGGAAAACATACGTATAATGCACTTCTTTTGGCTTTAATCCTTTCGAACCCTGAATCCTTTAATCCCGAACCTTAATAAAGCTATTGAAGAAGGGAGGGAAAAATCAATTAGGAAATCATATAAATTATTCTNCCGTGGTATCAAAGTTAGATGTCGGGGGGCTTCTCCTTTTTTTTCTTTTCTTTTTTTGCTTCTGCCGGTATGGATCTGCTGGATGAAACGAAAGAAAAGTTAGTTTTAATCGAATTATACAGATTACCATAGAATTAATTAAGTTTCTTTCTTGATGAGCAGGCGATAAACCGACAACGAGGGTAATTATAATACCGATATTTTCCCATTCACTCTCTCTGTGCCGCACAGCTTGATGCTGAGGCTTTTCAGATTGAATATTTCTTATCGTTCTTTCTTACCAAACGGTTCGTGCGAACGAGCTAACCTATTTTTCTTTGACACATTTTTGGTTTCATCGCTTTTCTTCGCAACAGTTCCCATCTCTCCTCTACACCAATTGCCATTTTTCATCCATCGACGTATAGGGAAGGCATGTTTGCTGCTTTCCCCATTGACTGTTTTCAGCAAAACTTTACTGTGTTCGCTACTACTTGCCTGCGGAAGTGCTTTTTGCAAAAATGTGGCATACCAAACATCCGACCGCTTCCGGAACCAAACTTTCCCACCGTTCGAATTTCACTTACAGCAGATTAGTTTTGAGTGGCTTCACTTCTTCTCGCACACCGACGCACTTCTTTCAAAAGTGTCCCGTGACGAAGTCAGAAGGCTGGAAAATTTCCGTCCAAATCGACCATTTTTCCCCAAACAAAAACCTCCGAAAATGTCCTATTTTCTGGCAGCTAGGCGTAGAAGAAGAAGAAGGGAAAAAACCACCTTCGAACGTACAGTTCCGATATTTCTCGACACTTTGAAGGGAAAGTTTAATCATGATACCCACAATGTCACACCGTTCCTCTATTCAGGCAAACTTTTCCAATTTCAGCCCGAGCAAATATTGTCGATGTCGACGCGAACAATTCGAACCACGGTGGCCATATGTTTTGCTCACGCGTCGGGACGTTGCGAAGAAACCCGGCGCAAAAGAAAATTGCAAATTGTGCGAAAATTTCGTTAACGCTGGGAAGAATTTCAAAAGAGTATTTTAGCGTAATCGTGTCGCAAATTTTATGCAATCGTGATTTTCTCCCAGGTTCCCAGAATGCACCATGGAGAATGGTTGGGAAGCTTATGATTCGAGTGAATTGTTGTAAAAGGTCAGGAATGGTATCGGCATGAGACTTTTGTTTTGCAAAAATCGTTGCGAAGCATTAAGCGGCTTTAGCGCAGATATTGTTCTGAGGCTAGGGGATGGTTTGGTTCGGATTTACAAACTGATGATGTAGTTAGCTTTATTATAAATTGTGTATAACAAGTGTAAGATCATTTGGAGCAAAAGTTTACCGCAAGTAGCATCCATAGCAGAGTGCCGGACAATGGTAATGGAAATGTTAATCCGTTCACAACTTATACTTTGCTAAATTTAAAAATCTGTGATTGATGATTATGATTATTTGTTTTTATGATTCATATTTCAGACCATTATTCATTCTTTTATTTACTTCTTTCATTCACTTCATCATGGTTTTCTTCACTTGCACATCTTTAATTTATTATGCAATTACCTGCTTTTATAAATCATTTGCTGTATTTTTGTCGTTATTTTGTTCATTTATTTGTAATTTACTTTTTCGTTTAATGATTTTCAAGTTTATTTTTTTATTATTTTAAGGTCAATATTTTTTTATAAATAGTTGATCAAAACACCAATTAAAACAATTTCCTTAACTTCTTGCTTGTTTTTTTCTTTATTCAAATGGTTCAACTTTTCAACAATTTTCGATTCCTTAAAGCTATGACCAGCCAAAGTTAACATATAAATTACTGGAATGCAATATCTTCTTCCTTCATAGACTTTACCAAACTTTTCGCTGGAAGTTTCAGTGTAGCCGAAGGTCATGAAAAACTTGGCGCAATAATAATAATTGTCCTCAATAACGTTACAAAGTAGACTTGAAAATTAAGTTTAATATTACTTTCAGACTTGGCAGATTGTACAACTTTAATTTTCTTGTTGGAGATGGTGCTTAGTGGACTTGTTAAATGTTTAACATAATTTAACTTAGCTACTTTTATTATACTGATATTTATAATGCCTTCTCGTCAGATGATTTCAGTATAGTAAGGAACTCCTTTTAAAACAATTATACTTTTTTGGAATAAAAAAAATATCATAAATAGCTAACTTTCAAATGCATTTGCACCCATTCAGGTAAACACCCAAACACACACACTAATACAGATAGCATTCTTGCACAGCCTGCCCAAAAAAAACGACTCCTCCTGAGCCGATCAAAACCAGCCCCATCTGGACCAGTGTGCTGCACGAGGAAATTTATTGAGCAAATGAACAGTCAACAATTTAGCTTGCCTGAAAACACAATTTCACTCATCCGTAAGCAATAAGGGACCGACCGACCGAAGGGCTAAATTTATGTACCGAAGATGCTGCCCCCGCCACCAAAAACGCCTACAAAGCACCCCGAAAACCCGCTTTCACACTGTGCCGAGGGCCATCTCTAGCCACCCGTGCCGAAAGCGGAAGAGTACGCTTGTTGTGAAGCCACGCACACAGAACGGACAAGGCGATTTTCCTGCTTCCGGCGCGTGGATACAACAGTTCGGAGTGCTTCCCAGCCTGACGGAAACATTTCCCAGAACTCGTTACTTTCCCCGTCGGAAAACCCCTTTACCGGTGGCGGGGGAAGCAGAAAGAGTGTATAAATCAGCGACAAACTCTGTTGCTGGGTGTTTTCCCTACCAACCGTAACCTTGCCCTGTTCACGGTGTCTGCAACGCCTTAACTTGTTCTCGGAGGCAATTTGTTTAATTTAAACAGTTTCCACATTCGGGGAGTGTGAGCATAAGGACGCAGGAACGCATACCGGACAAGACAAGGAAAGTTTGGGACTGGGTTTGAAACAACCCTCTAAAAAGCTTCCTTCCTTTTGTCGATCGTTTCGGTCCTCAATTGTGGTGCTCGATGGGGTAATATGTTTTTTTGCCCCTTCTGTTTTGAAAAGATTTGTTGTAGAATAATGCTAATACCAACGAGCGTCCTAGACACTGAGGATGTGTCCTTACAAAAAAAACACCCCCACCACCCACTTCGTAAAGGGCACGTAAAGTTGAAAAGGAAAACATATAAAGGCAACAGCGAGTTTTCCTCCCAATCGTGACCCGATCGCTTCGTGTGAAGCTAGAAAATCTAATCAAGAAAATCGTCACCCGTCTCATTTTTTTTCTCGGTGTAGGTTTTCCTTTCGCTTTCTTTCTTCCCTGTCCAACTGTCCCTTATCAAAAAAAAGAACAAAATGTCCCCTTGTTTGCTCTTGTTTTTTTTGTTTTTGCATACCTCCACACCTGCTGAACCAGAACAATTTCCGAACAGTTCGATTTTGGGTGGAATAAAACTTTTCACTTCACAAAGAAAGAGATCACCCGGAGACAACAACAACAAAAAAGGCAAACGAGAGAGACGGAAGAAAAGGATAGATTTGGACCCACGCCTTCAAAGTGGCAGCGATGGTACAAAATTTCCATTTTCGTTCAGCCGTAAAAAGGCTCATTTCAGTGTTTCGTTTCTTGTTTCACCTTCTTTGTTTGGATCCCAGGTACCTTTCGCGCAGGTAAACTCATCGCGATCTTTCCGTTTTGGGTTGGCTCGTTTTTGGGGCTTATTTTTTCTACTCTCCCGCAACGCTTTAGCTGCTCTCTTGCTATGTTTTTTTTCATGCTTTTTGACTAACTTTTAGTGATCTTGCGTCGGTTGAAATCGGTCGAAAAAACCATTCGATGAAAATGTTTGGATTTTTTTTGTACATGGTTTCTCTATTTTCCGGTATTGTTACACTGACGATACAAAGAGCATCTTTTTTCCGCAATATTAACAATAGACATTCCTTTCGCTAGAGTGTTAAGTGTAAATAGATGGAAAACATACATATAATGCACTTCTTTTGGCTTTAATCCTTTCGAACCCTGAATCCTTTAATCCCGAACCTTAATAAAGCTATTGAAGAAGGGAGGGAAAAATCAATTAGGAAATCATATAAATTATTCTTCAGCAGTGCAAATACGCCTAAAGCTATGCAAATTAAGCCTGAATGTATGCAATGTGTAAGAAAGAAATCATTTTTAACACGGTAATATCGCTTATTTATTACAATTTTCACTGTAACGTAGCAATGTAATATTTAAAAATAATATTTTATTTTGTTTATAATTGTTGATGCCCTAACCAGAAAACATGATTAGCCTTCCAATATTGTATTAAATGTTCCATTTACTCTCAAGCTTATTTTACCCACTCACAACGAAATTTCCATCCATATTACATTTTTTTATACACTCAACCGGGAAGCCATTAGCAAAACAACTTAATTACCCACCTTACAAAAAAAACCATTTCCCTAACCGGTCATCACTTAATTCGACTGAAAAGACACATCACCCTTATACAGCCAATCGTGCCGGCTTCAGCTGGCCAGGGGTAGTTTAATGAACTAATACAAACGTTTATTCGAATGGTTTAATTTGCTCGATCGTATTATCCAAATTAATTGCTGTAGATCGAAATCAACCCCAAAAACGTTAAACGTTTGCCGGCCGTTAACACGTGCCAACCCTAGCAAAACCGGGAGCAGAGGTGAGCAGAAGTAAAAGCGAATCTGCTGACAAATGTTTAATTTGTCAAACATTTCCTCTGCTTCGCCCCCAAAGCAATTTACTCCCTCCGGCGTTTCCATACTAAAATTATTTGTGAAAAAAAACACACACACTTTTGCCCTTGTTTCGGTTTTTGCCCAATTGCAGAGCAAGTAGAATGAGAGAAGCGTAACAAATAAAACAAGTTTAAAAAAAAGCCTCACGAATCCACTACACCATGTGGATTAATATTCCGCGCAAATATCGCTCTTGACATAATGTTTATGATGCGGGCACATAAATAGCATTATTATTCACAGTCCATAGACTGCTACCGTGCCCCATACGGTGGGGGGACGGTTTTGCGTATATGAAGCGCAGCACGAAATGGCAGACATTACGCACGGCCCTGAAACACCGAAGCAGTCTATAGCAGCGTGGTACGGGAAAAGCGCCGAAATCGTGCCATCCTGCCTCTGTGTGTGTGTGAGGAAAACGAGAAAAATTGCTGTTTTCCCCTAACCGAACGTCATGGCAATGGTGCAGGCAACAAAATGTAGAACAAAAGCCAATTTAGTAGCATCGTAGCCGGGTGGGTCACATCCGGTGAGGTTTCATCGAGGTTCGCGCTAAGTTGCCGAGTGCGTTGAGGTACGAGTACAGTCCATAACTTTACATTCGCAACACTAACATTCGACGCTGCAACGATAAAGCGACCGAAACGCATTAACATCAAAAAGCGCACGGATGAGCCTGGGAGGCTTCGGGAACCATGCATTCCGGATTCCGCATAACGCCATAACGTTAGCGCTACGCCGAAATAAACCGTACGTGACCCGAACGTGCGGAACTCGAGATGATGACACTGATGATGCATCACGCTGATGATCCAAAATGAGGGTCCCATCCTTTCCACGGGGGAGGGGGTGAGAGAGCCTTCGGCGGGGGTAGACACCAACCAGTGACGTTTCGTTCGCCTTTGTTTCGAACTTATCCCAAATTGATCCAACACCGCTAACGGGCACGATTTGCACAATTGACGGATTGATTCGGTGGCAAAAAGGCGGTGGCGGATACCGTGGATGACGTACAGGAAGAAACATTGAACCAATTTCGCGCTAGCAGGACGCACTTTATGCTGATTGAATGGGACAAGGTACCACCTAAAGTGGCTCACAAATTGTATCGCCTCGCTGCAGGCAATCTTTGTTCCGGTGTTGGGTGGGTTTTTTTTATCAACAAGCGGAGCAAAATAAAAAACAAAAAAAAGCGATGATTGAACGTTAATATAGCGGCACAATGCAATGTGGCGATTAATGATATTTATCGTGATTTTTTTTTTGCCCTCTATGTGTTGCGTGACATTTTCACTCTACTCCCGTGCACGGTCGAATAAACAACAGCAAAGCAACACATATCAAAACACAAACAAATACATCACACGATCCGTACCATGTGTGAGGTAGTGAAATTGAGCTAACGAGCTTACTAGCTACGGGTTTGCACTTTCCTTTTTGGGGTCTCAACGAGGCGAGAAATAAATAGCCATTTTACATGAGTGCCCCCCCAATCCGTCCGTCCCCGGGGGGCGAAGGGAAAATGTTGGACATTTTAAGTGATTTACTGATCGCGATGAGGGATTACAAGCGGTACTCGTGTTTGTTGTGTTACCATTCGCTGCGAACTGCCAAATGCACTATCGTTTGCATGGAGATAATTTCGTTACGATGCGATGCAGTTCGTAACGGACATACATGGGTAGTGGTTGATAGGCATCGGGTTCATTTTATGGGTAATTGAGTGATTTTTTTGTTGTGAGTGAAACTTATACGAAGCACCAATTATAGATTTTTTAAATTTAGAACATTGCTTGCATTGTGTAATAAATTAATAATTACGATAACTACTGTGAAAGAGTTTTCATTGCATTAAATGTCGCATTCGCATCTCGATGCGCCTAAAAGTATGCAATTTAATTTTATTTTTTTCATTCAAGGAACTATGCTTATGCTAAAACTTGTTCCTAACTTATAACTTTCTCTTTACTATAAATATACAATTATCAACTCATAAAAACTCTTCACAAATTAATTACATTAAACCAAACTCAGTATAATTTGCATACCATCAGGCGTTATGCATCGCAAACGCGATCGTGACTGTTACAAGGTGGTGGCACCAACTTAAACTCCAATTCTACTCGAAAGTCCAATCCTCAAGGTCCACTGTCATGTATACGTTTATCGATTTCTATACTGCAGCCACAATGTTCCAATGTACCACATTGTACTCCATCGCTAAATGTTGCTACTCTAAGCTCCAATTATCAGACAACAATCGCTCTTTAATAGCAAAGGGCCCATTCTAGCAAAATAATTCAATGAACAAAACCATACCACACTAGAAAATATTGCAAACTTCCCCTTCGGTTTTAAACTCGACTGCTCCCCCACGACCAAACACCACCAACTGAAAAACCAATTATCCTTATTCACACGCTTCACAACTGGGCAACCCCGGAGGGAATCAATGCACCAAAACAGTTTCCCGCCCGGAATACGATTTCTCGTCCTTTTCAAGTTGTTGTGTCCAAGAAGAAGAAGTACCTAACAATTGCTTACCGCTTACCAGCGTTAGCGTGTTCCCAATTTCCATCCATGTGTGTGTGTATGTTCTGCGCCTTTTAGGCGTTCCTCAACAGGCACTAGATGGCATACTTCAGCTAAACGAAACCCAAAGAACCACCAGAGCAGCTACACAGTACAACAACCCGTCGGAGGGAAAGATTTATTATTTAATGATGACTCCTATTTCACTGCCCATCGTATGCGACACAACCAACGGCATTATCCGGTACCGGTTCACCGAAAAGCACCACCGTTCCGCAGGCCATCCCGATTACGACGATTTGTTTATGCTGGAATACACTTGCACGATGATCGTCGCCAGTATATCCGGTTTCGATTTTGCAACTGATGATGTTTTGCACCAAACCGTCAGGTCCGGGTCCATAACCGTGCAAAAACCGGCCCTGGACACCGTCACGACGAAGATACACGATATTGCAACCACGTTTTGACCACTCAGCTCGACTCGAGCTGCGAGTCGGCCAGCAAGAACCGTACGTCCAAGATCCAATGGACGATTACTAGCAGACATTAGTGTGCCTTCACCGTTCCATGGAACGGTACACAGTAAGTAGAAGGCAAACAGAAGATTGCACTAATTCCTCCAGCTGGACCGGTGGACACATCTCTCTCTCTCTACAACATCCGCAACATGGGATTTTGCACCACGCGTATGTTTTGCAATCTGGTCTATGTTTTCCTTTATTTACGAGCGGCCGACAAAT
The DNA here is from genome assembly GCA_016170015.1 of Anopheles longipalpis. Lineage (NCBI taxonomy): Eukaryota > Metazoa > Arthropoda > Insecta > Diptera > Culicidae > Anopheles > Anopheles longipalpis. The sequence goes on from CM028106.1 coordinate 26,370,428, forward strand.
TTTACCAACCAGACAGAACGCATCCGGACTGGCCGCTGGTCTTGCCTTTTTGGTAGTGAAGAGGTAAACGCTACAGTAATTGTCACAAACCAGATTCTAGTGGTGAAGATTGTACGCTAAGTGCTCCCTCATAGGAAGCACTCTCATGGGACATTGTGGCCAAGTTGGTCGTTGGTACATACGATTTTGTTTCACAATAATTACACCGGAAATAGGTACTGAGCCACTCTTTCGCCATCTAAACAAGATTATTCATGGTTCTTTTTTTTTTTTTTGGTGAACAAATAGTCGTCAAGAAGGTGACTGACAATTTTATCTCACTGTGACTCTAAGTGAAGCTGCAACAAGAATTGTTTTTCTTCAACAAAAAGTCTATAAGGTGAGACACATCTAATAACATTAATGATGCTGCTGATGATTGCGTTAACGGGTAATGATGATGAAGATCGGCACTCGTGACCACTTTCATCTATCAAAACATCCCACACTGACACAGCACGCCCACAGTCGCAGCCGTCCTTCAGCGTGGAGACACTTTAACGCGCTGGAATAGATTTTGATGTCTTCCGGTCAGCAATTCAATGATGTCGTTTGCCTGTACAGTGGATGATGATTACTGTCAATATTGTTTTTTTTTTTCTACTTCTCTCTTTGCACTATTGCAGCTCACTATTGTGACGAAGATAAGCGCTATCTAGTGGTGCTGTTCATTCCAGTACACATTAGGCTTCGCTTTTGAATGGCTAATGGGTGGTAATTAATTTCATTTCATACGATGACGATCATTGACCTGCGGAGCGTTAATAAATCTAACCCCAAATTGGACCATTTCGGGCAGGATAGTTTGGTTCAAATGCTCGCCCAAAAATACCCCCTTCATGCTTGGTGACAGACGCGATGGCAAATGGCGATGTCATAATGCTAATCAAGTCACGAATGCGAATCGTTGATGATGCTGCGTCCCATACTTACGCAACTGCCGCTGTGTTAGTATCATCCCCGTACGACACAATCATTCGTAGCGTGCGCTGTAGAAAATGTGACACCTAAAGCGATCTGTCATATTCACCATACCATCTAGCATGCTGTGATTTTCCTACGCTTTTGGCGGTAAGATGGTGGGAACGGAAACTCCCGTTACAAACCGTTGCTGCATGCTGACTTGTAGTTTGTGGGAGGACCGAGGAAAAAAATACCCTCCATTCCAAGTAAAATATCATATTCCAAACCATTGTACCGCGTGCATAAAAGCAACAAAAAAAAACCCTTCACACAAAATATAATATTATTCCACATATGGCAGGTTATATGCTTCTTTCCCGTAACAGCGATGTGCGCAGCCGGGTGCACTCTAAAAATACATTTATGCATACAAAGCGTTTCACGTTTTATGAGAATAGTTTGTTGCAACCCACCCATACACACATACACACACACGCCACCCCGAAGCATATGGTGGATGATGAATGAGTGTGACAGTGCTTGAAGTTTAGTGCAAGTTCCAGCAAACACAACTGGCCGCTTAATAGTGCAATGCTAACCGCAGCATTTAATTGTCCTTTTACTGCGACATGAATATTTTACTGCATTCCGTTAGCGCACACGAGGACGGACAAGATTTATTTTTCGTAGACTTAAATTAATTTAATTGAAACACGCCACATGCTTGAGATGNAGGGAACATCCTACGTAATGCAAAAATTAAGAATTTCTAACACCCTATTATTTCTCTCTTCCATCATTTTTCGTTTGACTAAAACCGTTTTGTCTTCAACTCCTGTTATATGATCTACTTTGATATATCTTGGCTTACAGTACAGAATGCCTATTTTGCGGAACCCAATTAAGAGCCACTGTTTTGCTCCCAAATTATGAGGCTCGGGTTTCTGGTTCCAGCGTTACGTAATAATTTAATGATGACTTACTAAAACTACAAACTAGTATGTACTGAGAGCATATGCTAAACCTAGGAACAAATTAATGAACATAGTTTTGTGAGTTGAACATTTTCGAAAAATTCCTGGAAACGATTCTGAGCAGCTTTCCTCAATGGAGAAACTAGAATCAATTATGGGCTGTACAAAATCGATTGTTAATTGTCTAAAATAAAGAGCCTTCCGAGAAACCTTTACACAATTCTTCAAACATTCTCTTTTCTACCCAAGAGGGACAGGATTGTGTATTTAATAAAGCTATTTGTGTATTTGTTTTGGGTTGCATAAGGATCCTTTTTTTGTGGAAAAACTTCAGTAATTTTCGGGTAATGTAATGCTTCCTTTTGCAAGAAATTGCATATCTTAAAGCAAAAATCGATATGAATATTGTTAGTACTAAACTATTTCAATTAGAAATATTTTTTCATTTCAATCTATTAAGCTGTTTCACCCAGTTGATTACTCTTTCCATTTGTTAGTAAATTGATACACTCCCAAGACGATATAAAAAAACAATTCTTTCATAAAACGTACAGTAGAAAGATGATCGGGTTTTGAAAATATTTCATAAACAATGTTGATAGGGTATTATTTCCCCGAAGCATAAACAAGCTTCAATCGCATCAATTTGTGTGCTCCAGCGCTGTCCAAATGAAATGTTTCACTTTACCCGTCAAGCCGATCGAATGGTGCGTGCCGGTTCTAGCGTCAGTTTCACAAAACTTTTCACCTTCCACGCGCAACCAAACTGTATGCCGTCGCGCGCACTCAAGCGCAAACCGGCCTTTGGGAGAGGCTAATCCCAATCATCACCTAGCACGGCACGTCACCAGCACTCGGCGAGGCGCTCGACGTAACGCCCGAGACGTGAATCAATTTTAAATAACTTCGATAAACAGTTTGCCGACGGCATCAGCCGACCAGGCCCGGGCCGGCTTCCATCAATTTCGGTTTCGCTCCCACCGGTTGGCCATCATTTTTCAAAAAGCTTTCCCACCCTGACGCGGGACCGAGTCGAGTCAACATTCATCAGTGGGTGGGATGGAAAATTCGAAAACACCGGGCTCGTCGCTACGACGCTTGTTTGTACCTCGCATCCGATGTCCGATGATGGTGTCCGGAATTGATCGTAGAAGAATGGTGCCAAGCAGCCGGAACCTCATCGTCGACGACATTCGCTGGTAGTGAGAGGAAGCAACAAAAAAGTCTGCAAAAAAAATACATCGTCCCAGTACAGAACAGAGGGAAAATAGGAAAAGTTTCCAACCGTCCGAATGTTGGAACGGGACCAGTTTTCAACTTTCGCACAATATTAATGGCTGTTTGTGCATAGCTGACAACGCACCGCACCGATGCCATCCGACGGTGCGTCCAATTTGCGGATGTAAATTTTGCACCCGTCCCATCCAGACCATTCACCTTCCGAGCCACCTTTTCCTCAGAAAAGAAAACCCAGAAAACACACACTCTCACACAGACAAACTGAAAAACTGAAGTGACATTAATCAAAAGCTTCAAACATAAGGGAAGCAAAAGCGGCCGGGAAAAACAGGACAAGTGCCACACGGTAAAAGGTAATATCTAACGGGAATCACGTACCCGGAAGGAGGATACCGGACAAGTCCTTCCTGATGGAGACGTTGATGAGTTAAATTTAGAATCTTTTTGAGTGTTGTTTGATTTTCTCTCCCTCACCACTGCAACTTTCCGGTGGCGCATAACAGACCAAACAATCAACGCAAAACGAAAGTTCGACGAGAACTTGACAGCGGTGCCACCAAAAAAACCTTTGCTCGCCTCCACGTGGGAAACGGTCGACCCAAAACTGTCTTATCTCACCGATCCCATCGACTTTTCGGGATCGTATCGGATAATGAGCTTTAATTTAATGTTGGCCATTTTTTTGTTTGTTCGTTTGTGTATTCTTCGCCGTTTGCCTCTCCGTCCAGTGAATGTTCTTATTGCGGTTTTCCCAAGGTAGAAAACTGGTACCGCGGTGGAGGGGTCGGTAGAGTGTCTTGGTAAGATGCCGATGATAACTGAATTAGGTAAGTTTGTCTTCACTCGCAAAACTTCGGCACAAGTCACGGCCATCCCCGGGGTTGTGGAATTTTTCGGGTTTTGCTTGTGTTACCGAATTTTTGCTTCTTTTTCGTTGATTTATTTAACACAAAAACGATGCCCATTTACCTTTCGGTGCCTTTCGGCACTTGCAGTCACTGATTGACTGTCATCCTGCCTGGTTTGCTGAAAAGGAAACTTTTTAAACAGATCTTTGCAATACACGCCGCAAATAGCAGTTGGAGATGCGGAAAAATTACTGTCCATTGAGTTCCATTCTACGAGGCTGGATTACACCAGCAAACCCATGGTAGACGGAGGAAAAATTCTTCACTAACAAGTTTTGCTAATGAGCAGAGTTTGGATGCTGTTTTTGTATTTATTTTTTTATTTCGTATTCTGTTGTGTGTTCTTTTGCTTTTGTGCACAGATAACCAGGAACCACAGCCATGGTAAAGAAAATCCTGGCACACTCTTTGGTATTCAGTATGCCGTGGCACAAAACTACCAGTTCAGAATGTGCAGCTACCGTTCAAACATAAAGAGTCTGCCGTGCAATAGAGAAATTCATAAGGCTCATCCTGCTTAGGCGAGATAAAAGCGATACACCTGGAGGTGGATTTATTCTTTCTTGGAAAGTTGCTTTGTATTGAGTGTTATGGAAAGTATCGTACCTTAATACTGCACTTACATAGACGCCGAAGCACGGAGACGATTGTGGCCCCGAAAAACCCAAAATAGCTTAGAGTTAAAAATTTAACCTTACTAAGCTGCCGTCCTTATTGTATATAAATGTGTTATTGAGGACCGATAGATAGTTTTTTATTTTAATTTATGTTACAAATTTAATTAATAAAATATGAATAACATTATAAAGACGTATTGAATAAAATACTGACGCGATCATTGTATTCGCCTAAATGTAGGCAATTTGCAACTCAATTAATGATACTGGTTTCTCGGCAGTTTTTTAGGCGGGGCTTTTATTAATTTATTTTTTAATCACATTTCATAATTTATTGAAAAATCATTTAAACTTGTATTAAATGAGAAGAAAAACGTTTCTTTTTCTTTCTTGCTAAATCAAACCACTGCCACAACTTTGCTGTCCACCCAACGACAAGGCAACTGTTGCTTACAAAACGGTCTAAATAGTAGCGCCATTTCTACGTGCTGATCCCTTTTCCTTCACAAACGGTTAGTACGTACAAAACAGTACCGTAGTAAGTTCATTTATATCAAACT